>HG993159.1:4129767-5329767 GCA_905231865.2 Boloria selene | reverse complement strand
GCCCTAAAGGCCCCAAAATACCTATTTATACTTTAGTTTCTGAAATATGGGAAGTTAGTATTACTATCAGGTATAAAGATTTAATCCGTCATATTGTATTGAATACTAATAATCCAAAATATGATATGAATAATATATTAAGCGAAATTATGGATCACATGCCGTTCTACATATCAGGAGTGTCATATGAGAAGCAACACCTAAGGGAATCACTCATATCTATAAATGGCACATATTTTAATGTTGATTCATCACCCCACAACATGCCACAAAGAGGTATGATAGGAGACATACAAATTGACAAACATAGTGATAAAATTTTATACTATGATAACAACCTGGATTGCAGTGTTGATTCTTGTAAAGTTAAATGCATCACTAATGAGCCTGCAATAAATAGACTTACTGATAGCAGCCCATACAAAGTTGATTCAAGCAATATACAGCACCTGCTAATGTACAATAAAGGTTGGATAAATTATAAATATAGATCAAGTGGTCATGGGACAATATCTTTTGGGAATGTTGAGCTAAAGGAATTGATTGTGGAGAAACCTCATTGTGAAATTAGTGTTGGAATATCTTATGCATGTGAAGCATGTCTTGAGCAACCTAGAGCCACTCTGGTGTCAAAAAATCTTAAAAATGAAGGTATGATGGACTTTGAATCTAACTGTACTTGGGATAGGTCATCAATATCATGCAACAATGAAATGTATGATATAGTACAGATAAGTAAAAACAAGTATTGCAATATTTATGTACCTCTGATAAATCAAAGCATAGACATAACATTTGAATATGAGTATCGTGGTGTATTGACAGATATGAAGACGATAAGAGCAGAGACATCTACAGATATAATTAATGAATTGATGGGAAACCAATCTTTCATAACAACACTCCTTACATCATTAAGTGGTTTCATGCTGTTTACTGGAATAGCTACTGTAGGTATCAAGGTGCTTAGATTAGGTGTGTTAGCAATTGGCAAAAAAGAAGTCCAAAATGCATAATTTTGGAGGAATAGGTTAACGTAGTACTATACAAACTTCACTTTGTTGGGAAGGATCGCCGGCAGAGGTGTTCTTAATTAAAAACGGTAAAATAGTTCCTTCCGTTCGTTTATTAAGTACATATTGTTACAAATATAGGTAATGCGTGCGCTTGCGCTGACAGTGCGAAATAATAATGTGAAGCGTTCCGCGATGAGAGGGCCGGGGGGGTGAATAGCCGGTGTTGTCAGCGCGAACAAGCTCCCCGGGGTTGGATCCATCAGATCCAAGACATCCAATCCAGTTATTCAACATGGGCAGGTAAGGGACAAATTCTATTATAGGCTCTTCGATGCGTTCCAGAAGCAGTCGTAATGTCAGCGACACGAGCTATGCCGTCAGGTCCAGGATGTAAAGCAGTGATTCGACCGAGCAGCCAGCGGTTTGGTGGAAGGTGGTCATCCTTCACAACTACTAAATCTCCAATTCGCAGCTTTTTGTTGTCTGGGCGTTGCCATTTGATGCGTTTTTGAAGCTCTGCTATATATTCCTTATAGAACCTGTTCCAAAAATGTTGCGCGAGCGCTCGAGTTCTTTGATAACGGGGTAGCGTGCAAATCTGTGTCTCGTTTTTCAGATCTTCTTGAGAATGGGGTAGCATAACTGGAGTACGACCAATCAGGAAATGAGAAGGAGTTAACGGGATCAAATCGTTGGGATCGGACGATAAAGGAGTTATGGGTCTAGAATTTAGGATCCCTTCTATTTGTACCAAGACCGTGTTTAGTTCTTCGTATGTCAAATGTGCTAAAGATAACACTCTTTTTAAATGGTATTTTATAGATTTAACTGAACCTTCGGCTAGGCCGTTAAAGTGAGGACTATAAGCCGGAAAAAAATTGAATTGAATAGACTGCTCCGCCGCGTAGAAGCTAATGTCATTACATTTTGATTTTAGAAATCTGGCAAGCTCATTACTAGCCCCGACAAAGTTAGTACCATTATCTGAGAATATTTTTGCTGGTTTGCCTCTGCGAGCTATAAATCTGTTTAATGCAGCTATGAAACCTTCGGAACTTAAATCTGTTACTAGTTCTATATGGACTGCTCTTACGGCTAAGCAGACGAAAACACAGATATAGGCCTTTATTAATTTACACCCCCTACCTTTTCTGTCGGATAACATTATAGGACCAGCGTAATCTACTGCAGTATTAAAAAAAGGGAACTCGCTATAAAGTCTTTCCTTAGGCAAACTAGCCATTAAAGGTTGAATCGTTTTGCCTGAGAACCTACAACATGCATGACACTCATGTGTTATTTTTCTTGCTAAATTTCGACCTCCTATTACCCAAAACTTGTGCCTTAAAGTAGCTAAAAGTAGTTGAGGCCCTGCATGTAACAAGATTTTATGATAATGCCTAAATAATAGCTGTGTAATGTGATGTGTTGCATGGAGTAAAACAGGATGTTTTGTGTCATAATCATAATTAGAATTTGATAGTCTGCCACCAACTCGAATTAATTTTTCATTCGATAGAAACGGATTTAAAGTTAAAATGCGCGTCTTAATTGGTAGTGGTTTATCTTTAAGTAAAAATGAATATTCATTCGAGAACATGTCGAGTTGTACTAGTTTGCATAATGTGTTAGTAGCAGAGTTTAGCTCAAATACGGTTAAATGTGAGATTAATTTCTTTTTAGGTTGCTTACAATTGTGAATGAACCGTAATATATAAGCAGATACACGTTGCAATTTGCCATAATTTGAAAATTTATGAATAAAGTGATCTTGTTCACAAATCATGTTACATTTAACTTTAGTTTCTGGTAGAATAGTGGGTGTACAATTCGGTTGAGCTGGCCATTCAGACTCAGGATGTAATAAAAATTCTGGACCAGAAAACCACAGTTTCGAATTCTCTAGCTGTCCCGGACTACATCCTCTTGAGCCAATGTCAGCAGGGTTTTCACGAGTAGGTACATATCTCCAAGCGTCTGAGTCTGTATGCTCTGTTATTTCATTAATTCTGTTTAGTACAAATGATTTTAAAGTCGATTTTGGGGCACGAATCCATCCAAGAACAATAGTTGCATCACACCAAAATATACTGCGGTTCACCACCAATCTGAGAGCAGTAATTACTTTATTTGACAGTTTTACAGCTAATAACGCACCGCAAAGTTCTAATCGTGGTATGGTCATTATACCCTTCAGTGGTGCCACCCTACTTTTAGCCATTACGAGATGAACGCTAACGGTGCCGTTTATGGAAGTGGATCGTAAATAGACACAAGCACTATAGGCATGCTGAGACGCATCGCTGAAGGCGTGAATTTCAAAATAATTAGGCGATCTACACAATATGTGACGTGGAATTGAGACATTACTTATTTGCATAAGTGAATTCATAAATACTAACCAATCTTTCTCAATTTCTGGAGGAAGAGGTTCGTCCCATGAAATTTTGGAAGCCCATAATTTTTGTAGAATAATTTTGCCTTGCAAAATGCATGGATTGACCAATCCTAATGGATCAAATATTTGTCCTACTGTGGACAAAATTGACCGTTTGTTTGGTCTGTCACCTACTGAACCGTCAAAGTGAACAGAAAATAATAAAGTATCCAATTTACAAGACCACCTTAAGCCTAAAGTCTTGGCATGATCATCATTGACTAATGTGAGCAAGCTGTCACTTGCGTTATCACCTTGAATAGCATCTAAAATATCCGGACAGTTTGAACGCCACTTTCGTAAGTTAAATTTTCCCTTTTTAAGCTCAGAGATTACGCCTTGAATTATGTGTAACAGAGTGGATTTAGACGAATGACCTCCTATGTAATCATCAACATAAAAATCGTGTAATATTGCATCTTGAACTAATGAATCATTACATTCATGACCTAGCTGTGTAAGACAGCGTGTGGCTAAAAAAGGCGCTGATGCCGTGCCGTAAGTTACGGTATTAAGTTTGTAAACCTTTACTTCATGACTAGGGTCAAAACGCCACAGTATCTGTTGCAAATTTCTTTGATCTTCTGCAATAAGAACATGTGTTCTTATTGCAGAAGATCGGTACATTTTTTCGCAATCAGAGGTAACGACATATTTATGCTGTCTAAAACGAATTAAAATTGAAATTAAATCATCTTGTACAATTGGCCCTATACTTTGAATATTATTAAATGATAATCCTGTTGTAGTTTTAGCAGAGGCGTCAAACACAACCCTTAATTTCGTTGTGAGACTGGACTCACGCAAAACACCGTGATGAGGTAGTATGTATGAATGTTTTTCATTTAAGCTGGAGTAATTTTTATTTTCAGACATATGACCGAGATTAATGTATTCTTGCATAAAGTCACAATATTTTTGCTTAAGTAATGGATAACGTTTAAACCGTCTTTCTAAAGACTGCAATCGAGTCAATGCCTGTTCATAAGAATTGCCCAAGACCTCCGGAGACTGTGTTAAAGGAATGCGCACAACAAAACGCCCATCCTTTTGACGTTTGGTTGTCTTAACAAAATGTTGCTCACACTCGTTTTCCTGCTTTGTTGTTTTACGAGGTGAAGATATTGATTCTAACTCAAAAAATCTATCAAGTTGCTGTTGAAGTTCAAGTTCGTTCACAAAATTACAATGGACTGTATTAACGCGTGTATTTTTTATATCTAAAGGTTGTCTGTACATAGCACCAGATACTAACCAACCAAATTTTGTGTTACTAAGGATCGGTTTATTTTTACCTAACGCAATACGTTCATTACCCAACGTATTCCAGAAAACATCCGCGTTAAGTAATATATCTATCTCAGACGGTGAATTAAAACTAGGATCAGCTAAACATATATTCTTAGGTATATTTAATGACTTAATGTCGAAATATGTGGTCGGCAACATTTGAGTTATATGCGGTATAATAAAACAAGAGACGTCTGTTGTATATGCTTCAGTCCTAGAAGAAATGGTAACGGTGGCACGTTTATTAATGCGAATCGCTTCACGGCTCAATCCTTCGACGACTGTCGAAGTAGAATGAAAGGGAATCTTTAACAATTTACTCATTTTATAAGTTATAAAATTAGATGTACTACCATTATCAAGTAGGGCGCGAACTACGTGCCATTTACCATCACCACCAAGAACGTTAATGAGCGCTGTGGATAAAAGTGTGCAACCACTATGAGTGGACGACAAACCAATGTTAACTTGCTTAGGATCATCATCATGGATAGACTGCAAATCGGACTCGACATCCTCTGGCGCCGGTACCGCCACCATGACGCGCCTTTCCTGTGTAGTGGTGGAGCTGGAAGCGGCATGTTGGTTTGTTGTATTGTGTGCTGAATCGATGTGCAATATAGTGTTGTGCCACTTAGCGCAGACTCGACATGGACCAAATCTACAACGCTTAACATCATGTCCATGACGCAAACAGTTAAGGCAAAGTTTCATTTGGTTTACCTTTTTTATTTTTTCCTGAACAGTTAACTCCTTAAATTTAGGGCATTGATAAATCGCATGACCTTGCTTGCAATATGGGCAGGTATACGAACGCTGCCTTTGTGCGTCAGAGCTTGCTACTAGTGTGCGGGACCTAATTGGTATACTATGTCTACGGTTAACATTTGTTTGGTCTATTGTCTCTAGTAAATCAGCACGATTTTGAATAAATTTAACAAAGTTTTCTAAATTTGGCATTTTATCTAATTCATTTAAATATTCTCTCCATTTTCTATTTGTAATGGTGTCTAATTTACTAGAAACTATGTGTATAATGAGTAGATCCCAGTTTTGTGTGCTAATGTTTAAAGTTTGAAGAGACCTAAGGTTTTTATTGATGGTATCAATCACATTCCGTAACGCTACAGATGATTCTCTAGAAATCGATTCGATGTCAAATAATGCCTGAATATGGTTGTTAATTAAAACCTTATTATTATGGAAGCGGTCACACAATAACTGCCATGCAATGTCGTAATTTTCAGTGGAAAAATCTAAAGATGTAATAACGTTTGCAGCTTTGTCTTTTAAGGATGATTGTAAATAATGAAATTTATTTATCTTCGGTATATTATCATTTAAATGTATAAGTGACATAAAGGTGTCATGAAATCTTAACCATTCATCATAACGACCAGAAAAGGTAGGTAGGTGTATCGTGGGTAATTTAAGGCTTGGCCTACCTGCCGCAAGTACAGTACCAGATAAGGAGTCAGCCGACCCTTGATCATCCTTGCCCGGCTGCACAGAAGCAAACCTGCTCACAAATTCTCGCGCCTTGCCAACTGTCACGAAGTACTCGATTTCAAACTTCTCACGATACTGGTACTCCCTTTCACACTCGGATTCTGAAATGTTTGGAAAACTCTCGATTGAAATCTGCAAAACATCATATTCACCATACCACTCCTCAATCTTTGACAACCTAAGATTAAGGTCGCTTATTTGTGATTTTTGTGGCGTTTCACAAGTTGATATAAATTGTAAGTACGAACTAAATTGAGTAAGTTTGGCCTTATACGATGCTCGTTTTCTTTTTAATTCATTTAATGTAGACATAATGACTTGTATATTCACTTAAAAGAATATATATAACATGTATATATATATATATATATATATATATATATATATCTAATAAGGTGTATATGAAACGAACAATAGAATTCTAAAATTGTTTATCAATTTGTACCTACTTATTAAAATATCTAAAATCTAACTTACTAATGTAATTCGCAATGTGTGTTTACACATATACTATGCATAATAATGAAATTTAATTACAACGACAATAACTCCAACTTCCAAAATCAAATGTAATGACATATATTATATAAAGAATAATACTTAAATGCGTAATGTGCAGAAGTAGCAGCTTAACGGCAGTCGGCAATGGCGGTGATGTTGTTATCGCTCAAATCACAATTAATGCAATAGCAACGGGAGACCGGTCGTTGTTTACCTATATAATGAAATAACATTATAAGTCACTATATAATTACTTCACTTAAAGGTATAAAGTTAAATCGAAGAATCACTTCGTTAAACAAAAGTATGTATTTCACAAAGGGAATGAAAGATTAATATTATTTTAACTGTAGGTAGGTATTACGTAGGTAACATTGTATAGCGAGATGTGCTTTGAAGGTAACAATTAATGTTTAAAGAACATAATAATTAATAAACAACAATTAATGATACATAATGTTTGCTGTTTATTACTATTGTAATGATGTAATGGAAAATATGATATTATAAAAAGGAGTAGGTAATTAAACCTATTGCATTATAATAGGTAGCAGTTTACAATCGCTTGGCAGGACGATGACAATGGGAGGGAGTGAATTAGTATGGGAGATGCTCCCTATTATCCCTATACTACTTCTATTACAAGGTAATTCATACTTCATGAGAAAATAAATTTTGTATGTAGCACTCACCGGCCGCCGCTGCGGCACGCTCGCTTCGCTCGCGTGTGTTGTGGTCATATATCTAACCTAACCTAACCTACCTAGAAAGAACGAAAAAAAATTAAGATAACTCTTCTGAACCTATGTTATCCAAGTCGAAAAAAAAATGTTATTTACGATGAAAGCACTTTCACACATGTCCATAGAAACACAGAACTAAATATGGCGGCGTTAGGATAATTGACAATGACATTTACGTAATTCGACATATTTTTGACATATTGATCTTACGTCTTTGTCTCACATATACAAAATCCTATTGTTATCCTTCTCTCTCACATTAAGTTTTTATTAATTTTCTCTAAAAATATGAATTACCTTGTGTCGTGACTGTTAATATTGTGATCAGTGAATAAACGCCTACCATATATATAAGTTTCACCCAATAACTCCTGCCAAGCGATTGTAAACCCAACCCTTATAATATAATATACGTACCTGTGTAAATTGTTAAATTAGCAACTTGACATACGAATGTAAATATAATTTTATATAATTATTAAGGTTATAATTATTTCAACGTAGTTTTTAATGTTAAAGGAGTAAAGGATAATAAATGATTTGGTCCTGCTCACGTAGAATCTTCCTGCCTTTGAGTAATCTTCCCATTCCCACTTTGAGATAAAAATGGCCGCTGGTGGCCGGCGCGTACGCGTCGTTGCGAATTCCCATCGGAATCCGGATCGATGGACCACTTTGTTGGGAAGGATCGCCGGCAGAGGTGTTCTTAATTAAAAACGGTAAAATAGTTCCTTCCGTTCGTTTATTAAGTACATATTGTTACAAATATAGGTAATGCGTGCGCTTGCGCTGACAGTGCGAAATAATAATGTGAAGCGTTCCGCGATGAGAGGGCCGGGGGGGTGAATAGCCGGTGTTGTCAGCGCGAACAAGCTCCCCGGGGTTGGATCCATCAGATCCAAGACATCCAATCCAGTTATTCAACATGGGCAGGTAAGGGACAAATTCTATTAACTAACAAATATCGTTATTTTCAAGTAAAATGTTTAAATTATCATGGTTGGTCATGGTAGTTATTATAAATATTATTTTAAATTTTAAGGAATCATTATGTGACAAAGTCCCTCCATCATTAACAGTAGTGGATGGTGAGGTGACTATAAAGGACTTCGATCACTGCGTAATAACAAACAATGGAGTGGTGTATAATATAACAAATGAATCTAAAGAAAGAATTAAAAATTTGGAACAACCTTTATTTGGACTTGTGTCATGGTTGTGTGATTCGAACTACAAAGGTGAAACAATATCATTCTTTACATGTGGATCTTGTGGTATGTACTGTGTGTATAATCAATACATAAACAGATGCAAAAATAATGTACTTCCTGTAATGTTAGGATTGGCTATATCCATAATTTTATTTATGCTCATATTATTGTTATCTCTCACAGTTTTTAAAAAAACTTTAAATATTGCAATTGCAAAAGTAATAGTATATTTTTTAATGAGATCAGATAGAAAGAGGGTTAAGAGGATAATGAGATACAATAAATCCACAGGATTGAATATAGATGTCAAGCTTAAAAAAGTGACATATAACAATGATATCATTGACAAGCTTATAGAAGAAAAACGCATAATGTCAGTTAAACAAGTTTCACCAAGAGATGTAGATCCTATTTACTCTGAAATAATTTATAACAGATCAGCTGAGTACAATAAAGTTAATGACATGCTTAAGCAATCTGAAGATAGGCTCAGATTTTTTCAAGATTTGGAAAATAACAGGAAATATAGATCAATTAAAAGATCAAGTGTCAGCAAAGCATTAGTGACTGGAATTGCCCTAACAACAATAGCACCAAATGACACTTATGGATGTGACCAGATGCTTTATTTAAAAAGCAATGGACGAATATGTTATAGTGACAAATGTTACGATCTATCAACTTATTCTTTATCACTTGCTGATGGAGAAACAGCTTGCTTTAATGATTTAAATAACGAAAAGTTATCTATTAAGCTTGACTCAATTTATAACATTGCAAGATTTAGCTCATTATATGATACTAGCTCATATGAGATAACTAACGAAATGCATTGGAATTGCTTAGGTTCAGGGAAATGTTGGTGGGGAGAGGAGTGTGGGAATGGGTACAAACTTAATATATTAGAGAAGAATACAAAAGAGCCACATGGGTACGGATGCCATATGACATCTGTAAGTTGTGTTGGATCAATGTGTTCTCATGGTACATCTTGTGTATGGTATAGATGGCAAATAAGCCCTAAAGGCCCCAAAATACCTATTTATACTTTAGTTTCTGAAATATGGGAAGTTAGTATTACTATCAGGTATAAAGATTTAATCCGTCATATTGTATTGAATACTAATAATCCAAAATATGATATGAATAATATATTAAGCGAAATTATGGATCACATGCCGTTCTACATATCAGGAGTGTCATATGAGAAGCAACACCTAAGGGAATCACTCATATCTATAAATGGCACATATTTTAATGTTGATTCATCACCCCACAACATGCCACAAAGAGGTATGATAGGAGACATACAAATTGACAAACATAGTGATAAAATTTTATACTATGATAACAACCTGGATTGCAGTGTTGATTCTTGTAAAGTTAAATGCATCACTAATGAGCCTGCAATAAATAGACTTACTGATAGCAGCCCATACAAAGTTGATTCAAGCAATATACAGCACCTGCTAATGTACAATAAAGGTTGGATAAATTATAAATATAGATCAAGTGGTCATGGGACAATATCTTTTGGGAATGTTGAGCTAAAGGAATTGATTGTGGAGAAACCTCATTGTGAAATTAGTGTTGGAACATCTTATGCATGTGAAGCATGTCTTGAGCAACCTAGAGCCACTCTGGTGTCAAAAAATCTTAAAAATGAAGGTATGATGGACTTTGAATCTAACTGTACTTGGGATAGGTCATCAATATCATGCAACAATGAAATGTATGATATAGTACAGATAAGTAAAAACAAGTATTGCAATATTTATGTACCTCTGATAAATCAAAGCATAGACATAACATTTGAATATGAGTATCGTGGTGTATTGACAGATATGAAGACGATAAGAGCAGAGACATCTACAGATATAATTAATGAATTGATGGGAAACCAATCTTTCATAACAACACTCCTTACATCATTAAGTGGTTTCATGCTGTTTACTGGAATAGCTACTGCAGGTATCAAGGTGCTTAGATTAGGTGTGTTAGCAATTGGCAAAAAAGAAGTCCAAAATGCATAATTTTGGAGGAATAGGTTAACGTAGTACTATACAAACTTCACTTTGTTGGGAAGGATCGCCGGCAGAGGTGTTCTTAATTAAAAACGGTAAAATAGTTCCTTCCGTTCGTTTATTAAGTACATATTGTTACAAATATAGGTAATGCGTGCGCTTGCGCTGACAGTGCGAAATAATAATGTGAAGCGTTCCGCGATGAGAGGGCCGGGGGGGTGAATAGCCGGTGTTGTCAGCGCGAACAAGCTCCCCGGGGTTGGATCCATCAGATCCAAGACATCCAATCCAGTTATTCAACATGGGCAGGTAAGGGACAAATTCTATTAACTAACAAATATCGTTATTTTCAAGTAAAATGTTTAAATTATCATGGTTGGTCATGGTAGTTATTATAAATATTATTTTAAATTTTAAGGAATCATTATGTGACAAAGTCCCTCCATCATTAACAGTAGTGGATGGTGAGGTGACTATAAAGGACTTCGATCACTGCGTAATAACAAACAATGGAGTGGTGTATAATATAACAAATGAATCTAAAGAAAGAATTAAAAATTTGGAACAACCTTTATTTGGACTTGTGTCATGGTTGTGTGATTCGAACTACAAAGGTGAAACAATATCATTCTTTACATGTGGATCTTGTGGTATGTACTGTGTGTATAATCAATACATAAACAGATGCAAAAATAATGTACTTCCTGTAATGTTAGGATTGGCTATATCCATAATTTTATTTATGCTCATATTATTGTTATCTCTCACAGTTTTTAAAAAAACTTTAAATATTGCAATTGCAAAAGTAATAGTATATTTTTTAATGAGATCAGATAGAAAGAGGGTTAAGAGGATAATGAGATACAATAAATCCACAGGATTGAATATAGATGTCAAGCTTAAAAAAGTGACATATAACAATGATATCATTGACAAGCTTATAGAAGAAAAACGCATAATGTCAGTTAAACAAGTTTCACCAAGAGATGTAGATCCTATTTACTCTGAAATAATTTATAACAGATCAGCTGAGTACAATAAAGTTAATGACATGCTTAAGCAATCTGAAGATAGGCTCAGATTTTTTCAAGATTTGGAAAATAACAGGAAATATAGATCAATTAAAAGATCAAGTGTCAGCAAAGCATTAGTGACTGGAATTGCCCTAACAACAATAGCACCAAATGACACTTATGGATGTGACCAGATGCTTTATTTAAAAAGCAATGGACGAATATGTTATAGTGACAAATGTTACGATCTATCAACTTATTCTTTATCACTTGCTGATGGAGAAACAGCTTGCTTTAATGATTTAAATAACGAAAAGTTATCTATTAAGCTTGACTCAATTTATAACATTGCAAGATTTAGCTCATTATATGATACTAGCTCATATGAGATAACTAACGAAATGCATTGGAATTGCTTAGGTTCAGGGAAATGTTGGTGGGGAGAGGAGTGTGGGAATGGGTACAAACTTAATATATTAGAGAAGAATACAAAAGAGCCACATGGGTACGGATGCCATATGACATCTGTAAGTTGTGTTGGATCAATGTGTTCTCATGGTACATCTTGTGTATGGTATAGATGGCAAATAAGCCCTAAAGGCCCCAAAATACCTATTTATACTTTAGTTTCTGAAATATGGGAAGTTAGTATTACTATCAGGTATAAAGATTTAATCCGTCATATTGTATTGAATACTAATAATCCAAAATATGATATGAATAATATATTAAGCGAAATTATGGATCACATGCCGTTCTACATATCAGGAGTGTCATATGAGAAGCAACACCTAAGGGAATCACTCATATCTATAAATGGCACATATTTTAATGTTGATTCATCACCCCACAACATGCCACAAAGAGGTATGATAGGAGACATACAAATTGACAAACATAGTGATAAAATTTTATACTATGATAACAACCTGGATTGCAGTGTTGATTCTTGTAAAGTTAAATGCATCACTAATGAGCCTGCAATAAATAGACTTACTGATAGCAGCCCATACAAAGTTGATTCAAGCAATATACAGCACCTGCTAATGTACAATAAAGGTTGGATAAATTATAAATATAGATCAAGTGGTCATGGGACAATATCTTTTGGGAATGTTGAGCTAAAGGAATTGATTGTGGAGAAACCTCATTGTGAAATTAGTGTTGGAATATCTTATGCATGTGAAGCATGTCTTGAGCAACCTAGAGCCACTCTGGTGTCAAAAAATCTTAAAAATGAAGGTATGATGGACTTTGAATCTAACTGTACTTGGGATAGGTCATCAATATCATGCAACAATGAAATGTATGATATAGTACAGATAAGTAAAAACAAGTATTGCAATATTTATGTACCTCTGATAAATCAAAGCATAGACATAACATTTGAATATGAGTATCGTGGTGTATTGACAGATATGAAGACGATAAGAGCAGAGACATCTACAGATATAATTAATGAATTGATGGGAAACCAATCTTTCATAACAACACTCCTTACATCATTAAGTGGTTTCATGCTGTTTACTGGAATAGCTACTGTAGGTATCAAGGTGCTTAGATTAGGTGTGTTAGCAATTGGCAAAAAAGAAGTCCAAAATGCATAATTTTGGAGGAATAGGTTAACGTAGTACTATACAAACTTCACTTTGTTGGGAAGGATCGCCGGCAGAGGTGTTCTTAATTAAAAACGGTAAAATAGTTCCTTCCGTTCGTTTATTAAGTACATATTGTTACAAATATAGGTAATGCGTGCGCTTGCGCTGACAGTGCGAAATAATAATGTGAAGCCGGGGGGGTGAATAGCCGGTGTTGTCAGCGCGAACAAGCTCCCCGGGGTTGGATCCATCAGATCCAAGACATCCAATCCAGTTATTCAACATGGGCAGGTAAGGGACAAATTCTATTATAGGCTCTTCGAAGCGTTCCAGAAGCAGTCGTAATGTCAGCGACACGAGCTATGCCGTCAGGTCCAGGATGTAAAGCAGTGATTCGACCGAGCAGCCAGCGGTTTGGTGGAAGGTGGTCATCCTTCACAACTACTAAATCTCCAATTCGCAGCTTTTTGTTGTCTGGGCGTTGCCATTTGATGCGTTTTTGAAGCTCTGCTATATATTCCTTATAGAACCTGTTCCAAAAATGTTGCGCGAGCGCTCGAGTTCTTTGATAACGGGGTAGCGTGCAAATCTGTGTCTCGTTTTTCAGATCTTCTTGAGAATGGGGTAGCATAACTGGAGTACGACCAATCAGGAAATGAGAAGGAGTTAACGGGATCAAATCGTTGGGATCGGACGATAAAGGAGTTATGGGTCTAGAATTTAGGATCCCTTCTATTTGTACCAAGACCGTGTTTAGTTCTTCGTATGTCAAATGTGCTAAAGATAACACTCTTTTTAAATGGTATTTTATAGATTTAACTGAACCTTCGGCTAGGCCGTTAAAGTGAGGACTATAAGCCGGAAAAAAATTGAATTGAATAGACTGCTCCGCCGCGTAGAAGCTAATGTCATTACATTTTGATTTTAGAAATTTGGCAAGCTCATTACTAGCCCCGACAAAGTTAGTACCATTATCTGAGAATATTTTTGCTGGTTTGCCTCTGCGAGCTATAAATCTGTTTAATGCAGCTATGAAACCTTCGGAACTTAAATCTGTTACTAGTTCTATATGGACTGCTCTTACGGCTAAGCAGACGAAAACACAGATATAGGCCTTTATTAATTTACACCCCCTACCTTTTCTGTCGGATAACATTATAGGACCAGCGTAATCTACTGCAGTATTAAAAAAAGGGAACTCGCTATAAAGTCTTTCCTTAGGCAAACTAGCCATTAAAGGTTGAATCGTTTTGCCTGAGAACCTACAACATGCATGACACTCATGTGTTATTTTTCTTGCTAAATTTTGACCTCCTATTACCCAAAACTTGTGCCTTAAAGTAGCTAAAAGTAGTTGAGGCCCTGCATGTAACAAGATTTTATGATAATGCCTAAATAATAGCTGTGTAATGTGATGTGTTGCATGGAGTAAAACAGGATGTTTTGTGTCATAATCATAATTAGAATTTGATAGTCTGCCACCAACTCGAATTAATTTTTCATTCGATAGAAACGGATTTAAAGTTAAAATGCGCGTCTTAATTGGTAGTGGTTTATCTTTAAGTAAAAATGAATATTCATTCGAGAACATGTCGAGTTGTACTAGTTTGCATAATGTGTTAGTAGCAGAGTTTAGCTCAAATACGGTTAAATGTGAGATTAATTTCTTTTTAGGTTGCTTACAATTGTGAATGAACCGTAATATATAAGCAGATACACGTTGCAATTTGCCATAATTTGAAAATTTATGAATAAAGTGATCTTGTTCACAAATCATGTTACATTTAACTTTAGTTTCTGGTAGAATAGTGGGTGTACAATTCGGTTGAGCTGGCCATTCAGACTCAGGATGTAATAAAAATTCTGGACCAGAAAACCACAGTTTCGAATTCTCTAGCTGTCCCGGACTACATCCTCTTGAGCCAATGTCAGCAGGGTTTTCACGAGTAGGTACATATCTCCAAGCGTCTGAGTCTGTATGCTCTGTTATTTCATTAATTCTGTTTAGTACAAATGATTTTAAAGTCGATTTTGGGGCACGAATCCATCCAAGAACAATAGTTGCATCACACCAAAATATACTGCGGTTCACCACCAATCTGAGAGCAGTAATTACTTTATTTGACAGTTTTACAGCTAATAACGCACAGCAAAGTTCTAATCGTGGTATGGTCATTATACCCTTCAGTGGTGCCACCCTACTTTTAGCCATTACGAGATGAACGCTAACGGTGCCGTTTATGGAAGTGGATCGTAAATAGACACAAGCACTATAGGCATGCTGAGACGCATCGCTGAAGGCGTGAATTTCAAAATAATTAGGCGATCTACACAATATGTGACGTGGAATTGAGACATTATTTATTTGCATAAGTGAATTCATAAATACTAACCAATCTTTCTCAATTTCTGGAGGAAGAGGTTCGTCCCATGAAATTTTGGAAGCCCATAGTTTTTGTAGAATAATTTTGCCTTGCAAAATGCATGGATTGACCAATCCTAATGGATCAAATATTTGTCCTACTGTGGACAAAATTGACCGTTTGTTTGGTCTGTCACCTACTGAACCGTCAAAGTGAACAGAAAATAATAAAGTATCCAATTTACAAGACCACCTTAAGCCTAAAGTCTTGGCATGATCATCATTGACTAATGTGAGCAAGCTGTCACTTGCGTTATCACCTTGAATAGCATCTAAAATATCTGGACAGTTTGAACGCCACTTTCGTAAGTTAAATTTTCCCTTTTTAAGCTCAGAGATTACGCCTTGAATTATGTGTAACAGAGTGGATTTAGACGAATGACCTCCTATGTAATCATCAACATAAAAATCGTGTAATATTGCATCTTGAACTAATGAATCATTACATTCATGACCTAGCTGTGTAAGACAGCGTGTGGCTAAAAAAGGCGCTGATGCCGTGCCGTAAGTTACGGTATTAAGTTTGTAAACCTTTACTTCATGACTAGGGTCAAAACGCCACAGTATCTGTTGCAAATTTCTTTGATCTTCTGCAATAAGAACACATCGGTACATTTTTTCGCAATCAGAAGTAACGACATATTTATGCTGTCTAAAACGAATTAAAATTGAAATTAAATCATCTTGTACAATTGGCCCTATACTTTGAATATTATTAAATGATAATCCTGTTGTAGTTTTAGCAGAGGCGTCAAACACAACCCTTAATTTCGTTGTGAGACTGGACTCACGCAAAACACCGTGATGAGGTAGTATGTATGAATGTTTTTCATTTAAGCTGGAGTAATTTTTATTTTCAGACATATGACCGAGATTAATGTATTCTTGCATAAAGTCACAATATTTTTGCTTAAGTAATGGATAACGTTTAAACCGTCTTTCTAAAGACTGCAATCGAGTCAATGCCTGTTCATAAGAATTGCCCAAGACCTCCGGAGACTGTGTTAAAGGAATGCGCACAACAAAACGCCCATCCTTTTGACGTTTGGTTGTCTTAACAAAATGTTGCTCACACTCGTTTTCCTGCTTTGTTGTTTTACGAGGTGAAGATATTGATTCTAACTCAAAAAATCTATCAAGTTGCTGTTGAAGTTCAAGTTCGTTCACAAAATTACAATGGACTGTATTAACGCGTGTATTTTTTATATCTAAAGGTTGTCTGTACATAGCACCAGATACTAACCAACCAAATTTTGTGTTACTAAGGATCGGTTTATTTTTACCTAACGCAATACGTTCATTACCCAACGTATTCCAGAAAACATCCGCGTTAAGTAATATATCTATCTCAGACGGTGAATTAAAACTAGGATCAGCTAAACATATATTCTTAGGTATATTTAATGACTTAATGTCGAAATATGTGGTCGGCAACATTTGAGTTATATGCGGTATAATAAAACAAGAGACGTCTGTTGTATATGCTTCAGTCCTAGAAGAAATGGTAACGGTGGCACGTTTATTAATGCGAATCGCTTCACGGCTCAATCCTTCGACGACTGTCGAAGTAGAATGAAAGGGAATCTTTAACAATTTACTCATTTTATAAGTTATAAAATTAGATGTACTACCATTATCAAGTAGGGCGCGAACTACGTGCCATTTACCATCACCACCAAGAACGTTAATGAGCGCTGTGGATAAAAGTGTGCAACCACTATGAGTGGACGACAAACCAATGTTAACTTGCTTAGGATCATCATCATGGATAGACTGCAAATCGGACTCGACATCCTCTGGCGCCGGTACCGCCACCATGACGCGCCTTTCCTGTGTAGTGGTGGAGCTGGAAGCGGCATGTTGGTTTGTTGTATTGTGTGCTGAATCGATGTGCAATATAGTGTTGTGCCACTTAGCGCAGACTCGACATGGACCAAATCTACAACGCTTAACATCATGTCCATGACGCAAACAGTTAAGGCAAAGTTTCATTTGGTTTACCTTTTTTATTTTTTCCTGAACAGTTAACTCCTTAAATTTAGGGCATTGATAAATCGCATGACCTTGCTTGCAATATGGGCAGGTATACGAACGCTGCCTTTGTGCGTCAGAGCTTGCTACTAGTGTGCGGGACCTAATTGGTATACTATGTCTACGGTTAACATTTGTTTGGTCTATTGTCTCTAGTAAATCAGCACGATTTTGAATAAATTTAACAAAGTTTTCTAAATTTGGCATTTTATCTAATTCATTTAAATATTCTCTCCATTTTCTATTTGTAATGGTGTCTAATTTACTAGAAACTATGTGTATAATGAGTAGATCCCAGTTTAGTGTGCTAATGTTTAAAGTTTGAAGAGACCTAAGGTTTTTATTGATGGTATCAATCACATTCCGTAACGCTACAGATGATTCTCTAGAAATCGATTCGATGTCAAATAATGCCTGAATATGGTTGTTAATTAAAACCTTATTATTATGGAAGCGGTCACACAATAACTGCCATGCAATGTCGTAATTTTCAGTGGAAAAATCTAAAGATGTAATAACGTTTGCAGCTTTGTCTTTTAAGGATGATTGTAAATAATGAAATTTATTTATCTTCGGTATATTATCATTTAAATGTATAAGTGACATAAAGGTGTCATGAAATCTTAACCATTCATCATAACGACCAGAAAAGGTAGGTAGGTGTATCGTGGGTAATTTAAGGCTTGGCCTACCTGCCGCAAGTACAGTACCAGATAAGGAGTCAGCCGACCCTTGATCATCCTTGCCCGGCTGCACAGAAGCAAACCTGCTCACAAATTCTCGCGCCTTGCCAACTGTCACGAAGTACTCGATTTCAAACTTCTCACGATACTGGTACTCCCTTTCACACTCGGATTCTGAAATGTTTGGAAAACTCTCGATTGAAATCTGCAAAACATCATATTCACCATACCACTCCTCAATCTTTGACAACCTAAGATTAAGGTCGCTTATTTGTGATTTTTGTGGCGTTTCACAAGTTGATATAAATTGTAAGTACGAACTAAATTGAGTAAGTTTGGCCTTATATGATGCTGGTTTTCTTTTTAATTCATTTAATGTAGACATAATGACTTGTATATTCACTTAAAAAAATATATATAACATATATATAATAAAAATATATATAACATATACATATATATATATATATATAATAAGGTGTATATGAAACGAACAATAGAATTCTAAAATTGTTTATCAATTTGTACCTACTTATTAAAATATCTAAAATCTAACTTACTAATGTAATTCGCAATGTGTGTTTACACATATACTATGCATAATAATGAAATTTAATTACAACGACAATAACTCCAACTTCCAAAATCAAATGTAATGACATATATTATATAAAGAATAATACTTAAATGCGTAATGTGCAGAAGTAGCAGCTTAACGGCAGTCGGCAATGGCGGTGATGTTGTTATCGCTCAAATCACAATTAATGCAATAGCAACGGGAGACCGGTCGTTGTTTACCTATATAATGAAATAACATTATAAGTCACTATATAATTACTTCACTTAAAGGTATAAAGTTAAATCGAAGAATCACTTCGTTAAACAAAAGTATGTATTTCACAAAGGGAATGAAAGATTAATATTATTTTAACTGTAGGTAGGTATTACGTAGGTAACATTGTATAGCGAGATGTGCTTTGAAGGTAACAATTAATGTTTAAAGAACATAATAATTAATAAACAACAATTAATGATACATAATGTTTGCTGTTTATTACTATTGTAATGATGTAATGGAAAATATGATATTATAAAAAGGAGTAGGTAATTAAACCTATTGCATTATAATAGGTAGCAGTTTACAATCGCTTGGCAGGACGATGACAATGGGAGGGAGTGAATTAGTATGGGAGATGCTCCCTATTATCCCTATACTACTTCTATTACAAGGTAATTCATACTTCATGAGAAAATAAATTTTGTATGTAGCACTCACCGGCCGCCGCTGCGGCACGCTCGCTTCGCTCGCGTGTGTTGTGGTCATATATCTAACCTAACCTAACCTACCTAGAAAGAACGAAAAAAAATTAAGATAACTCTTCTGAACCTATGTTATCCAAGTCGAAAAAAAAATGTTATTTACGATGAAAGCACTTTCACACATGTCCATAGAAACACAGAACTAAATATGGCGGCGTTAGGATAATTGACAATGACATTTACGTAATTCGACATATTTTTGACATATTGATCTTACGTCTTTGTCTCACATATACAAAATCCTATTGTTATCCTTCTCTCTCACATTAAGTTTTTATTAATTTTCTCTAAAAATATGAATTACCTTGTGTCGTGACTGTTAATATTGTGATCAGTGAATAAACGCCTACCATATATATAAGTTTCACCCAATAACTCCTGCCAAGCGATTGTAAACCCAACCCTTATAATATAATATACGTACCTGTGTAAATTGTTAAATTAGCAACTTGACATACGAATGTAAATATAATTTTATATAATTATTAAGGTTATAATTATTTCAACGTAGTTTTTAATGTTAAAGGAGTAAAGGATAATAAATGATTTGGTCCTGCTCACGTAGAATCTTCCTGCCTTTGAGTAATCTTCCCATTCCCACTTTGAGATAAAAATGGCCGCTGGTGGCCGGCGCGTACGCGTCGTTGCGAATTCCCATCGGAATCCGGATCGATGGACCACTTTGTTGGGAAGGATCGCCGGCAGAGGTGTTCTTAATTAAAAACGGTAAAATAGTTCCTTCCGTTCGTTTATTAAGTACATATTGTTACAAATATAGGTAATGCGTGCGCTTGCGCTGACAGTGCGAAATAATAATGTGAAGCGTTCCGCGATGAGAGGGCCGGGGGGGTGAATAGCCGGTGTTGTCAGCGCGAACAAGCTCCCCGGGGTTGGATCCATCAGATCCAAGACATCCAATCCAGTTATTCAACATGGGCAGGTAAGGGACAAATTCTATTAACTAACAAATATCGTTATTTTCAAGTAAAATGTTTAAATTATCATGGTTGGTCATGGTAGTTATTATAAATATTATTTTAAATTTTAAGGAATCATTATGTGACAAAGTCCCTCCATCATTAACAGTAGTGGATGGTGAGGTGACTATAAAGGACTTCGATCACTGCGTAATAACAAACAATGGAGTGGTGTATAATATAACAAATGAATCTAAAGAAAGAATTAAAAATTTGGAACAACCTTTATTTGGACTTGTGTCATGGTTGTGTGATTCGAACTACAAAGGTGAAACAATATCATTCTTTACATGTGGATCTTGTGGTATGTACTGTGTGTATAATCAATACATAAACAGATGCAAAAATAATGTACTTCCTGTAATGTTAGGATTGGCTATATCCATAATTTTATTTATGCTCATATTATTGTTATCTCTCACAGTTTTTAAAAAAACTTTAAATATTGCAATTGCAAAAGTAATAGTATATTTTTTAATGAGATCAGATAGAAAGAGGGTTAAGAGGATAATGAGATACAATAAATCCACAGGATTGAATATAGATGTCAAGCTTAAAAAAGTGACATATAACAATGATATCATTGACAAGCTTATAGAAGAAAAACGCATAATGTCAGTTAAACAAGTTTCACCAAGAGATGTAGATCCTATTTACTCTGAAATAATTTATAACAGATCAGCTGAGTACAATAAAGTTAATGACATGCTTAAGCAATCTGAAGATAGGCTCAGATTTTTTCAAGATTTGGAAAATAACAGGAAATATAGATCAATTAAAAGATCAAGTGTCAGCAAAGCATTAGTGACTGGAATTGCCCTAACAACAATAGCACCAAATGACACTTATGGATGTGACCAGATGCTTTATTTAAAAAGCAATGGACGAATATGTTATAGTGACAAATGTTACGATCTATCAACTTATTCTTTATCACTTGCTGATGGAGAAACAGCTTGCTTTAATGATTTAAATAACGAAAAGTTATCTATTAAGCTTGACTCAATTTATAACATTGCAAGATTTAGCTCATTATATGATACTAGCTCATATGAGATAACTAACGAAATGCATTGGAATTGCTTAGGTTCAGGGAAATGTTGGTGGGGAGAGGAGTGTGGGAATGGGTACAAACTTAACCCTTAATTTGGCAAAAAATTAAATTCAATAAAATCCTCATTTTTTTTAATAAAAAATATTATTGACCTTCAAAGGTGTTACAGAAAAATAACGAAAAAAATTTAGGAACTTCAGGTTTCCTGAAAAACTATGTATGTCACAGCATACATTGCCAAATTCACATAAAAACATTGAATAAATATGATGTATGCCGGGACATACATTGCCAATTACAGAGAAAATAAGGAATATAAAAAAATAAGGTTATAACGCCTTCTTATCTATAAAAGTATGAAACCTAAATGTAGCCTCGCCACTATACTAAAGAAAATCATATATCATGCACGACACTCCTGCATGAACATAGTTTTTGAAGCCCCACTTGGGCTTATCCTTCATAAATTGACTTCGCTTACCCGCTTTGGTCCCCTTATAGGGAATCATGATTTCGTCAATGCTGAATTTCCTTTCAATAACGTGAGTTTTTTTTGTAAAAAAAGGTCTAATTTTGTAATATCGGTCGAAGTCTTGTATATCATTATCAACAAAATGCAAATTACGGCGGATTTGTTGATATCGTTTAAGAGACATCAAATCGGCTACGAGATGGTATCTGTACCGCAAACTCCAATAATCTGTATATGATGGCATCCTCACAACACCCATGATAGTATGTATGGCTAGAAAATCTCGCATTTCATCTTCAGTCAATACAAGAGAACGTCCAGTTTTTGATATTGCGTATGCGTTTGTTTGCTCTACGATATCAGCTAAAACGTCTGGGGAAAAGAACTTGTAAAAATAATCCAGTGAAGTTACGTCTAGAATGTCGGTGTGATCTGAGTCTTCTTCTATAGTTGCCTAGTGCCGAAAAACCGCTGTTTTGTGAATTTTTTGATTCGTCTAGGTCGTTACAACAACAGGTAGAAACAGTGGGACGATCTGGTATTTCTGGGACGCGATTTGGAAGTAGTAGATGCCCTCATACGAGCTGTACCTAAGCCAAGAGCTATAGAGTTGCTTGCTGTTGGTTCATGCTGTGCAGGTGGTGCAGGAGTTGCTGAAGTTGTAGGAGTGGTGGGAGTTGCGGGGAATGACGGAATGTCACACAGTATCGGCACTTTCTTACAATTTGGTTCTAGAGAAGGGCTTGAATAGACACTTTGAAAAATTGGTGTAAGTCGAACATTCTGGCTGGTCGGCTCTTTGTCATCATCTAAAATATTAAGCCTTTCCATAGAACTATCAATAGAAGGCGCAGAAGAAGATGATATAGAAAGCTGGGCGTAATTCATCATCAAGTTCAGAATGTTCACTACCGTCAGAGGATGCATACTCAGCAGGCACAGGCGCTAAAATTCTACCACCACGAGTTTGAAGCTTTTGCTGCTTACAAAGAGAAAAAAAGCGTGCTATAAAACCAAATAAACCCAAAAAACCAAATAAACCCAAAAAGCAACCGCAAACTGGCAATGTATGCTGTGGCATACAAACAAAATGAAGGGTGTTTCGTGACAAACTTGGCAGTGTATGTCACAGCATACATCATGTTAGTAATCAAAATAGAACCATTTAATACAATAAAAACTTTACAATTATTACCACTCGTATTCTATTACACAATAAAGTATAAATTTTAGCCATTACGAGTATCATAAACCATGTAATATTCATAATAATAGTATAAATACCTTGGAGAACACAGTTGACGTTCGCCGGGTAGAATTTTTTTTTGATTAATGTCAAAATGGGTGTTGCTTTAAGCGTGTTTTATTTTTTCTACCAATTGTAGTTAGTATTGCAATACAAAAAATATAATTTATCACACCTTAATTGCTTTATTATTAACAAATAGATTTTTAAAGTTTATGTATGACAGTTCATACAATACCAAATTAAGGGTTAATATATTAGAGAAGAATACAAAAGAGCCACATGGGTACGGATGCCATATGACATCTGTAAGTTGTGTTGGATCAATGTGTTCTCATGGTACATCTTGTGTATGGTATAGATGGCAAATAAGCCCTAAAGGCCCCAAAATACCTATTTATACTTTAGTTTCTGAAATATGGGAAGTTAGTATTACTATCAGGTATAAAGATTTAATCCGTCATATTGTATTGAATACTAATAATCCAAAATATGATATGAATAATATATTAAGCGAAATTATGGATCACATGCCGTTCTACATATCAGGAGTGTCATATGAGAAGCAACACCTAAGGGAATCACTCATATCTATAAATGGCACATATTTTAATGTTGATTCATCACCCCACAACATGCCACAAAGAGGTATGATAGGAGACATACAAATTGACAAACATAGTGATAAAATTTTATACTATGATAACAACCTGGATTGCAGTGTTGATTCTTGTAAAGTTAAATGCATCACTAATGAGCCTGCAATAAATAGACTTACTGATAGCAGCCCATACAAAGTTGATTCAAGCAATATACAGCACCTGCTAATGTACAATAAAGGTTGGATAAATTATAAATATAGATCAAGTGGTCATGGGACAATATCTTTTGGGAATGTTGAGCTAAAGGAATTGATTGTGGAGAAACCTCATTGTGAAATTAGTGTTGGAACATCTTATGCATGTGAAGCATGTCTTGAGCAACCTAGAGCCACTCTGGTGTCAAAAAATCTTAAAAATGAAGGTATGATGGACTTTGAATCTAACTGTACTTGGGATAGGTCATCAATATCATGCAACAATGAAATGTATGATATAGTACAGATAAGTAAAAACAAGTATTGCAATATTTATGTACCTCTGATAAATCAAAGCATAGACATAACATTTGAATATGAGTATCGTGGTGTATTGACAGATATGAAGACGATAAGAGCAGAGACATCTACAGATATAATTAATGAATTGATGGGAAACCAATCTTTCATAACAACACTCCTTACATCATTAAGTGGTTTCATGCTGTTTACTGGAATAGCTACTGCAGGTATCAAGGTGCTTAGATTAGGTGTGTTAGCAATTGGCAAAAAAGAAGTCCAAAATGCATAATTTTGGAGGAATAGGTTAACGTAGTACTATACAAACTTCACTTTGTTGGGAAGGATCGCCGGCAGAGGTGTTCTTAATTAAAAACGGTAAAATAGTTCCTTCCGTTCGTTTATTAAGTACATATTGTTACAAATATAGGTAATGCGTGCGCTTGCGCTGACAGTGCGAAATAATAATGTGAAGCGTTCCGCGATGAGAGGGCCGGGGGGGTGAATAGCCGGTGTTGTCAGCGCGAACAAGCTCCCCGGGGTTGGATCCATCAGATCCAAGACATCCAATCCAGTTATTCAACATGGGCAGGTAAGGGACAAATTCTATTAACTAACAAATATCGTTATTTTCAAGTAAAATGTTTAAATTATCATGGTTGGTCATGGTAGTTATTATAAATATTATTTTAAATTTTAAGGAATCATTATGTGACAAAGTCCCTCCATCATTAACAGTAGTGGATGGTGAGGTGACTATAAAGGACTTCGATCACTGCGTAATAACAAACAATGGAGTGGTGTATAATATAACAAATGAATCTAAAGAAAGAATTAAAAATTTGGAACAACCTTTATTTGGACTTGTGTCATGGTTGTGTGATTCGAACTACAAAGGTGAAACAATATCATTCTTTACATGTGGATCTTGTGGTATGTACTGTGTGTATAATCAATACATAAACAGATGCAAAAATAATGTACTTCCTGTAATGTTAGGATTGGCTATATCCATAATTTTATTTATGCTCATATTATTGTTATCTCTCACAGTTTTTAAAAAAACTTTAAATATTGCAATTGCAAAAGTAATAGTATATTTTTTAATGAGATCAGATAGAAAGAGGGTTAAGAGGATAATGAGATACAATAAATCCACAGGATTGAATATAGATGTCAAGCTTAAAAAAGTGACATATAACAATGATATCATTGACAAGCTTATAGAAGAAAAACGCATAATGTCAGTTAAACAAGTTTCACCAAGAGATGTAGATCCTATTTACTCTGAAATAATTTATAACAGATCAGCTGAGTACAATAAAGTTAATGACATGCTTAAGCAATCTGAAGATAGGCTCAGATTTTTTCAAGATTTGGAAAATAACAGGAAATATAGATCAATTAAAAGATCAAGTGTCAGCAAAGCATTAGTGACTGGAATTGCCCTAACAACAATAGCACCAAATGACACTTATGGATGTGACCAGATGCTTTATTTAAAAAGCAATGGACGAATATGTTATAGTGACAAATGTTACGATCTATCAACTTATTCTTTATCACTTGCTGATGGAGAAACAGCTTGCTTTAATGATTTAAATAACGAAAAGTTATCTATTAAGCTTGACTCAATTTATAACATTGCAAGATTTAGCTCATTATATGATACTAGCTCATATGAGATAACTAACGAAATGCATTGGAATTGCTTAGGTTCAGGGAAATGTTGGTGGGGAGAGGAGTGTGGGAATGGGTACAAACTTAATATATTAGAGAAGAATACAAAAGAGCCACATGGGTACGGATGCCATATGACATCTGTAAGTTGTGTTGGATCAATGTGTTCTCATGGTACATCTTGTGTATGGTATAGATGGCAAATAAGCCCTAAAGGCCCCAAAATACCTATTTATACTTTAGTTTCTGAAATATGGGAAGTTAGTATTACTATCAGGTATAAAGATTTAATCCGTCATATTGTATTGAATACTAATAATCCAAAATATGATATGAATAATATATTAAGCGAAATTATGGATCACATGCCGTTCTACATATCAGGAGTGTCATATGAGAAGCAACACCTAAGGGAATCACTCATATCTATAAATGGCACATATTTTAATGTTGATTCATCACCCCACAACATGCCACAAAGAGGTATGATAGGAGACATACAAATTGACAAACATAGTGATAAAATTTTATACTATGATAACAACCTGGATTGCAGTGTTGATTCTTGTAAAGTTAAATGCATCACTAATGAGCCTGCAATAAATAGACTTACTGATAGCAGCCCATACAAAGTTGATTCAAGCAATATACAGCACCTGCTAATGTACAATAAAGGTTGGATAAATTATAAATATAGATCAAGTGGTCATGGGACAATATCTTTTGGGAATGTTGAGCTAAAGGAATTGATTGTGGAGAAACCTCATTGTGAAATTAGTGTTGGAATATCTTATGCATGTGAAGCATGTCTTGAGCAACCTAGAGCCACTCTGGTGTCAAAAAATCTTAAAAATGAAGGTATGATGGACTTTGAATCTAACTGTACTTGGGATAGGTCATCAATATCATGCAACAATGAAATGTATGATATAGTACAGATAAGTAAAAACAAGTATTGCAATATTTATGTACCTCTGATAAATCAAAGCATAGACATAACATTTGAATATGAGTATCGTGGTGTATTGACAGATATGAAGACGATAAGAGCAGAGACATCTACAGATATAATTAATGAATTGATGGGAAACCAATCTTTCATAACAACACTCCTTACATCATTAAGTGGTTTCATGCTGTTTACTGGAATAGCTACTGTAGGTATCAAGGTGCTTAGATTAGGTGTGTTAGCAATTGGCAAAAAAGAAGTCCAAAATGCATAATTTTGGAGGAATAGGTTAACGTAGTACTATACAAACTTCACTTTGTTGGGAAGGATCGCCGGCAGAGGTGTTCTTAATTAAAAACGGTAAAATAGTTCCTTCCGTTCGTTTATTAAGTACATATTGTTACAAATATAGGTAATGCGTGCGCTTGCGCTGACAGTGCGAAATAATAATGTGAAGCCGGGGGGGTGAATAGCCGGTGTTGTCAGCGCGAACAAGCTCCCCGGGGTTGGATCCATCAGATCCAAGACATCCAATCCAGTTATTCAACATGGGCAGGTAAGGGACAAATTCTATTATAGGCTCTTCGAAGCGTTCCAGAAGCAGTCGTAATGTCAGCGACACGAGCTATGCCGTCAGGTCCAGGATGTAAAGCAGTGATTCGACCGAGCAGCCAGCGGTTTGGTGGAAGGTGGTCATCCTTCACAACTACTAAATCTCCAATTCGCAGCTTTTTGTTGTCTGGGCGTTGCCATTTGATGCGTTTTTGAAGCTCTGCTATATATTCCTTATAGAACCTGTTCCAAAAATGTTGCGCGAGCGCTCGAGTTCTTTGATAACGGGGTAGCGTGCAAATCTGTGTCTCGTTTTTCAGATCTTCTTGAGAATGGGGTAGCATAACTGGAGTACGACCAATCAGGAAATGAGAAGGAGTTAACGGGATCAAATCGTTGGGATCGGACGATAAAGGAGTTATGGGTCTAGAATTTAGGATCCCTTCTATTTGTACCAAGACCGTGTTTAGTTCTTCGTATGTCAAATGTGCTAAAGATAACACTCTTTTTAAATGGTATTTTATAGATTTAACTGAACCTTCGGCTAGGCCGTTAAAGTGAGGACTATAAGCCGGAAAAAAATTGAATTGAATAGACTGCTCCGCCGCGTAGAAGCTAATGTCATTACATTTTGATTTTAGAAATTTGGCAAGCTCATTACTAGCCCCGACAAAGTTAGTACCATTATCTGAGAATATTTTTGCTGGTTTGCCTCTGCGAGCTATAAATCTGTTTAATGCAGCTATGAAACCTTCGGAACTTAAATCTGTTACTAGTTCTATATGGACTGCTCTTACGGCTAAGCAGACGAAAACACAGATATAGGCCTTTATTAATTTACACCCCCTACCTTTTCTGTCGGATAACATTATAGGACCAGCGTAATCTACTGCAGTATTAAAAAAAGGGAACTCGCTATAAAGTCTTTCCTTAGGCAAACTAGCCATTAAAGGTTGAATCGTTTTGCCTGAGAACCTACAACATGCATGACACTCATGTGTTATTTTTCTTGCTAAATTTTGACCTCCTATTACCCAAAACTTGTGCCTTAAAGTAGCTAAAAGTAGTTGAGGCCCTGCATGTAACAAGATTTTATGATAATGCCTAAATAATAGCTGTGTAATGTGATGTGTTGCATGGAGTAAAACAGGATGTTTTGTGTCATAATCATAATTAGAATTTGATAGTCTGCCACCAACTCGAATTAATTTTTCATTCGATAGAAACGGATTTAAAGTTAAAATGCGCGTCTTAATTGGTAGTGGTTTATCTTTAAGTAAAAATGAATATTCATTCGAGAACATGTCGAGTTGTACTAGTTTGCATAATGTGTTAGTAGCAGAGTTTAGCTCAAATACGGTTAAATGTGAGATTAATTTCTTTTTAGGTTGCTTACAATTGTGAATGAACCGTAATATATAAGCAGATACACGTTGCAATTTGCCATAATTTGAAAATTTATGAATAAAGTGATCTTGTTCACAAATCATGTTACATTTAACTTTAGTTTCTGGTAGAATAGTGGGTGTACAATTCGGTTGAGCTGGCCATTCAGACTCAGGATGTAATAAAAATTCTGGACCAGAAAACCACAGTTTCGAATTCTCTAGCTGTCCCGGACTACATCCTCTTGAGCCAATGTCAGCAGGGTTTTCACGAGTAGGTACATATCTCCAAGCGTCTGAGTCTGTATGCTCTGTTATTTCATTAATTCTGTTTAGTACAAATGATTTTAAAGTCGATTTTGGGGCACGAATCCATCCAAGAACAATAGTTGCATCACACCAAAATATACTGCGGTTCACCACCAATCTGAGAGCAGTAATTACTTTATTTGACAGTTTTACAGCTAATAACGCACAGCAAAGTTCTAATCGTGGTATGGTCATTATACCCTTCAGTGGTGCCACCCTACTTTTAGCCATTACGAGATGAACGCTAACGGTGCCGTTTATGGAAGTGGATCGTAAATAGACACAAGCACTATAGGCATGCTGAGACGCATCGCTGAAGGCGTGAATTTCAAAATAATTAGGCGATCTACACAATATGTGACGTGGAATTGAGACATTATTTATTTGCATAAGTGAATTCATAAATACTAACCAATCTTTCTCAATTTCTGGAGGAAGAGGTTCGTCCCATGAAATTTTGGAAGCCCATAGTTTTTGTAGAATAATTTTGCCTTGCAAAATGCATGGATTGACCAATCCTAATGGATCAAATATTTGTCCTACTGTGGACAAAATTGACCGTTTGTTTGGTCTGTCACCTACTGAACCGTCAAAGTGAACAGAAAATAATAAAGTATCCAATTTACAAGACCACCTTAAGCCTAAAGTCTTGGCATGATCATCATTGACTAATGTGAGCAAGCTGTCACTTGCGTTATCACCTTGAATAGCATCTAAAATATCTGGACAGTTTGAACGCCACTTTCGTAAGTTAAATTTTCCCTTTTTAAGCTCAGAGATTACGCCTTGAATTATGTGTAACAGAGTGGATTTAGACGAATGACCTCCTATGTAATCATCAACATAAAAATCGTGTAATATTGCATCTTGAACTAATGAATCATTACATTCATGACCTAGCTGTGTAAGACAGCGTGTGGCTAAAAAAGGCGCTGATGCCGTGCCGTAAGTTACGGTATTAAGTTTGTAAACCTTTACTTCATGACTAGGGTCAAAACGCCACAGTATCTGTTGCAAATTTCTTTGATCTTCTGCAATAAGAACACATCGGTACATTTTTTCGCAATCAGAAGTAACGACATATTTATGCTGTCTAAAACGAATTAAAATTGAAATTAAATCATCTTGTACAATTGGCCCTATACTTTGAATATTATTAAATGATAATCCTGTTGTAGTTTTAGCAGAGGCGTCAAACACAACCCTTAATTTCGTTGTGAGACTGGACTCACGCAAAACACCGTGATGAGGTAGTATGTATGAATGTTTTTCATTTAAGCTGGAGTAATTTTTATTTTCAGACATATGACCGAGATTAATGTATTCTTGCATAAAGTCACAATATTTTTGCTTAAGTAATGGATAACGTTTAAACCGTCTTTCTAAAGACTGCAATCGAGTCAATGCCTGTTCATAAGAATTGCCCAAGACCTCCGGAGACTGTGTTAAAGGAATGCGCACAACAAAACGCCCATCCTTTTGACGTTTGGTTGTCTTAACAAAATGTTGCTCACACTCGTTTTCCTGCTTTGTTGTTTTACGAGGTGAAGATATTGATTCTAACTCAAAAAATCTATCAAGTTGCTGTTGAAGTTCAAGTTCGTTCACAAAATTACAATGGACTGTATTAACGCGTGTATTTTTTATATCTAAAGGTTGTCTGTACATAGCACCAGATACTAACCAACCAAATTTTGTGTTACTAAGGATCGGTTTATTTTTACCTAACGCAATACGTTCATTACCCAACGTATTCCAGAAAACATCCGCGTTAAGTAATATATCTATCTCAGACGGTGAATTAAAACTAGGATCAGCTAAACATATATTCTTAGGTATATTTAATGACTTAATGTCGAAATATGTGGTCGGCAACATTTGAGTTATATGCGGTATAATAAAACAAGAGACGTCTGTTGTATATGCTTCAGTCCTAGAAGAAATGGTAACGGTGGCACGTTTATTAATGCGAATCGCTTCACGGCTCAATCCTTCGACGACTGTCGAAGTAGAATGAAAGGGAATCTTTAACAATTTACTCATTTTATAAGTTATAAAATTAGATGTACTACCATTATCAAGTAGGGCGCGAACTACGTGCCATTTACCATCACCACCAAGAACGTTAATGAGCGCTGTGGATAAAAGTGTGCAACCACTATGAGTGGACGACAAACCAATGTTAACTTGCTTAGGATCATCATCATGGATAGACTGCAAATCGGACTCGACATCCTCTGGCGCCGGTACCGCCACCATGACGCGCCTTTCCTGTGTAGTGGTGGAGCTGGAAGCGGCATGTTGGTTTGTTGTATTGTGTGCTGAATCGATGTGCAATATAGTGTTGTGCCACTTAGCGCAGACTCGACATGGACCAAATCTACAACGCTTAACATCATGTCCATGACGCAAACAGTTAAGGCAAAGTTTCATTTGGTTTACCTTTTTTATTTTTTCCTGAACAGTTAACTCCTTAAATTTAGGGCATTGATAAATCGCATGACCTTGCTTGCAATATGGGCAGGTATACGAACGCTGCCTTTGTGCGTCAGAGCTTGCTACTAGTGTGCGGGACCTAATTGGTATACTATGTCTACGGTTAACATTTGTTTGGTCTATTGTCTCTAGTAAATCAGCACGATTTTGAATAAATTTAACAAAGTTTTCTAAATTTGGCATTTTATCTAATTCATTTAAATATTCTCTCCATTTTCTATTTGTAATGGTGTCTAATTTACTAGAAACTATGTGTATAATGAGTAGATCCCAGTTTAGTGTGCTAATGTTTAAAGTTTGAAGAGACCTAAGGTTTTTATTGATGGTATCAATCACATTCCGTAACGCTACAGATGATTCTCTAGAAATCGATTCGATGTCAAATAATGCCTGAATATGGTTGTTAATTAAAACCTTATTATTATGGAAGCGGTCACACAATAACTGCCATGCAATGTCGTAATTTTCAGTGGAAAAATCTAAAGATGTAATAACGTTTGCAGCTTTGTCTTTTAAGGATGATTGTAAATAATGAAATTTATTTATCTTCGGTATATTATCATTTAAATGTATAAGTGACATAAAGGTGTCATGAAATCTTAACCATTCATCATAACGACCAGAAAAGGTAGGTAGGTGTATCGTGGGTAATTTAAGGCTTGGCCTACCTGCCGCAAGTACAGTACCAGATAAGGAGTCAGCCGACCCTTGATCATCCTTGCCCGGCTGCACAGAAGCAAACCTGCTCACAAATTCTCGCGCCTTGCCAACTGTCACGAAGTACTCGATTTCAAACTTCTCACGATACTGGTACTCCCTTTCACACTCGGATTCTGAAATGTTTGGAAAACTCTCGATTGAAATCTGCAAAACATCATATTCACCATACCACTCCTCAATCTTTGACAACCTAAGATTAAGGTCGCTTATTTGTGATTTTTGTGGCGTTTCACAAGTTGATATAAATTGTAAGTACGAACTAAATTGAGTAAGTTTGGCCTTATATGATGCTCGTTTTCTTTTTAATTCATTTAATGTAGACATAATGACTTGTATATTCACTTAAAAAAATATATATAACATATATATATATGTATATATATATATATATATATATATATATATATATATATATATATATATATATATATATATATATATATATATATATATATATATATATATATATATATATATATATATATATATATATATATAATAAGGTGTATATGAAACGAACAATAGAATTCTAAAATTGTTTATCAATTTGTACCTACTTATTAAAATATCTAAAATCTAACTTACTAATGTAATTCGCAATGTGTGTTTACACATATACTATGCATAATAATGAAATTTAATTACAACGACAATAACTCCAACTTCCAAAATCAAATGTAATGACATATATTATATAAAGAATAATACTTAAATGCGTAATGTGCAGAAGTAGCAGCTTAACGGCAGTCGGCAATGGCGGTGATGTTGTTATCGCTCAAATCACAATTAATGCAATAGCAACGGGAGACCGGTCGTTGTTTACCTATATAATGAAATAACATTATAAGTCACTATATAATTACTTCACTTAAAGGTATAAAGTTAAATCGAAGAATCACTTCGTTAAACAAAAGTATGTATTTCACAAAGGGAATGAAAGATTAATATTATTTTAACTGTAGGTAGGTATTACGTAGGTAACATTGTATAGTAGACATGCGCAAAACAGTGCTTTATGAAGTAATGAAATATGGCATTACATTACGCACCGAGTAATATCACATCACTTCATTACTCGAAACATTACTTGCCATGCGTGATACGAAGAGGTAATATTACCCGCGTACTGTCATAATAGTAGTACTGATCTATCTCATGTAATAATATGATGAATATCACACACGTTTTTATTGATTTTAATTTAAAACTAAAATGTTAACTTTTTGTGAGTAAGATTATTGTTATATTTTTATTACTTTTTATATTTAAATATTGTATTTAAAAATTTACCGTCGTAACCTAATTTACTTAAATTATTTTCATATAGCTATGTTTACAATAATGTATGCAGCAAAAACTAACAACGTTTACTAGTAGTACCCGCGGCTCCGTCCACATTCTAAGACCGGACGGCACGGCTTTGTTATATTTGAATACAATTAATTTTTAAATTTAAAATGTTAACTTTTTATTTGATATGATTAAGATTATTATTTATGTATAGAATTTTTTAAATATTGTATTTATAATTTTACTGTCGTAAGTTAACCAATATAAATTATTATTATTTTTTCGTCGAAAAAGAAACAAAAACTAATTTACAACATACTTTTATACTAGCAGTATCCGCGCTTCCGACCGCGTTCTAAGGACTGCGACTTTGGGTCCACTGTATTATATACATTATACATACATACTTGATAAAGTTCATTATAATATTAAAATATATAATGAATAATTAAAGTTTTTATTTTTAATTTTGAATTAATTATTATTTACTATGAATACGTGAATTAGTATTTTTTAAAAGCCTGAAAAAGTTTTTTTTATTATTCTTTATTTATAAAGCCATACACCTATATAAGGTTAAGTCAGCGACTGAAAAAGTTGGTCTTAAAGAATTTTATACCAATTTTTATACTCATCAAACATCCGATACGAATAATTTAAAGTGGAGTTTACAAATTGGATAAGGATTAATATCATGATACCAATATCACCACTATTCAACACGTATTTGAACTTAATAATTTAAAAAAAAATTGTTATAATAAAGGCATGTGCCATCGCAGAATTTTTTGTGAGTAATCATAAGTAAGTATTGTAATATAAAATTTTAATATATAAAATAGTGCTTGATATTATGTATTTCGTCAACAGTTTTCGTTTTATATGCAGCATTTTGATACCTTGGGGATACATTTAAGGTAGGGATCCCTAAAATAGGATATTTTTGAAAATACAATATAGCCAATAATACACTTCTCACAATCACTCCTGAATAGTGTAGCTGTCTGTTAGTGAAAGAGTTTTCATGATCAGATCAGTTTTTCCGAAAATAACCCCCCTACAAACGAACAGACAGATACACAAAGTTCGAAACTTTAACTCATAATGTAAGTAAAGAATATTTTAGAATAGATTGCAATTTTGCATTTCAGTCCTAGTCAAATGATTTCTATTCACTTGCGGCATGTTTGCGTACTTAGCGGCATACATTTCATGGCATAGTAAAATATATTGTAGAACTAGCGGAACCCGCAGCTTCGCTCGCGCTAAATCGCTAGTATATTATAGATATTAAATATTTTAGCAAAATACAATTAACACTTACTAAAATTAAATTATAAAAATATTAATAACGCCATCTATGAGAAATCATTACACATCATTTGATAATTGAGGAGTGACGGAACAAAACATGATAATTCCACTTTTTGTAAAAAAAAAGTTAGCAATGACATTCGACAGAATACCATAAATTACGTCGCCCGTTAAGCTGGTGTGGTTCAAATCATGCTTATTCCTGCAGTAAATCGTCTCTAAAGTTGAAAGTTTGATGCAAATCATGATATTTCCATGTTTAATAATATTAATAAACGAAATCGGAACAAAACATGATACATTTCATACATTTCTGGTACGCATATTGAAAGTTGGCACAAAATAGGTTATTTCCTATGTTTCCTGTCATACAGACTTTTGAACGCTTTATTAGCTTAAATCCTAGAGTGCCGAAGCCGTAAAATAGTTTATTATTTTGTCTATGGTTGGGCTGTGTGTTTGACATATGTCAAATGACTTGATTCAAGTCAATGTCAAAATATTAGATCGGTCGCAGTTGGTCGTTAATTCGTGTGAAAAATTGTAAACTTCGAGTAATAATTATAACTAAATTGAGTACTTTAAAGTTTTTTCAAGTGATTTACAAGCATGTCTGAGCAGTCAAATACTGTTGGTGCACTCAATAGTGGAGCGAAGAAAAAGAAACGTCGAGAAAGGAAAGCTTTATCCGAAAGAAACAATAAGTAAGTTCGTTCAATTATGTTGTTGTAGTAGGTATGTAGAATGTTCAATCTGTTACAAGATTACAATATGTGCATACTTTTGTTTTAGATACGTAGACAATGACCCGCTGGGCTTAAGAATTCAATGTACGTGTAATCATGGAACAAGGAGCAATTTTAAATGTAAACAAATATCGCAACGGGATGTCGTTCGAAACCGAAAATCTTTTTATACAACATCCGGAAAAGTTCACCAAGACGTGTATTTGTGTCGTCTTATTAGTGCATTTGAACCCCAGCGTAGAGGCAAAGGTACACCACGTCCTTCTGGTAAAACGAAACTTCGAAAGTTAAGTACTTCATTCTTCCTATATGGGAAAAAGAAAGTAATGAAAAGGGTATGCAAATCATTTTTCATGGCAGTATTTTCTATCAAAAGGCAGAGGTTATCAACTATTATCAAATGTGTGATGGATGGCAAAGTTCCAAAGGAAGAAAGAGGAGGTGACAGGCGTTCAGCTAAATCTCAAGAGAAAAAAGAACATTTACGCAATTTTCTCCGAAACCTTCCTTGTAGTGAAAGCCATTATAATAGAGCAAAAAGCAAGAGGGTGTATTTGGATGCCGGTTTGAATATTAAAAAATTGAGAATGCTTTACAATAATAGTGTCACAAATGAACTGAATGTTAAGAGAACAATGTTTTACGAAGTGTTCACATTTGAATTTAACATTGGATTTCGGTCACCTGCATCAGATGCCTGCAGTTCCTGTATACTATTGAGTAATAGTATTAAAAATGAAAAAGATTCATCAAAAAAACAAGAACTAATGACAAAACTTCGCATCCATAAATTGCGAGCAAACTTTTTCTTTAAACTTTTGAAAGAAAAGGTTGATAATAGTATCACTATATGTTTTGATCTCCAGCAGGTGTTTCCTCTACCGAGGACACCAATTCAGGAGGCTTTTTATTCCCGTCAGATTAGCCTGTATAATTTATGTGTGATGGATCTGTCAGAACAAAATAATTCTTGTCTGTATAATTGGGATGAAACAGAATCTGGCAAGGGTGCTATTTCAATTGGATCTGCGTTATACTGCTTCTTGAATACTCAAACAATACCGGCTAATGTGAAGTTAGTAAGACTTTTTTGTGATGGCTGCGGGGGCCAAAATAAAAACAGCCATGTGTTGCATATGCTGCTATTTTGGCTTCAAAATAAGTCCCCTGCACATGTTAAGGAAATACAACTTTTTTTCCCAGTGCGAGGGCATAGTTTTCTGCCAGCAGACCGTTTATTTGGTAGAATTGAGAAAGATGTGAGAAAAATACCAGTGATTACTACGAGGGAAGAATATTTTGAAATATTTTCTAAACATGGCAGAGTGTGCGAGCTTGGTAAAGAATGGTGTTTATATGATGTAAAAGGTTTAGAAAATCACTATAAAAAACTTGTGGGCATACAAGGAATGAAAAAAATTATATTCAAGAAGTGCAAATCTTCTCAGGGCAGACAATTGAACTGCGTAGTAAAATCTTCACCAAACTATAGATTTGAGTCCGGAGAACAGTTTATATCACTACTGAAAAGGGGCAAACGTCACCCCAGAAATATAGAACAAATTCAGGAAGAACGCGGACTAAGTCTTGCAAAGAAAAATGATGTGACCAGTCTATTAATAAAACAGTTCGGTGCCGATTGGGAGAACCTTTCAGCATTAGAATGGTACAAGCAAATATTAAGCTGTTCTAGAAACATTACAGAACAAAATGAACAAGTTGATGATGATGAAGCGTGTATTTGTACTGAGATGGATATAGAAGACATAAGAATTTAATTTTTATTAATTAATTGTGTTTTTGTCCCATATTTTGATTTATCAATAAATACTAAATCCAGAACATAAAATGTTATTTCCTAACCTTACTTTTTCAAAACATGATATTTCCAAACAGTTTGATACAAATCATGATATTTTCGCCTGGTCTGATCAGTACATGATATTTCCATTTTTTACATAAGAATAGATACACAATTTGAAATAAAAAAAAATAAAAAAAAACATGCTTAATAAGTTTTTACAGTCATTTATTCATTAGAACCCATATTTTCTTCAATTGTACAAAGGCAAAGTAGTTGCCGGTTTTTGACCTTTTCTGAAAAGTTAGACATCATGGAATTATCATGTTTTGTTCTGTCACTCCTCAATTGAAAGTACGGAAATATGATTTAAGAGTTTAGAACACATTATTCTATTATTCTTTTTTAATAGTATTTTAGGAATTAAATATTCTTTTTTATGTAAATTGTGGGTATTCACTGTCTGTAATAAGTATATAAACCTTACAGTCCTTTGCCTTTCCCTATTAGGGATAAATTTTAATCATGGTTCATGATTGCTGTAAAGCATTCAAATTGCAGGAACCAAAAATCAAAATAAATCTGCAATATAATCCAAAAACCAAGTTGAATTTATAAAATATTTGATTAAGACTTGTACTTTTAGCGCAAGCTAAACTGCGGGACCCACTATTTTCAATAAATCAATATTTTTAATGTGTACTATTGTTTTTATTTAAAACTCCCAAATGTACAACTTTTTTACAGGTGGTATACTATTATCTTATTTTTTCATCTGACAGCACTGCGCTCGCGTCATGCTCATGACTAAAGTAATGAAGGCTGTATGGACTATAGTCCTTTGCCTTTCCCTATTGGGGATAAATTTAAAAAACAACAACTAAAGTAATGACTTGAGTAATGTTTGAACTTTGAACTTTGAAGTGATGCGTAATGTTTCGTTCGGTCGAGTGTTGCTACAGTACAATTCTCTAAACACCACCTTGCCATGCGTGAGACATTACGGATCTATCTCGGAATATAACACGCGTTATCATTGTATTTTAATACAATTAATTTTATAATGTTGACTTTTATTTGATACGATTTAGATTTTTATTATATATTGCAATTTTGCATTTTGTCATACTCAAATAATTATTTTAAACTTGCGGCATTTGTACGTAAATAGCGATATACCTTTTATGACTTGGTTTTGTTCTTTAGGATCCCTATTCCCTTATATTGTAAAACTCTTTTTACAAACACCAGTTGCGAAATTTCTGAGCATCTTGCAAAATAATTAATAAGTAAAACAAAATTGTATTGTTTAGCTAAAGGTTGTAAATATGAATGACCCTTTGTGAAGACCAGGCGCAGCTTAGGACCTAGTAATGAAAACCTTATATCGTTGGCCTAACTTATAATATTGGCGTATTTAAAAATCATTTTTCTAGCAATTATAACTTTTTTTGCTTATAACTATTTGTATTTTTATTATAAATATATTTTGTGTTAATTATTGCTTTTTAAAATAAATACATTTCGAATTGCTTTGCTATTTCAAAATTCGTAAAACGGAGTGATGCCAAGTTAACCCGAACGATGGAATATCACGCTCGCGTCATGTTTGACGTAATAAGTAATGTTTGGTTCGGTCGAGTAATGAGTGATGATACAGTACTCGCTCGGGTAATATTACGCGTAATGCATTACTCGCATTACTTACACATGTCTATTGTATAGCGAGATGTGCTTTGAAGGTAACAATTAATGTTTAAAGAACATAATAATTAATAAACAACAATTAATGATACATAATGTTTGCTGTTTATTACTATTGTAATGATGTAATGGAAAATATGATATTATAAAAAGGAGTAGGTAATTAAACCTATTGCATTATAATATAATATACGTACCTGTGTAAATTGTTAAATTAGCAACTTGACATACGAATGTAAATATAATTTTATATAATTATTAAGGTTATAATTATTTCAACGTAGTTTTTAATGTTAAAGGAGTAAAGGATAATAAATGATTTGGTCCTGCTCACGTAGAATCTTCCTGCCTTTGAGTAATCTTCCCATTCCCACTTTGAGATAAAAATGGCCGCTGGTGGCCGGCGCGTACGCGTCGTTGCGAATTCCCATCGGAATCCGGATCGATGGACCACTTTGTTGGGAAGGATCGCCGGCAGAGGTGTTCTTAATTAAAAACGGTAAAATAGTTCCTTCCGTTCGTTTATTAAGTACATATTGTTACAAATATAGGTAATGCGTGCGCTTGCGCTGACAGTGCGAAATAATAATGTGAAGTAGTGTTAGTTAAACATCGATAGACTATCGATAGTATCGATAGCCATGGGCAATCGATAGTATCGATAACTATTATGGCACTATCGATTGTTAAGTTACTACTACTTATTTCCCTTCTCATCAAACCTGCATAGTCGGGAATTATTTTTTTATAATATTCTTATAATATAAAACATAAGAATTTGTAATTCATATAAAATAAAAACAAAATAAAAATGTAACTAAAGTGTATAAAATAAAATATATAGTATAATTAAATAAAGTATAATATATTTACTACATAAAAAAGAATATTTAATTCCTAAAATACTGTTAAAAAATAATAATATAATAATGTGTTCTAAACTCTTAAATCATATTTTGAAGCTGCAGGTTTTGCTAGTCATAAATATAGGTAGGTACATTTTAAAAACGTACATTGGTGGCAATGATTGCAGACATTAAATTATATATTATTTTCTTTATTGCACTTTTAATGTTACACAAGTAATACAGAGGCCAGTGTGAGCAAAGGTGGACTTATCTCAAAAAGTGATTTCTTCCAAGTTCCAGACAACCTATTGAAGTGATATTTTAGTGTTTAAAAAACGGGCCAGACACGTGCAGTTGTTTTCGAATAAAATTATTATTGAAATTTAAAAAAATAATAATTATTAATTAATCGATTAAGATAGTGGTGGAGTAATAACGGATTCTACTAGAGTATATGAGGAGCAATTTTTTGAGATATAGTTCAAAACGAAAAAACGAATTTTCGCGATTTCATAGCAATATAAAATTTTTCAAAAAATGGATTTAAAAAAAAATATTATTAATTAACCAATTATGATAGCGGTGGAGAAAATACGGATTCTGCTGGAGCATTTGAGGAGCAATTTTTTGAGATATAGTACAAAAAGAAAAAATGAAGTTCCGCGATTTTATAGCAATATTAATTTTTTCAAAAAATGGATTCTAAAAAAAATTATTATTCATTAAACGATTAAGATAACGGTTGAGCAATTACGGATTTTGCTGGAGCATTTGAGGAGCAATCTTTTGAGATATAGTTCAAAAAGAAGAAACGAATTTTCGCGATTTTACAGAAAAATTAAATTTTCAAAAAATGGATTCTAAAAAATGATAGCGGTGGAGCAATTACAGATTCTGCTGGAGCATTTAAGAAGCAATTTTTTGAGGTATAATGAAATAAAAAAATACGAAGTACCGCGCCAACTTCTTTCTAGTTGACAAACATTGTTTGTTTGTCTAATTAAAATTATTAGTTTCAATTAATTATAACATATATCTTTAATATTTATTTATTTAATACACGAAACTATCGATAGTATCGATACTATCGATAGTTTTTTCTCAAACTATCGATAACTATCGGAATACAAATCTATCGATGTTTAACGTACATAAATGTGAAGCGTTCCGCGATGAGAGGGCCGGGGGGGTGAATAGCCGGTGTTGTCAGCGCGAACAGTCTTCTAAAAAATCGTTAATCGAATAATAGCCTTTAGTACATATATAGGCTAGTATATTATTGAATGTTGTTGTTATATCATGCACATAGAAAGCACTTAATTATATTATTGTTATTATAAAGATTACACATTGAAATATACTTCGTTTTATTTACTTTAATTTCAGATGTTGTAGACGAAATTGTTTAAATAAAAATAATTTGTTGGCTTTGTCGTTTTTTTGTGAAGTGACCACAGCTTGATTGTGCATATAATTGCTATTGTTATATTCTATACATATATTAAAATTCTGAGTAGAATCTCCATTACTAAAAGGTTTTTTTTTGAAAATGTTATCAAAATAGTCATTATCGAAACTAAGAAAAAGATTATATGTATACCTAATCTAATAATAACTTACATAAATTCTCAGGAAATTTATGCTTACGATAGCTCTTTAATTTCATTACAAAAAAAAACTATTCGATATATTGTCATTAGATGGCATTACAAATCATACATGATTTGTAATGAAAATTTTTCGCAGACCCGGTAGATGGCGCTGTTTGTACAAATATTAAATCACTAACTAAATTTAATTATCAAGTCAGATAGTATTATAGACTAGCGACCACTAGCTTCGCTCGGGTTGTCCCTACGTGCGTTAGAGATATTCTTTCGCAGTAAAAAAAAATTATATATATTTTGACCGGAGAACCAGCTATCATCATAACAAATTACATCAAAATCTTTCCAGTAGTTCTTCGTGATGCGTTCACAACAGACACCAAAATTCTAAAAACTAAGGCCTCTATTTCGTCAATAATTACTATTTCGATAAGACATTCCAAAAAAATATTCAATGTTCAGATTCGACATAGAAATTTATTATCTATATTAATAATTTCGTCAAGGGTTACGGTAGACTCGATCGAAACCTTAACTGAATAATAAAACATACAAAAATAAAGATTTACAACGACAACATAAAATATCAAAATTCGGATTGTCGAGTATTTTGTTTAATTCATGCTGAAAGACAAATCGAAGTCGCCATATTGGCCGCTCTAGTGGAACGTCACTGACAACAAAAGTGTATAAAATAATAAATACATATTATAATTAAATAAAATATTTACTGCATAAAAAAGAATATTTAATTCCTGAAATACTATTAAAAAAGAATAATATAATAATGTGTTCTAAACTCTTAAATCATAATTCCGTACTTTCACTTATCAAATGATGCGTAATAATTTCTCATAGATGGCGTTATTAATATTTTCATTATTTAATTTTAATAAGTGTTAATTGTATTTTGCCATAATATTTTATATCTATAATATACTAGTGATTTAGCGCGAGCGAAGCCGCGGTTTCCGCTAGTATCATAGAGAAAAGTAATAGCTAGTATGTATATATTTTAACGCCCAGTTAAGTTCTAGGATAGTATAAGCTAGTATAGGGTATTTTACTCCATATGAAAAACAATCTAAAAACCTATTATTGAGATAGCTTAGGCAAAAAGAAAGCGGGAAATGTTAGTTTTATTTCATAAAATAACAAAATAAATTTTAAAATTAAATTAAAAATTTTAAGTATTTTTAATCTGTTTTGAAACACCACGAAATAGTAGCTGCCGCGTTATGACGTCATGCTGTCTTATTAGTGTATGTGTTAACTGATCAGTGTATTTGCTTTAGTTTTATTATTTTCGTAAACAACGTCATTTTTATTAATTTAATACCATAGAAGACGGTTTCGTGAAGGGAGACAACACAAATTTGCCAAGAATAAGCTCTTTGATGGTCGGCAAATTACATAATACTTCGCAAGTTTGAACTAAGTCATATTTATATCAGTTGGCACATGAATCCATAATTTGTTCGGTGTTTTTACACTACACTAGTATTCTTGCATTCAGGAACAGCACACCAACGATAAGTAGAATAATAATTTATTTTTAAATAATAAACAATGATATCAATTTCAAATAATCAGCGCATTTGTTTACATTTCGTAGACATCACGATGACATGACCACAGAGTAATAATGGCGTTCACTGTTTTCGGCGTTTTCGTCCAATTAGGCGCGAAATTTGAAAATGTAAAAATTTAAATGCATTTTTATGATACTTATCGAACGAATAAAAATCTGGTAATTTTTTTAGTGGTTTTATTAGCACTACAGAATGTAATTAAGATACTTTTCAAAAATTAGTGTAATACCCCATTATGTGATCTGTGGTATAAGTAAGGACTCAAATGAAACACAAATATATTTTAACGCGTGTATTGCGACTGCTAGTCGATCTCAAACTCTATGATATTGCCGAAGTCGATATCCGCGTCGCTGTCACTGCTGTGGTTCTCTGCCGCCTGCAATCAAATATAAAAATCAATGCCACTTTTCGTTGTAATTTTATAACTCAAGAACGGGCTCACTTATCCAAACCAAATGTTTAGGCTTTGTTCAGACTATTTATTTATTTATTTATGTACCACACAAAAGAAAAAGAAAAATATACATAAATATAAAAAGGAAGCGGAGACATTTAGTAGATGGTTTATGTGAAGTTTGTACAAAATCGGTCGAGTGGTTCTTCATTTATCACATTTTTAGTAACAAATGAATTCAATAAATGGCAGATCATTTTGTTAATGGGGATTTTGGTATCAAATAGAAACTTTTTCAAATGGGGAGGCTACTTTTAAACCGACTTCAAAAAAGGAGGAGGTAGAAAATTTATTTATTTTAACTAGCGGAACCCGTGACTTCGCTGATGATAAAGCTATAAAGTATAAGTATAAGTTGTACAATAAATTATATTAATATAATTCGCGTCATGTAAAAAGAAGAAAATGACAGGTTCGATTTCCAGTTTAACGAAAATTATAAAACTTTATTCCTGGTATGTTATAATGGTTAGTATCTGATTGTAAATATTACTTAAAATAAAATTTTATTTTAAAAAAAGCGTGGGGTGCATGGTGTCATTATCATTTCGATAATATCTTAAAAAGCACCCCACGCTTTTTTTAAAATAAAATTTTATTTTCTATTTTTTAGTTCGGTTTTCTATAAAAAGCGTGTTTTTTAGTTTTTTTAAACTATTATTTATTTTCTACTTTTTCTAGCAAAAAATCATATTTTGCAAATTGAAAAATGGAATAATTTTATCAAATTAGTGTACTGTCATCGGTCCTCAATAAATCTACAAAGTTTGAACGAAATCTGGCCATTTAAAGTGGGTCAAAATCGCGCCCAAAGAAGTCGGTTACAAACAAACATACATACAGGTGAAGCTAATAAAAAGCGTGTAAAAATTGATAGGTTATATAAAATAAAGGTCAAAATACTCTTTGAAATATAATAAATTTTTGTTCTTAGCATGAAAAATGATTTGTTTTCTTAATACAAACTTTCAACCATTGCTTTCAAGTTTAATTTTTGCGACAAAAATTCTCTGTCTCTCTTAAGCAAACAAATAAAAACTTATTTTTGCATTTATAATATTACAATGGGAAGTTTTATATTACTGGACTAAACTACCAAATCTCAGTAAATCTCGCAAAATCTCACTAAGAAGACACTCTATTTTTTTCTTTTTTGAAACACATAATAAAAAAGCATAATGTTTATCACTCACCCTCCTGCGCGTGCGCACTTGCCGCCTGCGCGCTCGCCGCGGTCGTTCCCGCTCCCGCTCTCGCTCGTCGCCAGAGGCGGAAGCGGAAGCAGAGCCGGACGCGGAGGCGGAGGCGGAAGCGGAGCCGTCTGCTAACCCTAGCACCGCGTTGCGCAGGAGACTCGATGCTACTGGGGATTGGGATATTGTTACACTCATACATTGACAAGAGAGGTATTTGCGATGTACAGTTCCCGAGGCATAAGCTCAGCTTTGCATTTGTGTGAGTGATAGCTAATAGCCAATAGCCGCGCATCAAAAACCAGTTAAAACAGGTTTAAACCAATCACGCCTATCCGTATCGTCGTGCCTATGCGTACACTGCACTCACACATTTCAAAGCTGAGCTTATGCCTCGAGAACTGTACCAAATAGTGTTAGTTAAACTTAAGTAATTGTTATTTTCTCATATAAGTGAATTGTAATATCCTTCTTGATAAATACAACGCGATACGAAATAGAAATACATACATATTTACTTCTTAATATATAAAATTTCCATAATATTATATATAAAAAATATTGGTTCGTGATAAAATCTGTAACTAGTAACAATTAAACGACTTTTTGTTCTATTTAAAAGTGCGATAGCTCCAACTTAAAATATTAAAAAAAATTTTTTTTTATTTTATTATATTATATATATCCCCAAAAGCTCGAATAAGTAGAAAATTGACTTTACATTATGTACTTATAAATCATGTCTTGTTTGTGTTTGTTGTCAAATAGGTCAGTATGGGGAAGTCTGAAACTAATAAGACATACTAAAATCAGTTCTAAGGAACCATGCCATCAATTTTAGTAACAAGAGAAACTGCATTCATAATTTAGAAAAAACTTGTACTCAGCTCGGGAATCGAACCAGGAAAATCTTTGAAATATGAAACATGATGTCTTAAATTTATTAGATTTGCTAGTATTTCAGTATACTCACAATCATCATCATTATCAGAGCCGGAGTCAGACCCGTCGTCGTTCTCAGACCCGCCCGCCAGATCTTCTTCTTCTTCTTCTTCCTGCAATACATATACGAAGAATTAGACATATTTATAGACATATATTCCCATAGAAAGGAGATATTTTCTAGACACATTTATAGACAAACATATTTAGTTAGCATAGATCCCATAGAAATGAGATATTTTCACGCAGTAAAAAGTATCATATATGGTGACCCGGATAACCAGCTATCATAAATTTCATCTGAAATTAAGATTGAAATTGTGAAAGTGTGAAATTAAAAATCTAAATAAATCCGTGACAGAAATCAAATATATAAGTTCATTTGTAATGTCAAATATTCACGTAATTTTAAGATCGAAATTTCGAGAAAATCTATTATTTTTGTTTTTTTTTTCTCCAATTTTAAGCAAAATGAAGTAGAAAAAAAAATTATTTAACACTTAACTGGTCACAACTAACAAATCATAGTTATAGGTGTATTTATCAGTCGATTATCTACAATTTTAGTTCAAACATTAGCCGGTGCAAAAAAAAAGTTAAAATACAAAATTGTCGTTAGAAGACGTTCAAAACATATGAAAATGCTTGTTAGATAATAATAATAATAAATGAATTTATTAGCACAAATTACATTTCATTACAGAACCGTTGTTTCTAATAGACTAATTATAAATTGGCTGGAAGAGATCGCTTTAAGCGATAAGGCCGCCTGCTGTGCATCTCTGTATATTTCTAATAATTTTTTATGTATATTTTCTGTTTGGTGTACAATAAAGCGTATTATTATTATTATAAAACAAAAATGCCTACGTGTACTTATGTTAGTCACTGCCGACTGTAGAAACCGAGTCTGTATCACAGATGGCAGTTCCTTCCTCCATGACAAAAAATAATAAAAAACACTTAACAATAATAGTCACATAAAGACATAATAATGCTGAATCAAAATAACGATTACTCACTCACTCTCCCTCTCTCTTTCCCTCCCCACCTCTCTCTCTTTCCATCTCACTATCCCTATCTATTACCCTCCCACTCTCCCTCTCTTCCCCCACACTCTCCCTCTCTTCCCCCACACTCTCCATCTCTCTTCCCCCACACTCTCCATCTCTTTCCCCCCACTCCCACTTTCTCTCTCTCTCTCCACTCACCGCGTCATCGTCGTGGTCCCGCTTGCGGCCCACGTCGTACAGCTTGACGCAGGACTCCTGCACCTGGTCGTAGTCGCCCATGTTCTCCACCAGCGAGACCTGCGTGCCGTACCGCGACACGCCCAGCGAGTAGATGTTGCGCTTCACATCGATTGTTGCTGTGTGGTAAGAGAATGAGAGTGAGAGTGAGAAAGTGGAATAAATAAATAAATAATAATAAATATGTTCGGACACTTTTACAACAGCGCCATCTAGTTCCCTGGTAAGCTACGAGGCTTGTGTTACGGATACCAGGTAGTTAGAGATACATTACACATATATATTTATTTTAAATACATACATAATATAAATATTAACACCCATGACTAGAGAACAACAAGCGAATGCCCCCAGCGGGATTGGAACCCGCGACCGCTGGCGCAGAAAGTGGTCACTACCAACTGATCCAAACGTGTCGTCAAATTGTGGGATTTATCAAACCGACTTAAAAAAAAAAGAGGTTCTCGAATTGACTCCTGTTTTTTTTCCGCGATCAATCCGCCAATTATTATGAATAGATTATGATAATTCTTTTTTTGTTTGATAGGTTATAATTCAGAGGTGGTCCAATAAAAATATTATCAAAATTAATTTAGCACTTTTTGAGAAAAACAGAGAGAGACAGACAGACAAAAATTCAAAAAACTATTTTCGATTTTCGATAATTCGGCCTCTGTATCTTGATAATAATGACTATTTCAATAAGATTTTCCAAAAAATATTCAATATAAGAAGATTTGACTCAGTTAGAATTTTATCGCTACATAGTATAAAACAAAGTCACTTCCCGCTGTCTGTCTGTCCTTATGTAAGCTAGATCTTTAAAACTGCGCAACGAATTTTGATGCGGTTTTTTTAATAGATTCTGAATCTGAATCATTCAAGAGGAAGGGTTATATGTATAACTTACTCACAGACTGACATTTAATTATAATAATATAATATTATAATAATAATAATGTAAAAATGACGATTCAAAAGAACTTGTAATAGTCTATTTGAATAAAGAATATTTTGATTTGATTCGCTCGCGTTAGAGATAAATTAAGGATAATAGTTGTACCGACAGACATATTCTGATTATTGAAATCTACCCAAAATCCTAACATGTATAATACTCACATTGTGAAGTAGTACTGAGTTTATAGTATATAACATGGACGTATTAACTAAGGACGAGACACATAAGCTGACGTACCTTTACCGGCCTTGACAGTAATCAGGATATTTTAGGCCTGGCCGTTTGATTTTACGTCAGTCTCAAGCACTTACTTGTCAACAAAACATCTCCCAAAAATGACTAAATGTTCTATTAGATGGTGTAAAAACTAAAGCAGCGGAAGCAGCACTATTTCTTTTCACTTGTAAGTAATATATTTTATTACATTTAATGTTATTTATCACAAAATTTAAATAAATGTAAAATAAAATTTCGTATTATTCAACTATGTTAAATATAGTCGATATATCTATGTATTGTTGACATCTGACAACCATCATAAAATGGCTGGATTATACCGTTCAAAACAAATGACAGAACCGTCGAGTAAGTCCATTTGACATCGACTAGTGCTTGACAATGTCGAAAAATATATCGATATTTGACGAAATAACTAAGCGAATAATGGATGTTATTTGTACAGTACAATAACATAAGTATTTTATGTTTATCGCAGTATCCTACAATCTGATGACAATAAATTTATAATAATATTTTTATAATTAAATAAAAACATTATAAATGCAAAAATTATAATTAGTATGTGTACTTAATTTTTATTTTATTTTAACACATAAATTACACAAAATTTTAGATTTCCTAGGGATCCTTCTCGAAAGAGAAAAAAAATTCTTAACAAAAAATTTGAAGTCTATAATAACTATAATTGAGTAAAAAGTTCATAACAATGTCCTGCTTTTTTTAGTATAATTAAAATATAAATACCGGAAGCTTACCCCACCTTTATTCTCCCTTTATTTTCTTTGCCTTACAGCTTATTTATGATACGCCTTTTCTTTCCCATTCGAACGTTCTGGGTTTGATTGTCGGCGAAAAATCAAACAATATTTATTATTAATATTTAAAATGTCATTGATGTATGTATTTTATCGACTACGTTCAAGCACTAGCATTAGAGTGAATTTTGATGTATTGTGTCAATTCTTTGTGTGCGTTATACTTCAAATGGTTGAAAGTGTTTTCATGCATTTGTATTTTATGACTGGTCCTTAGGTAATACGTCCATGGTATATAATTATGAATTTTGAAGTTATACTTCTTCATGCGCGTTATGAAAAATTGATGAGAGTGAAGTGAATTTTACGATGCGCGCGCACAGCGAGACAAAATTCTCACGGGAGAAGTTAGCTAACAGTCAACAGTTTAGAGGACTTGCAACTATATTCACGATATTTATTTTCAACAATGAAATGGGTGTCATTTTCGAAGTTTCTCGGGGTGCTGATTACGAAAATGAGGTCCAATTTCAAATCCAAGATGGCGGACATCCGGTTTTTTTTAAACAATTACATGGGTGTCATTTTCGAGGTTTCTCGGGGTGCTAATTGCGAAAATGAGTATGTATTATTTAACTAGTGGAACCCGCGGCTTCGCTCGCACTAAATCTAGGGACGAACCCGAGCGAAGTGAGGGTGAGTCGCTTGTTTAAGATAAATATTTCCATCATACATTACATATGTGTAACTCTAGCGGTAGAGTAACTCTAGGTAGTAGCGCACGCCAGAATAGCTTGCAGATGCTAGATTTTTACTACTTACTTGACACTTATCGTCATATTTAAAAAAAAATCACACAATATCTTTATAAATGGTAGCCTATGTGTTATTCTGATGTATAAGCTATATTATTGTAAAGTTTCATTAAAATCCATTCTGTAGTTTTTACGTGAAAGAGTAACAAACATCCATACATCCATACTTACAAACTTTCGCATTTATAATATTATATAGTATATAGATGATGCCAAAGAAGTATAACTTCTAACGCGTGTACATAAGTACACACACGCACACAATTTTTTATTTAGTTATTTATTTTATTTTATTTTTTATTTTATTTTCTTTTATATTTTATTTTAAATTAATTTAAAAAGTGACGGAAACGCCACACTCACCAATACTCGAGTAGTCGTAGGGGTCGAGGGTTTTGAAGCTGGTGTCAAACTGACTCCTTTCTTCCGAGTCTTGGTCTGAGCACACCGCGTATATAGCGGTGCATGTTGGATTGAATATTACCTGGAAAATATAAATATTGCTTTCTTTCCTTGATGGAAAGTATTACTTTTACCGCGTAGTATTAACAGGCGCGAGTCGGAAAGTTGTAATTTCCAAAGAATTGATAGTAGCGGGTCGGAAAGTCTTACTTTCCGCACTATTGACAAACGCGGTATCGGTTGTGAAGATTAATTTACAATTATTTATCACAAAGGGAGCGAAAGTATTAATATATAGTGATAAAAACGGGGAGCTGGGATGTACAAGAACCCTTTCTGAAATAAGAGTTCGTCTATAAGAATATCATAAGTAATGAATGATAATAATTAAATTTAAAAGATTTTTTACAGTTTTATTATTTTTTTTGTCTTGAAATTGTTGCATTAATATTATAACTTTTTACACAAAACTCATATGTTATTTATGTTTATTCAGACAATAAATAATATTAGAAAAAAATAACATAGTAAAAAGTCGTTGCTAGCTAACGATGTTTGTACGCATGCGTACTAAAACATTTCACCGTGAGCGAAAGAGGCACTTTCGAGCTTGTAAACGATCCTAAAACGAACTTTCGCTCCCACTGTGAATAAAAATATATTCACTATCTAATATCTTAATTATTTTTAATAATTTTACCAATTAACTTATAAAACCCGAACAAGGCCGTGTAGCTTTTTTTTTATGGTAAAAAGGGGGCAAACGGGCAGGAGGCTCACCTGATGGGAAGTGATCACCTCCGCCCATGGACATCTGCAAGCCAGGCTTGCAGATGCGTTGCCGGCCTTTCAGGAAATGGAGGGATGGAGGAGGGAGGGAAGTGGGAGGGAGGAGGGAACGAAGGCGGAGGATGAAGGGAAGAGGTAGGGGGGAAGGAGAGTGGGCCTCCCGGACTCTCACTCACCGGACGAAACGCGACAGCATAGCTGCCACTTCACGCCGGTCTTCTGTGAGAGAGTGGTACTAATGAACTATACGGGGCGTGCCGGCCCATTCGGCTGCTACCCGAAGGTAACAAGCATGGCACTACACTTAAAGATAGTATGGTATACCGTACATACCTCTGACTTATCTAATAAAGGCACTGTGCGAAGCAAATGGAACGTCCTCAAATCCCACACTTCTGTATTCGAAATCACCTGAAAAATTATTTAAAAAATATAGTTGTAAAAAAAATAAAGTATAAAGAGAAACTTTTTAAATAACGGCGACGCTCCCGACTGGCATACATACTTTTGTATGATCAGTCGGGAGATTTATTTAGGGTTGACAAAAATGAATTATAAAATCATTTGTTTTGTATTTGCTAAAATACTTTTAATTTATCATATATTAGTAAACAAGCGAATAAACCTCTCTTTGCTCGCTCCCTGTATCTTTTTACAGGTTAGAACAGATTTCACAGGAACGAGATATTTTCCTGCATTAAAAAATTTAATAAACTCTATATAAGGTTTTTTTTAAAAACCCTTTATTTTGTCTCGGATAACCAACTATCATTATACCAAATTCCATCAAAATCAGTCCAGTGGCTTTCTCGTGATGCATTCACTGACATACAATCATTTTTAAAACTATCTAATCTCTGAGAAATAAATACTGGCGAAATATACATATGGACGAATCCAAGCAGAGCAAGGGTTAGTCGCTAGTGCTTTTATGGAATATACTAACAAACCCGGCCCGCTTCGCTGGGCGTAAGTTAAAATAAATTAAACAGTTTTTATATATATTTTAATAAAATAAAAATACTACTCCTTACTACATTTTGGCTACGCGCCACCTATAATCTAGAAATAGAAATACGACACCATCTACCAGATATCTGTGCAACTTAGATGCGAAACTGCCATCTATTAGGATTTTATAGAACTAACCGATAAATACACACTAAAGTCGTATAATAAACATTTAATTTGAAATAAAATAATATTGCGACTATAAATTAAGATGTAAGCTATCCTATCTTTCAAGTTGGATCAAACTGCACACGGTGTGCAAATTTGATTAAAATCGGTTAATAGTTTAGGAGTCTATCGCGACACAACGTGACACGTAATTTATATATTATATTAAATTAATATTCATATTAATGATTTTTTACTACTAAGTTTAGTAAGTTTGAAAAGAAGTCAGTTTGTTTTTATAATATACATAAAATCACACCTCAAGCCCGTTGGGGTGAAACACGCCACTATGAGTCTGGTTCAACTTGTCAAACTTGTGTATTTCTTTGCCGGTATTCACGTCCCACAGCACGCCATCTAAAAAAAATATTATGCTTCATAATAATACTCTATAATAAAGGTATTTTAAGTTACTTCTTATAACATTAGCTGTCTTTGAGTGAAAGTCCCGTCAAAATCGGTCCTAACAAACTTAAAAAATTTAAAACCGAGTTTTTCACATAAGCAAATATGCATTTAGTACAAAGCTAGTTGACATTACACACAGACACTTCAATTATATTTATCTACTAACAAATCACACTGGCTTCGCTCGGGATCGTCCCTTAGCGTAACGAAGCCACGGGTTCCGCTAGTTAAAATAAATAAAATTTCTACCTCATTCTTTTTTGAAGTCGGTTAAAAAGTAGCCTAAGTTACGCCTTATATATAGTAATAGCTATCTGTTAGTGAAAGTCCCATCAAAATAGGTCCAGCCGTTTCAGAGATTAAGATATAATGATTTAAGTAAAACTGTAAAAAATAAATTAAAGGACAAATAAGACTGACCAAAAAGCCGTAAATCGTAAGACAAAGACAGAGAAAATAAATTAAAAAGAAAAAAAAAAACAATCATTTCCCATCCACGGGTGCAATGGGTGCGATGGGTGCAATGGGTGCAACTCACCAGACAACACCAGCTCGTCCGTAGGGTTGAACGTGGCTCGGTTCTTCGCGTACTGGTTGCTGATGGTCGGCGTGAGGGTCAGCAGTTCAGCTCCCGTGCAGGTGTCGAACACGGTCGCAGTCTCACCCTTGGTGCCGATTATACGCTCGTCGGACATCTTTGAGAATTCCACGTACTCCTCGTTGTCTAACTGGAACCTGGAATGTATGGATTTATTTATTTATTTATTTGGTGATAATAATTTACATAATATATTATAAGTATAATTGTATTTCTTTTTATAGGTAAACACAGCATGCATTATTATTTTATAAATTGAGGGATAAAAAGATTTAAAAATTACATATTAGAACTTGTAGAAAATAAACTGTCTCTTGACGAGTCGTTATCAAAAAACTAAGTTGTTCAGAAGTCATCAAATCAATCAGCTTTTACTAAAATATTGAATTATATGCAGTACTTATAAGGAAAACTCAATTTTTATGCAGTTGTCTATCTGTTTGTTCCTTTAAACGGCTTAGACCAGTAAAGATAGCGGTGTTTTTTTTGGTCTCCATCTGGATATGTCAACATTTTGTGAAATTATGCCCAATGAGTGACCCTAAACCTTATAAAAAATATTGGATCGGAAATTTAGTCCATAGTTAGATTCTATTTTTACTGGACTAGCTGGACTGATTTAGGCGAAACTGTCACTGGCAGAACCTTAAAGTTCCATCAAAACCGGTTTAACCTTAAAGGAAGAACTAAACAGGAACAGACAAAAAATGGTGACAATTTTAAATTTAAGGATACAATAAATGTATGGTTCCGCTGAAAAAAATGGACTATAAGACTAACTATCCCTTTTTTTTGTTAACGGGGGGGAAATCTTCTAAAGATACCCAACCAACGTACGAGATGGTTAGGTTATGTAGGATTTTTACCTACTAAAACCCCCGATTACCGTCTGCTGCGTTTTAGTGGAAAGTACCGGGATCTCTCTAAGAACGCACCGGTAACCTCCTTGCGCGATGCTGATTTAAGCACATCCCTAACTACGTACTTCAAGAAATGCGATAACTATGTTGTTAATGCACGGGAACGTGTATTATTAGTGTTCCTGCGCCTTCGTCGAGCGGGATCAGCTCTCTCTCGGTTCCTATCAAGACTAACTATCCCTAGACTTGATTGAGAGGGTAGATTACTTGTTTTTACAAACAAATAAAGAAACAAAAACTTACCGCTGTTCAAAGTGAAATTCCTTCATGTTCCACAAAGCCGAGGTCGTTCGCCACGACGTAGTGGACGACGCTAGTAGCAACAACCCGTCTCTGCTTGCCTGCAAAATTATGATAAAACTTTCAGAAACTTATTTTTTTAGGTGTATAAAATTATACCGTAACGAAAAAAAAAAAAACGAAATTTGAAGATTTTTCAAATTTTTAAAAATTCGGAGCGACCTCTTAAAAATTTTTTTTGAGCTGTCCTTTGGAGAGGGCTCCTTAAACATCAAAAACTAACATTTTTTCACACGAGACTCAAAATAAAAAAAATAGTTCGTTTTTTTGCGCAACCCTAATATATATATCCTGTTTAACATCCCACGCCCAGCAGTGCGGATAAGTGCACCACCACGGATAAGTGCGGGCGGACTTCACATGTCTTTCGAAAACTTGCTAGGTTCTCTCAGACATGCAGATTTCTTCACGATGTTTCGAAATAATTCGTACGTGAAAATATCAAAGGTGCGAGACCCGGATTTGAACTCGCATCAATTGGTTATCCAAGCAAGCGCGTTTCAACTCAGAGCCACTGTGTGAACTACATTTAAAACTCCACCAATTTTAATAATAATCAACCTTTTAATAATAATATCGATAGTCAATCCATCTGGTCGAGTCATTTAAAACACAAAATGGGGATTTTTCTATAAAAGCTCAAGGTTCTGAATTGATGTATTGTTAAAGTTTGGTGTCCTTATTAATATTCTCTCCCTCTCTCACTCTCTCTTTTACCTTCTCTTCTCTCTTTCTCTTGTTAGTTAGTACATACCTGCATATGATATATATAGGATTCGTGGACTTGGTACGAGCTTTCTTCTATCCCGGTGAAGAGGTTGAATATTCTGATGTCGCCTGATGAAGTTGCTGTCAGCAACTGTTGCTGGGTTGGCTAAAATATATATTATTATCTATATTAATAATTTCGTCAAGGGTAACGGTATACTCGATCGAAACCTTAACTGAATAATAAAACATACAAAAATAAAGATTTCGAGTCGACAACATATATTCGCAAAATTCGGATTGTCGAGTATTTTGTTTAATTCTAATGATGCTGACAGACAAATCGTAGTCGCCATATTGGCCACTCTACCGAAACGTCACAGACAACAAACTAAAAAATATGAAACAACAAAAGTCTATAAAATAAAATATATATTATAATTAAATAAAATATAATATATTCACTACATAAAAAATATTTGATTCCTAAAATACTGTTAAAAAAGAATAATATAATAATTTTATTTATTATTTTATTTTATTCAGGACAACAAACAATTGCATAATAAAAGTTTACATAGTATCTTAATATCTAAAAAAAAAAAAAATCTTAACTTATTACACAACCAGCACCGTTATCCACATAATAATATTATATAAGTGGTAGCACATTATTTATGAAAATTTTAATTACAATTTAAGAGAAAAGAGAAAAAAGCATGGAATTAATAAGTAGTTCTAAACAATTTTTAATTAAAATTACAAAGACTTAAAACTTAAAATTTTCCAAATTGCATTTTTAAATTTTGAAGTAGGTAAGAAAAATATATCACAGTCAGTAAAATTGTCATTATACGATTTCATCATTCTTCTTAGAGGAGCCCGTTCTCCTGCATTTGTTCTACTACGTCTAATGACGAACAATTTATGTTCATAAGTGTTTCGAATTCGCAAGGAGCTACTAGGTATACATATATAAATTTGATTAACCAGTTCATTACAATCAAAATCATTATGACAAATCTTGTATAAAAATGATTGGTCGAGATAAAGCCTACGAGATTTAAGCGTACTTAGTGACAGTTTTTCCAGCAGTGTATTATATGATGACCGAGTATTGAAACATTTGTAATCAATGAATTTTGTAAATTTACGTTGAACCAACTCCAATTGATCGCAATACTTATTATACAGAGGATTCCACACAGGTGTAGCATATTCCAACTGTGACCTTATGAGCGATTTATAAAGTGATAAATATGTAGCGGGGTTTTTAAATTGTTCGCAAGTTCTTTTTACAAAGCCGTACAGTTTAAATCCCCTGTTTGTAATGTAATCAATATGGACATCGAAGTGAAGTTTGCTATCAAAAAATACGCCAAGGTCCTTTATGGTAGTGACACTTTCTAATGGAGTGTTGCAAAGAAAGTAAGTATTCTTCAAAATATTTATATTTTTTGTAAATGAAATTGATTTACACTTAGAGATACTTAAATGTAATTTGTTATGAATGCAGTAGTCTGATAAGCGGTTTAGATCTTGTTGTAATTTATCATAATCATTATTAGAACTTACAATACGAAATATTTTTAGGTCATCAGCATACAACAGAAAACGTGCATTCTTAAAACACGAATTAATGTCATTTATGAATAAAATGAACAATAAAGGACCTAAGATCGAGCCTTGTGGCACTCCTGATGTCACGTTGAATGCTTCTGAAGTAAAACCATTGATCACAACCTGCTGAGACCTGTTCTTAACATAAGAGGCAAACCATCGTAGCAGATTCCCACGTATACCATTAAACTGAAGTTTATTTAACAATATTATGTGATCCACCTTGTCGAAGGCTTTACAGAAGTCAGTATATACACAGTCGACTTGAAGACGGCTATCCATATTTTCGAACAAAAAATTTGAGTACAATACCAAGTTGGACACTGTCGAACGACCAACTACAAAGCCATGTTGCTCAGGTATCAAAATACCATGTAAAATAGGATATACAGTATTATAAACCAGCCGTTCCAATACCTTTGATAACGTAGATAATAAAGATATTGGTCGATAATTAGTAACATCACCTTTTGAGCCACTCTTATAGACAGGTGTTACATTGGCTGTTTTCCATTGAATAGGTACAATACCCTCACTCAAACTACGATTGAATAAAATAGTCAGAGGCGCACTCATGGACTCAGCTGTGTGTTTCAAAAAGAAAGGCGGTATTCCATCAGGTCCACATCCTTTAGACACATCCAACTCTTTTAGGGCCGTAGCCACAGTTCGATTACAGAAAGATAGATTAGAAATATTAATATCATAGTTGTTCTGAGAATTCAATGAGTTATCATTATGAGCCGTGTGAACTGTATCATTTCCCTCTTGATAGACAGAGCTAAAAAACCTTGAGAACAACCTGCAAACATCAATGGGCTGACTAGACTTTTCGTTGCCAAACGTCATTGTGCTCGGCAACCCTGTTCTATTTTTACGGCTATTTATATAAGACCAAAAATACTTTATGTCACTCCGTAGGCTATTTTCAACCAAATTTATATATTTAGTAAAACATTCCGCAGATAATAACTTAAATGTTTTACGATACATAGAAAATTGTTCATAGTCTGAATTATTTTGAAATTTTTTCCATCTTATCAAGCTTTTTCTTTATTTTTAAATATATGTATTAAGGGACGGGAAAACCATGTTGGGAATTCATTTTTTTTAATTGGCCGTTTAGGCACATGGATTTTTATTATTTGATATATTTTTTCATAAAAACATTCTACTGCAGAATCAAGTGTAGGTTTACTTAATACAGTAGACCAAGCTACACCAAGAATGTCTTTGTTAATATTTTCATAATTAGCCTCCAAAAAGCGATATCTAGGCAACGAACAGCGATCCATTGATGAATACCTTACCCCCAAGCAGACGACCACACGGAAAGGCGGATGATAAATATCAACGGGGACCAGAGGGTTGGATACCAATTCACAAACACAAGTATCATTAGACAATAATAGATCGAGAATACGGCCCAAGTGATTTTTTATTCTATTATATTGTTTACAATTCATAACAGCTAAGAAATTAAAAAGAAGAATATCCATATAATTATAATTATTGTTATTGAGATTTGGCATAAATACAGCTGTGTCATAAGCACACCAATCTATAAGTGGTAAGTTAAAGTCACCAAATATATAAATTTTACCCACATTCGTCGTAATATTCTTTTCAAGAAGATTATAAAGCATTTCATATGAAATTTGTGTTTGATTGGGTGGTATGTACACACCACATAAATAATGATATTCTTTACATGCTCGATCATAAAGCTTCAGGAGAATGTAATCTATATTTTGCGGCATAAAATAATTATTATCGTTACAACAAGACTCGACAGTCAATTCACAGCGCTCAACATATAATCCAAGACCTCTGTGTACGGCAATCAAGACGCCGCCACCGTCAGATTTACCACTGCATACCCTATTTCTATCACAACGATAAACATTATACCGGGGGTCGATGAATTCCTCGTCATAAATAGCGGGTACAAGCCATGTTTCACATAGTACTATAATATCGTAGGAATCCGCCAAGATATTATTGTATATTGTATTCAATTTAGTACGTAAGCCTCTGCAATTCTGATAATAAATTGAAATATTAATCATTATGTTTTATTAAAATGTGAATGAATATTACTAGAAAAAGAGAAAACAAAAATAATATCTATATTAACTACGATATAAGTACACTTAAATAGTCGATATTTCAAAAAGTAAAATATTATATTACTATTATTAAATAATACACTGACTACGAATACTACGATATAAGCACACTTAAGTAGCAGTCGATATTTCGAAAAGTAGAATATTATATTGGAATTAAAATCGTGACCAAGCTGTATATCATTATAATAACAATTAATATCGTTTTCCAACAAGTATACTATAACTATTTGAGAATTAATATCGAAACAAATCTTTATTATTCGTAAAAAGACGGTAAATGACAAAAAATAATATGAATAAGCATACCCCACGAACGTAAACATACAGAGTAGTGAAATATGCAGATACTTAACAGAAAAAAACAAAGATATTACAATTATAATAATGACAATTTTACTTACATAACAAATCGGGTTTTGAAAAATAGTAATGATTATAAAATTATTTTTTAGAGGAATTATATGGTGTGATTTTGTGTAGTTCCTTTTCCGACCGAATTGCAATAGCTGCTGTAGTGACGTCAGCTCGAGCAAGTACGACACCGTGCTTGATCCAGACAAAACGATAACCATTTTGTTTTGCCTTATCTCGGACTTGTCGAAAAAGTTTTTTGTTTTGTAACGTTAGATGCTCATTGACATATACTTTTTGAGTAGTTCCTTGCATGTTCAATTGATCAGTTGTGATACCCTTATTTTGACGCACAGCTGAGATGAAATTATCTCTTAGCAATTGACTGGAAAACTTCACTACAACGTTTTTCGGGCGCGAGCTGGTTGAGCTAACCTGTGGAACACGGTGTATTGAAACGATGTCACGTACAGACACAGGCTGCTTGATCACGGACGAGAGGCTTTCCATGATTGCCATAAGATTTTCGCCTCGTCTTTCTGGTAGGTTGCTAATTTCAATGTTACAGCTACGCGCTCTTTGCTCCATAGACTCCAATCTAGCTTCGAGAATAGCAATCCGAGAATCATGCATCTGTGTGTTCTCCTTGACTTCATGCACACTATTACATACTTCTTTAGTCCTTTTATCCAGTTCGTCATATTTATCACTAATAAACTTAATTGAAGTTTTGACCTCCTCAAAGCTTTTAAGTAACTCTAAAAACTTCTGGTTCTGCATTGCAAACCACGTATCAAGCTTCAACATCATATTTTCTTGAAACGTTTTGAATTCTAAACGAATGTCGGAGTCCTGGCACTTTGTGACACCTTTTCGAAGAGTTATATACGTTGGCTCTTTTTCAATAAGCGACCCATCCGTCCGGAAGCTCATCTCTCCGGACTTCTGCTTTTGCTCCTCCGAATTTAAAGTTGTCATCACAACGTTTTGTTGAAAAAGATTTCTCTGTACGCAAGCTACACTACGTCAAGCAGGTAGACTCTCAGTAGAATAAATTAACTAATAAGGCACGTGCGTCCACTATAACGACTCGAAACGGTATGAGATTACGATACTCTAAACTCTTAAATCATAATTCCGTTTTCACTTATCAAATGGTGCGTTATGATTTCTAATAGATGGCGTTATTAATATTTTTATTATTTAATTTTAGTAAGTGTTCATTGTATTGCTATAATATTTTATATCTATACTATACTAGCGCGAGCGAAGCCGCGGGTTCCGCTAGTATGTTAATATTATAACGAAAGTTTGTGTGTATCGATTTTAGAGCTAGATTAAAAAATCGGTTTTTCGGGAATAAAACCGGTTTAAAAATTGAAGAAATGTTTAGCACTTGTCTTATAGTGAAAGAAAAAATCGCGAGGAAACCTGCATGTGTGAGTGAATTTAGGAAGTTGTAATAAATTTCTTTCAAACTATCCATTCCGGATCGTTTTGAGTAGTAACATTTTCCATTACAACGGATTTTTTTATCGTAATGAAATGATCCGAAAATGAAAATATCAAAAAAATGCGAGACCTGGGAATTGAATCTATTTTTCTCAATTCCCTTAGCGACCGCATAGCGAGAGTACTTTTTATTTCAAGTCACACACACACACAAAATTTGTATACCGTAGCACGTAATGGTGTGACACGTCACACTATACAACTTTTTTACCAACATATTATGTTCCACATCATAATTACAAAGCAATCCGTACTTAAAATATAAAGTGCGTGAACTATTTATCGTCAAATATTATTATTGTTGATTAGATATGCTATTTACATCTCGACCAACCAACATCGAACCATCAAACAAACCAAAAGACATGCAATATTGTATGTGTGAATTACATATAATAAAATGTATTTTATAATACCGTACTTCACTTTAAATTATTATTGTTGATTATATGTACCACATCGCACGCACCCAACACCCAAACCCAACTCAGATGTCAACATCGCAACCACCCAACACCTAAACCCAGCTCAGATGTCAACATCGCACCCACTCAACACCCAAACCCAGCTCAAATTTTACATCGCACCCACCCACACCCAACACCCAAACCCAGCTCACACATCAACTTACATGGAATATAGTATGCGTGAAGTACGCATCATCATCCTGCAGCCGCAGCGTGCGGACATGCGCAAAGTGTCCGTGCGCGTAGCGTGCGTGCGCTCGCCGCGTTGAACCGCCGCCGAGCTCGCGGCGTACCACTCGCGCTAGGAGGGAGACGGGCTCGGCGCGCGCGGGTAGCGCTGTTAGTGATGGTGGCGCTGGTTCTGGGCATTTGTGTGGTCTGTGGATCAAATTAATGATAGTATTATTTATTTAGCGCCATCTGGCATTTGTGTGGTCTGTGGCAGATCGAATTAATGATAATATTATTTATTTAGCGCCATCTAGTTCCTATATGTATACTCTTGTGCGGTCTGCGCGGTTAGGGACGGTGGCGCTGGTTCTAGGCACTTGTGTGGTATGTGGCAGATCGAATCAATCATTATATTATTATATAACTAGTATTTCGTGCGGCTTCGCACGCGTTCTAAGGACCGGAAACCAAATTCTTTGTGAGTCGCAAAGTAAGGTACCTCGCAGAACTAACGCCCGCCCTTTCCGTTTTTGTAACATTTTTCATTGATGCTCCGCTCCTATTGGTCACAGCGTGATGTAATATAACCTATAGCCTTCCTCGATAAACGGACTGTCCAACACAAAAAGTACTTTTCAATTCGGACCAGTAGTTCCTGTGCTTAGCGCATTCAACCAAACAAACAAACTCTTCAGCTTTATAATATTACTATAGATATAATAACTTACAGCCTCGATAAATAGGCTGAACAACGAAAAAAAACTATTGGAACCAAACAAACAAACTCTTCATCTTTACCACATTATATAGTAATATACTATAAACATAGACAAAAAAAAATTAAAAAAAAAACAAAATAAGACCACTCACTCGAAAAGATTGAACTGAGGACACGTGACCACGGGGTTTTTGCACAACGCGTGCTGGTTGTAGAGGTACTCCGTGATAATGGAGTGGAGGGTGACCCGAGGGGGGGAGGGGGCGCGTTCTCCCCCCGCCGCACTCAGCTGCTTCTGGAGGGATCGGCGCTCCCCTCCCCCCGGCGTGCCCCCCACTCCCCCCGCACCCCCCGTGCTTCCCGCGCCCGGGGTGTGCGGCTGCACCTTCCTGAGAGGGTTAAAAAATAAATAAATATGTTGGGACATTATTACACACAGCGCCATCTAGTTCCGTGGTAAATTACGAAGGAAGCTTGTGTTACGGATACCAGATAGTTGATATACTACTTATATAAGTTTAAATATATACATACTAGCCGTTTCCCGCCCGCTTCGCTGGGCGAATTGAAAAAGGAAATAAATTACATTTTATGTTTCATTTTTATTTTTTTTTCCATATTTTTATTATTCTCCTTTTTTTTTTGTATGAACACAAATAGGCCCCGCGGATAGAACTGTAAGCATCGATATTGTTTAGACTTACACAAATTCCAAATTCCATCGATTTAGCCTGTATCTTCCATCCAGGTGATTTTTCTCACTAATATTCATTGTAACTTTCAATGTGCAATCATTTAAGTTAAAGTTAAAGTCGTTAAAATCGTTTAAGTTAAAGTCTTTGCAAGTCTCAAATGTGAAGTTGAAATTTGTCTAGGTTCAAGTGCGACGAATTTTCTGTTAACTAAAATTTTCTCCGTGACATCAATTTTTTATAGAAAATTAATTGTTCATGTTTTTTATGAATTCTATTGGAATAAGTAACTAAATTTCTTTTCCACATCTCAAGTGCTTAGAAAATGCATTCATTATAATCTGGTACATTTCCGCGATCACGCAATAAAAGAATTCGTCGGATATGTAGTCTGCAAAAGTAAAATGAATGTAAAATTCTTAGTCCGTTGATTGGATAGCTACATGTAAAGTTAAGTTTTGGAAACCTCTCAATGACTTTTTCTCCGCTGCCAAAAAGACGATTGTTGTAAGGAAATACACAAATATCCCTACATACACGAAGATCCCCACCAAATTTGGAGTCTGTAGAAGTTACAGGTTGGAAATTAAAATTTTCGATTTTAACACCCACCCCCGCAATTCCTGTCGGAAGTAGACTATATTGAAATCCATTTTGAGATGATCTTTATGTGAATAATAAAAGATTCCTACCATATTTAGAATTTTTAGAAGCTATATTTCGCTTTTAGAAAATTCCTACAAAATTTGGAGCTTGTAGGAGCTTTAGCTGGAAAATTAAAAATATTAATTGTTAATACCCACCCCCGCAACCCCCTGCGGGGTGAGCTATCGTAAAATTCGTTCATAGCCTATTTCTACACCTCTTACAGAAGATTCCTACCAAATTTGAAGTCTATAGGAGCTATAGTTTAAAAACAGGAATTGTTCATTCTTAACGCCCCCGCAATCCCCTTTGGAGGATGGATTTCTTAAAATCTATTCATAGCTGACCTCTACATAGCAAAAGTAATATTCCTACCAAGTTTCACGTTTCTAAGTCTTATGGTTCCCGAGATTTCGTAGTGAGTGACTATATTGATGGGAATTCTTCGATTATCATCGAAATTTTTAACTTTTTATCGGACTTTTTTAAAATTTTCTTACATACAAAACTTTCTCCTGCAAATTCTGACTATAAAAAAAAAGCCTAATTGGTCCAGCCGTTCTCCACTACCGTGAGTAGATTCTTAGCTGAATGTAAAAAACCATAATCCGTTTAATATACTCTGTTGAAATCCATGAAAACAAAAGAATCAAGAGAAAATGCTTATCTTTTGTTTTTATTAGCGGGATAAATGTTCATAAAAGTAAAACAGCAATAAAAAAATGAAGGAATGTTGGAATTCAAAAAATAGATAGCCATAAACCATCTAGGAAAAATTTCGCATCGAATGGTGGTAGTTTCATGTCGATACGATCAGTGGTTTAGGCGTGATTGAGCCTCAAACGAAGACCATTTTCATTATATATATATATATAGATTATAGATATAAACACCCATGACTGGAGTACAAGCATCCGAGTTTAACTAATGAATGCCCCCTGCGAGACAAACATTGACATTACACAGAGCGCCATCTAGTTCCATGGTAAGCTACGAGGCTTGTGTTACGGATACCAGATAGTTGATACACTGCACATATATTACTTTACAAACATTCGTGCGTAAAAAATGGATGCCCCCAGCGGGACTGCTTGTTACTCGTACATGACAAATTAGATAAATGAATTTGGATGAAATTTAGCCGAAAGATAGATTATAATTTAATAATAGCACATGGGTTCTTGTGCGATGGAGTTAGTTTTGTTTTTCATTAGAAACGAAATTGAAGTGAGTTGCTAGTTAAAAATAAACTGTAGATGCGTCTGATTAATTTTACTATATGAAGAGCTTAGAATTTAATGGCAATCCATATGGTCTAAGAGCCGGTGGAAGATCGACCTTCACCGACCTGATAACCAGATGAGACATATTTTTTATCAAATATAATTTATAAACAAATATGCCTATAATTACTTGCCTATCTGAAAGTGCTCATGGCTATTTTAATTAAATTAACTTTAATCGATTTTTTTTTCATCACTTTCATTCTTTTGATAACCAAATGAATTTTATTTCACTGTTAGTTTTTAACACACAGAATATGCCTCAGTAGGCTTCCTACTCATTTTTGTGTATAGCTACCTGGCAAGCCGATGTGAACAGGTAAGTCAATATAGGTGACTCCATCGTTCTGCTAACTTATCGAAAGTTATATCAAATTTTAGATCATTTTATTACAAAATCAGTCATATAGAATTGCCTGCAAAAAATCATACTTAAAGCACTGTTGCCTAGCTAATAATAGCCATGAGCACTTTCAGATAGGCAAGTAATTATAGGCATATTTGTTTATAAATTATATTCGATAAAAAATATGTCTCATCTGGTTATCAGATCGGTGAAGGTCGATCTTCCACGGTCTCCTCTACTAATGCCCCTACTTTTATTAACCTTTGGCGGTTGGGGGGTATCAGGCCCACTTCGGTGGAAGGGGGGGGGGAGCGTTGCTGTGACACATAACCACCTGTAACCTACAAGTTGTATGCGTAAGTAGCTTTGGCCCACTCCGGTGGAAGGTGTGTCATGACCCCATGAGGGTTGCTGTAACTCACACATAACCACCTGAAACCTACAAGTTTATTTCTTATTTATTTACTAGCATTTCCCGCGGCATCGCACGCGTTCTAAAGACCGGAAACCAAATTCTATTTGAGTCGAACTGAACTGGCACCCGCCCTTCCCGTTGTTGCCTTTACCGACAAATTACCTTTACCATTTTTAAAAATAGCGTTACCTGAGTTTGATAATGGAGGGCATGGGGCTATCATCATTAGAGGTGGCATGGGCGTGCTCGAAGCTGTCACGGTGCAAAGCGCTGCTACTACTCGTGCGGGACACGGACAGACGTGGCTGTTGATATATATAGTTACATATTATATTATCTATATATATACTAATATTATAAAGCTGAAGAGTTTGTTTGTTTGAACGCGCTAATCTCGGGAACTACTGATGCGAATTGAAAAATTCTTTTTGTATTGGATAGTCCGTTTATTGAGGAAGACCATAGGCTATATTACATCACGCTACGACCAATAGCAATAGCAATGCTCCACTTGAGCATCAATGGAAAATGTTGCAAAAACGGGCGGGAAATATTTCTTTGGATTTTCAGCCTTTAGAACGGGAGCGGAGCCGCGGGAAAGGCTAGTATATATAATGAAATTCTAACTGAGACAGTTTGTCTGTGTATTGAATATTTTATGGAATCTAATTGTAATCGTCATTATTAAAGATGCTAAGGCCGAATCTAAATCAATACTAGGGATAATATAATCGACAGTGGTAGCCCAGCGGTAACGCGGTCGCTTGAATATCTGAGTGATGCGGGTTCGAATCTGGATCTCGCACCTCTAATATTTTCACGTGCGAATCATTTAAATCATGATTACCACTTGTCTTACGGTGAAGGAAAACATCGTGAGGAAACCTACATGTCTAAGAAAACCTAACAAGTTTTCGAAAGGCATGTGAAGTCCGCCAACACGCACTAGGCCAACGCGGTGGACTATGGCCTGATCCCCTCGTACTGAGGGAGGCCCACCCCCAGCAGTGGGACGTTAAAAAGGGCTGATGATGATGATGAACTATGGATAGGGATTCCATAGATTTTGGAAATTTTGGGTATTTACTTGTTTGTGACCGCCTTACTATATACTACATCATCATCATCATCATCATCAGCACTCTATACCACAGAATTTTTTGAGTTATGTTCGTCTGTCTGTTCATAATAGTTTTACTCAAAATCCACTGAACTGAATTCAATGAAATTGTGAAATTATAATTATAAATACCGATATAGAGATTGATGTTTATTTTATTTTGTTTCATTTTTATTTTTATGCGTCTGTTTAATTATGATTGCTTCGAAAACTACTGTACCGATTTCAATAAAATATGCTGTAATGATAGCTAGCTATCTGGTTGACCATATCATATACATAATATGCAGTTCAATGACATTACAAACAAGCAATATCAAGTCCAAACTAAATATACGATGAAAACATCGATATCGTCTCGTATTTTTTATATAATTATGTGTATGCATTGAAATAATCACTACTATTGATACAGTGACTAATGCTACACATTTGAAAATATTGCGTATTTGTCTGTTTGTCACAGCTTTTCTCGAAAACCACTGGACCGATTTCCACGAAACTTGCTTTAACAATACCTTGATATCCGGCCAATCGTATACAAATAAAATAGTAGCAGGTTCATTACCCGGGACGGCGTGGCGGGCGTGTACACTAGCGGCGGGGGCGGCGCGGGCGCGCTTCTCGGTAGCCGCGCGATATTTAATTAATTCGCGAATTATTCGATTATCTGTTTGTCACAGCTTTTCTCAAAAACTACTGGACCGGTTTCCACGAAACTTGGCCTAACAATACCCCTATATCTGGCCAATCGTATACACATAAGACAGTAGCAGGTTCATTACCCGGGACGGCGTGGCGGGCGTGTACACGGGCGGCGGGGGCGGCGCGGGCGCGGGCGCGGGCAGGCGCGCGTCTCGGCGCAGGGCGGCGGCGGCGTCGCGGTAGCCGCGAGCGCGGAGGTGCTCCGCCACTAGTTGGAGTAGCTGGCGCTCGTTGTAGGTGATGCGGGTTTGTGCTACTACATTCGCCTGGAAACACAAATCAATTCATTATGTACCGGTTCTTGTTAACCTAAAGCCGGGTATCCACTTAGGTTCGCCATGGTTTGCGAACGCGTCCGCTCCGCGAACCAAACATAATGAATTTCAACTTGATTTATATGAATTAAATAAAATAATGAAAACGCGTGTCGTGAGAAATGATGAGTTGCAATATGTTGCAATAATATGTACGGTTGCACCGTACATGCTCCCAGGGGAGAAAAGAATGATGGGTGATAGAGATAGATTATGGATGATTATGAATGAGACAGGGTGAAGCCATTAAGTCCTTATGCTAGATATTTAGAGTCCCTAAGTGAACTTTGCTTTTCTAGGCATTGGCGTAACACACTTATCCACTTTTAGTTTAGAACTGTCATTGTTTAGTATATCTTTGCTACGAGTATGATTTTCAATAACGCACTCAATGTCACAATCATTATTACGCGCACTGACACCGTATGCACAATTCAAGTTTGAGCTCCCGGTCGCCGGGGGTTGTCGTAAATATAATTAAAGACATTTGTGCATACACCAACTCGCATTAGGCCAGTGTATATGACTTTACCCAAAATATTGAAAGAAAGCCCACCCCCAGCTGTGGGACGTAAAAAAGGCTGGATACAATTGAAGATAATGGATGAAAGTGATATGTCACAAAATTTTAATTTCGATAAAATTGAGTTTAAACATATTTATATACATACCCTATGTATATTCGCGAGGGAGGTCTCGAACTCCGCGCCCATCCTCTTACTCTTCCCAGACACGCGTTCTAGCAACTCTAACGCGTACTTTTGAAACATAACATGCTCTTGTCTCTTTTCTTGTAAAATAGGTTCCCTCATCAGAACTGTGGAAAATGATTATATTAGTTTTATTAGTTTTTTTTATATTAGCAACACACCCTCACTCCACTCGGGTTTGTGGGAACCTGATTCATCAGAAATGAGATTTTCTTGCAGTACAAAAATATCCTAGTTAGAGTGCGAACCCGTCATAATAGTACGCTTGTACCATGCTTTACAACAGCGAATGTCAATTTCTAGCTTATGACAATTAGATAGACAAGAACAGTTTATTGCAAATTTTAATGTGTCAGAGAGAGACGAAGCATTTTCAGGAAAGATTTGGAAGTTACTAGAAACATTTTGAATTTTCGATACTAGGATGTTCTAAATTTACGCATATAAAAAGGCCGGCAGTGTGTCGAGAGTTCAGTTGATGTTCGGAGTTAAGTGAAGATTGCGAAGAGATACGAAATAGTGAAAAAGTGAAGAAGAGTATTAATTATTATTAATATTAATTGTTAGAAGTGGTGAATTACAGAGCTCAGAGACTCAATTGAACTAGTGCTGTGTACAAACTGCGCGTGTATATAAAGTGTAAATATATATGTTATATGTTGGGGACATTTTTACAACAGCACCATCTAGTTCCGTGGTAAGCTACGAGGCTTGTGTTACGGATACCAGATAATTGATATACTACACATAAAAATTATAAATACATACATAATATAAATATTAACACCCATGACTGGAGAACAAACATTTGTGCTCAACAAATGAATGTCCCCAGCGGGACTCGAACCCGCGACCGCTGGCGCAGAAAGTAGGGTTACTACCAACTGAGCCAAACGTGTCGTCAATAAAATAAAATCTTTAGTGCGAGAACGCTTTTCATTTCCGATCCCGAACCCGTAGTACGTAACAATATGTTAACCCAGATACCTAACTATCATCATATAAAGTGTGGTCTCTGGAACTGGTGGACTCTTGTGAAGTGGTCACAGACTATAGTAGGCTTCGCCGTCCCTTGCCATGGCCAACTTGTGGTGGATGGTCTTATGTGATAGTTATTGTTGTTGGTGGTGTCATAGTTACTGTTGGTGGTGTCATAGTTACTGTTGGTGGTGTCATAGTTATTGTTGGTGGTGTCATAGTTATTGTCGTTGGTGTCATAGTTATTGTTGGTGGTATCATAGTTATTGTTGTTGGCAGTGTCATAGTTATTGTTGGTGGTGTCATAGTTATTGTTGTTGGTGGTGTCATAGTTACTGTTGTTGATGGTGTCATAGTTATTATTGGTGGTGTCATAGTTATTGTCGTTGGTGTCATAGTTATTGTTGGTGGTCTCATAGTTATTGTTGTTGGCAGTGTCATAGTTATTGTTGATGGTGTCATAGTTACTGTTGGTGGTGTCATAGTTATTGGTGTTGGTAGTGTCATATTTATTGTCGTTGGTGTCATAGTTTTTGTTGTTGGCGGTGTCATAGTTATTGTTGGTGGTGTCATAGTTATTGTTGTTGGTAGTGTACCTTGCAGATGCGAGGTGGTGAACAGCGGCAGCTTGGATATGATCTGTCGCACGGTGGGGCAGCGCGCCAGGCCGGCGAGCGCGCGACACGCCAGCCCGCGCAGCCGGTCCGCGTCCGTGATGGGGGACTTCACCATCATCAGCGATAGCAGCACCTGGGGGGTCATGTCGGTTTGTATTTGTCATGGATACTATATACCATGTGTACGATAGATTTATGCGAATTTTAAAATTCAAGAAGTCCATTTAAATATGAGTTTGTGTGAACGTATATTTCAACTATATTATATAATAATATTATATATTTCAAATCTTTAACTATAACAACAAGGAACAAACAACTTTACTGTAAATGTTCTGAATATAAGACAATTTTTATAAAAAATAAAATATTTTACAAGTTTTCATTTAAAATTAAAAACATAACTGTAGTCGTTTCTTCGTTTCTTTGATAGTAAAATAAATATGTCAATTCTCATAAAAAACAGATCAGTAGTGACACACACAAAATGGTTTAAGTGAAAGAAAATTGCAATAAAAAATTGTAAATAACACCTAATACACAACTAATTCGCGACAAACCACAATAAAATATTATTATTAAAATGAATGATGACAAATAAAAAATACAAATTGCAAATTCCATATAATTTGTATGGTAAAATTCAACAATAACATGAAAGTGCTTAAAATTATTAAAGGACTTATTTTTGGTTATGATTATTTCTTTGATGTAAATAACAAAATTTTTATATACCTGTGAATAAGAAAAAAATCAATCCAAAGGAACCCTAATTTAATTATCAACTGAATTCTTCTAAATTAGTCCAGCCATTTTAAAGTGTCAAAAAAATACACTTAACTGCCCATGAATAAATATAAATTATTTTGATTTAAAACACTATAAAAATACCCTTTACAGATTAAAAAAAACACTTTTTAATTAAAAAAATACAGGAAACCTACCATAATGCCATTGTTCGTCCGCACACTCTCCCAAACCTTCTGAATGACGTCCTCGTATGATTTCGCTGTAGTTTTCTTCTTAGTAGAGCCGGTTATTGAAAAACGCGTCGTTGATGTTCCAGCCTTAAATAATAAAAAAAATAAAAAATATATTTTATTTAGTGTAAAGAATAATAATAATCTAAATATATAAAATTCCAGTGTCACGATACTTGTCCGCGATTAACTCCAAAACAACATAAATTAGCTTCTTTTATTTTTTTGTAAGAAAAGATAGTTTTTTTAATATTTACAAGTCTATAAAAAATACCTTCATATAAAAAAGTTAAATTTTTCAAAAAATTAATTACTATGAAAATGTACATCAAATATAGCTTTTTGCACATATTTATATTTGCTTATGAATATAAAGAGTTAAATAAATAGATTTTTTATTTTTATTATTTTTAATTCGTTCTACTGAAGGCTGAAAATCAAAAGAAATATTTTTCTCCCGTTTTTGCAACATTTTTCATTGATGCTCCGCTCCTATTAGTCGTAGCATGATGTAGCGTAATATAGCGATCCTTCCTCGATAAACGAACTATCTAACACAAAAATAATTTTTGAATTCGAACCAGTAGTTCCTGAGATTAGCGCGTTCAACTAAACAAACAAACTCTTCAGCTTTATAATATTAGTATAGAAAGTATAGATTACTCTATGTACGGGTGCGCACACGCAGTTCACTAGAACGTTTAGGGCCGCCTTTTGCACTTCCGGCTCCGGAACTATATCGCCGTCTGCGGCACCTGAAAACATACAAACAACAATAATATAATCCGTTTGTGATACTATAATTATATTAAACAAATAAATAAAACGGTTTTTATATTTTCTTTCGTTTCGTTTGTAGTGACCCTCTTTGCTGCGCCAGCGGTCGCGGGTTCGAGTCCCGTTGGTGGCAAACATTTGTTGAGCACTCAGTTGAATGAATGCCTCCAACGGGACTCGAACTTGACAAAGTATATACTAAAACCTTCCTCTTGAATCACTCTATCTATGTAAAAAACCGCATTAAAATCCGTTGCGTAGTTTTAAAGATTTAAGCATACATAGGGACAGACAGACAGTGAGGCGATTTTATTTTATACTATGTAGTAGGGGTGTGCGAAATTTTTTTTCTAATAATTCGAATTTTTTCCGAATTATTCACAGTGGTAGCCCAGCGGTAACACGCTCGCTTGGATATCCGAGTGATGCGGGTTCAAATCCGGGTCTCGCACCTCTGATATTTTCATGTGCGAATCATTTATATCATGATTACCACTTGTCTTACAGTGAAGGAAAACATCGTGAGGAAACCTGCATGTCTGAGAAAACCTAGCATTTTTTCGAAAGGCATGTGAAGTCCGCCAACACGCACTAGGCCAGCGCGGTGGACTATGGCCTGATCCCCTCGTACTGAGGGAGGCCTGTGCCCAGCAGTGGGACGTTAAAAATGGCTTATGATGATGATGATGATCATGTTATTAGCGAATTTTCGAGTATTTTGAATTCAGGGTTTCTTATTGTCAATATACCTTTTATTCAAACCATGAAATATAGTTACACAAATAGAACAATTAGTATAGTTTTTTTTTTAATTCTAATATATTATTCGTAAGTAGAATATTTTGATACACGATTTTAAGGAATTTAAATAGAAACAATTGAAAATCCAGAGCTATTTCATTAATTCGCGAATTATTCGAAATTTTTCGAATCATTCCTAGAATTTCGAATAATTCGAAAATTCAAATTATTCGATTCTAAATTCGAATAATTCAAATATTCGAATTATTCGATTCGAATTCGAACGATATTCGCACACCCCTACTATATAGCGATGCGACTCACCGAGCACGATGTGCACGCCGGTGGTGTGGTCCGCGTCGCGGGTGTATATCATGTCGGTGAGCAGCAGCTGTACGCGCGGCGCCACGCAGCACACCGACACCACGTCCAGTGCCGACCGGACCGTTTCCGCTCTGTTGATACAATATTATCTATATAAATAAAATGATAGAGGTCTGCAGTTGTGCGCGCATCACGGAAAAACTACTGGATAGATTTCAATGAAACTAGCTAAGTTTTATTTCTTAGACACTTGGACCTTATCAAAAAAAAATGATTGCGATATCTTCATTTAATAAAATGTTATTAAAGTTTCAAGAAACAACGTGTTCAGTGATGTATGTTTCCTTCTCGCGGAGTAGTGGGGCAAGCGGCGTAGCGCGCATGCGGAAAACTTTGTTAATATTTCAAGCAACGCGGACGAAGTCACGGTATCAGCTAGTCTTTTATATACCAACTATCCCTATTTCTCACATGCAGGGTTAACTGGAAGAGATCTCTCATAGAGATAAGTCCACCTTTGTACACACCTTTTCTGTATTTTTGTTTTCTATTTATTTGTTTGTGCAATAAAGAATATATACGTTCCCGAAACTTTTACAGAGTTGCTGTAGCTGTACAAGAATCATGTCTCCTGTGGCCATGATTGCTGTAAAGCATTCGAAACGTCGGAATAATCCAAATAAATCCGAGAAAAAATCCGAAAAGATAGTTTCATTTATTGAATAAGGCTTATTACGCTATTACAGAATACTTAATAGATGTAATTGCGTGCGGGTTTATAAAAAAGTGAAAAGAAGGATAGATGATTGTATTGAGAATAGTATATATCCTCCCAATAACAAAAATTTGCCCGACCGGTACTCAAACCTAGAACTACACTACCATAGTATAAGTCTTCGGGGTGTGAAAAAACAATCGATTTTTATATTAATCGATTATTTTTTTCTTATAATCAATTTTTAATAATCGATTCTCTAAATTTTAAAAATCGATTTTTAATAAATCGATTATATAACTTACTCTCTTTCTTTTAAGTAAAAAAGATAAGATATGTGTTGTTGGATTGAACCGATGTAGCCATTTTAATGGATACATTACACATTTACATTTTACAATGGAAAATACACATTTTAATCGAATTTTGCAAACAGTGCCAGTACTTTAATAGTTCAAAGTCAAACTTAACATTCAAATAAAAACTTGTTTTATATTTCAGTTTTGTGACTAATAGGTAGTCATTTCGTTCTTTTGTATTAATCGTTTTTTTTATAGATATAAATTTTAATAAAGTGTTAAAAAGTACTAAAAATTTGTAGCAATCATTTTGTTCAGTTATTCTTTAGTTTTTATTCAACTTTTCGATTAGTTAGAAAAAAATCGATTATTCTTTTAGTTAATCGATTTTTTTACAAATCGAGTGAAAAATCGATTATTTAGGAATTGATTTTTCACTCGATTTGTTCCCTTCCAAGTTACATCCCTAAATTAAGTCTTACCTGCCATTAAAATTCCAGTCGTAGGCATACCCCACCACCTGTAAGAGCAAGGCGACTCCACCCAACTCCAACAATTCGTCTACCGGCGGCCATCTTGCCCACGCTGCTCCTTGGACTATTTCTATTTGCTCTTGAATCTCTTCTGCTGATGATTTTGATGCCTGAAATTATAATGGTAACATCTAGTTCCGTGGTGAGCTACGAGGCTTGTGTTACGGATACCACACAGTTGATACTACACATACATAACTTTAAATACATACACATTATACATATAAACACTAATAACTCAAGTGCAAACATTCTTGTTTGTCACACAAATGGATTCATTTGTCCTGTTGTTATCCTAACAGGATTCGAACCCACGACAACTTACACAACATTTGAAAAAAAAAATTTACTACTTTAAAAAATATCAAACATTCCTTAAAACGTAAGAAAATCGTCCCAAAAACAAAACTATAAACACAGAAAAGCATTATCAAAATTAGTCCATAAAAAAATAAACTTACTTTGTAGGGTGGAGGTTCCGGTATATTGTCGCCATGTTGCCGAGCCACTTGAGCCGCCCGTATCCTCAGATGGGCTTCAAAATATCTATACAAATAATAAAATTATAATTTAACTAAGATTTAGCACAGGAAAAGCCGCGGGATCCGCTTGTTATGCATAAAAACCTTCCTCTTGAATCACTCTATCTATTAAAAAAACCGCATAAAAATCCGTTGCGTAGTTTTAAAGATTTAAGCATACATAGGGATATAGGGACAGAGAAAGCGACTTTGTTTTATGCTATGTAGTGATGATGATTGAACTCTCTATACATTAAATAATTTATGTAATATTCTCGCTGCTTCACACGCGTTCTAAGGACCGGATTACACGAGCGGCACGTTGCCAACGGCAAAGGTAACTTCAGCCGACGCCATACGCCGGCGGCAGCCGTCGACTAGTCGGCGGCAACCGTCGACTAGTCGACGGCAAACGCCAATCAGTAGCGACGCTTGCAGACGCCATTTTGTATGACAAAATGGCGTCGCTACTGATTGGCGTTTGCCGTCGACTAGTCGACGGTTGCCGCCGACTAGTCGACGGCTGCCGCCGGCGTATGGCGTCGGCTGAAGTTACCTTTGCCGTTGGCAACGTGCCGCTCGTGTAAATGAGCACTTAGTCGCACGAAGATCTCGCAGAACTAACGCCCGTCCTTCCCGTTTTTATTACATTTTTCATTAATGCTCCGCTCCTATTGGTCGTAGCATGTTGTAATATAGATAAAGGGACTATCCAACACAAAAAGAATTTTTCAATTCGAACCAGTAGTTCCTGAGATTAGCGCGTTCAACGAAATAAACAAACAAACTCTTTTGCTTTTTTTTTTATTTAGAGCACACTAACAATATACACGTTAAAACAATTTTTAATACATTTTAAGCATACACGAAACAAAACAGATATGTATATCAGTTATAAGTGTACATAACATTTAATTTATTACATAATATATTAGAATATAATTAAAATTGTTGATAAAATACAAAATTGACATCATATAAAAACAACATAATTTTAAAAACTAAGTAAAATTTGTGTTATTTAAAAAATTATAAAATTATACAGTTCGCGTCACGTAAAAAGAACGCTGAAAGAAGGTGGTGGGGGGTGTGTTTGCGCATCGGTACATTCGCATACGAAATTACTAAACCTATTATTTTTTTTGAACTAGTCTTTCGCTCGCAACGTATATTAGTTGTTGGTAGATACATTTAAAAATATATTAGATAGAATGTTATTAAATAGAATTCTATTAATTAATAAAATATGTTTGATTCAATGTAGAATGTTTATCTACTTACAAAAAAAATTGATTAATTCCTTTAATATATATTTTTTTTAATTATTCACTGCATTATTATCAGACTCTCTCTTTATAAAACAACTAGTGGAACCCGCGGCTTAGCTCGCGCTAAATCTAGGGACTAACCCGAGCGAAGTGGGGGTGAGTCGCTTGTTTAAGATAAACATTTCCATCATACATTACATATGTGTAACTCTAGCGGTTTTGGCAGCGCACGCCGGAATAGCTCGCAGGTGGTAGATTTTTTACTACTTACTTGACACTTATCGTCACATTTGTGACAATTCACACAATATCTTTATAAATTGTAGCCTATGTGTTATTCTAATGTATAAGCTATATTATTGTAAAGTTTCATTAAAATCCATTCAGTAGTTTTTACGTGAAAGAGTAACAAACATCCATACATCCATACTTACAAACTTTCGCGTTTATAATATTAGTATGGATATACGTCATAAATATTTTTTCTCTATTTTTTATATAAAACTATTTCGTAATTAATAACTTTTGTGTGCGCGATAGTATTTTGAGCTGACGAACCAATAGCTCTCCGGTGCGCATTCGGCGCGTGCCCTCCCCCCGCGCCCCGCGTCTTACCACTAAATTGTCCGATAAATCGTCTCTGCGCAACTTGACAGCCAGCGTTCTTATTACATGACGGGAATTGTAATAATATATCACTTTTGGAGAGGTAATATTTTATTAGCTTGAGCTTAAATATATATTTTTTTTGCTTTATAATATTAGTATAGATAAAGCTTGCTCAATCATGGGTTCGATTCCCAAGTCGTGCTTACCTTCTGAGTGCTACACAGACATGTCGCACTATCTGCCTGGCGGCGCAGGTCTCGTCGTCAGACACCCTGGACTCCTCCTCATCAGAACCCAGGATCGGGAGAGTGGATATCACGTTGTACAGTTTCCTTAGACCATCCTGGAAAACAAATTAACCATATAGAATCTTGATATGAATGTTAACATTAAACACAAGGCTTGTGTTACGGTTACCAAATAGTTGATACACTACACATATATTACTTTAAATAAATACATTCTTACTCATCACAGAACTGAATAGCCCCAGCTGGACTCAAACCTGAGACCGCTGGCACAGCAAGTAGGGTCCTTATACTATATGTACAGTTCGCGTCACGTAAAAAGAACGCTGGAAGAAAGTGGTGGGGGGTGTGTTTGCGCATCGGTACAATCGCACACGAAAAAACTAAGCCTATTCATTTATTTTTGAACTAACCTCTCGCTCGTGACGTATATTGGTTATTCGTAGATACGTTGAAAAATATATTAGATAGAATGTCATTAAACAGAATTTTATAAATTAATAAAATATGTTTGATTCATTGCAGAATTTTTAATCCACTTACAATAAATTAAATTAATTCGTTTTTATATATTTTTTTATTGTCAACTGCATTGTTATCAGACTCTATCTTTATAAAACAATATTATTCAAAAATATTATTTTTCTATTTTTGATATAAAATCATTTCGTAACTAATAACTTTTGTGTGCGCGATGGTATTTTGAACTGACAAACCAATAGCGAGCCGGAAAGCATGCGGCGCGTGCCTCGCCCCCCCGCGCCCCGCGTCTTACCACCAAATTCGCCTATAAATCGCCTCTGCGCAACTTGACAGCCAGCGTTCTTTTTACATGACGCGAATTATACTGAGCTAAACGTTTTGTCTTAACGAATATATGACTACCATTACACCTGTTTCGGACATGGCTCCACAACATTGCTTTGCTCAGTTTCTTATCTAATTACTTTTTTCTGTTTCTTGACAGACGGACTGTCAACGAATTGATCTCACAACGTTTTGCCTTTACCATATAAAGATTTATTTAAAAAAAAACGTACCTGATTATCAAACTCCTCCAATATGACACGGAATTGGAAAGAAAGACCGAAAAACATGGTCGCGTGACAGCGACCAGAGTCGTGGGAACACTCTAGCAGCCACAACGCGTATCTGTAATTGAATTGAATACATTATTAAAAAAACAAAACTATCTGAATATAAATATTTCTTAGGTTTACGCGAATATTATTATTATATAAATGAAACTATTTCGTATATTGCGAATTTATTTTGATTTTTGGTTTCCAACGTTTCAAATGTTGATATTTACAGCAATCATGGTCACAGAAGAGACTCTCTCAAAAATCAAAAAAATCCGCGGTAAAATCCGAAACGATAGTTTCATTTATGCTATGTCAATATAATATGAAAAACAAAAAAAAAACTATTCCACGGGAAACATACATTTCCGGGGATGAAATATAACCTATGTGCTATTCCAGACTATTTCCTTGCAAAATTGCAAATCTGTTCAGCCGTTCTGTCGTGATTGAGTGACAAACATCCATACAAACTTACTCAGTAATAATTTTAACAAAAAAATTTAAACATAACCAGCTATCATCATAGCAAATTACATCAAAATCTATCACAAACAGACAAACTAAAATTCTAAAAAGTATACAATTCTCTATAACAATTACTAGCCTTTTCCGCGGCTCCGCTCGCGTTCTAAAGCCTGAAAATGAAAAGAAGTATTTTTCTCCCGTTTTTGCAACATTTATCATTGATGCTTCACTTCTATTGGTCGTAGCGTTATGTAATATAGCCTATAGCCTTCCTCGATAAACGGACTATCCAACACAGAAAGAATTTTTCAATTCGAACCAGTAGTTCCTGAGATTAGCGCGTTCAACCAAACAAACAAACATACTCTTCAGATTTATAATATTAGTATAGATAATACCTAATGCAATAAGATTTTCTTAAAAATATTCAATATACAGATTCAACGAAGTTATAATTTTATTATATGTAGCTCACTTGACGAGATCAGCGAGAGTATGTCTGGGCATCAAGCACACTCTTTCCATGGCATCTTCGCAGTATGCCAGGTAGTAGAGGCAAATGGACACACCGGTGGCAGCCACCGATGGACGTGGGACTTCTAGAAACTTCTGCAATGTACACATTTTATTAGTAAGCTAGTTGAATACCCTTGCTCTGATTTGTATGTTAGTGACTTAAAGTATTGAGTGGTATTCTATTTCGTTTCTAAAATAAAATGATCTTAAAACATCACCTTTCTACCAGTGAAAGTCCAATCAATCCCACTTTTCCACTGGACTTCCTTCACAGCTAGGGATGGGCCTCAGTACAAGGGGGATCAGGCCATAGTTCACCGCGCTGGCCTAGTACGTGTTGGCGGACTTCACATGTCCATCGAAAACTTGCTAGGTTCTCTCAGACATGTAGGTTTCCTCACGATGTTTTCCTTCACCGTAAGACAAGTGGTAATCATGATAGAAATGATTCACACATGAAAATATCCGAGGTGCGAGACCCGGATTTGAACCCGCATCACTCGGATATCCAAGCGACCGCGTTACCGCTGGGCTACTAACTTAAATACTACATAAAAAAGCAAGAAAAATCGAGTAAATCTCTGAAACGGCTGGACTGATTTTGACAGTATTTTCAATTGCAGATCATCATCATTTTCAGCCTGCTTTCGTCCACTGCTGGACATAGGCCTCTCCTATGGCACGCCACTGAGCTCGATCTTCAGCTCTACGCATCCAACCGCTACCAGCCACTTTACGAATGTCGTCGCTCCACCTAGCTGGAGGACGTCCTACGCTACGTTTGCCGAGTCGTGGTCTCCACTCTAGAACCCTTTTACTCCACCGGTTATCGGTTCTGCGACAAATGTGACCAGCCCACTGCCACTTCAGCTTGCTGATTCTTTGGGCTATGTCGATGACTTTGGTTCTCTGTCGGATCACTTCATTCTGGATCCGATCCTTCAGAGAAACTCCGAGCATAGCCCTCTCCATAGCACGCTGAGCGACTTTAAGCTGGTGGACTAATCGCACCGTCAGTGTCCACGTCTCGGCTCCGTATGTCATAACAGGTAGGACGCACTCATTAAAGACTTTCGTCTTTAGGCTTTGTGGTATTGGCGACGAAAAGACTCGACGAAGTTTATTGAATGCTGCCCAGCCCAGCTGTATTCTCCTTTGAGCTTCTTTCTCGAAGTAGTTCTTACCGACATGCAGTAATTGTCCAAGATAGATGTAATTTTGTACTACTTCGAGAGTTGTTCCATTAAGCGTGATCGGTCCCGGTATTACATTTGAATTAAACATGATCTTGGTTTTATCAAGATTCATCTGGAGACCGATGTGTTCCGAAGAACTAGCTAGGCTTTGCAGCATGTATTGCAGGTCTTGCACGGTTTCAGCCATGATGACGATGTCATCTGCGAATCTCAAGTGCGAAATGTACTCACCGTTTATATTTATTCCACGTCCTCTCCAGTCCAGAGTCTTGAACACATCCTCCAATGCAGTTGTGAACAATTTGGGGGAAATTACGTCCCCTTGTCTCACTCCCCGACGCAGGAAGATACGTTCAGACTGCCGGTTCTGAACTTGGACGGTCATTGTTGCGGTGTCATACAGACATTTCAACACTTGGATATATCGCCAATCGACTTGGCTCCGTTGTAAAGACTCTAAAACAGACCAGGTTTCAATAGTGTCAAAAGCTTTCTCATAGTCCACAAATGCTAGACACAAGGGCTGATTATACTCTTCTTGCTTCTGTATAATCTGCCGCACTGTGTGAATGTGGTCTATGGTGCCATATCCACTTCGAAAACCGGCCTGTTCTGGAGGTTGGTAATCATCGAGTCTGCGTGTGAGACGATTTGTGATGACTCTAGAAAACAACTTGTAGATATGGCTTAAGAGGGAGATAGGTCGATAGTTTTTCAGCAGAGTTTTGTCACCCTTTTTGAAAAACAAGATCACCAAACTCGTACTCCATGCCTTAGGAGTTCTCCCCGAAAAAAGGACGGAATTAAATAAACGCTGGAGTTGTTTTAGCGTAGGAGTTCCTCCTGCTTTTAGAAGCTCCGTTGTAATTCCATCCTCTCCGGGGGCTTTTCCATTTTTTAGTTGTTTTAGAGCCATCACGATTTCGTCTAGGCTGACTTCTGGCAGGTCTTCTGTGTAGTGACGGGTAAGTGTGGCTCTGGGATCCTTGTTATTGGACGTGGGACAGGTCGCTCGTGATGTATATAGGCGACCATAGAAATCCTGAACTTCATTTAGAATCTCCGGCTTAGAAACGACGACTTTTCCGCTAGTTGTGGTCAGCTTAGTAAGATGGCTTCGTCCTAGCTTCTGAATAAAGACTTTGGACCCCCGATTTTGCTCAATGGCTTCCTTAATGGAGCACGTACTGGAGTGTCGGAGGTCACGTCTTACCAGCTTTGATATTAGCTAATGTAAATTATAAAAACCATTTATTTTAACTTGGGCCCATCAAAGCGAGCCTGCTAGGTTGCTTGAGCGAGGTTTGCTAGTTATATATATAAAAACCAACCTGCAGACCACCCATGTTAATGAAGTCAATGGAGAATTTCTTGTGACAGAGTAAAGCGGCCAGATATTTGAGAGCTTCGAAGGCGAGTCTTGAGTCACGTGACTCGCGTACGTTTAGGTATCCTAGGATGAGACCTAGGGCGTTCTTCTCGAACACGTGCGATAGAAACTGAAAAGTAAAGAATTTACACTTAAATAAAAAAAGTGCGTGTGTACAAAGTACACGTCAGAAGTAAAACTTCTTTGGCAAACTAATTTTTAAAACTCGTTTATATTTATACTAAATAACCCCGTCTAAGCTCGTTGAGAGAGGGAGATGGCGCGAAGGTCACACCCACGAGTTAGACAGAGTTCGAATGTCACTAACTAAGGCTAACTCTTCCCCGTCTCTGAGTGCCTGGTACTATGGACTTATTTTTTCGTTTCATCGAGTTTGGAATCACAACGATTCTAAAGAAGTTTCACTTCAAAAGTAGTTACACTTAAAAAAAACCTAATTTTAAATAAACATAAAAAAATATTATTTGATGTGTACCGGTGGTCGCGGGTTCGAGTTCCGCTAGAAGCATTCATTTTTGAGTACAAACGTTTGTTCTCCATTCATGGGTGTTTATACGTATAATATATATTTTTTTAATGTTCTATATGTGTAGTGTATCTACTATCTGGTATCCGTAACACAAGCCTCGTAGCTTACCACGGAACTATATATTTTGCCATTTTAACGTCCGAATATAGGCGTGGGCCTCCTTTCAATACGCGTGTTGGCGTTCTTCAGATGTCTTCACTACATCACTGCATAGTATAAAACAAAGTCGCTTTCTCTGTCCCTATATCCCTATGTATGCTTAAATCTTTAAAACTACGCAACGGATTTTGATGCGGTTTTTTTTAATAGATAGAGTGATTCAAGAGGAAGGTTTATATGCATAACTAGCAGATCACGCGGCTTTGCCTGTGCTAAGCCTAGTGAAGAGAGCCGCTAGTAATCATTATAATATAAATGATATATAAACTTCTCTCACCTCTTGATACTCCCCCATGGGAGTCAAATATCTTAGTATCAACATTTGCTTGGTGGCGTCCGTTGGAGGGTGAATTTGAATATTTCCTGGAAAGAACAAAACAAAATGTAAAATAAACCATTGAAATTTATAATTATTTACGTCTAGAAACCGTAAGTAGCATTCACACACATACACACACACATACACACGCACGCGCACACACACACACACACACACACACACACACACACACACACACACACACACACACACACACACGCACTCACGCTTACACAGTCTCAAGTGAAGCGGGTTCAAATCCCAAGTCTTACATTTTTATATGTGAATCATTTCCAACATGATTACGGTGAAAGAAAACATCGTGAGATCACCTGCATGTCTGAGAGACAGCAAATTGCAAAGCAAACTGATTCCCCTCGTAATGTAGGTGGCCCACGCCCAGCAGTGGGACGTTAAAAGGGGCTCCTATATAGAAGTACTAGCAAACTCGGCCCGCTTCGCTGGGCGTAAGTTAATAATACTACTCCTTACAACATTTTAGTTAACGCGCCATCTATAATCTAGAAATAGAAATACGGCGCCATCTACCGGATATCTGTGCAACTTAGATGCCAAACCGCCATCTATTAGGATTTTATAGAACGAACCGATAAATACACACTAAAGTTGTATAATAAGCATTTAATTTGAAATAAAATAATATTGATTAAGATGTAAGCTATCCTATCTTTCAAGTTGGATCAAACTGCACACAATGTGCAAATTTGATTAAAATCGGTTAAGTAGTTTAGGAGTCCATCGGGAACAAACAACGTGACACGTGATTTATATATATATATTAGATGTGCTCTTACCGATAACATATGTCTCCATTTCCGCCCAGCTTGAGTTGGAGGAGGTCTCGTGCGGGAGGGGCGCGGGCGGGGGGCGGCGCGGCGGCGGCGACATCAGGCCGGCGGGCTCGGGCGACGTCGCCACTGTGACAGAGAGGGAAGATACTGTTATAGTACAACGTGTGAGAAGGATGGAGATTGTTCAAAATGGAAAGTAGTTTATATATTTAATTAAGAATACGATATAATATATGGAAAGTATATAAAAATATTGTGATTATTATTATTAATTATCCCATTTCGGAACAGAGATATTAGCTGTGACTAAACAATAGCTATTTATAATTATTGTTTATGCTACGTCGCCGCTGTGACAGAGAGGGACGACACTGTTAGTGCGACGTATGAGAGGGATGGAAATATTAGCTGACTTAGTTGCTGTTTGGCTGAGATGTGAGATATTGTAGTCAAGTGTGAGAGGGATAGAGGTATATGGTGTAACAAGTAATGCCTTTGTGTATGTTCGTGTGACGCATGCGCAAACGGAACGAATTGTAGTATGATGTGTGAGAGGGATGGAGAAATACCTGTGAAGTATGTGTTCAGTAAAGTGTAGTGAAATGTTTGGACACGTAAGTGAGGGGAGATGCTTTAAGGCGAGTTTTTAGTGGGATATGTTGAGTTTATTGTATAGATGTTATGGCGATAGAGATGGCAAGTATTGTAACAATGGTGTGAGAGGGATGGAGATATACGACGCCACCGTTAACATTTTTTTTTATGGTAAAAACGGGGCAAACGGGCAGGAGGCTCACCTGATGGGAAGTGATCACCTCCGCCCATGGACATCTGCAAGCCAGGTTTGCAGATGCGTTGCCGGCCTTTCAGGAAAGGGAGGGATGGAGGGGTGAGGGAAGTGGGAGAGAGGGGGAACGAAGGCGGAGGATGAAGGGAAGAGGGAGGGGGGAAGGAGAGTGGGCCTCCCGGATATACAAGGTAACGAGTAATAAAAACAAAACTTTACCTACTAAGCAAATGATCCATATAAAAATAAATAATTTAATGAGAAAACTGATTGATGTGGTTTTGATGCATTTTGCGTGTTTAGATGACACCATAATATACATATGTGTGAGTAACATCCTATGACAGAATACTTAGTAGATGTAAATGTGTGGGATTAATATCTGGTTGTGTCTCACATAGTATAAATAGATAAATATTGTAATACAATATTTTTACCAAATATTTTTTGAAAAGAACAACTGTTGAGTTTCTCGCCGAGTCTTCCCAGCAGAACAGCTTTCGAACCGGTGGTAGTTTACTCACAGACTACCAGACTGACATTTAATTTTAATAATGTAAAAATGACGATTCAAAAGAGCTTGTTAAAGTCTAATTGAAAAAGAGAGAGAGAGAATTTCAATTAATACATACAACAATAATTTTTAACAGGTGTTTCTGGATCTTTCACAATAGGCGGTGATTCATCAACCAACATTTCACCACCCCCGCCTTCATCTTTGTCACGATCTGAAAAAATGTAGATTAATTATTTTTTATAATATTAATAAGTTGCTCCTAATAAAATAATCTATCAATTAAGTCAAAATCAATCCATTTGTTTCTAAGATTATTTGGAACAAACAGACCGACAAAAATGTTAAAAATTGTTTTTTTTTTCTTACAAATACTTTTTTTTTATGGTAAAAAAGGGGCAAACGGGCAGGAGGCTCACCTGATGGGAAGTGATCACCTCCGCCCATGGACATCTGCAAGCCTGGCTTGCAGATGCGTTACCGGCCTTTCAGGAAAGGGAGGGATGGAGGAGGGAGGGAAGTGGGAGGGAGGAGGGAACGAAGGCGGAGGATGAAGGGAAGAAGGAGGGGGGAAGGAGAGTGGGCCTCCCGGACTCTCACTCACCGGACGAAACGCGACAGCATAGCTGCCACTTCACGCCGGTCTTCTGTGAGAGAGTGGTACTAATGAACTTTCTGCTGCCCATTTGGTTGCTACCCGAAGGTAACAAGCATGGCACTACCACTTTAAAATTTACTATATATAATTATTCCATATACATTTATTAGTATATTATTAGTATTGACATTACACACAAATAGATAGTATAATTTTATTAAATTGCATAGATTATAACCTCTTTTATCCGGTGTAGGTCCATTACTTTTAACATCACTGTTCCTTTTCTTATCAAATCTGGCGAAATGTCTCGTCTGGTTTGGAGGCGTCACTAGATTTTGATTTGGCTGAAAGAAAAAAAAAATCATATTTTATATATACGATTTATTCCTCGAGGGCATTAGTAGACCAGTTAGTTAGTTAGTAACACTAGATTGTAGGTTCAAATACCGAGTCTCACACCTCTGATATATCCATGTGCGAATCATTTCTAACATGATTACCACTTGTCTTACGGTAAAAAAAACAATGGTGAGGAAATCTACATATCACACTACACATATATACTCGTAACTTTAAATACATACAAATACAAATATAATTAAACAAATTTGAAGATACGTTTGGCGCAGTTTGTAGTGACCCAACTTTCTTGCGCCAGTGGTCGCGGGTTCGAGTCCCGTACTCCAGTGGGTATTTATATTTAAAATATGTATATATTTAAACTTATATATGTAGTTTATCAGCCATCTAGTATCCGTAACAAAAGCTTCCTTCGTAGCTTACCACGGAACTAGATGGCGCTGTGTGTTATAATCTCCCAACATATTAAAAAAAAATATATGTATCAAAATCCATGACAGAAGTACAAACATTAAGTTACAAATTAATGTCTACGACTGGACTCGAACCCGCTACCACTGGCACAGCTAAATCACTACAAACTGAGCAAAAACTAAATAATAAATAATACTTACTTTATCTTCCACACTCTTATTTCTCAATTCATGTAGCCTCTTAAGCATTAGTGGTATCAACATGGCGTTGAGCTCCCTAAAACAATATACAAAAAAAAAATTAAACACCTACAACTATCTTTTCGTATTTTTTCGGGGATTTATTTAGATTTTTGGTTCCCGACGTTTCGAATGCTTTACAACAATCAAGCTTGCAATCAATTCACGGTAGAGACTAAGGTTTAGAGTCTCAAAGGTAAAATTTCCACTGTGTGTGTGCGTTTAAAATTCGCCAACTAGAAATATGACGTCACACTAAATTCAATATGGCGCTACATGGTTTTAGTAAATCATTATAAAAACATAATATATTTCTACAACGCAAATGCAAATCTTATAATTATGTATACATATTACGGTTTGTAGAGTAACCTCGCTTCACTTGAGTGCATACAGCAGTGCCACTGTTTAAAACCATTCAGTAATTTATATGGTGTTCAGACAGATAGACAGATTTTTCTTTTTTATTACTGTATTTTTATACATCGATACTTTAATTCAAAAATCACATAACTCGGTTAAAGTGAACTTTTGAGGGGCCATAAAAGTTGTTAATATTTTAGTAATAAGTGTTACAAACTCATACAATATGAGTATTTTAGATTAATTAAGAATATATCGTTAATATAAACAAATATTATTCCGAATGTATTTCTTGATTTTGGTAGCCTTTGAAAAAATTATTGAGGTTGAATTAAACCGATTTGCGAATTAAGGTATATTACAGATGGATAGAGATAACAAACATACCTGAAGTTAGTCGCAATTTCCTGAACTTCCATAGCAGCTGCCAGCAGACCAGTCGCGTAGCACTGCAAGGGTTCCGGTGAATTAGTTGCCCAGTTGACTAGACGATGTATCAATGCTTCGTTATCCTGAAAATTTCACACAAAAAATAATTTTAATTACTATACAATACTGTAAAATCAGTGGTAGCCAAGTGGTAACGCACTCGCTTGAATAACAGAGTGATGCGGGTTCGAATCCGAGTCAGGCACGTCTGATATTATCTGTGAATCATTTCTAACATGATTACCATTTGTTTTACGGTTATGAAAAACATACTGAGGAAACCTGCATATTTGAAAGTACCTAACAAATACTCTTAGGTCATGCGAAGTCCATCTGCACTAGGCCAGCGTGGTGGACTATGGCCTGATCCATATTGAACGGAGGCCCATGCCCAGTAATGGGATTATAAAAAGGGCTTTATACAATACTGTACTGCAATAATAATCTTTTTTAGTATCTTCATACGAAGTGCACTTATATGGAGTTAACTTGGTTATTAATATATAGAAATATAAAAATTCTTATATAATAATAGTAATAATATTTTATACTTTATTAGAAGCTTTGAAGTGGTAGTGCCATGTCATATCTTTGGGTAGCAACCGAATGGGCCGGCACGCCCCGTATAGTTCATTAGTACCACTCTCTCACAGAAGACCGGCGTGAAGTGGCAGCTATGCTGTCGCGTTTCGTCCGGTGAGTGAGAGTCCGGGAGGCCCACTCTCCTTCCCCCCTACCTCTTCCCTTCATCCTCCGCCTTCGTTCCCTCCTCCCTCCCACTTCCCTCCCTCCTCCATCCCTCCCTTTCCTGAAAGGCCGGTAACGCATCTGCAAGCCAGGCTTGCAGATGTCCATGGGCGGAGGTGATCACTTCCCATTAGGTGAGCCTCCTGCCCGTTTGCCCCCTTATTACCATAAAAAAAAAATGTCTGGCTCAGCCTGTAGTATACTTCCTGTGCCAGTTCCTGTGTTCGAATCTCACTCGGGGCATTCATTTGTTAAGCACAAATGTTTGTATTAACACATGTATTTATATTTATAATATGATTGTATTTAAAGTTATATAACAGCCCTTACGGCCATAGGGTTACTCTGTCATCCAGAGGAGTATCAAGAACAAGAACCCACTGAACTGGGCCCTCACTGCATTGCAAACTGAAGTAGGCCCTCCCTGCATGTTTAAATCTAGGACCTATATATCGTAATGAAAACCTCGTATGTCCAGAGATCCAAACTTTACAGGAAACGAAAAAAATGGTTCATTTTGTCAATGTTTTTCGAACAAGAGGTTTTCGTTTTACTCCAAATATGACACTGGTAGTCATGTATTCGGTTTACAGTTTCGCCGTAATATAAAATTTTATAAAAGTTTTCATTTGATTTTTACAAAAAAAAATGCATTTTTGACATACAAGGTATTCATTCTACAGCGACGATATACTGATTAAAACAAATACCTGAAATACAACACTCATTTCTAGTCCTGGCATCAGATCTAACGTCAATCTGCACGCTGCCACATTCAGTTTATGTACGTCCCGGCCTGTTATGTTCTGCCTTGAGTAATATGTATCACGAACATAATCATTTACTAGCTGCAAAATATAACAAAAATTATGTTACATATAAATTATAAATAGGCTTTAAAATATTTCAAATAAAAACTTTATACCACAACCTCTTTGGTAAGGTTGCATTTAAAAATATAAAAAAATATATATATATTTTGTTTTTTCGTCAATCTATATTATATTCTTTATTGCCCATAGAAATATAAACAGTAATGCAAGTAAAAATTTAATTTGCAATGGTGGGATCTATTGAAATAGTCATTACCAATAATTAACCCATGTGCTATTATTAAATTATAATCTATCTTTCTGCTAAATTTCATCCAAATTCATTTAGCTAATTTGTCATGTACGAGTAACAAACAAGCAGTCCAGAAATTTTTGTAAAGTAATATATGTGCAGTGTATCAACTATCTAGTATCCGTAACACAAGCGTCGTAGCTTACCACGGAACTAGATGGTGCTGTTGTAAAAATGTCCCAACATATTAATATTAAAGCTGAAAAGTTTGTTTGTTTGGTTGAACACGCTAATCTCAGGAACGACTGGTCCGAATTGAAAAATTCTTTTTTTGTTGGATAGTCCGTTTATCGAGGACGGCTACAGGCTGTATAACACCACGCTACGACCAATAGAAGTGGAGCATCAATGAAAAATTTTGCAATAACGGGAGGTATTTGGTTTCCAGCCTTTAGAACGCGCGCGAAGCCGAGGGAAAAGCTTGTTAAAAATATGGTGGCTTAATTTATAGGTTTACATGTTTTGTCTATCTGTCTGTAAACACAATTTACGGCCCACTCTGAGAAATCTATACATAGTAAATATTTATGCATAAGTTTGTTTATTAAATAATATTATTTCTTTATGTAATTTCAAATAAATAAATTATAAGTACCTTTGTCATAAAATTATCCTTTTTAAACATAACTTTTAGCGCATGTCCCAATGCACATTCCGGATCAGTCCGTGATGGGTGTCTTTCATCAAATGGGTCCGGATCTTTTTTCATAAAATTTTCTGTTTCCGCTTCTATTATTTCTGCTATTCTGAAATTGGAGTATTTAAAATATTATTAGTTATTTAATAAATTTATTAAAAAAAAAACAAATTGCTTATAAAACAAAAACATGTTAGGTACGTATTATTTCCTAGTTAACTTTTTAAGTACTACATTTAACAAAATTATATATAACTAATTATTTTTCACACACATGCACTAAATCTCATCAAAATCTGGGCACTGATTTTCTGATGTCTAGACAGACAAAATTTCTAAAAACTCTAGATTTGGGCTCTTTATTAATAATAATGACTATTTGAATAAGGTTTTCCAAAAAATATCCAATGTAAAGACGTGACAAGTTAGAATTTTATTATATGTATAGATTAGTTTGATAATTTTAAAGTTAAAACGGAATTTGTTGATAAATTAATTCACCTTTACTTGTCTACTCTTAGGGTTATCAACAACTATTGTCAATGACGGTATATTAGTATTAAAACCATATGAAGAAAATTTTATTTCATCACAATTTATAAAACTTAAGGTGACAAAACAATGGTGATGTTACATAGCAGCACCATTTTTTAAATTAGGTTTTAAGTCATTAGTTGAGAAAAATGGTGAAATCATAATTAAAACAGAAGCCATAATTTATAAATGACTAGCATTTCCCACGGCTCCGCCCGCGTTCTAAAGACCAGAAAGAAAATAAATTTCAAATACTGTGTGATGTTTTATAGCCGGTTTGTAATGGTTAGTTAAGATTTCTCAGAAATGAGATACGTTCCCGCAGTAAATTAAAATAAATTAGATTTTCCCAGAAATACTTTATGTACAGACTTGTCTTGGTTAGAATTTTATTTTATATGTATAGATAAAAAAAAAATTAAGGGTAAAATTTAGACCTATTCAGATGTATAATAATTTAAATTACATGTGAATATGTGTACAGCACATGGCATCATGCCAGATGTTATAGATAACCTAGTAATGTAGTTTTTGTAGCCTATATTGTCTAAGAACTTGGATTTTTAAGTAAAAATCATATTTTAAGACATATTGAACAAGCTACTGTATATGGCTTTGTCTATATTTATCTATATTTAAATATAAAAAAGTAAAAGGTCCCTCACCCACTCATCACACACATACAAAAATGAAATTTGGCAGGGATGTACTTTATAGTTTGTATAAGGACCTGATTAGGTCTCGCAACTTTGTACTAAAGTCCTTAATTTTTTTGTGCCAAACACTTCAAAATTGGTAGGGAGCACCTATGTAAGAACTAAAGCAAAGCAAGGGTCAGTTGCCAGTTTTATTAGGTACACATTCAATTCCCCTTTTTTTATAGGAATTGTAAGATGTTAGGACAGTCTGGACTGTAACCCATAAAATATAATATGGGCATCAAAATGAGAATAATGTCAAATAGTAGTCATATTCATGTATTTATTTCAAAACTGAACTGAAAATTATGTTATCTTAAATTTAGAAAAATAAAAATTATTAAATAGATAATTATTCATTTAAATTATATTATAAAACAGTGTCATAAACAAATTTCGATTTTCATTATGAATGTGTACTAAGAACCCTATCAAGCAATGAATTGCATAACTCGTTGAAATTTTATACAAAACAAGAGCTTGTTAAAACTGTTTTATTTTGTTTATTACTCTTATCATTATTCTCATTTTCATAATTTTTAATTAATTTAATATAAGTCATAATAATATTAATTAAAAAATGAAAATTCTATAGAATCACATTTTGCTGGTTTTAATAGTGGGGACATGAGTAATAATTTTAATATCTTTTTTTTATCATAACATTATATTTAAAGGTATAGCTATAATAAATAATGAAATAATATAATGCCAATATTTATTGGCACAAGTATCATGAAAATATTTTCCCACTATTATGTGTCAATAATCACAATAAATTAAGCAAAAGTTATGTTTTGAATCCAATTTCTTTTTCCTAAAATTGAGAAATTAACTAAATCTTGTTAAACGTGAATTAGTTGAATAGTTTTCAATGAAAAATTAAAAACTGTGTCGATATTTTCACTTGTTGCCTTGAAACTTGGGCCGGTAACATATTCTATAGAAAATATTCGTATACAATGTGGTGTTTGACGTTTCACTGATAACTGAGCTCACCTTGTCAAAGTTGGTATTGGATCGTAATTGGGAGTCGTGTGCTGCTCCTCCCATTGTTTTAGCAGTTCCGTCACCTCTTGAGCTGGTACTGAATCCATTATAATACATTAATTAAACACAAAACTTCTAGAAAACTAATATAACCTAACTCAACTATTAACTGTCACGCAACCATTCGAAATACACTCTACGGACAGTTTGAACGTAAATTAAAATATATTATAATTTATAAAACATTTTTATCTTTAAATATTTACTATTGTAGAAAAAATATCATTTAGATTATGCGCATTGTATCTATACCGCGCACTCTTAATTCTTATTCGTTTTCACTTCTGCGGTGGGGATACCATGTCAATAAATAACTTATCAATTTATTTTAAAATTTTAATACATAAAAAAACTAATATACCTTTAAATTTATTGATGTATCGTTACAGTTTTTTTACAATTTTGTATATACATAAAACAAAATTACTAATGATCTGTTGTGCGGCTATATAAATATATTTTATCATATAGTAAGCACGTTACATAAAAACAAAATAATACATAATGTAGATTTTACCGACTTCCAAAATAGAGGTTCTATGTTTAACATTTATCAACACGTAATGTTTGTATTGAACATCGAAGACTTCATTGAAATTAGAAATGCTAGGGTTAAATGATATTTTACCACATCCAAGGTAAGTAATTTGATTAAAAAATATTTGTTGTAGTTGGAGTTTTTTTTTTGAGCAAATTTATTAAGTAAAATTTGACCCATTTTCCACTTTATGATTGAACTGAAATTTCGTACACAGATTTTGGTTCTCGGGATTGCACGATTACCTAAATACTTTTTTTTTAATATGTTGGGACATTATTAAACACAGCACCATCTAGTTCCGCGGTAAGCTACGAGGCTTGTATTACGGATACCAGATAGTTGATATACTACATATAACATATGTAAGTTTCAGTATATACATATTATAAATATAAAAACCCATGACTGGAGTACAAACATCCGAGTTTAACAAATAAATGCACCCCAGCGGGACTCGAACCCGCGACCGCCGGCTCATGAAAGTAGGGTTATTGATGATGACGTCAAATAATACTGGTGGTGGTGGTATTTTATTTTTGATAAAATCATAGACTGAGTTCTCTAGATAAAATTTGCAGCACATTATGAAATGGCAATATATCATTTCCATGGTGACAATATAGGTATGAAAGGCTTTGCAATAAACTAAAACCTAAAACAATAGTAAAATATAATAATAATAATAAAAATCTATTTTTAATTAAAACAATGCAATATAGTAATTTACTTGCTTAAATCAGTTTTTTCTTCTTATTTAATTGTCGTTTCTACAAATGTATAATATTGGCACGCAGGAAACGTTTAAAGGTTTTGGATTTATTTTAAATGTTAAATGTTTTGGAGTTATTTCGATTTTGCTTTTTTATGCCCTATAAACATAACTATAATATATATTATATAGTAACGTGGTATAAACTACACATAATGTTTACAAGTGTAAATGCTTACAAAGTACGTATATTTCTATTTGCACATGTTAAACAACAATAATAAAAGGTCACACTAAAGGCGCATCACATAAATACAGTTTTATCATACCATAAGCAAAGCGAGTTTAGTATGGCAACCCTAACATAGCAGTTTCTCTATTTCATAGAGTATATTGCTACATAATCTATTTTCTCACGCTATCTGTGCCAAAGGCTAAAGCCAATGTCATTCGGTGTAGCTACTAGCCATAGATTATACACTTATATACTGGGCTACTAGCTATGGTAAAAATTAATTATAAAAAAAATACGATCGAAAAACGTTTTTTTTTGATCGAACAAACAATATCTAATTAAGATTTAAAGAAAAAAAAACGCGGATATCATTATATTAAGAGCCAAGTTCAAGTTGAAATTTTGAAAATTATTTATAAAAAAACGAACAACGAACAAACAATAAAATTCATCGAACAATCACGAACTAACGACGAACAAACGAATTAGCAAAAAAAAGCGATAAGGCCGCCTCATGTACTTAATCCTTGTTGCATTTTTTTTTGTTTCTTGTTGTGTGTGTGTACAATAAAGAGTATTCTACCTACTATATGTCTGTGCTACCTACCAACCTACCTATATAAGTGTATAATCTATGCCGTCAACCTTTCCCTATTGGGGGTAAATCTTTGACTACTGACTAGTAAATAGTAATCTGTGGAGTGTGGGGTAAATTTTAAAAACAACACTGTAGTGTCAAGTGTCAACCTATATCATAGAGAAAAGTAATATTATACTTTTAACACAAAATAAAGCGACTTTTAGACTGCTTATTTAAAATAGTGTCAATATCATATAACTAAATTAAACCCAACTAAATTTTAAGATATTTAACATTTTTATTAAGCGTCAAAATAATAAAATTTAACACGTTGGTGGACAGTACTAGTTAAGAATTTATTCCTAAATGACACTTCTTATTCTCATACATTGCCTATGGGCGTAGTGTCAATGCGGTTGTATGTACAATGTTGTTGGGTGACAGAACGCCTATAGGCGTCCAGCAGCATCGTCAGAACTCAACGATTCGTCACCTGAAGGATAGTAGTCCTTGTTGGACCCGTATTCCCCATCATCAGCATATGGATCTTCACTAGATTCCGGAGTTTCAGCTTCATTGAACAATTCTAACAACCGTTATTGTTCCCTTTCGTACGGATCTCCAGGCGCCATCTGTAGATAAATTCATTATTGATTCAATACCAAAAAACTGCATTCAAAACAAGCAACTACTATATTATATTAGAAGCACAATTACCTTATACGTAAGTTACATTAATTGAATTTGAATGTTTCGATAAATAAAAACACAAAAATACGTTGATAACTTACCACTCGAACCGTTCTTTGCGCGCGAAAGTATGAGGTGACACTAATCCTACCGCCGACGCGCACTACGTGACTAAATGTATGAAAACACGACGCCCACGAGCGTACTGTGCAGGGAGAGGGGTACCGGAATTCTGTCAATGTGTGTGTAACTTGACGTGTTGTAGAACTATGTACGATGACAGTAGGAAAGCCGCATTACTTTTGCGGTGACACTACAACATGTTCTTCCTTGTAAAAGTATTGAAAATCAATCGCCCTTAGACGTACTGCCGTGACACGAGTAATAACTATGACGTCTACAGGCGTTCTGTCGTATCATTATTTACCGTTTTACCGCCCGTGGACGTTACTGTCCATCAATGTGTTAAAGAAGTTTAAAATGTCAAAAAAACAAAACAATGTTGCAAGCTATCCAATTCACGCATTTGTATAAATTTATTATTTGTTTGAAATGGTGGTTCACTAAAAAGTTATAATGAAATATATCGATTCAAATATTTAAATTGTTATTTTAAGCAATGAACAGTATTATTTTTATGTGACATTATGCTTATTTTTCTCAAAATTTAATAATTTTTTGCATGCAAATTTGTTTGGTATGCGTGTACTGGACTGCTCGATTGACGATTGCGACCGTAGCGACATCTCTTACACCGACTTATAGTCGCTGATAAATTTAAGCAAAAGTTTTGGGTGACACGCAATAGATGACACTACCAATTTTTTATCTGTTGTCGATGTTCTAAGTTTCCAGCCCCTGACCTATATATATATTGTAGTCTTTGGTGTCAACAACATTTAAGAGACCGTCAAGCAGAAGCATTGATAAATTTGATATTAAAAATTTAAATATCTCAAGTTTGTAACGTTTGTAATATAAAGTGTGTGAATTTATACATTGCTGTTTAGACTTTAGAATAAATAACGGCACAATTTGAGAAAGGTAATTTTACAGGATAGTATTTTTAAAATTATTAATCAAAATATATCGTCAGCGTCACTTCTTTTTGAAATAAACGCAGGAGGCGTTAAAACTTAAAATGGCCTCATTGAAATCGTGAATTTATTTTCTTCAAAAGCATTTATTGCGTTGTCTTATGTGTAGAAAATTAGCAGAAGGCGTTAAAAATGACCTCGTTGAAATCGTGAATTTATTTTCTTAAAAATAGTTGACTATAATGAGCATTGACTATAATTGTGGGTTTTAAAATGAAAACTAGCATGAAGAATTCTGTTTGTTTACTAAAACAAAAAGTTACCATAGCTAGATAGTTGATACTGGATAGTGTGGGACTTGGTGAAACAGTTATTGTTTTTCTCCAGCACTATGTGGCATTTATATGCCACGTTTTATTTTACACCACTAATGGTGGTTCTCTAATGTGGATACAAAGAAGTAACAAATCAACATCTGGTCATTGCTATATACCTTCCATATGTATCTCTAATGAATGAATTGGTTTTGATTGTGATTTCTGACCTCTTCTACTTAGATGCAAGCATCTTTGGCTCCAGAAGGAACTAGGTCATTGGCTTCCAACCCGTTATAGTTCATTATACTATTTTATATTGTATGTCTAATAGCTATTTAATTAATGACAAAATAAAAATTAATTCTCTCTCTCTTACTGTAATCATGCTGCTTGTTGCTAAGTGTTGTGATTATTAAATAATAAAACAAAAACATGCTATAATAAAAACTTAATTTTAAACACACGAAAACCATAAAAAGTATTACTAACAAAATTATAACTTAACCAACAAATAAAAGACAATAGACGAAGTTGGAGTACCCTGAACTGAGGCACATAGGCAAGATTAACCTTAGAAAGATAGTCATATTTGAGATGACGTTAAAGATAATCATATGTCTCAGAGATAGCATTATACGTTATTAACATATATTGTAAAATATATGCAAGTTTTTGTTAGTTATATAATCTTACATATTAGTTTAAGTATTATGCAAACAAATAAAACATATATTATATTATTATACAGTAGGCACTCGATAATCCGGCACCCGATTTTTTCCCTCTATGCCGGTTTGTCGGAACTGCCGGATTATCGAATTTGTATAAGAAGTAAAAGCTTTTTACACATGTACAATGTAAAATAAAGTCTACATATCATAGATTCACAGTAAAAAACTATTTTAATATGGTTAGGTGAATTTATTATAAAAATAAAAAACACAAATACATATTATGTACATAGGTACATATGTACATACATACATTATTACACATGTTCATCATTTGTGACATTTTCAGTTGCGGAAGAGGAAGATGACGTTTTGACCAAATAATTGTCAATTTTCGCTTGCTTCTTGCCATAATATTTTTTTTTAATTATCATTTCTCTTAACTTTCTCAAATTCAGTAAAATGTCGTTTATAGCGTTATTTTCCTCTGCCCAGCGGATACTGACATCTATTGATTTCAGGGCATCTTCAGTCTTCACTGAGGTGTTCGTGGGACTAAGAAAGGTCATTTCCAAATCATCTTGTTCAGAGCTAGAAACAGCATCGTTTACTATTTCTTCATCGGTCATTACAGGGTGAGAATCCGAGTTTTCCGCAAACCATTCCTCAATATCTTTTCAGTCAACTCTGTCTGATTATTTTGGAACAACATTTGCTTCAGTTCTGCAAGAGGTAATTCGTCTTCTGAATTCCACTGTTCTTCTTCAGAATTTTGGTTTAGTGAAGGCCATAATTTTTTCCACGACAATTGAATCGCTTTTTGAGGTACCATGTTCCATGCTTCAGTTACGTTAAAGACCGCATCTTTAAGGATAACTGCATTCAACAAGAGTTTCTTCTTGTAGTTACATTTTATCATCTGAATTACATTCTGGTCCATAGTAACGGTGTGCAATTAGGTGGCATAAAAAGTGTTTGAATCTTACCATCCCTAGATGACAACTCATCATTTGGTCCATAGGCAGGTGCATTATCCAACAACAGAACAGCTTTAGGCGGAAAATTCTTGCTTTTCAAAAATTTACGTACCTCAGGCACAAAATCATTGTGAAACCAATCAATGAATAATTCTTTAGTTACCCATGCCTTGTTTTGATTTTTATACACAAGTGGAAGATTAACATTTTTGAATGCTCTAGGATTCTTCGCTTTTCCTATAAACAGCAGCTTAAGCTTATGAGTGCCACTAGCATTTTTTTATTTTTTTTATTTCTAAATTTTTAAGGGACTTTTGTCCTTCTAGGATATGCCAGTCCCCACTAGCATTTGCACAGGGCATAATAGTGACCCTGTCTTTTGACACTTTCCTGCCTGGAGCTTCTGACTCCTTTCTGTAAACATAAGTTTTGTTAGGTAAAACTCTCCAAAACAGGCCGCTTTCCTCAGCGTTATAAACTTGATCCGATGTTAAACTAAGGTCATCAACTTTTTTCTTAAACTTTTCGACAAATGGAGCGACGGCTGATGTGTCACTAGATAATTTTTCGTCGGTTACAGTCAACAAACGTATTCCATATCTGGATTTGAAATTCTGGAACCATCCATCACTAGCTTTAAAGTTGGCATTCTTATATATTTTTTCATAAAAAGTTAAAGCTTTTTGACGAATAATATCTCCAGTAAGAGGCGTATTACGGGCTCGTTCTTGAAGAAACCACGTATACAACGCGTCCTCCATAAGAGGATACTCTCCAACCTTCATAGTTTGTCGCGAACTCGTCCCACCGTCAGCAGTGTTGGCGAAGTTTTCGATCTTCTCACGATTCTTTTATATCGTAAATTATTGCACGGCCTACACCATATTCACCAGCCAACTTCATCTAATTTTCACCACTATCCAACTTTCGCAAAATTTCCATCTTTTTAGTTAAACTTAATGTTTCGTGTTTGTCAAAGCGACGCTGCGAAACAAGAAAAAGCAAAACAAACGTGGCTTCACTATTAAGGTTAGGCCCGGACTGAAACTATGTACTCCCCGCTCAGTAGTCCGGTCAGCTGTGTAAAATGCCGGATTATAGAGCGGGCTACCTGAGTCCCAAAATGCCGGACTACTGAGCGTGCCGGATTGGCGAGCGCCGGATTATCGAGCGCCTACTGTACTTATTTAGTTGTCAGTATGAACAGTAAATAAAAAACTCTCTTAAAAGTAAATAAAAATTCAGTATATAAAAAATAGTCTTTAATTGCCAAATTTTGGCACTTTTTACTACATATAAATGCTTAACAGCTGTTTACATAACAAATAGAATGTTCTTATATAATTAAACACATTTATTACATACTTCTTTTTTGTGACTACCACAAACAGCCACAACACTTTTTTGCAGAGTGCTAACTCCATTTTAGACATTCTTCGTATTTTTGATGGACAGTATGCACAATATCTTTTCTTTTTTACTAGGTACAGGTTCTTCTTCTGTTTATCATTAGACACTATATTTTCAGGTAGCAGTTCTTTTCATGGCATGTTTTGGCGTAAGTATCTTCAAGGTTGGAACCTCCAACCTTTTTCCCACCCAAGCTGTAGTTAGCACTGTGCTTAATTTCTTCATGAATTCCTTCCTATTCAGTGGCTTTTCATTCTAGCAGAGTACATTATGACAATATATAACAAACATATGAATTAACAAACGCTATATTTAGCATGCCATAAAATACAGCCATTGGCCATCTATTCGTCTTCCTAGAGCAAGACATAGATGAACACATTTGATAAAATGTATTAACACCTCCCTTTGTTTGGTTGTACACGAAGATAGCAAATACACCATTTTAGAAGGCTTTGGTTTGTAAGATAAAAGTGTCAAAAATCCATCGTAGCAGAACATCGAAGTGCCGAAAGCTCGGGAACGTGTGTTCTTACGTATAGTGCCAGCGTCAGTTTATAGGGATTCTGAAGTAATGATTTTGCCAGAGGCACTGATGTGAACCAATTATCGCAGGTTATGGTCCCATACACAGGTTTTGACAACTCCTTTACGTATACTCTCCCTGAGGCACACCGTTGGTATTCGTCGCTTTTCCTATGTATATATAGGCATAGCGTTTATCATGTATTTTGTGCAATTATCACACATCATTGGTATTTTGATGCCATATTTATTTGGCATGTTTGGGATATACATCCTAAATGTTAAAACTGGGACTCAATTCGTTGAGTATGAGTCCCATCATCAGCCACAAACGGATTATGGGAGTCACTGTGATTTACTTTTTTATGTATATATCCATGTTCACTTAAACAATTATAGTCCCGCCAATAATCTGTATATATGGCTGTGCCCTCTTTAACATGTTTTTTAATGAAGGGCACCAATACGTCTGTCGATCTTATATTATCTGGACACACCTCCAGTCTCAGGTCCTCGGAGCCATCTTCAATAAAACCAAGGACCCAATGTCCCTCAACTCGCCTTCCTAAAATATATAAGCAGGTTTTAGATAAATAATAAGATAGCAATACAATTACAAGTTAAATTTACTTGATACTTTTTAAATATTACCTTTATTATATTTACACTTCCCAAACTTGCTTTCATCTATTTGCACAATTTTTCCAATACCACCAATTTTTCCTTTAAATGTTTATCTAGCTGGTATATTACCACTGCCTCCCTGCAGTAACTGTACCAATCCAATATCGTAGCGGAGGATAAACATATATCCTCTCGCACAATGTCCTCCCGAATTACTTTATTGTGGGACCACCTATGTGCAAAACAGTATGTTAAATAATATACATGTGGTAGTCCCAATTTCACATTGGCAAACCATGTCCCTTCCGCTCTTGATGTTCTTGAGTTTTGACGACATTGCCCCCTTGCTACATATATATGATCCCACAATATTATTATGGGTTCATTGGTTTTTTGTGCAGCCGACATAATTTTTCTTTTAAAATAAGACCATGCTCTTCTTCATTAGCTATCGCGATTAACCCTTAAATGCATGACTTTTTATTTTGTAAAAAGAAAAATATTTTTGGGTAAATATATTCCTATGTATATGAGGAAAAATAATTAAAAAAATCCCAAGTAATAAAATAAGAGTTTATTGGAAAAAAAGATATGTTGCCTTTTGGCTACATTATGCGTTGAACTGCTAGGAATGGAATGCAGCAAAACAATTCCTTTCTCTTGTATGGCAAAGAGCAACCAGACATTTTGTGCACTCTGTACATGAAAATCCTTTGCAGCCAGGAAGTCTGCATCTATTTTTTTTTCACATCTTCTCTCATTATGATCAATACTGTCCGTTCTTACATCTTTTACGGGTACAGGGTTCAGCGGCTTACGACGTGGTTTCTTTGCTTCTAATTCTCTCTCTATGTTGCTATTAGATGGTCTTCCTCTCTTTTCTACACTTTTTTTATAATTACACAGTGCCTCTGCTAGCTCTGCTCTAAAATCACCTAAAGTCATTTTCTTTGTTTGATTTTTATCATTTGCTTTTTTGTACAAAACCCATGAGTTGATAACTGCCATATCGATCAAATGATAGAAGATGCGAATATACCACTTTCGACTTTTTATTCTTATCCTGTATCTTCCCAAGAAACTGTCCATAAGGTCAACGCCCCCCATGTGGGCGTTATAATCCTTAATAATTTTTGGGCAGGGTATAGTAATTTCTTTCTTCTGTTTCTTGTCGTACCTGCTGGTTGTCTCCGCCGCCTCCGCTCCGACATAAGTAGATGCCAATGTGACCATTTTATTGTCCTTCCAGGTAGTTACAGATATGTCTACACCTTCATAGTCTGCCACTTGCTCTTCATAAAATCCCCGGGGTACAGAATCTTTCATGTATTCCTTCTGTGCTGGTAGCTTACAATTCTTCCCAAGCCTATTCCTTTGGATAGTTCCCAGAGCATAAATTCCCTGACTGTGAAGGTAGTGCAATAAAGGAATTGAGGTATAAAAGTTATCGAAGTAAATTATATGGTTTACCCGATGAGGAATCAAACGACATAATCTAATGAAGGTATTTCCGACAACTCCCAGATCTGGTTCACCTGGAGCTTGGGCAAAATCTTGCTTGCCAGAGTATATTTCGAAGTTATATGCATATCCCGACAAAGAACATAATACAAATAACTTGAAGCCCCACTTGTGTGGCTTGTTTGGAAGATATTGCTTCATAAAATGAGCTACCTTGGAAGCACACATTTGTTCGTCTAAAGACAGCCTGTGTTCGAATGGAGCAGCACTCACAAATGATGAGTTTAGATGATCAACCAATGGTCTTATTTTGTGGAGACGATCATGCTGAGGATGATTTACAGGTTTGTGCTCTGAGTTGTCATTGAAATGAATTACCGATCTTATTTTTTCAAATCTATTGACCGTCATGGTTTGCATAATTGCTATAAAGCCATATTTAGACCAGTATGATCTCACACTAGGGTAGTGAAATACTGACATGAATATTATTATCCCTAAAAAATGGCGTATTTCTGTAATAGTTACAGGAGTACAAGTAACACCCCTTTAGACAATATATAAATTGGTCTCATTTACAATTTTAGTAATTATTGCATCATTCATGAAGTGAGAAAAAAATTGGAATGGAGTTTGCAGGTCGGCTAGTTCTGGGGGTAGCTCTGAGCATCCTAAGAAGGCAATACGCTCATCATTACATACCAAATTATGCTTTTTCCATATCAGTTCTCTGCTACGAGATCTCCAAGCTGCTACTCCAAGAATACCCGAAACCGATGAAGTGGATGAAGGCCCTGAAGTAGGTTCCTCAGACAAAGACCCAGCAGTTTCAGTAGGTTCATCAGATACAAGTGGAGGGTCTTCATCGACTTCCTCATTTTCGAGAAGTTCATTATCCAACTTATTCAAAATATCTTCTACATTTGGATAATAATCAATATCATTTTCATCCCCTACATCTTCCTCGTCATCTGAGACGTCCCCATTTTCTAAAGACCTGAGTACGTCTTCGATATCTCTATCATGCAGCTAACGAGTCATGCTAAAAAGCAAAAACAAGAATAAAAGTCAAGCAAAAGTTATGAACAGCGAACGCATAATGTAGACATTTGGCAACATATCAAAAACCTAAGTTTATATAAAATTAAAAGCAAATTAGAAAATAAATGTATGAAAAACCTATAATTTACCTTTTCTCAAACTTGATTTTTATTTTTTCAAGCCTTGAAAATTATAATTTTTAATAAAAACTTTTTAATCAAAATCTTCGTTCCCGCTAATACACACACTTCAACACTTACTCATCTGTAATGACGTATGACAGAAAAAATGCCGCCAAACTGCAACATAGTTTTTATTTTTCTGATTGCTTATAGTCTATACCTCCATATTTAAGTTTCGTTTAGAAACGTATACCTGTCAAAACTTTTTTTTTTAACAAATATTAAATTGTTGCCATTTGGCAACTCTATGAATTTAAGGGGCCTCGTCGGATGCTAAGCCTTGGTTGTTGTTCCAAAAAAGATTGTAGCTAATGAGGTCCAGCTTTACGTGTTTCTCTATTAAAGTTATGTTTAATACCAAGTTTTTCTGCGAATTGAAAAGCTAGTCTTTGTACCGTATCTCGTGTTACAGGAAACCCTGCAGTCTCTAGTTTCTGGAGGTATGCGACAAGCCGTTTTTCATTTTCGAAATCCAGAACTGGATGTTTCCCTAAATAAACATAAAAATTAATAAACAATGAAGGTAATATTTTAAAATATTTTGAATTACTAAATATTTTGTACATAAGTTAACAAAATACCTAATGTGATTTTTTTGTATCTTGTTTAGCAAATCGTCTTCTTAGGGTTCTGGCTGGAATTCCATAACGACGAGATACTTCATTTATACCATATTTATTTTGCCTCAGCTCTTCAAAAGCATCTATAAGGGCATCTTCTGTCCAAGTGCCTCGAGGATGTGCCCCTGCTTTACGCACGTATTAGCGTGGCATATCTAGAAAACAAGAAAATACCGAATTAAACACAATAAAGGGATAGATGCCTCTAAGGGCATCTATACTCACAAAAACTGCGGCATCTATCCTTTTTTGAAGGGATAGACGCCCTTCAAATTATCAAATAAATAGCTTAAAAAACACTTTAAAAGTATTGAAATGAGTTTATATGATATATATACACATTACAAATACACAAATTTAAGTACTTACTTCAAGTAAGAAATTTAATACTTTCTAACATTTTAATACTATCTTTCCTTTAAGATAGACATTTAATGTATAAAAAAATTATTTAAAATTAAAAAAAAATTAACTATTTGACGAATGGATGAAAATTTGAATTTCTCCATATGTAGTAGTAGATAAACTACTTAATATATAAATTTAAATCCCATTGAATACGTTTTGTTCTCTTTTCATTATCGTCAAAGTATCATATCTTTGATCAGTATATGGTTTCTTATATCTTTTAAAAGGTGAGGGACACCAAAAAGGGTATGATTTCTTTATCATTTACTTAAATGATTTTTTCGACATTCCTGGTCTTGTCTTAAGCATATTAAGCTGTTTTTCCTGACAAGATTATTTATTGTACTGACACTTAGTGTACTTTGGTCACATATTAACTAAAATGATCACATATTATAAACAAGTACAGCGAGCGGCACAAGTTCGTTTGCGAATTGTATGAAAATCGAACAAGTTGAGTTGTAACTTGTGTCACGGGGTGTACTCCTTTGTTTCTGAATATAATTTTATTTAGATGGTTTTGCTATGATATTTCAAACGAAATAATAATTATTTTCGATGTATAATGATGTAAATTAAAGGTGTTAATATGGATTTAGTGTAAAATGTAAGCCGATAAGAAATTAAGCACCGATATTGTTATGATTGCATAATTTTGTTCCTACGATTTTACACTGGATGTTTTTACCTTTATTTACGATATGAAATTGAAAAAACGCCCTTTTGATAGTGAGGATTATAAGAATTACTTGATACTAGGTACGAAAATGGACTATTTGGTGATGATGGATACTACATCGATGTTCGATTATATTGCAGGGTAGGTTATTACGATTATTGATACGATTTTACCAGAAAATACCATATATACCTAGATCGAATTGTGAAATAGGCCGGATCCCGGGTTTCGGCACCAAATTAATGTATGGAAATTGCACCTGAGCGGTGGCGGAGTCACATACATAAAGTGATTAACGATGTACACGACAAGCAGAGCAAACGAAGTACAATGTATGACGTACCTGAGTCTGCGCTGCGCGATGATCCAGCCTGCGTTGTGGGCAGCAATTCTCATACGATGGTAGCAGGAGCACCCTTGTTAGCGATGAGCCTTTTAAGAAGGATTTGAATGACAACGGCTTCAAGCGTTAAGAACGATCGTCTCGTTTTATTCGATCGCCGGTGGCTGTCACAGATCACACAGAAGTCCACAGATAACAAAGTACGTCATACATGACAGTTGTAATCTGAAACTGTTGCTATCGTATGCGCATACTCGCGTGAACATCGGTTAATTTTAGGTGTTATTTTGTAATTTATAAATTTGTAATTTTAATTGTAGTCGATTAGTTTGGTAACGGAACAGCTATATCTTCTAGGCCAGTTGCTTGTACATTTTTTATAACTTCGATTGTTTTATAATACTTTTTAAACTGGTTGTTAATAGTTGGCACACTAATGCACGATCAGCAATCTTATCTGTTTTTATATTTCCATAATTTTCGCAACCAATTAAAAATTGTCATCATTTTGCGGTCTGTACTGAAGTTGTGGCATAGCGGCATTTCGTCGAATATAAGTGTGCATAATAGAACTTTGTTCTTTAATTTTGTTATGTTAGTTTTTAATTCTTTAAAAACTGTAGAATTTACTCCGTATTTACCTTTATTCTTAAATTATTTTCGATATTTCGATGATTTTATATTCGATAAACAATTTAGTAAAAAGACTTTTTGTGGCCAAAATAAAGTATTTAGTAATTAATTTTTAACAACGTGGACTTCTTTTATAAAGTGACAAAGCTAAAATTTTTTCTTACCTTCTGCCCCTACGTTCCTTTTTCGTTTTAGTATATGAGTATCATATTCAAAAAAGTTGTACGTCAAGAAATGGTTAGTAAATGGTATTGTCACGAAATGTCAAGAAATGGTAAATGTAAAGCTGCATACTCAACAGTCACATTTCTGGAATATTTTTGAACAAACAACTCAAGGGACTATCATCTGTAATGAAAAGCAAATAATAGAGCTACAATTTAAGAAAAAAAACACACTTTTATTCTTTAAAACTAATTAACGCTTAGTATTTGTATGCATCACAATTTGATGATAGGAACTTTTAAAGGAGCTTGAACACATTTCGACCTCTAGTCTCTAATTATTCAAAATTATAAAACTATTTCTTTAATGAAAAATAAAGTTATACAAAAAAAAAAAAACACAAAATCCTCTAACAATGTTACTTTTGAAATCACTTATTGCTCTTTTACATCAACACAATTTGTAAATACACTCGTGAGCAAAAAAAAATCGACTCAGGACGCACGCTTGCGGTTTAAAAGCTCTAGCAAAAAATCGGAAGCTTTTATTATATTTCTGATTTTAACATCTCAAAGTTCTTTGTTTTAGCTTTAAAATGAGTGGTCTATGTTGTTATAACAAAATGTTTTCTGGTAAAGAAAAAATATTGAATGAGATGGAGTCTTAAGCAATAAAAAAAGTAATGGTTGACGGTAAAGAAAATACCACGTAAAATTCGTCAAAACAATAATTTAATTAAAATTATTTTTTTAATATTTAGTGTTGCCTCCCCTGGCCCTAATAACAGCTTCCAATCGTTTTTTCATCAATTTTTTTTGGATCGAATAAGTTTCCTTACTCGATCTTGTTCGATGCTATTCCATTTGTCGATTAGCGCTGTTTGAGGTCCGCCATCGTGTCTGGTGCAGGATTTCTAGCTCGAACTTTTCAACAAATATTACATTTTCTTCATTACAAATTTTTCATTGAAAAGAATACTAAATTCTATTAAAAGATAAAATTTTGTATTAAAAAGGTATTTCTAATTGATAGATATTGTAATGTTGAGTAGTTTTATTGCTGAATCTTTGAGCGGTACAAAACACATCGCCCATTCGCCAGACCTTTCGGCAGTCTTGGCTCTACACGAATGGTCATTGACAAAACTCTTCCGGTTAGAAAATTTAATTTTAACGTTGGATTTCCAAACGTATCAAGATCTTGAAGCCCGATGTTTCTGCAATTAGCTAGAAGATCTCCATAATATAAGATCTTGCGGGTAGTCAAACCAATGATTTGGGTTTTAGCGATAAGGTTGTTGTTGTGTAAAGAAATAGCTGAGACTAATCCGATAGCTTTCAAAATGAAGTCGACAGTAGGCCGAATAATCTTTTGACCAGGAAGAAAAGAAGTAAGCGTTCTTACACCGGATGCAATCAAATTTCCGATAGAAGATGGCGCTCTTCTACGCACGACCTTGATCTTCTTAGAGCGCGAAGCTCTTTTATTAGTACACATGCGGTTATTAGCATTACGAGTACTATTACGACGTGGAGCCATTCTAAATAATCAAAATTGTTAGAAGATGTAAGGTGTTCTAACTTCTCAACAATTTGAATTAAACACTGTAGCTGAGAGTCACAGATGGACATCGTGCTGATGAAGGTACAAGACCGGTAACGTAAAAGATGGTTAAAGTAATCTTAATCCGTATCGTGGATAAAACGTCTCCAGGAATGCCTAGAAAATCGCAATCGTAAATATTATATCCTCTCCAGACATACCCTTATTTGTAGATCTTAATTATACCCGATCCAAACTTTAATTAAATATACATTTTTAGGAGTTAAATTGTACTAACGTTCTAAATTTATAGTTGGTCTTGCAGTGACGACGAGATCAAACGACGATTCTATGTTCAAGTTATTGTTGCGTGTTCTTAATTTAGAGAGAGAAATAAAATTCAATATCAAGTTTTACAAGTATATTAAAATATAGTTACGTAGTACAAATAATAATATTCGCGTATCCTAAGAAGGTATTATTACTATTAAGTTAAAAAGGTATATAAAATAAGAGAACACTTTTTCGATACTACATGATACTGAAATGAAATAATAATAAACTAAGATTAAGGTTATTCGGGTTCGTGGGTTCACGCAAGAAAAAGTCTAGCATTAACAATTGTAAGATAAAAAAAATATTACTGTCCTGGCTAGCGACACGGTAGGTGTAGCTTAATTTTTATCCCCGGGTAAGTTCGCGCTTGTAGCCGGATAATGAAGTCTCAGGACACGGGAGTCTGGAATGTTCGGTGAAGTCCTCTTACGTCCTTGGGTGACCTCTAACGTCCTTGTGCGACCTCTGACGTCCTTAAGTAACTTCTGCGTTTCGGATGTCCTCCGAGAGTGAGCAATTTATGTAGAAGTTAAGAAAACCCTGTAACGCACATATTCAGACATTTTAACAAATGACTGATTTCGTACACCTGACTGCAACATCCTATTTTTCCGATTTGATAAGTTTTTGATACCACGCTAAACACAGGATAGTAATATTCAATATACATTGATATATTAATAGATGAGGCAGTCCAGGCGTAACAAAATGTGTTTGTAAAAATAATTCTAGCATACAAAGGGAATAAAGTATAACATAAGAAGTTATATTAATCAAATAAAAAAAAACAAGGTACAAACATTTCTTAAACAAAATAAGCATAAATATTGATTAAAACAAGGATTGCTTATAACTACTTTCTAAAATACTTATATATTTTTTAACGTTGACGGTAGATATAGGTACATGTAAATCATACGGATTATTAACTCTTATATCTAAAATATAGGAAATCGTTTTACAACACTTACCCAGTCTGGGGTTAGTAAAAACTTACGTAGATGAAGATTAATTAAACTATTAAAATAAGTGCACACTACATTTAAAATATAAGACTAGGGTGCAGCCGTCCGTGGTCAAAACGTGAAGTGATCTGTCTCGCTGTCTTTTCAACTCGTTCCCCGCAGGCTGACCGATTTAAAAAGGTCGCATTGTAATGACGCAGCGTTTTTATATGTCCGAATAATATAGACAATGAGCAATGTATTCTAATGTTTCGTTTGATTTAATCTGTGCGAATGTGTTTTGTAATTAAAATCAATAATCATATTATGTTACAATGACGATCACGACGATGACACACACGTTTGTTCCTGTAAACTCTCATTAGATCTGATTCCTTTAAATAATAACCAACAGTAGTTAACCAAGCAGCAGAGAGTTGAGGCTTTTTAATAGGATGGGGAAATCTGTGTAAATAGGCCCCTGAAACCCAAAAATAATATTAATAAACCTTTAGAGTGCTAAACATAATGTATTATATTCATAATACAATATTAAAATTAATAATATAATCATTTTATTTTTTGGTTAACTCAGTTTTATGATTATTATAGAAAACTGAATAGTATAGATTTTAAAATTTATTAAATCTTTGTTTAGAGAAAACACACGCGAACAGTAATATGTTTCTGTATATTAAAATATCAATAACACCTAACGAGTTTTCTTAGTGAAAAATCTTAAAAAAATCGTTGTAAATATCTTACTAGTTTTGCAAAATGCAATCACGATTACTGCGCATCCTTTTCAAGAAAGATGCTTTCTTTTAAATACCCATTAAGAAAGGCTGTTGTGACGTCTAGGTGAGTAATAGGGATTAGGGATGTAACGGAGGTGAATTTATCGGAACCGAAGTCGGAGTCGGAGTTTTTAAATTTGATATATCGGAGTCGGAACCGGATTCGGAACCGGATTCGGAACCGGAGTCGGAGGCAGAGTCAGAAGTGGTCACAAGATAAATATTTTTCATTTAAGGACAAATAAAAAGTTTCGCTCATTGTAATTTGTTTTTTAACTTTTTGAAAAGAAGAAGAAGTGGAAGGCTTTGGTGATGTATTTTTCTTTTCAATTTCTAATTTTATTAATTTTTCGTATTCAGTGGCATGAACAGACTTTAAATGATTTTTTAACGACGTTGTCGTACCTCCCTTTCTTGAATAAGTTTTCATACACAGTTTATATTTTGCCGAATCTGCACTAACTTCAATGAAGTAGTTCCAAATACAACTAGATTTCGGTTTCATCGTCCATAACAAAACAGATCACTTTTATCGATATAAATTATAAAGGCACAAAAACAAAACAAATGACCATAAAGTATAAACACATGTCTTTTGCGCAACAAATTAACCGCAAGTGAAGAAATAATCGACGACCAAACGTACGTAGCGGAAGGCGGGGACCCCAACGCGACACGTATGAACCTGTTTGCACCGGTTGACGCAGGCCGCCGTCGCATGCTATGCTTCGACCTCCGATTAAAAAATCCGATTTAAAAATTTCGGAGCCGAAATCGCAACCGAATGTGTAATTATAATCAGATGTTCCGACTTAACGGAATCGGAGTCGAAGCTCCGTAACATCCCTAATCTACATATATCTAATTGCACACTCAAAGCAAACAGTAACTGCAAGGTTGAGTGCCTAGTCAAAGGTGAAAAGCTTTTCTGACTAGGCCACAGTCCACATAAGGCTTCTGCGTGAGGTCTTTTGCAACCAGTCTAGCACAATATTTCACTTTATTATCACCATGAATTTTCTTTTTAAGGACCTACCTTACCTAACTAACTTACCTAAAAGAATTTCTTTATTTTAAAAAACAATCTAGGTTCGACTGCAACAACTCCCCCACTGAATCTGTGGTCTCTACTGGAACAGTTACAGTTTTCTATACTTCTTTTCCTTTTCATTATCACAACATCTCTACTTGTGGTCACATTTCTTTTAACTGGATCATAAAATTCTATAACACTCGGTTCTTTTTTCTTTGTATATGGTATAAATCGTGAGTCTCAAAAACCTGATATGCTTCCGTAGTTTCATTTTTAATCCTTTCTTCTTTCTTTGCTCAGTCTCGTTAATATTTTTTTTGAAACAATCAATATAATATACAGAATGCCGACACTTGACCAACAGTCCTTTAAACTGCATGAAGTTCAGATGATATAAGTCAATATAAAAAATATCAATTTGAAAAATTCCTTCCTATAAAATAGTACATTTTCAAATAAAATAAATACAAATCATATACAAAAAGGAGTATAAGAAATGTTAGGAAGTAGTAAATGTAAAAGTGTATTGTCAATCAGTCCTCAGTATTTTACTCATGAGCTATTTAGGTAGGTTATACAAATCAAACCCTTAACTTTAGTATACTTAAAACTGTAGCATAAAACATTTGGTACGTTAGCAGTTCTTGCTTGTAACTATATTTTATAATATTAACTTACAAACTTATTAAAGCTATATGTTAACTACCTACATAGAACTAGGGTTTTCTTATAAAATAACAATTTGTCTTGGAAATTACAACATAACAAGCTTAACCACAAACGCATTCAACAAAAATGCAATTTAATATACTATAGCATTACTTATAGAGACAGATATGTGTGTGACAGAAAGAGATAAGTGTGTAGGCACTGTCTGTTACCTCTGAGACTCAAATTAGTCTTTCCCGTGATCATGATTGCTGTAAATCCGAAAAGGTAATTTTAATTGTAATGTCAAATATTCGCGTAAACATTCTTGTACGCTTTTATTATACACATCGTCCAGATTTTTTGTTTAGAACGCTGACAATCTCAATATCACTTAATATTTTTATGGCGAGGTGTTATTAGGCTACGGTTTTGTTCACGAAGTTCAAGTATTCTATTCTCTTTTTCTTTCATTTTCTGGAAAAAGTATTTCATTTCATGTATTCTTAAATGTATTCCTAAACTTAAAATAAATCTTATTTAATTTTAAATCTTTTATGCAATTCTTCTTTTATATAATATTTTTAGTCCTGATTATTAGTAAATAACATTAAGTCATCCACATCCACACAAAAAAAACATGTTGGTTTGTCACGATTTTATAAGAAATACAATCTAAGATCTTGCTTTGATTGTATCAATCCCATTTGTTTTAATCTAAAATCAAGCATTTTATTCCATTGCCTGCTAGCTTGTTTTAAACCATATAATGATTTCTTTAATCGATATACTTGTTTACCATTATTATACATAGATGAAGAAAACGCTTTGAAGAAAAGCAGATACAGCATCCATTTGCCATTTCCTCTTAATACTGAATTGTTAAATATTGTGGCATCACGAGCACACCCTGGACATCGAGACACCATATTTACAAATAACAAAATAGCATTGCATACAGCTTGTACATTGAGAGAAAAATAACCTTTTTGATTCTAAACTCTTCTCCAATCTCAGAACCTGTAATATTAACCCTAGATTCATAAACTATATTTAGCGTTACATTGTTCATAAATATACGTCTATGATACACCTTATTTCAAACTGCATCTAATTTGGTAACTACAAGGAATATTAAGAAAAAACTACAGAGGAATAATTAGAATAACGTTTATTTCAAATCAAATCATTATAAAATAAATTTTAAAATTATTCAGAGCATTCTAAACATAAACTACCGCGATGTTCCATGCACATATGACATAATATGGTCACGCGCTTTTTTTTATAACAACAGAAGTTGCATAGCTTTCTGGTTTGATTCCCAGGGTCGGCTGGTACATCAGGCAAAGTATCGTATAAAATCGCATCGATGTTCCGCTTTAGGCATCGCCTCAAAGTTGGTATTTCACGGCGACGCCGTAACCAAGGCTCTATCAATTGATTGGACACTTCTTTGACAAAATCTCGTCTTGTCAGTGGTTTATTTTGATTACGGCTACTATTGTGAACGTGGATGACAAAAGAATTGACTATGGACATATTCAACATACCATAAAAGTAGCATAGTGGCCATCTTTGGGTTTTTCTATTGCACGACATATTATGGCACATTTGGTCAAATGTGTTTACGGCGCCTTTGGTCGAGTTATAAAACTCTATAATATCTGGCTTACCGGATGATGCTAAAGTGCCAGATCCATGAGACGTGGATAGAAGAAGAACATTTTTATTTTTTTTTGGTTTGAAAGAAACCAATGTAGCGTGTCCGTCGTAACAAAATATTGAAGATCTTGTTTGTCTGGCTTGTAAAAGTTGTGGAGGATATTCACGTTTATTCGATCTTATTGTTCCCACAATTCTTAATTTGTATGGGTCTTGCAATAGTTCTTTTGCTAAGGGAACTGACGTAAACCAATTATCCATGGTCACGTTACGATTACTGCCTTGAATAGTTTTGGTAAGTTTCTTCACAAAGAAAGATGCCAAGGGTTCTCTATTTGTGTTTGTACCTTTTCCCATATATGGTATTGCATCTATCATGTAGTTTGTCTTAGAGTCACAGAGAACTACAGTTTTTATACCATACTTATCGGGTTTTGATGGTATGTACATCCGGAAGGGACAACGTCCACGAAATCCCAGTAGCTCATCCACTGTTACATATGAGCCAGGTTTGTAACTATCTCGACATGTGGCAATAAACATTTCCCATATTTCTCTTATAGGAGCAAACTTATCAGTAGCTTTTCGTTCTTCGCGAGTTGATTTATCGTCGAATCTTAAGCAGTTCAGCAAAAAATCGAATCTTTCTTTAGACATTGCTGAAACATATTTGGTCCCGCTTTCAGATGGATCAAATAACTCTGCACTTGTTAAATGATTGTCTTTTTTCCTTGCGGCTAGTAATAGTAATCCTGTCAAGGCATATATTTCTTCAGCACAAGTATCACTAACGGTCGCTGTTTTTGCTGCGTATTTTTCTCTTTTTATAGAAATTTCCGTGTTGGTATGCAGTAAAACGATATTCATCATCGAATCCGAAATAAACAATTTGAATTGATCCAATGGACTCATTGCATTTTTCGCCTCTTCCTTGGGTACTTGAATAATATGAACGATATTTCTTGACTGTGTTATGGGAGTACGAGCTTCGGAAGGTTGCGCTGATGACCATTCTTACCTCTCAAATTATTAGATGATGGGAAAATTATTTGAGCCATCTCTTGCCGTTCACCTGAACATATTTGTTCAGTAGGTCGCTCACTATCTGATGAGTCAGAACTAATTATACGACGGCGGTGAAGAGTATTTGATGTTCGAAGAGGTTCGTCATCAGAATCACTTGAAGCATCTGTAGGTTGCTCACTATCAGCCTCTAAAATGTCATCGATATCACTCTCCAAATCATCTGGAGGGTCCGCATCTTCCTCGTCTACCACTCTGGATAATATTACACAAATTTGTTCGTCATTCAAAGAGGCCATGATGCTGAAAAAAGAATACAAAATAACAATAAATAGTAACTTTTATTAGTAATGGATACCTAGTGAAACGTTTTACATATCATAATTACAACAACGGAACAAGATAAATAATCTTTCATATTAATAATTAGTTGCATAATATGTTACAGAACAAATACATACCTTTTTTAGAAAATAACTCCACGTCCGTTCGTTTTATAAGGCAAATAATGAAACCTTTAACTTATTAAAATGTTACACTATTCATAAACATACGTATCTCAGACGCCTTACGCTAAGTATCCCCGCAACTATACGTGTACGCGCCAGGATTTCTAGCGGCTGACTAAGCTCTCGTCGTTTTAGGAAGGTACTGAGCCGCTCGAATTGCCATCTCTTTCGCGTTGCGCTCAGTGCGAGTTTTATTACTTCGCGGTGTATGAGAGACGTATGTTTATGAATCTAGGGTTAATAGTTATACTGATACATATCAATTTGGTAACTATAATGACGGGGATAATTTAATTTAGTCACTGCAATAGTTTTTACATCTCTATTTACTTATGATAAATATAACATGGTAGTACTTAACGCACTATGTCAAGAGGTTGCATACTACTAAAGTTTTCCTCATCTTCATCGTGAGAATCATCATCGTCACTGCTTTCTTTACTCTCAGAGCATGATTGTTTGAAGAAAGGTTCGTCCAAATATCCACCTTTTTTTTGATACTCTATTTCTATTTTCTGGACGTGGGCGCTATGATTGTGCCATTCAAGAATGGAATTGAAAGCATTCTGTACCATTTCTGGCATTTGATTGGATGGCTTTCCAATATTTATCTTGGCTACTCTTCGTTTCATAGATGCCTAGACCCATGGAGTAAATGGAGTGCGCATGCGGGGACAACCGCGCTAAATCAAGTTTAGTCGACGAAATCGTTGACAGTCGGTGCTATTTTATGTCAGTCTATGTCATAGTCACGCGCTCCCGTTTTAAAAGTGTGAAAAACTAAGAACAATGCCTAGTTGTTCAATTAAATGGTGTGGAAAGTGTACTGCTACTTCAAGTTACAAAAAAGACGGAATCACATTTCATAGGTAAGTGGTTTTCTACTCCATTTTATTCAATTCATAAAAAATTAAATCAAATTTTTAATGTCAGAATAGTATATCGCGTCAACGTTGACGTCTTGTCTATTTTTCTCGTTAGTGCTGTCGCAGCATCGCAACGATTTATATCGATATAATTCAACATTTGATGAATTTGTATTTTATTGTAGGTATTATTATTGATTTATTTTATAAAACATACATATAAAACAAGTGGGGCCTAGGATAATTAAAAATTTGTATTTTGTATGATTTAAAGGCCATAGACCGATAAGTATACCGAATCGGCCCCAGATGAATATCGGGCTCATTATTTTCGGAGATGTTAGTACTAATAAGATACGTTGATCCTGCAAGTTTCAGATCTCTATTTTTTACCGTTCCTGAAAAAATCGAAAAACACGAAAAATCAGTAAAAAATATTTTTCTCCTTACTTTATGAATCGATTGATTTGAATGTTGGATATATTTTGGGGGATGGTGGTAGCTTTTAAGAAAAAAAATAAGAGCTATATCGGTCCATAAGATCCAAAAAAAAAACAAGTTTTTTTTTTAATTTTCAATTTTAAAATATGTTACAGTTACCGTAAAATTATGAAACTATTTTTTTTGAATTCCTCATTCAATTTGCGATAAAAATATATATTTTTCAATTTTTAAAAAACGGTACGCCATGTTGAAAAAAAGAAAAATTCGTTTTTTCATACAAACTTATACAATAAAGGCAAAACGGCTCGGTGGCGGCTTGCGGCTCTCTTTATGGTATTGCTCTTGGTTACCTTAGCGCCAGAGTCCAAAATCTCATAATTATTTATTTTTGACTTTGCCAACAAAATAATTTCATTCTGCCATTATTATTATTTCAGTGTGAATATGTCTACATCGAAAACTAATAATCCAAAGTGTCGCATTTGCTCAAAATTCATAAAAAATACCGGGTGCTCCTAAATATATACAATCTGATAAAGATGCTGACGAGTTTTCAACAATTTTTGACTGCACAATTGTAGTTGGTGATGTTTTGTGTTCATATTGCCGTGGAAAGAAATATAAGAAAATTAAACTTGATTACGAGCAACAGCAAACATCTTTGGGAGATGAATTACCTTCAGATACGATCGAATTGTTAGAAAAAACTAAATCGAACTTATCATTGATGACTTTGTCTCAGTCAAGCACTGATGATCCATCATTTAATTTAGATGTTGGATGTGGTGATGATACAGAAGAGTGTATTGAAATTCAAATAAATAGAACAGTTGCGACTCACAGATATTGTTGTATATGTTATGTTTCAAATAAAAATCTAGTAGTTGTTCCTCAAGCTGCTCGTATGCAATGCTTTATTGAAAAAAGAATTTTCATACCGAATGGAAATCGATTCTGCAGTGATCATCTCATAAAAAATCGCTTTTATATTGAGAATTTGCATTTATTAAAAGTTTATTCTAATTGGAGTATTTTGAGATCGTCAGAGTTAACAAAAATAATGGAAAGCTTGGTTGTTGAATGTGACTCTACACTGATTGATAGAATGGATGATTTTCGAATACCTGATGAACAACTTTATATATTTACTGGATTAAAACGTAAAAATATAATCGAGTTGCGAGATTTATTAACAACTATGAGGAATACAGATTCTCGTACGGTCAATCAAGCTCTCATTGTATTTTTATTTAAACTGCGTACTGGTAACTCAAACAAGTTGATATCAGCGATTTTACAGTTGGAAAATGAGCAGTTGGTTTCAAAATATTGTGAACAAGTGATACAATCATTTGAAAAAGATATATTGCCTCGTTACTTTGGTTTTCGATATATATCCCGAAATGATATAATTCAAAATAATTCATCAGCATTAATAAAAAGTTTATACGCAGATCTCAGTGATAGGCTTTTCTTGATTTGCGATGGAACATATGTTCGTCATCAAAAAAGTTCTAATAACGCATATCAAAGAAAGTCTTTCTCTGTGCAGAAAAAAGTACCCTTATGTAAGCCATTTACAATTTGTACGACAAATGGATACATAGTTGATATGTTAGGACCATATCATGCTAACATGAATGACGCTACGATAATGAAAGACATTATCGATACCTCTGACGGCATTTTCAATTTATTAGAACCTGGTGATATTTTTGTTGTTGATCGAGGGTTTCGTGACGTTCAGGCGCACTTGGAAGAAAAAGGTTATCAAGTGTTGATGCCCGCATTGAAAGGTAAACGAAAACGCTTAACAACGACGGAATCTAATGCGTCAAGGTATGTCACAAAAATTCGTTGGGTGGTCGAAGCAACACATGGAATGCTAAAGCAAAAATATCATCTACTTGACCAAAAATTCGACAATAAAATGTTACCCAGAATCGGTAGTTTTTATAGAATTGCATCATTTCTTCACAATCAGTATAACAAACGTCTTACTTCTGATGTAGAGTATTTAGATGAAATTGTTGAAATGATAAAATCTCGAAGTAATACTGATAATACTTTAGCTAATGAAGTAGATAGAAATGGTTGGCAGAGAAAAAAACTTCCATTTGAGACCATCCTATCCTATGATTTGATGGATTTTCCCGAAATTACCGAAAAAGACTTGAAACTTTTATTTACGGGTTCCTATCAATATAAACAAGCGATATCATATTTAGCAGAGACGATAGATGAATCAGATAATTTAACTATTCAGTTTGTCAGAGATAAATCAATATATTGAAGGCTCAAGTACAATCTCGACATATCGGAAGGAAGGTTTACAGATGTTTTGTTGAATATCAACCAAATACAATTGGATGGAATGGAATATCAAGATACTGCTGTGAATGTGCTAATGGACTGAGGACAATCGGTTGTTGTTCACACGTTGCTGCAATAATTTTTTACCTAGCGCACGGACGATATTTAGCTAAAATTCCTAGACCAGCTGCAATACTCAATACTTTATTTAATAAAGATAATATTACTACAGTGATTGATGAAGATAGTGACGAGGACTAGTCATGAGTTAAAAAATACTATATTATTTTTATCTATATTTAGGCTCACCTGATGAGAAGTGATCACCTACGCCCATGGATACCTGCAAGCCAGGCTTGCAGATGCTTTGCCGGCCTTTCAGGAAAGGGAGGGAGGGGGGAACGAAGGCGGAGTATAAAGGGAAGAGGGAGGGGGGAAGGAGAGTGGGCCTCCCGGACTCTCACTCACCGGACGAAACGCGACAGCATAGCTGCCACTTCACGCCGGTCTTCTGTGAGAGAGTGGTACTAATGAACTATACGGCCCATTCGGCTGCTACCCGAAGGTAACAAGCATGGCACTACCACTTTAAATACAGATTACAGACAGTGGTAGCACAGCGGAAACGCGGTCGCTTTGATAACCGAGTGATGCGGGATTAAATCCGGGTCTCACTCCTCTGATATTTGCATCTGCGAATCATTTATATCATGATTACCACTTGTCTTACGGTGAAGGAAAACATCGTGAGGAAACCTGCAGTTTTCGAAAGGCATGTGAAGTCCGCCAACACGCACTAGGCCAGCGCGGTGGACTATGGCCTGATCCCCCTCGTACTAACGGAGTGCCCAGCAGCAGTGGGACGTTAAAAGGGATGATGATGATTATTAATTATAAGTTGTGAATAATAATAGTTTTTTTTAACTCATGACTAGTCCTCGTCACTATCTTCATCAATCACTGTAGTAATATTATCTTTATTAAATAAAGTATTGAGTATTGCAGCTGGTCTAGGAATTTTAGCTAAATATCGTCCGTGCGCTAGGTAAAAAATTATTGCAGCAACGTGTGAACAACAACCGATTGTCCTCAGTCCATTAGCACATTCACAGCAGTATCTTGATATTCCATTCCATCCAATTGTATTTGGTTGATATTCAACAAAACATCTGTAAACCTTCCTTCCGATATGTCGAGATTGTACTTGAGCCTTCAATATATTGATTTATCTCTGACAAACTGAATAGTTAAATTATCTGATTCATCTATCATCTCTGCTAAATATGATATCGCTTGTTTATATTGATAGGAACCCGTAAATAAAAGTTTCAAGTCTTTTTCGGTAATTTCGGGAAAATCCATCAAATCATAGGATAGGATGGTCTCAAATGGAAGTTTTTTTCTCTGCCAACCATTTCTATCTACTTCATTAGCTAAAGTATTATCAGTATTACTTCGAGATTTTATCATTTCAACAATTTCATCTAAATACTCTACATCAGAAGTAAGACGTTTGTTATACTGATTGTGAAGAAATGATGCAATTCTATAAAAACTACCGATTCTGGGTAACATTTTATTGTCGAATTTTTGGTCAAGTAGATGATATTTTTGCTTTAGCATTCCATGTGTTGCTTCGACCACCCAACGAATTTTTGTGACATACCTTGACGCATTAGATTCCGTCGTTGTTAAGCGTTTTCGTTTACCTTTCAATGCGGGCATCAACACTTGATAACCTTTTTCTTCCAAGTGCGCCTGAACGTCACGAAACCCTCGATCAACAACAAAAATATCACCAGGTTCTAATAAATTGAAAATGCCGTCAGAGGTATCGATAATGTCTTTCATTATCGTAGCGTCATTCATGTTAGCATGATATGGTCCTAACATATCAACTATGTATCCATTTGTCGTACAAATTGTAAATGGCTTACATAAGGGTACTTTTTTCTGCACAGAGAAAGACTTTCTTTGATATGCGTTATTAGAACTTTTTTGATGACGAACATATGTTCCATCGCAAATCAAGAAAAGCCTATCACTGAGATCTGCGTATAAACTTTTTATTAATGCTGATGAATTATTTTGAATTATATCATTTCGGGATATATATCGAAAACCAAAGTAACGAGGCAATATATCTTTTTCAAATGATTGTATCACTTGTTCACAATATTTTGAAACCAACTGCTCATTTTCCAACTGTAAAATCGCTGATATCAACTTGTTTGAGTTACCAGTACGCAGTTTAAATAAAAATACAATGAGAGCTTGATTGACCGTACGAGAATCTGTATTCCTCATAGTTGTTAATAAATCTCGCAACTCGATTATATTTTTACGTTTTAATCCAGTAAATATATAAAGTTGTTCATCAGGTATTCGAAAATCATCCATTCTATCAATCAGTGTAGAGTCACATTCAACAACCAAGCTTTCCATTATTTTTGTTAACTCTGACGATCTCAAAATACTCCAATTAGAATAAACTTTTAATAAATGCAAATTCTCAATATAAAAGCGATTTTTTATGAGATGATCACTGCAGAATCGATTTCCATTCGGTATGAAAATTCTTTTTTCAATAAAGCATTGCATACGAGCAGCTTGAGGAACAACTACTAGATTTTTATTTGAAACATAACATATACAACAATATCTGTGAGTCGCAACTGTTCTATTTATTTGAATTTCAATACACTCTTCTGTATCATCACCACATCCAACATCTAAATTAAATGATGGATCATCAGTGCTTGACTGAGACAAAGTCATCAATGATAAGTTCGATTTAGTTTTTTCTAACAATTCGATCGTATCTGAAGGTAATTCATCTCCCAAAGATGTTTGCTGTTGCTCGTAATCAAGTTTAATTTTCTTATATTTCTTTCCACGGCAATATGAACACAAAACATCACCAACTACAATTGTGCAGTCAAAAATTGTTGAAAACTCGTCAGCATCTTTATCAGATTGTATATATTTAGGAGCACCCGGTATTTTTTATGAATTTTGAGCAAATGCGACACTTTGGATTATTAGTTTTCGATGTAGACATATTCACACTGAAATAATAATAATGGCAGAATGAAATTATTTTGTTGGCAAAGTCAAAAATAAATAATTATGAGATTTTGGACTCTGGCGCTAAGGTAACCAAGAGCAATACCATAAAGAGAGCCGCAAGCCGCCACCTAGCCGTTTTGCCTTTATTGTATAAGTTTGTATGAAAAAACGAATTTTTCTTTTTTTCAACATGGCGTACCGTTTTTTAAAAATTGAAAAATATATATTTTTATCGCAAATTGAATGAGGAATTCAAAAAAAATAGTTTCATAATTTTACGGTAACTGTAACATATTTTAAAATTGAAAATTAAAAAAAAAACTTGTTTTTTTTTTGGATCTTATGGACCGATATAGCTCTTATTTTTTTTCTTAAAAGCTACCACCATCCCCCAAAATATATCCAACATTCAAATCAATCGATTCATAAAGTAAGGAGAAAAATATTTTTTACTGATTTTTCGTGTTTTTCGATTTTTTCAGGAACGGTAAAAAATAGAGATCTGAAACTTGCAGGATCAACGTATCTTATTAGTACTAACATCTCCGAAAATAATGAGCCCGATATTCATCTGGGGCCGATTCGGTATACTTATCGGTCTATGGCCTTTGCAGATTTTCCAACAATAACAGCGAGAAGAAAGAAATTTGGATAAACGCTACTCATAGAGACAATTTTTTCCCAACAAAGCATAGCGTCGTATCCTCCAGACATTTTACACCGGATTGCTTTCAATCTTTAAAAAATAATACACGTCGATTATATAGGTCATCAGTACCTATATTATATTTACTGTAGCGGAATACCTGGTAGATGTAAATGTGTGGGATTAGTGACTGGTTGTGTCTCACGTAGGATAAATAGATAAATTGTAATACATGTTACCAAATATTTTTTTGAAAAGAGCAACTGTTGAGTTTCTCGCCGGTTCTTCTCAGCAGAACAGCTTTCCGAGCCGGTGGTAGTTTACTCACAGACTTACAGACTGACTTTTAATTTTGATAATGTAAAAATGACGATTCAAAAGAGCTTGTAAAAGTCTATTTGAATAAAGAATATTTTGATTTGATTTGATTCTGGTACCTTTTAGTGTAATCTTTTAGTGTATTGAAGTTTTACATAGGCTGGTCATGCACATATTATTCAAATATTTTTTACAGATGATTCAAAAAACACTCAAGATCAATCGCCTCCATTAAGAGATATTAAGAAAGAATCTTCTAAAACCACGGTAATATTAATAAATAAAAATGATGATGCTTGTTATACCTATAAAGAATAAAACTACCTTAATTTTTACATAATTTCGTGTGCATTTTTTGTACCTACTTGTGGCTTCTCTTAAATATTTAAATAATATAATGCAGATAATTTTATAGGAGTCATCAGCCTATTCAATACCCAAGTTATATAATCTAATACCCAAGCTCAACAACCTTCATCAGAAGCTGTAAAAAATAAACTTATGAATAAAAAATTTAGGAATATTAGAGTTTTTTCCTATTTGTAATGTAGCTAGTAATAAAACGTATCTATAAATTCACTTTCAGAGTTCAGGTAAACAAAATCAAGAGAGCCCTGAAGAACAATACGAAACTTTAACACCAAAATAACGAAAGATGAAACGCCAAATTGACCATCTCATATACAGTTTAAATAAAAAGAAAAAAGATGTGAAAAAACTTCAATACAAAACAATTACATTAAAAAAGAAAGTCGCATGTTTACAAGAAATTTTAGACACGCTTACTGAAAAATCATTATTAAATCATGAAAATAGTGATATTTTAACAGGTATTGGTGTAGAAGCGCAGGAATTAATAAAAAGACTAGACTACTAGGACCTCAAATGGTACCAGTCCGTTGATGTACAACCCGGATTTACTAAAGAAGCTTTCAATGCTCTCAAAGTAGCAAATCAAGGGAACCAGATTTATGCCACCATAATATTTGACGAAATGGCGATTAAAAGTGGTATTGAATACCATCCTCAAGCCAAAAGGTTTTTTGGCCATGTTTATTGTGGAGCTGCTTTGGAGTCAGATTGTCAACTTGAAGCCAAAGAAGCACTTGTTTTTCTTCTAGTTGCAGTAAATTCTTCTTTTAAAATACCCAATATCTATTTTTCATTGCATCTGTAGCAATGAAAAAGCTTCTCTCCTCACTCAAGCTATACATTTGACTGAAGAAATCGGTATCAGAGTAATAGCCATAACTTTTGACGGAAGCCCTACAAATTTGACTATGGCTAAAATATTAGGCTGCTCTTTAGATCCTAATAACTTAATTACTACATTCAAAAATCCATGCAATGACAAGCATATAGCAGTTTTTTAGATCCTGCGCACATGATTAAACTTGTAAGAAATTCGCTTGAATTTTACGGTAGCTTTACGAACAAAGATGGTCAAAACATATTTTGGCAACATCTAGAAAATTTACATAATTTACAGATAGAGGAACATTTTCATTAAGCGAATCGATTGACAGCTATCCATACATTTTTTAAATGTAAAATAATGAAAGTGAGTTAAGCAACTCAGATCTTCAGCAAGAGCGTCGCAGATGCTCTTATATTTTGCAAAAATCAGCTGAATTTACCAAAATTTTAGTAAACTACAGGTACGATAGATTTTTTGATAATGATGAATGATCTCTTTGATATTTTAGACTCGCATTTCATGCCTATGACTTCAAGAAAGCAGTAAATGAAGAAAATGCTGCTTGCGTGACACATAAACTAGACATGGTAAAACATGAAATCCTGAAACTTTCTACTGAACTTAAGAAAGGAAATGATAAAAGAACTGTTAAAATTATTGATTCTCCACGACATATTGGATTTCTAGGATCTTGTATTTGCAAAGAGAGTGCAAAACATTTAATTCAGGAGTTGGTTCTAAATAAAGAATGCCCTATTAAGTATTTGTCACTGCACAAAATAAGTCAAGACCATCTTGAGCACTTTTTCGGTAGTGTCAGAAGCCACGGTGGATCGAACAACAACCCTACCGCTCGAGTATTTGAGAGCATCTATAAAAAACTAATGACTTATGCTCAAATAAAAAATACGGGCACCGGTAATTGTGCAGCACTTAATCAAATTTCAATTTTACAATGTACATCTGCTGTAGATCGCATTAATATTACCATACGGCGCAAGGATCAGGATACTGTATCAGAAATTACTGATGATTTTGAATTTGAAATGCATGAAGAATTTAGTTTTACAGAGTTAAGCACAAAAGTGATTCAATATATAGCAGGCTACATCGTCCACGCTTTAATAAAAAAACTTAAATGTCAAACATGTATTGGAACGTTGCTTGGGGAGCAAAAAGAAGATAGTCAGAAAGATGTAAAAGGCAAACTTATGTGTGCTTCAACAACAGTAATAGCCATATGTCGCCGCAGTGAAATTTATATCAAAATAGCCTTGAGAGAATGCGGCGGAAATTTAATTCACGTTACTTTACAATCATTGTTCTGAAATCTTTTGTGGGATATGACTTATTTCCAGACATAAACTTTCACCAATTTGACGTAGAATCTACTAATCACTTAATCGACTTAGCTTCATGTGTTGCAAAAAATATATTGATACCAGACTGACATTTATAACCAACAATAATAGAAACCCTAAAGATTATATAAGAAAAATATATTCCAAACTTATCCATTTTAAGAATCAGTAAATATCTAATATATATAAATCACGTGTCACGTTGTTTGTTCGCGATGGACTCCTAAACTACTTAATCGATTTTAATCAAATTTGCACACCGTATACAGTTTGATCCGACTTGAAAGATAGGATAGCTTGCATCTTGATTTATAGTTGCAATATTATTTTAGTTTAAAATTAAATGTTTATTATACGACTTTAGTGTGTACTTATCGGTTAGTTCTATAAAATCCTAATAGATAGTGGTTTGGTATCTAAGTTTCACAGATATCCCGTAGATGGCGCCGTATTTCTATTTCTAGATTATAGATGGCGCGTGGCCAGAATGTAGTAAGGAGTAGTATTTTTATTTTATTAAAATATATATAAAAACCGTTTAATTTATTTTAACTTACGCTGTTTGCTAGTAAATAATATATATTCATAAAGGTCTTTAAAATAAATCACTTATTTTATTAAAAATCTAAATCTCTGTATCGCAAACCAATCCTTACACTAGTAATAAGTCACACAATTATCGATATCGATATTTTTAAGTAATTCTTTTGGAATCCCTAGAGAATCAGTAATCACTTGGTTGTCACTTCGTTACCCAATCACAGCTAGCGAAGCTTACCTCTCCCCCCGCCGTAAATTAGTCAATTTGAGCTAATACAAAAATATGCCGATTCACACTCCATTGGTTTTATCCTCCATGCCTAGACCATTTCAATGGAATATAAAAAAAGAAGTGATATTAAATAGTTTACTTACTATACTTAAAATATTGTTTTAATAAAATTGCATATTATGAAGACACTTTATTAGTGCCTAAAAGGGTCTAGTAGAGTATTCAAGCTATAAAAACCTTGTGACCCAGTCCTGTTAAAATAGCATCGACAGAATATTTATTCTTAACCACTCAATTATTTCATTTTTTCTTGTGCTTGTGTTGTGTGTTTGTTGATTCTTGTGTTATGATAGCATTGAGCATTATAAGTAGACTTGGCTCCATCAAATTGGGAGCCAACTTTTCTAAGACACATTCATTAAAAATTGTGTTATTCATGTCTCCATTGTAATCAACACTTTTTGTTTGTGATTTAAAAACCAAACAAGCATTGTTCACAAAGCATTAATTACCTCCGGCATGAACAATAATAAATCTTTGTCCTTTAGAGATGGGCTCTAAGGGCGCCTTCAAATTAGCCGCAAAGTGCCGCGCGGTGGCAGCGCGTCTGCAGCGCTGCAGCCGCGCTGCTGTCGCTAGGTTTGTGAATCGTACTAATCGTAGTGTAGTAGTACATAGTTTTACGATGGACTCTGACGAAGAAACACTGCTCGTGTTACTATTACGAAAAAGGATTTTGGGCAAAAAACAAAAAAAGAAACCTAAGAAAACGTTGCCGTTATTTTGTATAACTCAACAAACTGAATTTTATAAAGTAAAAGGCAACAGTGACAAACAATTTCAGAATTACTTAAGATTGTCAAGAAAACAATTCTATGAATTACTTCCCCGTCTAGAACATTATATTGGAAAACAAAATACAACCTTCAAAAATACTATTTGTGCTGAAGAGAGACTATTTATAACACTCTGGTAAGTAAAAATTGCCATCAAATTCATAATATAATCGTTTTATTTTTGAAGTAAATCACATTACACAGTTTTCATATTATTGCTTTTAATTTTCATTACTCTCCGAAAACAAATTCTCATAAATAGACGACATATCAGTCAATTGTGATTCTTGTGCTGACGAATAGGCTGGGCTTTGGCTTGATTGATTCGTGGAAGTAAAATAACTATGTTGTTGTTGGTACGAATAATCGAAATTAACATTGATAAATCGTCGTATCAAACCGATCATTTCATACTTTGCGTCAGTCTTGCGGTGTTCAGGTATTTTCTTAAAATCACTTAACAGTGATAATAAAAAACACCGATCACCATCATTTTCAATAGATTCGTCCTTTCTTTGCATTCTTTCCAAGAGAACTTTTAAAATTTTATTAGTTTCATCTTCTTCCGGCTCCGAAACTTTCCTCTTTTTTGATGTCGTGGGCTGTGTATAAATATCAATGGGCCTGGATTCCGATAAACACGATAAAAATTGAAGTCTGTCAAAATGTTGATATTTTCGATGTGATGATGCAGCTGACCCACTCTTTGATGCTCTTTGTTTATTAATTTCGCGACTATAAGAATCCCTCAGGTTTTTCCATTTGCGCTGCAGTAGTATAGCTGAAAATAATTAATCAATATTTTAATTTACAGGTTCTTGGCAGAAGGTTGCAGTCTTACAAATTTATATCACACGTATAATCGTGGGCTTTCAACGATTTGTGCTATCGTGAAAGAAGTTTGTCGAGCAATTTATGAAATCCTTCATACTATTTATATACCCGAGCTTCAAGAAGAAGATTGGTTAGTAATTGCGAACGGATTTTACACCAAGGCCAATTTCCCTAATTGCTTGGGTGCTATTGATGAGAAACATATAAGAATAATCAAACCAGAGCACACTGGTTCTTTATATTACAATTATAAAAATTACTTTTCTATAGTTCTTTTGGCGATATGTGACTCAAACTATTGTTTCACATTCATAGATGTGGGATCATATCGAAAGGCTTCTGATTCGCAAATTTTCAAAAACAGTGACTTTTACAGAAGTCTACAAGAGCAAAGACTTAATATTCCCAACCCCTTGCCAATTACAAGCAATGGACCACCAGTGCCTTTTGTTTTCATTGGTGACGAAGCATTCGGGATTAGTAATTTTATACAACGACCTTACGCGGGAAAATACTTAAATGAGAAGAAACGTATTTTCAATTATCGTTTATCGAGGGCAAGAAGATACATTGAGTGTTCGTTTGGCATCATGGCGAATAAGTGGAGAATTTTGCATCGTCCGATAAATGTACAAAAACCCTTTGCTGAAGATATCGTTCGTGCTTGTTGTGTGTTACATAATTTACTTAGGAAGACAGATTCAAAGTCATCCAACTCCAAACCGACAGCGATGAGATACGATCTACAAAACATGCAACAAAATCACAATAATCACTCACAAAGAAGTGCTACGACTGTACGTGATACATTAGCTGATTATTTTGTTAGCCCAGAAGGAGAATTGTCATGGCAAGTAATGAAAATATAAAATAATTGTGTTAAAAATATACTTACATGCTTCATTTTTTTCACTTGCGGTTTTGTTTGTGAAATTCTCAATAAATTTATTGCATATTTCTTCCCATGCCTTTTTCTTTTCAATTTTATTGCTGTACTTGTCGGACCTCGAATCCCATATCGCTGGACGACTCTCAACCTCATCGATAAATTCTTCAACCTGATTTTCGTTCATGTTCAAAAAAATACGTGCGCGCAGTCTCTAGTCGATCGATGACTGATGCGTGGCCGCAGCGCGGGTGTAGCGCTGCAACCGCGCGTTGTTTACATAGATTTACAAAGTAGCGCGGCGGCAGCGCTGCAAACGCGCTGCCACCGCGCGGCACTTTGCGGCTAATTTGAAGGCGCCCTAATACTCCATCTGAAATTGAATTTTTGAACTATAAAAACAAGCAGAGTAGAGTCTAAGAATAAATATTAATACTTAGATAAATACATATTAAATGAGTCAAAAAAGTTTATAAAAAATATATTATTCATTGATATTACGAGATCATCCTTCATCATCATTCTGTCAACATTTTCCAGCTGTATGACCGGTGTGAAAGTAGATCTCATCTAAGTAAACAACTGGAAGTTTGTCTGTCTCGTCATTATACTTTAAAGTCTTAAATAAAATAATTCAACAGTTTGTGAATTGGTGTGGCAGTTTCATTAATATTTGCATTTGTCTTTATTATTTTTTAATACTAACAAAGACTATAAAAGTACATGTACCCATACCTGCAGATAACGAGCGCGCCAAGCAGTTATATCGTTACGTTCTATCAGGACCTACCTCTTGCTTTTACTTTTTCTAAATCGACCGAATTTTATATGCTGTCTGAGACTTTCTCGACTGCCTGTGAATCCTATCTCTTCTTTAAGTAGATGTTATAACTTTTGCACTGTCAGTATTTCTTTTTTCCAAGCATCAAATTTCTTTAGCTTTCGTCTACGAAAACCAATATCGAAATTGTCCATTACAATTTTATCCTTTCATGTTTTTCTACTTTTCCTTGGTGTAACTATTTTACTGGATGACGCTTCAGCCAATCTAGCTTCTTTTTTAATTCTTACAACTGTTCATAAAGATATACCTGAAATCGTACTTTATTTTAACAATTTGAAGGAGAAAATATGTTTCATATATAGTATATAATCATGAACGAATAAACCACTGGACGGGACATATAAGCGGACGTACCTTTACCGGTCTTGTCAGTAATCAGGATATTTTAGCCTTGGCCGATTGTTCTTGTCAACAAAACATCATCCAAAAATGACTAACACAGTGTCCTACATGGACGACTCAACGCGAACGCGATTGCGAAACGATCCGATGCGAATTTAATGTGGTGCGGAGCGATGCGGCTACTCTGTCCTACGTGCGTGCGAACCGTCCCCTCCGCGCCCTCCGCCGCCGTTCAGTTCAGTTAACATTAAACATTTGTCATGGAAGGACGGAAGCTAATGTTGTTGGAAAATGCATATCTTAAATATGAGATATTGAACAAGTGTATAAAGCAGAGAAGTGGAACTAATACTGTGTACTTAGAAAGGCATACTCATGGGGAATTTCATAATTTGTACCAGGATTTACGTACTCAACCCCTGTTGTTCAAGGAATATTGTCGAATGTTACCTACAACGTTTGACTATATTGTACAAGCCATTAAACCTGTTCTACAATTTAAACGGTCCTTAACATACTTATTTAACAAGTTATCTTTTTTTATTACAAGGTAACACAAATAAAGAATTTGTAATTATTAGTCAGTTAAACATTTATTTTTTTAGGTACATTATTAAATATATTATTATAAACTTTATAAACGATCAATTGTTACTCCTCATATTCATGAAAAAAATCATCTAAATATGACGCTGGGGCATTGACGTCATTGTATCGGGCCCAGCTGAGGTACCACACTACCGTCATTATATGGGCACAGCATCCCACCGTCCGTCTACCGACACGACAGTTGCAGCAGTATCCGACAATTGCATCAAGTGTGTTGACAACTGCCTGAGTTTTACTTATTAATAAATATGTAAAGTAATTACGAGCATTTACATGGCGGGATCGTATTCTTCCTCGGAGCAAATGATTATTTGTCCCAACACTAGGGGTATGTCTTCATCCATTTCAGTGCTTATTTCAATAGTGTAAGACCCGTTTGCCTAACATGTTCTCCATAATAGGATACTGCTTGTTTAAGCTGGTAAGTACCCAGTGCAAACAGTTTTAAATCATTGATGGATAGTATTGGAAATGTATTCAGGTGAGGGTTATTTCCATCAATCGTTTGGAATAACGCACTCCTTCTGTTCATATTCTCACAAATAACAAAATCTGACAAATGATTAGGCAGTAAATGCCTGGCCTTTGCAATAGTGACATAAAGTGCTGCTTCTGGTGGGTCATCAATGAGCTTGTGGTATTTATTTAATAGTGCACAAGCTATTTTAAAATCATCCATGAGATGTCTAGCAGCTCTGTTATTATAAACATGTCGAAAAAGCCTAAAATCTCTTTTTATCCTCCCATTCACTGCCTCCACTACCCACCGGCACATGGTCACAAACCTAGAATTGTTCTCTTGAAGAGTTGTTAATTGGAATTCATTTTCATGTACTGTTTCTGGCATATAAGTTCTAAACCGATGAGCCTCCAAATCAATTATCACATCCCTGATTCCTCTATGCAAATAATAAAAAAAAAATATCTCCCATGTGAAAAAATGATGTAAGATTTCCTTCTTCACTATGTAGGTCTAAACTTGTAATACTTACATCATTTGTAGTCGATTTGAATGGACCCATGCAATCTAGTATATGACCATCGCAGCAGACAGGCATGAAAGGTTTTATAAGATTGTCGAGCTTTTGTAGGCTATAAGTATTCTTTTGAAACTTATAGTTACTACTATTTTGTACAAAAATGTAGGCGGAATCACACATAATTATAGCAGGTTTTGTTTCTGGGCCTAATTCTGGATTTCCAAATAACCCCTCAGGAATAATTTTATTCCGTGCCGCTACTGCTTCTACACTCATGTGATTAAAACCTATATATTAAGGTACAAATTGATTAATAAGGCATTCTCTGGCTTTGTCCATGTACCGTTCTAACGTTGACAATTTCGCGTTGCTGTCTCCAGTTCTCAGTTTTATTAAAAAATTGGATAATTCTAAACCAGCATTCGGTACATTTTTACCTAAACTTGGTACATTTAGTAATAACTCATGAAATTGATCTGCAGACATTCCTAACCAATAATGTCTGATGACATATTACTTGGATTACTGAAATCAAGAACATTTCTAACAGACAACCTTTCTATTATACTCATCATTTCATCAAATTTATGTCCTGTAAAATCATTTAATGTTGATGTTAATTCACCCCAATGTCCATGGTCTAAATGGTACTGACAAATTCTAGCGCCAGCTGGTATGTAAAATCGGTGATTTTTAAGTACCATTTCCACTAAAAAGAAGTTGGCGCGGTACTTCGTATTTTTCTTTTTGAACTATATCTCAAAAAAATGCTCCTCAAATGCTCCAGCAGAATCCATAATTGCTCCACCGCTATCATAATTGGTTAATTAATAATATTTTTTTTTAAATGCATTTTGATTGACACTGACAGTTCCATAACTCGATGTTCCAAAACGCCTTGATTGTGTTTTGAATATACGCAATGATTATTTCATAAAATGGTGAGATTATTGTGAAATATTACCTAGACAGCAGCTAAAGCTAACTAGGCGAAGAAGAATTTTTTATTCATTATCAGTTTACGAAAACTGCAGTAGTTCCGAACGAAACAGTTTTCTGAAATTAACGTTTGTTTACGGATATGCTATTTTTCGCGGAAGTAGGTAATTGTTAATTATTTAATATCTTTTTTTTATATGTTTTTAATGCGGTTAAAAAAGACTGTTTGAAATCAGTACATTATACACAAAAATAAAACATTATTTTTGGTGTTAATGTACTTCAGTTGCAATATGGTACGGGGTATTCTCCTTTAGCTAAATGGTTGAGACGGTTACACGAACTACACTTGTCACTTGACTCCTTTAGCTGGGCATTTGAACCTATGACGCTGGCCACACCGACCACTGGATTTATTATTCACATTATGTTGACTATATGAACTCGGACTGCGTTGCCTTGAAGAGTGACGATTTGACACACTTATTCGTAGAACCTCTGGAACCTTGACCGTAAATGCATACCACTATCAGATAACTATGCTGTGTCAATTTTTTGTGCATTTTCCTGTGCCATAATGACAGTTTTAGCAAGTGTACCTCGTATATCGGTATATAATCCTGCTGTCACTAACTACACTCATTTTTTGTTTTGAATTAGGCTCAAGGTGTTTAGTCAAGCATGGTGCAAATACAAAATTGGGATTATTATTGTACAATTCATAAAATTGCCTGAGGTGACTCCATATCGCAATTCCTGTACATTAAATACTAAAAGTATTATAATTATTAAGTATAAAATTTCTATCGTTTAAAAAAATAATATTAGGCTCTATAGTAAACAATTATTTTTCTTAATATAAATAACAAATAACTTAGCGATTCCCTGTTTGTCATCTGATGTTATATTGGTCCTAAACTGAATATCATATTTTAGAAAGAGATTTCTGAAGAACTTCAGCAGGTGTATCAAAATAGTGGTGTATCAAATATTGTAACAATTTTGTGATTGCACACTTCTATGTAGGGATTCTCTACAGAAGCTCCTAATTAACATAATGCTCTCTTATTGACTCCATCCAAGTCACAAACTGAAGCACAGATATTGATTCCAGCATCAAAGCAACTATTTAAAACTTGAAAGTATTTTAAGTGAGATAAGTCACAAATAAACTTAAACCATTTTTAGTTAACATAGTTCAGCAAACTCAAGTAAGATTTTCGTAAGGTTGGTTGGGGTCTACGAGAGGTGTTCACTATTCGGCAGTCGGGCGATCCTGACATGCAAGGCAAAATGACAAAAATGTTCAGCTTATAAACAATAAAAAGGGGATGTGGCCTAATCCTAACAACATACAATATTATACTATGCTAATGAGCTTATAAAGACGAGACTTCTAATTAACATATTCGGGGAACTTCGTGCGTCGTCGACTTCTATCGCTAGCTGTCGTGCGCCGTCGCTGCAGACTTGCCGTCGAGTGCCGCTGCGGTTGACTTTTTGTTATTTATTATAATGTTTATATTTGATATAATAATTATTTGCTAATTTTTAAATCTCGTCATCATCATCATTATACGTTATTAAGCCGCACAATATTCTATTGATTGTTCTGCACCAGCTGTAAATAGTAATGTTACTAGTTATGCTTATAAAATATTCTTTTAATTTTTCCATGTGGATGTTATTGGAATTTGGATGTTAAATGGAAATTTCGTCATATAAGTTGGAGTCACAGATTTTTTGTATTTCTTTAAAACATTTTTTCAATTCAGTACAAAGATAACAAAGTCCACTTTTATATTTAAAATATTCTTATGCACTTATGAACGAATTTTGTGATACATCATTTTGGGTGCAGATCAGATTTGATCTGCATTTTTTACAAGTTTTATCAACATTAGTAAGACATTTTTTAAGGCCCAGCCGCACACAATTTGGGCCTGGTCTGACATTTCAGCATAAAATAAAAATTTATTCATGGTATACTTGTTTCATCAGCAACATTACGAGTATTGGACGATGCAGGATTCCTGTTTTTCAGAAAAAAAATCGAAATTTTTCAAACTATAAGTTTCTATCACTTTCACAGTTTGCATTAATAGATTGAGGGGAATTATAATAATTATTTAACAATAAAGATTTATAAGTCCCTTCAACAGCAATACTATTAAGGGCTGTGTTTCTCTCGCCATAGCTCCTAATGTTGCCAAATATTTATAAATTGGATCTTGATTTATATTCCGGGTTAACATTGAGTCAAAAGAATATTTTTGTGTTAATATTTTATAAAGATCTTGAAATCCTTCAATAGTTAAGATGGAATTTTTTACAGTCGGTGGTGCAGCAGTCAATCACTTTATTATGTTTGTCCAGTTTCACAAATTTCATACTTTCATAATTTCATAATTTTCAATGATGAAAACCTACAATTCATGATGAGGTGTTTTTCTTTTTATTGGCTCTTTTTTTCCTCGAGATGAACGGCCATGTCCTTGATTTTTTTTCTGATAATAATTTTGTATTTTCGGCTTAAGTAGGTACAGATTAGACATTTGTCTTTTTGGGTGTATGGAATCGAATATTGTAATCATCATTAAATATTTTTATAAAAACTTTTTCACTTAGGTGTAACTTAGAATGATTTTGGCAGTGTTTAAGATATTTATATAAACCTAAATAAATTTGTAGCATTTTTTAATTCTTGAGGTAAATATGGATATGAACTATTCGAAATAAAAAGGAAGGCTTTTGATAAAAGCTTTTGCGTATGCTTTATCTTCATCTCTATACTTTTCAGCATGACATGTTCGCTTTTCTACACCAGCTATACTTTCGTGTGCATTTTTTACTGTATATAAAATAAACTTTTGAGTGATATCTAATGTGTTAATTAATTTGTTAATTAATAATTTTGACAAACTGGTCTAGATCCTTTACCTTCGTGTATAACGTATTTAAATTAAATCAAATCAAAATTTTATTCAGCATAAAAATTGTTACAATTTCTTACTGAACGTCATGAGTCTACCACAAGTTCGGAATGAAGAAACTGATAAGAACTGGCGAAAGAAACTCAGCAGGACTAATATTATTTTTCTCTCTCATCTCTCTTTTTTTAAATTAATTTGCTAATTAACAATAATTGTATATTGAAATTGCCTGGCGGCGATCACACCCTTTCCAAGGCATCATCGAATAATAGCCTTTACACAAACGTTCTTACTTCTTTTAACTTTTCTCTTAATGATACTCTAGGGCCTAAACCATAGATTTTACACTTATATTCTGCTATAGATACGCCACTGACAAATAAAATTAATGTATCGCAACCTCCCCCACCGACAGATGGCGTGCACATAGAATTTTATTTCTATAACTAGCTGTTGCCCGTGACTTCGTCCGCGTTTCCGTCGTTTTTCGTAAAAAAGTAGCCTTTGTCTTATCTCAAATGCCTGGTCATTGCGAGAAGTTAAAATAGTTATTTCGCATAGGGACAATTCTTTGTCTCTATTTAATGTATTTGTTACGTCACCGTAAACCGATGATATAAGATGTGGTTGGTATTGCACTATACAACATAACTTAGGCGTCAGAATAAGTTTTCCTTGGTGTAGTTGTGGATAGGTACCTTCACCAATCTTTAATAATGTACCAGAAAATTGACGATCATCCGGGTTATCTCCAGTTCGCACTCGTATGTTTATAGTCAAATGCACCTATTGTATATCATGCCACAAATAAGAGCTTTTCAGACAAGCTCTAACCTCATCAGCTCGGGTTCCCCATGGTATTACCGGTAAGGTTTGTCGGTAATCACCACAAAATAAAACCGTGATACCGCCCATTGGTCGATCGTTTTCTCTTATATCTCTTAAAGTTCTGTCTACCGCTTCTACTCTTTTTCGATGGGCCATGGTACGTTCATCCCATATGATTAAATTACCTTAGCTTTGTCGTATTTCTTGTATTTCTTGAAATACTACAGGTTGGACTTTCCGTGTGATCTAAATCAATTAGTATTGTAAACATAGTGTGAGCAGTTTTACCTACTGGTTTGCAGCTATACCTGATGAAGCTACGGCAAGGGCAATTTTACGCTGATTTCGAACATAAGCTAATATTAATTTAGTCAAAAAGGTATTCCCAGTTCCTCCAGGTGCATCTAAAAACCATATTGTTCCCAAATTATTCTGAACACTCTCGCACACGTGATCATACACTGAACGTTGTTCTGCAGTCATCATTGGGACAACGTTTTCTAATGATGCCAGCAGTTCCATTGAGTTGTAACCAATCTCTGCGGAATATTCCCTATTGGTAACCCTCCGACTGAGGTTGGTGTTGGCAAACCATATTTACAGAGTGATTTACCGCCTACTGCTGTTAAGTCTTCCTGAAGAGCTAATAAGCACTGATTTATGGCAAGATCACGAAAATTATCATTAGTTGCGCCTTCATTATTGTGAGATAAATCCCGAAGAAAGTCTTTTGCAAATTTTTCTTTATATTTTTCCCATAATTGTACAGCATCTGACAAATTACAAAATGTGAGTAATGTTACAAATAAATGGCGGAACCGTCGTGGATTATCACTAACACAGGATTCTGCTAAAGCGTCATCCCAATGCTGATCATTTTCAAGCAAATGACGCGCTTGGCAAGCTGCCTGATAAGTTGGATAAACAACGTTGCCTACTTTTCTCAAATCTATAAACACTCAGCGTTGTTTGGATGAACGATATACACTCTACCAAGAACATGTTATTTGAAAATACCTGACTCGCCATCTACAGGCCTGCCACGGCGTCTACGATTAAATACACCTCGGTGCTTATCGTAGGTATAATACGATGGAACTTCTTCATACAAAAGAGATTTTGCAAAATCATCAGTTTGGCAAAGTCGAAAGAATGCTAATGAAGTTGTTTTTCTAGGGTTATCTAATCGTTCTGTAATATTTTCGGCGTTGAAATATATACGTTGACCGCCTTCAAGATGAACATCCAGATGAGTCACAGGTATATATAGGATATCTTTCGTGAATGTTGAAACTTAAGATCCGCCACACAGCTTCGGAAGAGCTGATATATCTGCCTGACTGAAATCTAGTAACTTAATCATGTTCATTTCTCAACGTAAATGTAGATTGGTCACTGCCCTTGTTAATATACTTACAAATATATTTTATCGACTCTACACTATTACACATTTCAACATTAATGTGAGCTTGAAATGCTCTAGACCAGCGGTCCGCAACCTTTTTGATATTGCGACCCCAAAATTCAAAAAAGAGTTATGAGCGACCCCAGAAAAAAAATAACTAAGTTAACAAGTGCAAAGGTTTGTTCAGGTAACGAAGTTAGCTGTTTTTATTTCGTAAATTATTTATATTGAAGAGTTTATTTATTTTGGAAAGTAATATTAGAGCAAACTAGAAAATATGCATTTAACATACGAGTAATATTTATAATGACATTATATGAGACAAGCAATTATTTTAATATTTTATTTAAAAAAAAGGTACCTATACGTAACCTTACAAACTAATGTGAACCTTGTGCTTGCACACTTACAGTCAGTATATTAATTCTAGGTAATATATTATCAGAAACAGACACCCTCAAATCAGGTTATAGCAGTTAATGTGGAGAAAGCGGTCTCGCAAAGGTAGATGCGAATGGCAGCAATTTCAGCAGTATTGTTTTGAATAACAGTGGATATTCCTTTTCCATCATTATCCAGAACTTGGATAGATCCGTGGTTTTGAAAATAGATCGAAGGCTTTCATCGGAAATTAAATCGATCAGCTGCTCCTTTTCTTTTGAGTTCATCTTCACAGTGTTAAGATCACAAGTGAATGGATTAATAATCCATTGGTCGCCGTGTGACGTATCTGGGAATCTTATTTCCAAGTCTTGCTTAAGGTTTGTAAGATGCATCATGATTTTGGTTTTAATTTCTTCTTCGAGTTTTATATTGTTTTCTTCAGAAAATTTCTCCAAACATGCAAACAATGCTTGTAATTGTTTGCACCATAATCTGGGTCATTAACTTTAGAAGCAGTACGAAACTTTTTTCGAAACTGCCTAGTACATTTTTTTTGTTTGGTTTTGTTTGTCTCGAATATTTTTATATATTTACCTGATGGTTTCTTAAATATGAACCTGTTAACTGCAGTGATTGGTGTTTTGGTATTAAACAAAATGACAGCAGCTGAGCACCTTTCTTGATAAGAGTTTCTTAAAGTAAAATTTATCCTTTTACCACCAACATATTTTGCTATAACTGAGTTAAATGTTTCAGCTTTGTTGCTATCTACATCAAAAATCTGGCTTTTGGCATTTGATGCCAAATATGAAATGGATTGGCTCATTTTTAACCAAAGAGCGGTGTTTTGTAAAGATTGTGTCACATCTATATCTAGTTTATCAGTTGCAGGACATATCTGATCTACACAGTTAGTGTGATTTCCTAATGCGTAGTGTAGGGAATTATAAATATCTCCATTTCGATTAGATATCTTAACATTTTGAGAATCTTCTGCATGTTTTCTTAACTTTATTGACCGTACAACGTATCTTCTTAACTTCATAATTTTTGACTCTGTGAAAAGTTTTCTTTGTTGTAGAGGGATTTGAGTGTCTTTTATAAGAAGACGCAATTTAGTGCACAAGTTTCTTAACAGATGATTTCTACATTCAATCTTTTCCACTTTTATATTTTATAGGGATTGCTAGACATTTTTTTTTAATAGTGCTTGAATCCCCATCTGAAATCAGTTTTTCATATATCAAACCATGTGTATCCAGTAAAGTTTTGAAGCCTTCAACTAATGCAGCTGATTCCATACATGATGAGCTACCTGTGAAATTTTTGTAGCATTTATGTTCTTTAGGCTCGGTTTTGTTATTAGCCGCTCGAGCACATATCATACAGTACTTATTTTTGATTCCTAAGTACAACAGTTTTCCAGTATAAGCACCTATAATTGCCGCTGCACCAGAAGAAGCTGCATAGTTGTTGCGAAATGATCTTTTTGACCAGCAGCCATCAGCAATTACGGTTATCATGGGATTTCCATCGCTGTCGACGCTTCCAATCTCATTTGCGTGTTTCGCTTCCTCTTCTCCTGCCTTCCGCATTTCTTCTTCCGCCGTTTTATGAAACCAGTCATAAACGACTTGGCTTGTTTTGTTGTACAGTTGTTTTGATATAGCGGGTATATCAGTGTTTGTCGCTAATTCATTCAAATTTTGGAGGCCACAACCGATACTAATTATGCCCGCGACAATACCATGATTAACACTGTAATTAGCTTCGGGATCATCGGTATCTATATTAAATTCTGCGTTACACAATTGGCATTTCATGCGCAGCGTTGAAATGAATCCTTTTCTTGTTTCACCGATGCATTTTAAATGTGAAAATCTGCATTCAAAGGAGTCATATTTATTTTATTGTAAATACTTTAGATTTAACAGTTCTAAAAGGCAGTTCACTGCAGGCTTTACGTTTTCGCCCCTTTTTGGTGACCTAAAATGAATATAATTATTATCTTTCTTAAAAACTGAGAATGTTTATTAATTCACATAAATAAAATACAATTTTAAAACAATTATAGTAGATATTAAATGTGTGAAGTTGCATTTAGAAACTATGGTTGTATAAAATTACAATTGCTGGCCATAGTTTCATTTTTGAATACGAAGAGGCTAGTAGCAACACAAAAATATGTGAATATTTACCGAGTTTTCATTTTGGGTTTTATTTGCTGCACCTTGATCTTTTGTCTCCATAGAATCACCAGTTGGCATAAAAATACTTCGAGAAGAAGTTTGAGGTTTGAGCTTTTGATCACTGAAACAAATACTATCATATATGAGCTAATATTGTATTTGCGTATGTATTTTAATACAAAAGGTAACAACAGATAATTTTACCATAACATAATATCATTTACTGGAGGGCAAGTATTGCTAATATTTGACATCGGTTAACGATCACATGACGTAGTGGACCTGAAAAAATTAAGGTCACGTAAATTAATAACTGTCAATTACAATAGAACATATAATATACCCCAAATACTACCAAAAACCTCTTAAACAACCACCAACAAAATACCAACGACTCAAAAAACTACCAACAACCCACAAAAACTACCAACAAACCCAAAAAACTACCAACAACCCACATAAACTACCAACAAACCACAAAAACTACCAACAAAATTAAAAAAACTACCAACAACCCACAAAAACGACCTACAACCCCCTTAAACTACCAACAACCCTTCAAAACTACTAACAACCCCCAAAAACTACCAACACGCCCGAAAGCTACCAACAGCCCTAAAAAACTACTAACGCCCCCTAAAAACTACCAACAACCCAAAAACTACCAACAACTCCAAAAATTACCAACAAACCTCAAAAACTATTAACAACCCTCAAAAATCCCCAAAAATTATCAATATCCTTTTATAGTGTTCAACATACCTTATTAGTCTGTTCCTTTTCATCACTTCAACTTTTGCCTTATTTTTCTTTTTACTGACACAAGGATATTTCTCCTTTTTTCTGTCCATCTTTTTCTATTTATTTCTTTTGTTAATAAATTTACCAAATGTAGAAATCAAATTCATATAATTAATACACTTATTTTAATACACACTACAAGGAAAACGTAAACAAAATTTAATTCGGCAAATATAAAAGTCAATTAATCTAATACACTAAAACTAGAATCAATAAATACAAGTAAATGAAAATAAATTCAAGTAGAGCAACGTTCAACACAAACTACGCTCAGTCCATAAGAGCTGCGCGAGGGAAAGAGAGTGACTGTGCGAGCGAGAGGTCAAATAATGTTGAGCTGCAGAACACACGTCCGAGCGCTGAGAAGCCTCAGCGAAACTGAAGGAATTACAGGCGTCCTTTTGTTTATAAATAGGCATATAAGTTACAAAAGGTAAAAAGTACGTAAAAATGATTTTTTTTAATTATATATTTTTTTTTGACTTACGTATAGTTCATTTACATGTGGTTTTAAGTACGACCTTGTTACACTTTTACTTATAATAGAAAAAAAAATTATATTCAGTGGTAAAATTTATGAAATTACAACTTCATAGACCCGTCAAATAAGAAAATAGAATCATTTATAGAAAAAATGGCCAGATAAGATTATTCTAGACAATGTGGCAATAGATGTTATCTGAATACTTTTCTTGATTTTATTATAGTTCATAAGTTGCAAGGGCGTCAATAAGATCCTTTGGCGCGCGTCGCCTAAACATAGGCATGTTTAGCGCCTAATAGAGGTATTAATTTAAACACTAAAATTAAATTAAAATCACTTAACGATAAGCTAAAATCATACACTTTATAGAAATATAAAATGTGTTTCACTTATTGCTTTTTAAATAACTATAAAACAATATTTGTTTGCTGTAAATTTTGCGAAATACGAGACGTGGCCCTTAAGGTGTGGAATTGACAAAAAGTAAGAGAAGGGGTGCGAACAATAAAAATAAAAAATATGAAAATAATAGTAATCATTTAATAAATAAATAAATATATATAAAAATAATAATATACAAACTATAAGAATAATATAATATAAAACCATAGATATAATATAATACTTAGATCGGCAATAGATTCAGTCAGGCGAGACCAAAATGAAATTACACTAGTGTGCGTGTAACGTGTATGTTAGCAAGACCAATAGTGATGCGCATGCAGTTCTCTAAACTGTAAATATCGATGAAAAATTACGTGAGGTATCTTCTGTACCTAGTGCTGATAACGAAGAGGAAAAATAAAACCACATATATAAAATAAACTTTTACTTTTACTTTGACTTTTATTTCCCACCAAACAGAACTAATTTGTTATAAAAATGTCGCAAACTTTCTTTCGATGTATTTTCCAATTTAGCTTCGTACTTTATTCTGATTGTCAAATATATTTCAATTATTGCTTTTATGAGCAAGTGTTTATGGTTAAATAATACTGGCGAATCATACATATGACTGTCAAGTACTTTAAAAAAGTTTTTACATGTCACAAGGCAATCGTTTACCACCTTGCGAAACTAGAATTGGTCCATATTTTTTCCTTTAATGCATTTACGGAAAACTTGTTCAGATTGAACACCTACGTCATAAACATCTTGCGAAGGATAAATCAGGCCACCTACGTCCTTCGTATATATCAATGAACCTACTTTAACGTCGCCGTAAAGTACAGTCACACATCGCTCGCATTTAATTTTCTTTGTGATTTTTTTTACCACGTAACCACAAATGTATTCAACAATAGACACATTCCATTCCTTCAGGCACCCACGGCATACATGATAAGAAATCAGAATCATCATCGATTGACTGGACTTGGTCAACAGGCATAATATTTTCGTGTGGCGTCAGTATTGCACTAAGACCTGTTGTACTATTTATTGTGTCAATTGTATGTGATCTTTGTGCATTGAGAATACTGATTGTCTCTAAAGGCAAACCATTGGCTTTATCACTAATTTGCACTTCTACTTGACAGATAAGGCTGTTGGGAGTACTCCTCAGAAATGATTGAACACAGGATAGTACAAAAATCTTCGCTTTAATTACTATAAGATACAAACTATTGATATGTATAGAAAAGGATCGAAATTAATATGTGTCGCCGCTACGGCTGTACGGTGCAGTCTGATGACCCGGCGGGCATGCGACGTCATCGTGGCGTCACCGTTGCACCGGTATACGCTCCAATTTTATGTTGCTGCGTCAACATCCTCCCGCCTCTTAAAGCTCCTAGCTTTAAGCTTCACCGTCATCAAGGAACGGACAGATTCGGTTGATTGCGCGACGAATCGTGCCCTTCGTAGTAAGGATGTCCGCAACTCGACATGCTCCATCGGTGCCAGGGTGCACTGCTTGTATTCTTCCTAGTGGCCATTTGAGCGGTGGTGTCGCCTCGTCCTTTATCAGGACCATCTGACCAGGCTTGACATCGGGGCGGCGTCGCTGCCAACGGGTACGCTGCTGTAACTCGCAGATGTATTCCTGGCTCCATCTGGACCAAAAATGTTGCCTTGCCTGCTCGATTCTGGCATATCTTTGAAGCCTATTAGGATTCACTTCTTGCAAGTCAGGTGCCGGTAGTGACGTAAGGGGTCTTCCTATGAGAAAATGCCCTGGAGTGAGGGGAACTAGGTCATGAGGAGATGAGGACATAGGACACAAGGGTCTAGAATTAAGTATGGCCTCAATTTGTACGAACAGTGTAGTTAGCTCCTCAAAGGTTAAGTGTGTATTCCCTATCACTCTTTTCATATGGTATTTTGCGGACCGAACAGCTGCTTCATACAATCCACCAAAATTTGGGGCATACGCGGGCGCAAAGTTAAACTTTATTTTGTCTTCCACAAATGAAGCTGACACAGAGCTGGAAGCAGCATTGAGAAATTCACCTAATTCGCGGTTAGCGCCAACAAAATTCCTCCCATTGTCGCAGAATATCTCTAGAGGGGGCCCTCGGCGAGATATGAAGCGACGTAATGCTAAAATAAAATCTTCAGTGCTCAAAGAACTGACAAGTTCTAAGTGAACCGCCTTTACCTTAAAATCTACGAAAACACAAAGGTAACTCTTAGACTGCCTTGCACCACGACCTCTCCTATCATTTACCAAAAAGGGCCCAGCGAAATCTATTCCCACAGCTTCAAAAACATATCCAGGGGTAACCCGTTGTGCTGGTAGATTACCCATTATTTGTTGCGCAACTTCTCCTTTCATTCTCTTACAGCATGTACATTCACTATACGTTCGTCTAGCCAGTAATCTGCCATTTAAAGGCCAATAATGTTCACGAATGACTGAAAGAAGAAGCTGCGGCGGTGCATGCATCAATTTGAAATGATAATACCTAAACAACAACTTAGTAAAGTGATGTTTCGTATCCAGGATGACTGGATGTTTCTTGTCATAAACAAAATTAGAATTATGTAATCGACCACCTACACGTATTAATCCTGACTCGTCAACATAAGGATTCAATTTACTTGAGCCAGGTATGGAACTTGGGTTGCTCTTAAATTCAGTAAAGCTTTCACACTGTGATAAATAAGCTAGCTTGGACTCTGCCTGCTCAAGCTCATCTACCGTTATTAAATTCGTATTACACTTTTGCTTATGCACCAATATATTGATAAACCGACACACATATGCAAATATACGACGTAATTTAAGAAAACTGGAATATTTTGACATGTCTACTAGTGTCGTTATCGGTTTATCAATAGTTACTGTGCATGCACGCAACTCAGGTAAACTCGTCTGTGCCGCAACGTTCTGTTCAGGCCATGGGCTTTCGGTATCCTGCAAGAATGCAGGTCCCTCCCACCACAGTGACAACGACTGAACTTCGTCTGGAAAGACTCCGCGCGAAGACAGATCGGCTGGGTTCTGAGCTGATGGGACATACATCCATAAAGCAGTTGAACATTTCTCATTAATTTCGGCAACACGGTGCGAAACAAACGTGCATAACCTGTTTGCTGGAATGTGCAACCAACCCAATACGATTTTTGAATCCGACCAAAAATATCTATTATTAATATCACACCTTAAAGCTTGTATAACTTTTTCACATAAGCGCGAAACTAGTAAAGCTCCACAAAGCTCTAGGCGGGGAATTGTTGTGACCTTCAAAGGCGCGACCTTCGATTTAGCACATAAAAGTCGTACTGTACAATTTCCTAACTCATCGACAGATCTTAAATAAATACATCCAGCATATGCTTTTAAAGAAGCATCCGAAAATGCATGGATTTCAATTGTTACTGCATTGCTACAGCTTGCATGACGTGGAATCTTTACTTCCTTTAAATAACCTATATTATTTATAAACCTAGTCCAGATACAGTCAGGCGCCTGGGAAATTTCATCATCCCAGTCCAATTTCTGTGACCAGAGTGTTTGCAAGAAGATTTTACATAAAATAACACATACACTTAACACGCCCAAAGGGTCAAAAATACTTGAAACTACTGATAAGACTGCCCTTTTAGTGTATTTTACATGGTTATCTATCAACTGCAACTTTGAACATTTTATTAAAATATTATCCTCATTAGGATCCCATTCAATACCTAGAGTGTTACTTTGATTTGATATTTTTAAATTATCTTGCTGGAAACTACTTTGTTCCACTACATTGCAAAGAAATTCCTTGGAATTGCTTTTTAATTTTCTTAAATTAAAATGTGCAGAGCTTAATGTTTCGTTGATCTTTTGATACAAATTTATTAAACGTTTTTCGTCATTCAACCCAGTAATTAAATCGTCTACATAAAAATCATGTAGTATTACTTCCTTTACCAAAGGATCACTACTTTCATGACCTAGTTGGGCTAGGCACCTAGTGCTGAGGTAAGGGGCATTAGACGTACCATAAGTTAACGTATCTAACGATAAGTACTTCATGCGCTCGGCTTCATCATCACGCCATAATATCATTTGCAGGTGTCTCTGTGTTGGTTCTACGACTACTTGTCTGTACATCTTCTCTATGTCTCCCGTAAATATAAACTCGTGTTGACGAAATCTTATTAGAATAGAGAAGATGTCATCTTGAATCGTAGGACCCACCATGAGAATATCATTGAGTGAGTAACCAGAATCAGTCTTCGCTGACGCGTCAAAAACCACACGACATTTCGTCGACTCACTGTGTTCCTTTAAAATTGGATGATGCGGCAAGTAATAAGCTTTTTCTGGTTTATCACTCTCTGATAAATGACCTAATTCGGCATATTCATTAATGAAATATACATATTGCGTTTTTACATTAGGCTGTCGTCTAAAACGTTTCTCCAATGAATCAAAACGTTTTCTAGCTAGCCTATATGAATCACCCAGCACATCTGGGTTAATTCTAAACGGCAGCGTAACGCAAAATTTTCCATCAGCTAAGCGTTTCGTGTTTTGCTTGAAATGAGCTTCGCATGCCTCCTCTTCTGGGGACAACACTGGTGTAGTCGGTACTTCTTCCAACTCCCAAAACTTACTTAGCTGATTACGTATTTCCATACTAAATCCGCAATGTATGCTGTTTATTTTCGTACTATATTCTGTACTATTTACTGTTATAGGTCCTACCATCAACCAACCGAATAAAGAATTTTGCAACATGGGCTTATTGTGCCCTAGCCTTAACTTTTCACTGCTAATTACATCCCAAAAAATGTCAGCGCCCAATAATAAATCTATTTGAGAAGGCTTATAATAACTAGGGTCAGCTAAAATTACATTTTGTGGAATAACAATATTTGACACGTCCACCGGTTGCAATGGCAACTGTCCCGTTATTTTAGGAATAACGAATGCGTCAACATGTTTACAAAATTCCTTATCACTCCGCCCGCGCGGTTGAATTGACACGGTGCACCGTCGCAGCGCATCAAAAGAAATATTATTAATACCGGTCACCCGAACCGTGTCAACAAGTTCACTCTGTATGCCTAACTTATTCATCAAAGCCTCGGTAATGAAACTGGACTGGGACCCACAATCCAATAGACACCTAGCGTCATATGTTGTATTTGTGTTTACATTTCTTATCGAAACAATTGCAGTTGATAACAATACTTGATTCTCGACACTGGCCGACAACGATATAGGCGTAGATACAGATTCCTTATACTCCGTACCTTTTTTTGGGCTAGATGTAATAGTTTTATGCAACAGCGTATTGTGTTTACGTCTACATATAGCACATGGACCTAGTTTACATTGGTGAGCAAAATGTCCGCCTCGAAAACAGTTAATACATAGTTTTAATTTTCTTATTAAATTATTTCTTTCATCTACTGACATTTGATTTAATTTTTCGCAGTTATATAATAAATGATCACCACTACATATACGACAAACTCGCGTATTGTTTACATTTAAGTTACTCGACGTGTTGGACTCGCTAGCCGTCGCGACAAATGCCTTTTGCACCTTATCAATTCGTTTATACGTAACCTGTTTGTCCGGCTTTTCGCTAGTATTACTTGCGCTAATCATTTCCAAAACATCGGCCCTTTGACGTAAAAAGTCATAAAAATGTTGTAATGTGGGATTTTCAGTAAGACTATTCCTATACTCCTCCCATTTCGTACTGGTTAAAGTATCCAATTTATTAGCAAACATAAATATAATGAGAGTGTCCCAGTTATCAACCTTTTCACCTAAACTATTTAAAGCTCTCAAATGTTTCGAGATATGGTCAATTAAAAAACGCAACGATTTATCAGACTCCCTTCCAATAAAAGACATATCAAACAATGACTTAAGGTGAGTATGAATCAGCTGTCGTTTATTATCAAATCTGCCGCTAACTAGTTTCCAGGCTTCTTTATAATTAGCTGCCGATATTTCTAATGATTCGATAACAGACGCCGCGCTTCCCAATAAGGACGCTTTTAAATATTGATACTTGCAAATATCACTGAGGTTCTCATTATTATGCACAATAGAAATGTAAACATCGCGAAACTCTAACCATTTACTTGTACTTCCATCAAAGGTAGGTAGCTTGATGGTCGGTAGCCTGACGCCAGCATCCGTGTTGCTGTGGGTCGAGCGCGCGTCCGCCCCGAAATCGAGGCCCGCCGTCTCCGAGGAGCGAGGTTCATTAGATGCGATCAACTCTTGAGCATTACTAATTGCGCTAAAAAACAAACTTTCAGTATGTTCCCGCTCGGTAAATTCCACTCGCTCCTCGGCAGGCCGGCCTAACTTCGCCTCAAAGACCTCTAATTGAGTTTGAACCTTATCATATTCTTCAAACAACAAGTCCACTTTACGTAATCTTAATTTTAATTCATTTAAAACAGACTGTGACACCTGTGATACCTGTTGTTTATGCCTTTTAAAATCATCTAAGTAATTCCTAAACGTAGTTAATCGGCCCTTAATAGATGCCCTTTTTGCTTTCAACTCTGTGTCAGTCATTATGTAAACAAATAAAATGTATAAGTTAAATCGATAAAGTTGTAATAAATACCTTATTATGTAGGCTTACGTAGGCTACGAGTAAAAACAGCTGTTCGGCGAGACAATACCGCAGAACAATAGACGCTCGGCGCAGGCGCAGCGAGCGGGAGTTTCTGGAATGTTCGGCCAAAACAGCTATTAATTGTTTTATAAAAACTATTTTGCCTACTTCTATCGTGCTGAATGCACTAAATTTACTAAAATAGTTCAGTAATTGATACCTATAAATAAACTGAATAGGTATTTAAATTCTTTAACGTGTACTGCTATTTGCAATCTTGATAAACTTATTGTGTATAATTATTTTACGTACTTTACTGATTACTTTGAACTATTTAAATTGAGATCTGTTCGCACAAACGAAGCTTTACAGGGCTAACACAATTATTAATTAGGAAAATAGGTAAGAAACGGGCTTCCCTTAGTTTTTTGAAGATCTTCTTGCGGCACAATAATTTACACTTGTCGTCGACTTCAATAACACTTGCTGGTAAGTATCCTTAGTATTTAATGGCAAATCCCTCCAGGTCCAGTCGAAGTGGTATTCAACGGCAGTGCAGCGCGATTTCAGTAAGTATGCAGTTCGTGCTACGTGTCCACGTAGCAACAGAAGGTCACGGTCGCCAATATGTTGGGAGTACTCCTCAGAAATGATTGAACACAGGATAGTACTACAATCTTCGCTTTAATTACTATAAGATACAAACTATTGATATGTATAGAAAAGGATCGAAATTAATATGTGTCGCCGCTACGGCTGTACGGTGCAGTCTGATGACCCGGCGGGCATGCGACGTCATCGTGGCGTCACCGTTGCACCGGTATACGCTCCAATTTTATGTTGCTGCGTCAACAAAGGCGTTTATATGCTGCTGTAAACTGTCTAGCAGTGGGGTTTTAAAGCCCCCTCGAGAGCGCACTGCACTGAAAAAAGTTTCGAGATGGTCTTGAGAGAGCTTGTATGTCGGAAGAAACTTCAATTTTCCTGCCTCTATCAGATCGACATAAATCCACTTCAATGCCACCGAATTTGACATAAAATCAACAAAACCAAGTTTTCTTCGACTCTCCGTTAAAGATTTCCCATTGCATTTTAAATTTTATATATATTGACAGACTTTGTCACATTCAGCTATCGTTTTCTCAAAAATTTTTGTATTCAAGGGCTTCTTAAAATCATGGCTGAGCATATTTTTTGAGTTGAAAATATCAAATAAGTTATTTATATTTTTTAGGAACTCTGTTGTCGCTTGGCAATTTTCAAAGCAAGGCAATTTTAAATATTCGTTGCAGAACTCCAAACTATTTGCAACGGAGTTGCTCAACAATTGGGCTGCCAAGCGCACATTCATTTTGTGATTGACAAAGTTTACATGTTTAGTGGTTATTTTGTTTGCTAAATGCAAACCGATATCACTTTGAAGTTTGTATAGATTTTCAATGAATTCGTAACTAATAATTTCGTTGTTATGATGGAAAATTTTATATTCAGCAAAAGTATTTCTAACTAACTTTAATAAATGACATGCATCTAATATTATATAATATTTTTTTTCTCTGTAGAAAAAGTATGGTCTAAATGGCGCATTGCTCAAATCCCCTAAAATTGTTGCCATATTTATATTAGACGCTATGCCGTCAAAAGTAACAGAGATAATCTTCACAAAATCTGACAAGGCATCTATGTATTGTTTTAAAAGAGTTGCTTTCTGTGTAGCAGTAAAACCTCTTCCAAAAAAATATGCAATTGGAATTTTCCAAAAAGAATTAACTGCCAATGCCATTATTACCAATGCCTCTTTGGCCTTGTCTACGTGATCTCCGTGAATATTATTTCCTACATTCACATATCCGTGATGATTATGACCGTCGAATTCTATATGTTCACGAATGGAAATTTCGTCGAACATAAGGGTAATGACCAAATCTGTTTTTTCTTTGGCTACGAGTTTTATGGTTTCAATGGCCTCCTTAGTTATGCCTGGTCTACAGTCGACATTTTGATACCAACCTCTCAGTGTTCGGGGATGTGGTAGGTCAATTTTTTTTCGCATGTAATTATAGGCCCTAGGGCTATAGAAATGCAAAGTTACGGCAAACGTCTTAAGTTGCGCATCATACTTTTCTTTCTTTTTTTTATTTTGTTTTTTTTTATTCACCCTATCAATGAGATTTTGTAAGAAATCCATTGAACAAGACCCCATTACAGCACCAACGTCGTTCTGAAGCGATGGAAGACTTTTTAAATTTTTTATCACTTGAGATAGTTTTGTCACTTTTTCGCAGGCGCGTTTTTTTTGAGCCCTTAATTTTTTTAGTTTTTCTTGTTTAACTTGTAACCGTTTCCTAAGAATGTCAATGGTTTTCTTCATCTTTTTATTTCTTGGGGTATTTTCCAATGCAAGAACGTTCGCTGTAGAGGTACTGGGAACAGGAGATATATCTCTGTAAACATATGACGACACTTGACGTTTTGGTTTCAAAACAACCTGCAACCAAAAGTTAATCCATACATCACTTGTTATTCTGGTCGACTAGAGGTTTAAAGGAGTAATGCTTACATCTAAATCGTGACATTCGTGACTCTATGGCCTAGCACATACAGCTGCCGTCATAAAAAAATCAAGATAAATAATTATCAGTTATCTACCATCCTCCAAGATTCATCCCGCGGGATTCTCACCATCCACATAGTAGCGAATACACACCCAAAATACACATATTACCATTTATATACAGCTGTAAAAAATAATACATATTTGTATTAGGAAATAACTTACAGGCATGGATATTGTAGGTATTGAACCAGAGCGCAGCTTCACTCTTTGAGAGCCTCTATGAGAATAACATTTTTGTTCGAAGTGTCTACTGCATATAGTTGAGTATTTATTTATAGGGAAGCCCATCCTCTCTATTTATCATTTTAAGCCATTTTTGTCGAACATCATTATTTTTAGGAAATCTGAAATAAATTATGTTACACCATAATTTAATTTATTTAACGTTATTTATAACAATGTAATATTACGTAACTTATTTATCGCTAAAGGATATTTTTTTTTTTAAGTCGAGCAATAAGAACTAATAAGGCTCTATGTACGGCATATCTTTGCCAGTCAATTTACATATCGATATGTGGTTTTCGATATTATGTCAAGCACTATGAATTGAGGTTAGAATTAACAAGAAATTCACGTATTTGATATTTCGCTGAATTCAATTCGTATGCATTCAGAACATGAATATAATAAAAAGCAATATTATGATCTATCGATTTGTGCATAATTTCTTTTTCAGAGTTCTTAAACAGAGCATTTTGAGAATTAAATCTTTCAGTTGTACTTACATGTGAAATGAATAATTCTGTGGATTTTCTTTCTTCGAAGAATTACAACCGGGTACTGCACACGTAACCATAACTATTTACGTCTATTAAATCGCAAATTTCCAATTTAAAACGCGAGATTAATTAAAATAAGCGGGATTTGTTTCGTACACAACTGACGTCGGGCCGATACAAGCCGCTAGCGTGTACGCGAGTGGTCTCGGCTATCTGTCTCGCTCTAACTCACGATTATCTATATTATATCCCTCTCGTATCACCGATCTAAGTATTATATATCTATGTATAAAACTATATACATAACATCTAATCTTGATATAATTAATAAAAAAAACAGAGTGATTAATGTAAATACAATAAATAATAAATAAAATAAATATACAGATAATATAAATAAGAGTATCATGTAACAAATAATAAAAACAAAAATAAATAAATGAGTAAATATATAATGCTAGATGGCAAGAAGTTTGAGATTAAGGATAAGTGAAAATGTAATTTTAAGCGATTTTTAAAGGAATTATAATTCTTAGCATTTCTAACGCTTCATGGAATAGAGTTCCAGAGTCGTGCGGCTGTAACAGTAAAAGATTTGTTTTTAAATGAAGTGGAATGAGGAGGTATTTTTAGAACTACAATCATCGCTGTTATGACTAATAGTTATAGTAGTGGAACTAGATGTTGCTCTGTTTTATCGATAGTAATAACACTACTAGTACTTGAAGTGGCGGCATTGTTTTCACGACTTATATTACTCGTAACAGTAGTTGTCATTGTAGAATCTGAGGCGACACTGCTGTCAAGAACTACGTGTTTAATTCTTTTGAATTGTGATGCGTTATTAGGACTTCCGCCACCTGCATCTGTAGATGTGCGTTTTATTAGCCATTTATCCATCGTTAACTGCAATTATAAATACGTATTAATAAATAAAAAATGTATTCCGAACGATTAATATTAGATTTTTCGTCATATGGTCGCGTGGTACAGGATTTACTTCAGATTTATTTTCAACGAAGCACAAATAGACAAGCAAAAAAAGTGGCCAAGTGCGAGTCGGACTCGCCCGTGAAGGGTTCCGTGGTAGCAAGTAATGATATGACTGGATGTTAGTTGTAACTTTGTTTTTCATATTAGTTTCATACAAACGTATGAATGACAAACATAACTTGACGAAACTATAAGGGTTCCTTGTTTCTCAAACGGAACCCTAAAAATACATAAGTGAAGCGTAAAAAATATTTCGCGCTGGTTTTGTTATTGAACCCTCGCGTCCAACATGGCCGCGCTGCGATGATGCCTCACTTTATTTTCTAAGTAAGAGTCCACTTACCGTGTGCGTGGTTATCAACGAGAACACTAATCTTCTAAAAAAACTTTCTACAGAAGTAATCTTCCGTGTTTTGACATCAATTTAGTATGTATTTGCAATCGACAAAGCGGCGATGAGTACGCACGTGCGGATAGAACTGACTGAACAGACATACTAAACGAAGAAAGAGAGATCGGGGTGGGGGCGCAGGCGCGGGAGCGGTGAGTTTGTGACGGGCGGGACTGGGCAGGTCGAACAGTCGTAATTATTTTCTATTTTCTCCGTTTTAAGGACATTGTGTAATTGTGTATGTAAAGAGAGGTTATATTTTATGCATAAACCTTAATAAAATTCGATAAGTACAGGACCTTGTTGACTTTTTTGGCGACCCCATAAACATCTCTCGCGACCTCACACGGGGTCGCGACCCCAGGGTTGCGGATCGCTGTTCTAGTGTAAGATCCAGTTTCTCTGTATCGTCGGATGGCATCACGTGTCGTGGTTCGAGGATATCTCAGCCATACGGCCTATATGACGCTGGCTATATCCAGCATCTGACAGCGCCACCGCTCAAGCTGCACCGGATGCATCCAATGGCATTTTATTGAGTAAAACACAACTGTCAAACCCTGACGCACCTTATGAACCAAGAAATGTATCTAAAAACTTCACAGGCAATACTTTATTTACAATGAAAACAATAAGTTGGAAAGTAAATTTTCGACTATACTCAGTAAAAGAGACTCGCACTTGAAGGTATCTTTGAAAACGGGGCATAAATTGTCTTAATTTATCATAAACTACCCACTTAACAAATGGTCATTCAATTTCATAAGCGTTTAGTTATTGTAAACAAAGTTACGTCGCTTTAGCCTGGCGGTTAATTGTGCCTTTGTGTATATAAGGCGTAACTAAGGCTACTTTTTAACTTCAAAAAAGGACGTTATATTTTAGACATTATATTTTTTAAATAAGGGAACCTAGGGACCAACCTGAGTGAAGCAAGGATGAGTCGCTAGTAATAAATAAGCGTACAAAAATGTTACAAAGTATATTTTTTTAATAATATTTCTAGCAATTTGTTAAGGGCAGCAGTATGGTCACGTGCTGCCTCGGCCTGCATGCGTGATGCCTCTGCTTGCATGCGTGATGTCTCTGCTTGAACACGTGCCGCCTCCGCTGTTATCATGGCGGTATCAGCCAGTTGGCTCTCTGCGTCCACCGTCGTCTCTGTCGTCTCTCCAGTTCCACAACCCATGATGGGTCAACTCTGGCCTGTGAAATATTATATTACTAGCATTTCATAGGCTTCACTCGCGTTCTAAAGACAAGAAACCAAATTTTTTCTGAGTCGCATTGTATGGTACGTCGCAGAACTAACTATTTAATACAAATTCCATCATAGATGCAGGATGTTAGAATCCACGAGCTTAGAGAGCTGGCTCCTATAGGCCATGGGCCGTTCTCACATTCCCCGCAAGTGGAGTGGGGAAACGGCATCAGGGCATAGCCCTCTGGCCGTGGGTTCTTTCGCCGCCCACTAATATGGGCGCGTCCCTGGGGGATCCTACCAGGACCCTTTAGGCGTCGGAGTGAGAAGAGGTGCCGCACGGGCGATCAACCCAGCCGGGTGAGACCCTCAGTTGCCCTGAGGGAGGCCCAGCTAGGCGATCAGCGACCGGTCGTTGCGGCTACTCCGGTATCTGCGGGGTCCAGGAGGTCCCTAGGGAGCGCAAATCTATCAGGTAGGCAAGCGTGCCAGGGGCTATGCCCCTGATGTGGTCGAAGGTGGATATATCCGCCTTTTCTAGCGCTCCTCTCGCCAGGTTGCGGACGTAGTCGTCAATGCTTTCGATACGTAAGTCCCGCTGAATAGTAGCGTTCCTCATGTACCGAGGAGCATTGAATATTTTTCTGAGCGCTGTATTCTGTACAGTCTGGAGCCTCTTGCGCTTAGTTTTCGACGTCAAGGCGTACCATGCTGGGGCTGCGTACGTTAATCGGGTTCTGATGTACGTCTTATAGAGCCCGATCTTCGTACGCAGGGGTAGAGATAACTGTAGAAGTGGACGGAGCTACGCCATCGATGCCTTCGCGCTGTTTGTGGCCGCCGTGACTTGGTTCTTCATATACATCGCGCGATCAATCTGGACGCCGAGGTATTTCGCGCTGGGTGACCATGGTATTGATGTTGTAAAGAATGTCAGCTGGGGCGGAAAACGTGTGGAGAGGTCTAGGGAGACTGCCTGTGTCTTCGTGACGTTGACAGACAGTCTCCAAAGGTCAAGCCAGGCTGGGAGTACGTCCAGGGCTCTTTGCATCTTCACTGCGGCGTGGGTAGATGAGAGGGATGTTGTTAAGAGCGCTACGTCGTCAGCGAAGAGTGCGAGGATTGCGCTGGCTGCGACTGGGATGTATATAGCGCGTACAGGCAGGGCGAGAGTACGCTGCCTTAAGGTACTCCTGCCTTGATGTCTCGTACTGCCGAGTAGCTGTTTTCCACGTGGACTCGGAACTTCCGCTCCCGCAGGTATGAGGCCAGCAGCAGCACGATGCGTCTGGGTGTCGTGGAGTTCATCAGCTTAATGAGGCCTTCGTGCTACACCCTGTCAAATGCCTTCTCAATATCCAGGAATGTGGCAACAACTTTTTCCCTTTTGTTTAGAGCTGCGGCTGCATAATGAGAAACCTACCTGAAGGGTCGTAGAGTGCCCACTGCGGAACCCAAACTGTTCGGGGCGCGGCTGGATGTGCGCCTGTAGGTGTGGGAGGAGGAGCCTCTCGAACAGTTTGGATATTGTTGAGAGGAGGGTGATAGGGCGGTAGCTTTGCGGGAGCAGTAAGCTTTTTCCCTGCTTCAGAAGCATGAAGACTTCCTTCTTTCCATGAGGAGGGGAAATGGCCGGTCTTGAGTACTGCGTTGAAAAGCCTCACAAGTACTGCTACTTTCTGGCGTGGGAGGTGTCGGAGCGCGCTGTTGATAACACCGTCGGGCCCTGGTGCTTTCCGAGGTTTCAGACGAGCCAACTCCTTCCGCATCTGTGAGGGCGTAAAGAAGATTGGCGTTTCGCTTGGTAAGGGAGGCGAGAGCAGGAACTCCTTCACGGCTAACTCACGGAGTCAGCCGTGAAGGCTGAGTAGAAAGCTGTGTCGTTGCCGTCGTTCGGAGAGAACTGTCTTGCCAGATGGTCGGCGAAGATCTCAGCTCTCTCCGAGGCTTCGTAGCGCCGAGTTCCATCGACGTGGAGTAGGGGCCTGGTAGGCGGCGGCTATTTCGTCAACTGACGACACAGTCGGTGAAGGGACGTCTTGGGCTTTGTCGAGTCTTGACTCCCAGCTGCTGGCGGCGGTGTCGTCTAACTCCCGTTTTATTTCCTCTAAAGCTGTTTAGGCGGCTTCTTATAGTGGGGTCTCTCGTAGACTGCCAAAACCGGCGTGTCCTCCGCTTCTTCTCCAGTAGGCGGCGCAGGTTCAGTGAGGGTGGTGGCAATCTTCTGCTGTGGTTGGCTCCTATACTTAATTTTAGTTATGGTTATGTACTGCTTTCAGCTATTGAAGGTTTCTTTCCATTACAGAGATTCAGATGGTACACACGATGTGATATCTAGTTTGTTAGTCTTATCAACCTGATGTATAGATAAGATATATTATGATAATATTCTGAATAGATAAGAATATACAATAAAGTGATTATATTTTATTTATAAAAATCCTGCCTCTACTTTGGGGCAAGTATTAATAAATCAGAATGATATTAACACTTACCAGTTTTAACCTCTTTTGTGAGAGTAGAGCTGCTGCTGCGTCTGGGCTGTCGAAGCGGTCTTCTTAACAAGATACACACATTCATACATTGATAGTATCATAATCATCATTATTAATCCATCATCGGCTCATTACTGAGTGAGGTCTCTCAGAAATTAAATTAAGAAATTAAATATCACATGCTTTATCGCATTGGGCCAGCGTTTTGCTCTATAACCCTTCACTTAAAGGAGTCCTCGCTCGTTAATAGTATACTATTGACAATTCCTATAAAATCTTTAGAACCATGAGATTTTGAAACACTAAATTTTAACAGGAAACTAGTAAACCCCGATAGTTGATATTACTAAATTGTATCTTCAGTTGAGTATAATTTTTTATTTTGCATTATCAAACTTTTTGAATTTATATGTTCTGAGAAACCTGCTGCATTCACATTATTGGATCAAATTATGAAGTGGTAAAATTAACTTACTAACTCTGCTTGTATGTTCTCTGAAAGAGGGAGATATGGGCTGGAAGCTTGCTGGTGCTGATGGTGGAGGTGATTCTAAAATAAAAAGAACTAGGTTAGTAGGTGTATTATGAAGAATTGATCATTTTTGATTTTATATTAACTTAGGGACACGTATAGCAAACAGCCAACCTGATGTTAAATGGTAACCTATGTCAACGACAGTTGCATTACCAAACAGATCACAGAACTACTTAGATTGCATCCTAATTAGAATTGCATTGGACTTTTCACCTTGAGACAAATATTAAGGTGTAAATAATAAACATATTGTAACCTAAGTATATTTTTGTACATCATATTTTGTCTCTTGATTGAATTTGAAACCGCCTGTGAATGCAAAGATAAAAATATGTCTAATGCCCAGTCAAACTACTCAATTACTACTACAACTAAAAGACATGTGCACAGTTATGAGGAGAAGCAAAAGACATTATAAGAAAATATTCTTTACCTGTTGCAGTCACTATCACTTCATTGTGGTAATCGATTAAACAATCTTCAATCTCTTTTGTATCCAAAACGCTTGTACTCAGATTAGAAATACTCTGAGTACTTGTACTCTGAGTGTTGAGGAGTGAAGACTGTGTCGAAGAAACCTGTGAATGTTATGAAGGTTTTTAAACACTGCATTAGCATACACAAACAGATAATATTTTCATTGTAATAAAACACTTGGCTCTCATCATGACTTGATTGATTTGTTCAGTAACTTAAAGATTCATGTGGTTAAAAATAAGTTTTTAACCACATGAATCTTTAAGTTTTATGAGTGACAGAAAAGAGAAATGCAGTTATTTTTTGATAGCACAAGAACACAAATAAATAATACCTAAAAAATAGGCACCCATGGTGACATACAGTACATGTATGTCACCAGATACAGCACCCTTGCCGATTATTGATAAAACCTTTTTTTCAAGTTCTGTTAAATCGCCGAGGGTAGCTGGCCCATCACCTGTGCTAGAAGATTCTCGCCTTCTTGCAGAAACCTTATTTTTTGTTTTAAATTTCAAGTCTGCCAGATTAAAAAATTAAGCATGATAAGCATCTGCAGCCAACCAAAAAAATAAGAAACCACATGAATCTTTAACTTTTATGAGTGACAGAAAAGAGAAATGCAGAGTTATTTTTTGATAGCACAAGAACACAAATAAATAATACCTAAAAGCTTACCAAAATAGGCACCCTGTACTGTATGTCACCAGATACAGCACCCTCGCCGATTATTGATAAAACCTTTTTTTCAAGTTCTGTTAAATCGCCGAGGGTAGCTGGCCCATCACCTGTGCTAGAAGATTTTCGCCTTCTTGCAGAAACCTTATTTTTTGCTTTAAATTTCAAGTCTGCCCAGTACTACAGATTAAAACCAAATCCTTTGACAAGGCTTGGGTGCTCCATTAAGTGCTGCAGCAGCTCGTCCATATGACTTTGCATCACTCGATGTTCCACTATTATTAGAAGAAAATGTTAGTTAAAGGAAACCAATGTACGCATTGTTTGTACTGAACTAGGTATAATTGATTTTTAACTTATTTTCCAAAATTAAAATTCAACAATCGCTTTCAATGCACGCTGCGCAGCATAGAGTACTATATTGCTACATATATATATTTTTGTTTTCGTTTATTGCTGTTCTATCGCGAGTGGCGCTAGTATCAATGGAAAACTATAAACTATAAATGGCACGAATAGTTCTTTTCTGCAGGACAAAAATAGTATTAACGGTAGCTGCATTTCCCCATAATAAGATTCCATAGGACATAATACTATGAAAATAACGAAAATATACTACGCGAGCTGTATGCTTTAGTAGGCCAAGAGATTTCCAGACAAAATTCTTGAACGTGTGGAATTCTGCAGCTAAGGCTTTTACGGTTGGAGCACTGAAGAACCAGGTTGCAAGAGATTTTTTTCAAATTCTTCTATTCTCGTTGTAAACATTGAAGTTAGTTCCTCCATATTCTTTGCAAGCTGTTCCACTGTGTTCATTTTTCAGGTTTATTGGTATTGAAAGTGTGTGTGTGAGTTCAGTTAAGGCAACTTTGCACAGGTAAAATAAATTTAGCACATATGACTTATTATATATGTATTAATTTAATTAAATAATGAGGAGCTCAAAAAACGTGTCTATATACTTTAATGTCTACCCGCCAAAAAAAAAAGCAATTTTTACCATAAAATGTAAACTTAACCATCCTGTTTTTTAATTGAAAGTTAATGCATAGGTTTAGCAATAAAAATACATTATCCAAATTGCCCTTATTTATTTACTTTTATTACTACTTAACTTTCATAGAACTTAAAAAAAAGGAACATTTTATAATTAAAAACTTTAACATTTTAGACTGAAAGTTGTTATATTTTTTTATTGATTTTGCAAATCAATAAAAAAATATAACAACTTTCAGTCTAATTGTTATATATATGGCACTTAGGTACATAATAAGTAATTATAATAAAAAAATAATTATTTGTCTTTGGCACATGTGACACAAAAATCAATTTTATGTTCACCACATATCGCTACCTTACAATTTGCGCAAATACTTTTAGTCATACGCTTTTTCTTGTAATGGCACTTCCCACACGTCTTTTTTTCCGATTTTCTCCTCTTGAAGTAGTTGATGACTCTCCTTCATCAAGAGAAGCTTGGCCTGATGGCTGCTGGTCTTGACTGGTAGTTGGTGGCTGCAATGAAAGAACGCTCCTAATTTTTTCTTTTACTTGCGTTGGCATCGTTGTTTTGGCCAACCTTGTCTTTAGCCAAGGCTCGACTAGTTGAAAATGAAGTGTTTTCATAAAATCCCTCCGTGGAACTACTTTTCGCCCAGCTGTTAATAAATTGTGAGACTATATAATGTAGCTATTGATTGAAGCTACGAGTATATTGATCATTCCGTAGAAGATACACATTGGCCATCTACTAGTTGTTCAGCTACTCGACATATTAGAGCACATCTGATCGAAAGTATGAACGCCTCTTTTAGTCGAGTTATAAAATTCGATCATGTGTGGTTTTTTAGAGGATGTGTTTATAGTGCCTTCCTCATCGCAAGACGACAACATGTAAATAACTTTCGATGGCTTTGGCTTAAAGGACAGCAAAGTAAGTGGTCCGTCGTAACAGAATATTGAAGTGTTAACTTGCCTGTTTCTATTATTTTTTTAATTCTTCGGGAATCTCTCTTTTATTCGCTCTAAGTGTACCAACTATTGTCAATTTATACGGATCAAATTGTAGACTTTTTGCCAAAGGAATTGATGTAAACCAGTTATCCAACTCCTCCAACAATAACTAAGTAATTAAAATATTTTTTTTTCTTTTTAGTTTCGACTTTTAACGTTTTGAAGTCGGTTTTCATTTTTATTACAAAATAATTTTACCTATTAACAGAAAATCGAGGGTTTAAAAATAAAACACCACTACCATATAGAATTTATTAAACTATAGTATTTTATTATAATATCGGATGCTTGTTTTTTAACATGGTCATTCCTATCAAAATTTGAAAATCTTCCATTTAATAATCGATTTACTCCTAGGCACCAACTGTATACAATCACCTTAATACAAAGATTGCAATTAAAATCAACCAAATCAACTCTATGTCTTTCACAAGTTATTATGCTTAAATCACATGCAAAATCAATAAAATATTTAATTTGATCTTTTAAGCATTTTGATGTTGGATTATCCCGAAGACATGCAACAATCACGTAATACATATTATTCATTAAAATATGTATTAATTGGTCACTTGAGTGAAAGAGGGATTTTTTGGTATAATCAATTTCATAATTAAATAAATCAAAATCAACATTAGATCGACATAAATCATTTAAACACTTAGCACAATTTTGGAAGACTTTTGATTTGGATTTCTTAATCACATACCCTGTAACATATTTTTTTGATTCAGCATGCAATAGATAATCATTATTTTTAATATCGGTGTGGCGACACGGACCTGCCGGGAGTCCGGTGACGACACTTTGGATCAGAACAGAATGTTCTGCCGATAAAACGATAGGTTCAACGATATTCAAATAAGACGTATAATGGCCTGGACAACAGCAAGTACTTACCGGTCGTACTGTGGCGTACCAAGCCGTGGTGCCTGGTTGAGGTTGATGCCGTATTTTCGTGGATGGCCGCGCTATGCTGTGCTGCCTGGCAGTTCTGGTATGCTAGTATATGGAGGGCGAGACACTGTTCACAACTATGAAGTCGATTTTGGATTCTATAAAGTTCTCACGTTCTCCGAGAGCAGGAATAAACACGAATGGCCGATTTAAAAAAGGGGAACGAACTTTTATAACGGCGACGTACCGGTAACCACACGTCACCATTCATTCCAGCTCGGAGCCAATCATGATGCAGTACGATCGGTATGTTCTTTACGTGAACCGTGACATTGTCCAGTCCGGTCGCGATATTTAAATGTGATTGAACCTAACGTTTATACATTATAAACTAATGGAGAATGAACATACCGCCCACCAAAATACAGCTGGTATGTTCCGGATAAAAAAATAATAATAAATATGATTATCTAAGTAGAGTTAGACAGTAGATAAATAATAATATACATAATATAGAAAACGATATGTGTTACGAATGATATATCTTATGGTATAAAATTATATATAACTATGTTATAAACGTTATTTTATTATAAATAAATAGCTTAAGGTAATGTAAATTACGATTCGATAGGCAGAAGGCAGAGCTTTACAAGAGGTCGTTTAATCAAGTTATCTTTAGTTTTTTTTTTTTTTTTTTTTCTCTTTATTTAAAGAGCTTAGTCAAAATTTGACTATGTCGCTCTGTAAGTTAAACAAAAATTATTATCTTAAATCTATACATATTTTTGCTAATTTATACAATAATTTAGCATTATCACTAGTAGGGAATGATAAGAAGGATATACAATGAGTAATATTTAACGTAATGTTTAAACTAATTTGAAGATATTGTCTAAAGTATTCATTTCGGACACATTCCATTAAGACATGATATACATCCTCAATTGTACCACAATCTGTACAATTGGGAGTATTCACTATTTTCATAATAAATTTAAACTTATTCAATGGAATATGTCCTGAGCGAATTCTAAATGCTATAATTAAATCACTACGACTAAGAGTACAGTCATCAAACCATAATTTTTTCCAAGGCTGTGGTTGCATAGTTCTATACCAAATCCCTTTTTCTTTTGAACGCTTGTCAAAATGCTCATTCCAAAGATCCGTACATTTTTTTTTCGCATAACAAAGTAAATCTGTGTAAAAAGGAACACCTTCTATGTTGACTCCTTCAGTTGATGCTATCTTAGCAAGTCTATCAACCTTGTCGTTACCAATTATGTCTACATGAGATGGTATCCACTGCAGGACAATTATTTTTGAATTTAATTGGAGCTTATAGATTTGGTCTAAAATTGTATATGCTATCGGTGCACAACGATAAGTCGATGTGCATCTTACTAAATATTGTAGTGAGCTCTTGGAATCCGTAAATATGACAAAATTATTATTATTATTCACAGTTTGTATATATGATAATGCCTCTGCAATTGCTAAAAGTTCTAAAAACATGATGCACATATGATAATCGACTTTAAATAGCATGTACTCTTCTGACTGTGGGTCATAAAAAGCTGCTCCTGATCCGTTTTTATCTTTTGACCCGTCAGTAAATAATTGGTAATAATGATTGTAAGTTTCAGTAATAAATTTATTTGTTATTAAATTTAGTTCCGATTTATCATATGAATTTTTGCTATTTTTTAAAGAATGTATTTCAGTTCTAGTAAAATTACGAACATCTATATTACTAATCCAAATGTCTAAGGAAAACATTTCTAATTTACAACTAGATTGTATGTGTTTCATCTTCAAGCTATCATGAATTTATCTTTAGTTTAAACGGTTTCTGTACGGACGATACCATCTGGACCGGGATGTAACTCCTTAATTGCGGAATGTCTATTCTCGTAGGCGGCGTGAGTAGTTGTGTTGCTTTGGGGGTAATAGTAATATTTTGTAGGTGCGACCAAACTTTGGAAATACAATAACTGCCTGCCGCAATCACGCCTACTCCCACTCATCCCATGGCCACTACCTGTGTACTGCTGTACAACCTGTGTTCTCGCCAGGACCCATTCTCGTTTCCCTGAATGGTTTGCTTCAGGTGCCAAGTCCACGGGTTGTACCATACAGTATGATCGATGGCTCCATCTATATCTCTATTGCGATCTTGTATATTCAGCACATCTCTGATCGTCAAGTGTCTTTCATTTTCAATGTGTTGGAGGAACCTATTTCTAACCCTGGTGTTGATGTCATACCTGACACGAGGCTCCACCACATTATTACGATCCAAGTAGTCGGACACTATATTTGACGCATAGGCCTGCCACGTTGCGTCCATACGTTTTCCAATCATGCGTTCACATAGTGTGTAGAAAGCACCTTCTTCATGTTCTCGCTCTTGTTGTCTTTGCCGTGCCAATAAAGCTCGTCTTTCCTCCTCAGCCAGCAGCCTGTCTCGTTCTAGTTGCACCCTCTCTAGTTCCAGTCTTGCTTCTCTGTTTTCCGGTGCCGCTTGCTCTTCTTCTTGCCGTATGTCCTCAGCGCTAACGGCCCGGCCGGCCGCCGCGAGCCCTCTGCCTATTATATTTCGTGCGGCATCCATGCTGTTCACAGCTTATCCCTCCGTTTCTCGGGGAGCGTACCGGTCCTTTCACCGGAATCAGGGAGCACGGTTGTCGTCTTTTATCAATACAACAGCATTTACATCGAGTAGCTTCGATGTTTTTGTCCATTTAGCACGTAAGGTTAATGAGTGCAAATATTCGTTTTTCCAACGAATCCAAAAATTCTGAAGGAAAGACTGAATTAACTGCCAACGGGTTAATCTATTAAGTTTTATATTAGTATAATCTACATCTGGGACGGTTGTAAGAGGCTCTAATGTCAAGAAATGACCCGGAGTCAGAACATTTAAGTCATTTGGATCAGTACTTAAAGCATTAAGAGGTCGTGAATTAAGCACCGCTTCAATTTGAACAAACAGCGTGGACAGTTCCTCGAAAGTTAAAACCTGATTACCTATTATCCGATAAAGATGAGATTTAGCCGCGTTGATATTTATTTCCCACACACCACCAGAGTGAGGGGCTGACGGAGGGTTAAATTCAAATTTGATTCGTTCCGTATGCGAAGCATTCTTTAGCAAGGATAGATTATTGCTCACACCAATGAAATTAGTTACACAATCTGCGCGGATCACATTACATCGACCCCGACGTCCAACAAAACGACGCAACGCTGCTAAAAACCCATCAGCTGACAACGATGATACGACTTCCAAATGGACTGCTTTTGTAGCTAAACATACAAATAAGCATAGATAAGCCTTATATTTTTTGGCTCCACGATGAGTACCTAGTTTGATACGGAAAGGTCCGCCGAAGTCAACACCCACGATAGAAAATGGTTTCACTTGATTAACACGAAATGAAGGTAGATCGCTCATATATGGCTCTAACTATAATATAAAAATAATTATTTGTTTTTGGCACATGTGACACAAAAATCAATTTTATGTTCACCACATATCGCTACCTTACAATTTGCGCAAATACTTTTAGTCATACGCTTTTTCTTGTAATGGCACTTCCCACACATCTTTTTTTTCCGATTTTCTCCTCTTGAAGAAGTTGATGGTTGCTGGTCTTGACTGGTAGTTGGTGGCTGCAATGAAAGAACGCTCCTAATTTTTTTTTTTTTACTTGCGTTGGCATCGTTGTTTTGGCCAACCTTGTCTTTAGCCAAGGCTCGACTAGTTGAAAATGAAGTGTTTTCATAAAATCCCTCCGTGGAACTACTTTTCGCCCAGCTGTTAATAAATTGTGAGACTATATAATGTAGCTATTGATTGAAGCTACGAGTATATTGATCATTCCGTAGAAGATACACATTGGCCATCTACTAGTTGTTCAGCTACTCGACATATTAGAGCACATCTGATCGAAAGTATGAACGCCTCTTTTAGTCGAGTTATAAAATTCGATCATGTGTGGTTTTTTAGAGGATGTTTTTATAGTGCCTTCCTCATCGCAAGACGACAACATGTAAATACTTTCGATGGCTTTGGCTTGAAGGACAGCAAAGTAAGTGGTCCGTCGTAACAGAATATTGAAGTGTTAACTTGCCTGGTTCTATTATTTTTTTTAATTCTTCGGGATTCTCTCTTTTATTCGCTCTAAGTGTACCAACTATTGTCAATTTATACGTATCAAATTGTAGACTTTTTGCCAAAGGAATTGATGTAAACCAGTTATCCAACTCCTCCAACAATAACTAAGTAATTAAAATATTTTTTTTCTTTTTAGTTTCGACTTTTAACGTTTTGAAGTCGGTTTTCATTTTTATTACAAAATAATTTTACCTTTTAACAGAAAATCGAGGGTTTAAAAATAAAACACCACTACCATATAGAATTTATTAAACTATAGTATTTTATTATAATATCGGATGCTTGTTTTTTAACATGGTCATTCCTATCAAAATTTGAAAATCTTCCATTTAATAATCGATTTACTCCCAGGCACCAACTGTATACAATCACCTTAATACAAAGATTGCAATTAAAATCAACCAAATCAAGTCTATGTCTTTCACAAGTTATTATGCTTAAATCACATGCAAAATCAATAAAATATTTAATTTGATCTTTCAAGCATTTTGATGTTGGATTATCCCGAAGACATGCAACAATCACGTAATACATATTATTCATTAAAATATGTATTAATTGGTCACTTGAGTGAAAGAGGGATTTTTTGGTATAATCAATTTCATAATTAAATAAATCAAAATCAACATTAGATCGACATAAATCATTTAAACACTTAGCACAATTTTGGAAGACTTTTGATTTGGATTTCTTAATCACATACCCTGTAACATATTTTTTGATTCAGCATGCAATAAATAATCATTATTTTTAATATCGGTGTGGCGACACGGACCTGCCGGGGGTCCGGTGACGACACTCTGGATCAGAACAGAATGTTCTGCCGATAAAACGATAGGTTCAACGATATTCAAATAAGACGTATAATGGCCTGGATAACAGCAAGTACTTACCGGTCGTACTGTGGCGATCCAAGCCGTGGTGCCTGGTTGAGGTTGACGCCGTATTTTCGTGGATGGCCGCGCTATGCTGTGCTGCCTGGCAGTTCTGGTATGCTAGTATATGGAGGGCGCGACACTGTTCACAACTATGAAGTCGATTTTGGATTCTATAAAGTTCTCACGTTCTCCGAGAGCAGGAATAAACACGAATGGCCGATTTAAAAAAGGGGAACGAACTTTTATAACGGCGACGTACCGGTAACCACACGTCACCATTCATTCCAGCTCGGAGCCAATCATGATGCAGTACGATCGGTATGTTCTTTACGTGAACCGTGACATTGTCCAGTCCGGTCGCGATATTTAAATATGATTGAACCTAACGTTTATACATTATAAACTAATGGAGAATGAACAATCGGACATAACATTTAGCAATGAATCAATATTAATTATATAATTAAAAATTTGAGAATCATTACGATTATTTAGAATTAAATATGATAGTGATTGCATTCCAGTATTTTTATCTTCTTCACAATTAGCGCCTACAGAATGAGGTGAATTATAATTATTGACAATCAACGTTTTGAAAGCATTCATAAATTGATTACAATTAGGATTGATATTTCTAACACCATTACTTCTAATACTACTAAAAAAATTTTCTAATGGATCCTGATTAAAATTTCTAGCTACTAAATTAGTTATCTTATGATTAACTTATAAATACTCCCAAAATTCCTTAAATGTTTTCATATTCCTAACCCAATTTCTAATTGATGGAATCGATTCATATTTTATTTCGTCAACACCATTTCTTCTATGTAATAATTTAAATTTAATTGATTCTAAAATCGGAATCAGTTCGCCCCACAACTGGAAGTGGGGTGATTTTTTTTATACAACACTTGTACATTTTATGTTCATCATTGTAGGAATGACCATTAAAAGAGTCAAATAATTTATCAAAAATCAAAAGAAAATCAGCTGTTCCATTACACTCTTCGGGTAATATTCCATGTTCTGTAAAAGAAAATAGACATTACATTAGGTATAAATTAAAACAATTTTTGATATAAGATATGAACTCACTATAGGATAAACATTGCAAATTGGACATAAAAATTCAAAGAAATTGATATTTTAGAAAAAATAAAATAAGAATACCGTATTTGATATATAACTGTATACCAGTACTATGAAATACGTCATATTTACTACATTTTCAAAAAATAGAAGAACTTATACCTACTTTCTGAAAATCGAAGTGCAGCAGATACTTGTTGGCTAAATACCTGTGCAGCTAACTTAACCTTCATTTTTTTTAATTTATCCTTATTTACATGATCTTCGGTTAACTTATTTACTAGACGAATTTCATCATCACCAACATCAATGGCCAGTAGCATTTTTAGGGGTTCCCATATTGCCCACTTTTATTGCCCATTTACAATAAATTTTGCATCTTTATTTAATAAATTATTTCTAATGCCTTTGAGCAAATGGGGTGAATGAAACAATGGGAACACTTTCATGCTATTTACCTCATAGTGCATTTGTAGGTTTCGTTTAATGTCATATTTTTTTCTCGTTTCTTCTTTTAATTCTTTTATAACTGCAACATTTCTGGGACATTGGTCACAAATTGTAGTTACTACTTTGAGGCCTGCTGCGTTTAATTCTTTTATTACAGTTATTAACAGGGCTTCCAAGTCACTTTTTTTTGTTTCACCTTTTGTAAAAGTAAAACAAATGGGTTGTTTTGTCATGCTTTTAATGCCTTTGATCATAAAAACAAGGGCATGATCTGCAATATTATCACTTTTGTAATGCCATTATCTTGAAAACCTACAATTTCACTTAAAAATGCATTGTACACAAGACCAGGGGCTAACGAAATTTCGTCAAATAGCATATTTACTATTTTTTTTTCTTCTAATTACAAATTAAAAATTGTTTTAATAATAGTGTTTCCGAGTCAACACTGAATGTCAATCAATCAATCAGCCTATTGCCGTCCACTGCTGAACGAAGGCCTCCCCTAATGAGCGCCAACTATCCCGGTCCTGGGCAGTTCGCATCCATCCACTGCCCGCCACCTTCCTTAAATCATCGGTCCATCGTGCTGCAGGGCGTCCTACACTACGCTTGCCTAAACGCGGTCTCCACTCTAACACGTGTCGGCTCCATCGACCATCAGTACGTCTGGAGACATGACCGGCCCACTTCCACTTCAGCGAGCTAATTCTACGCGCGATGTCGGTTACTTTAGTTCTCTGGCGAATGACTTCATTGCGAATTCTATGTGCCAGAGAAACCCCAAGCATCGCGCGTTCCATTGCTCGCTGAGCTACCTTGAATTTGTGAACCAGTCCCACGGTAAGTGTCCACGTTTCGGCTCCGTACGTCATTACGGGTAGGATGCACTGGTTAAATACTCTGGTCTTAAGAGATTGTGGGATCGATGACTCAAGGATATGTCGTAGCTTCCCGAAAGCCGCCCAGCCCAAATGTATTCTTCGATTAGCCTCCTTCTCAAAGTTGTGCCGGCCAAGTTGTATGGTTTGGCCAAGATATACGTATTCGTGCACAACTTCAAGAGTATCGCCATTCACGACCACTGGTCTCGGAGATACATGGGCGTTTAGCATGATTTTCGTTTTACGAAAATTCATTCCGAGGCCCACCCGTCTTGAAGAATCATCTAGGCTGTTTAGCATTTCTTCCAGATCATGCAGAGTCTCTGCCATGATGACTATGTCATCGGCAAACCGCAGGTGTGTTAAAAATTGCCCGTTGATGTTAATGCCGCGTCCGTTCCAATTGAGTGTTTTGAAGACGTCCTCCAATGCACAGGTAAACAGTTTCGGGGAGATAACGTCCCCCTGCCTTACCCCGCGGTGCAATTGGATTGGCCTTGTGCTCTGACCTTGTACTTGGACGGTCATTGTTGCGGCTTTGTACAGACACCTTAAAACTTGGATATAGCGATAGTCAATGAGGCATCTCTGCATAGATTCTAGCACCGCCCAGGTCTCGATGGTGTCGAAGGCTTTCTCATAGTCCACAAATGCCAGGCAAAGAGGCTGATTGTATTCTTCGGTCTTTTGGATTATTTGCCTTAGTGTGTGAATGTGGTCTATGGTACTAAAGCCTTTTCGAAACCCGGCCTGCTCTATGGGTTGGAAGTCATCGAACTTTTGGGCGAGACGGTTCGAAATAACCCTCGAAAACAACTTGTATACATGGCTTAGGAGGGATATAGGTCGGTAGTTCTGTAAAAGGGCATTATCCCCTTTCTTGAAGAATAACAACACGACAGCCCGGCTCCATGCCTCCGGTGTAATGCCCGTATGAAGGATAGAATTAAAAAGCTTAGCGAGCTCTGTTAAAATAGGTGCTCCGCCCGCTCTCAGAAGCTCTGAAGTAATTCCATCCTCCCCAGGAGCTTTGTTGTTTTCTAGCTGTCCAAGAGCTATTCTAATCTCGCCCACGTCGATGTCAGGAAGCTCGTCTGTTTGGTGACGTACTAGTCTGGCTCGTGCATCATCCACGCGATGAGCCTCAGGTGGAGGTATTCGTGAGGAGTAAAGATCTCCATAGAATTTTTCGACTTCAGCGAGGATCTCTGGTCTCGAGGTGTGACGGTGGTGCCTTGAGCAGTTCTTATTTTATTCAGGTGACAACAAGAAGAGTGAGATTTGGCGAAGACTTTCAAGCCCCTATTGAGTGCTATTGCATCTTCAATTTTTCGGGTATTCGCTTGTCGTATGTCACGCCTTATGAGATTCTTTATCTTCCTGTCAAGTACCTGACGCTTAGACGGTGATGCTTCCACCAGCTCGCGTCTCTTCGTCATCTCGTCCAGAGTCTTGCTTGTAAGCTTCGACTTTTGTCTATTGCTCTTTGGTCGAAAATATTTTTGGCCCATCTCACGAATCACACGAATCAGACTATTAGTGGCGTCGTTAATGTCCTGTGTGGTTTCCAATACAGCAAATCGGTTTTGTAGCTCTAGCTGGAAGCTTTCACATCCAGCTTGCATCTGGGGCGTTGTTGGTCTTAGAGTCGATTTCATTAGCCGAGATCGTTCATTTTTAATATTGATACTCAGGGTGCCTCTTAGAAGTCGGTGATCACTGCCGGTTTTTACCCTGTTGATCACTGAGACATCCCTGAAAAACTGAAACTAAACTGAAAACTGAATGTACTATATATAATCTCTCAGTTCCAGATATTGTAAAGTATTTTCCTTGTTTTTGTACTCTTTGCTTAAACTTGTACCTTTCTGCTAATATACTTGGTTTGGGTTGTAAGTTACTCTGCATAATTGTGACTAACTCCGTAAAAGTTTTATTAGCAGGTTTTTCGGGTGTACAAAGATTTACTAATAATTCATACGTTTCGCTTCCCATTACAGTAATTAAAGTAGCCACTTTTAGCTCGGATTTCACATTATTCACCATGAAATATTGTTCTAACCTCTCAACGTACAAGGTCCAATTGTCCACTGATATTTTAAAAGGCTCAATTTTTCCGATCGACATTCTTTTATTATATCAATAATTGACACGTAAGTCCTACTCGTCGCCACTGATAGATATTTAAGATATTATCAATATTAAATAAAAGTATAAGAAAAGGAGCTCAAGAAAACACGTTTTTGCTATTTGACATTTAATGCGGGACTGGGTTGCCAACATGATAAAATAATACAATCGTATTACGTAATATGTTGCCACTTATATATTGCAACTTTTCCTTCAATTTATTAATAATATTTTGAAAACATTTCTGCTTCAAACAGCTTTTTTTAGGGCCTAAAAGAAAGTATCATAATATAATTGTCAAGTTTTAATACATATTGTATTAGGTATAGGGTTAGAACACCTGTTTGATGATGGATCAGTCTTACATTGAAGAAGAAAAAGGATTGCTATATGAAATATAACCAGAGAAGCTCCATGAGATACCCATCCTGGTACAAAAAAAAAGAAATATTAACTGCACAGCAATATGAAAGATGACGAGTTATCCCAGATTATATTTAGAATATATTTTTAATACACACACACACACGCACACGCACACACACGCACACGCACACACACACACACACACACACACACACACACACACACACACACACACACACACACACATACACACATACATTGAGTAAATAAATAATTAGTATTTCTTTATGTTCTGAGCAAGAGAGAAAATTTACATTTGTGCTTATAATTAATTTAATGTACTCTGAAATGTTGTTTTTATTGCAATTGGTCTTCAATACTTCTATGGTTAGCTGCTCGAAATGGGCAAAGGAATCAAATAATGATCTTGATGGATAGCACAACCATTTTTTGGTTGCTATATTCTTTTCTGTTTATAAATTGGTAAAAACTCTGTTCTACACCACTTTCTCCTTTTTGCATGTTGAACAATTTTAAATACGCTTTTCTTTACTAGAGTTTAGTTTATCCATCCACGGCGATACCCTATTGCTGCACTCCTTTCTATCTGAATTTGTGATTGACCCTCTAATAATTCTTGGGTATCTATAAGGTCTATCATTGTATGATTCTCTTCTATCACAAGATCTACTTTTATGTGTTGCTCCTCTTTATTAAAAAAGTACTTTAAAGTTTGGAGACAAACACTGTCGTCTCTCTCACAATTGGCTCCAATTGAATTAGATGAGGAAATATTGTTTATCTATGTTTTATATGCCCCTTCAAATGCCTAGAAGATGGGCATAATGTTACTGTAGCCACGGGCCTGGCCTATATACACAGCAGCTCACAGTAGCAAGTCGAAAAGATGTTCACAGCAGCACGGAGGAACTGATGCTCAACTCAACGTGGTGGCAGTAAACTAGATGTAGTGTAGATTACGTTAATACCGAGAAACAGATGCTCAACTCAGGTCTCAGCGTAATTAATATCTCACAACTGTTTTTACTTTTTCAATCAGATCCGAAACAGTGTCAAATGAATTCTGGACAATTAAATTCAAAGTGTGTCCGTAAAAGCTATAACTTTTCAACCCAAAATTATTAATGTCTTTTAAAGTTAGGCAGTTCAGTTCAGACAGTGGTAGCCCAGCGGTAACGCGGTCGCTTGGATAACCGAGTGATGCGGGTTCGAATCCGGGTCTCGCACCCCTGATACTTTCATGTGCGAATTATTTCTATCATGATTACCACTTGTCTTACGATGAAGGAAAACATCGTGAGGAAACCTGCATGTCTGACAAAACCTAACAAGTTTTCGAAAGACATGTGAAGTCCGCCAACTCGCACTAGGCCAGCGCGGTGGACTATGGCCTGATCCCCCTCGTACTGAGGGAGGCCCGTGCCCAGCAGTGGGACATTAATAAGGGCTGATGATGATGATGAAAGTCAGGCAGCTATTTCCATAGCATTTTATCGTACGGTATTTTGTTGTGGGGTAATGCAGCGGAAATTAAATCAATATTTATAATTCAAAAAAAGGCCATTCGGGCTATTTATAACATGAGCGCTCGGGATACTCTCCGCGAACATTTTAAAGAAATAGGTATACTTACGGTTGCTGCGCAATATATATATTGTAACATCATGTTTGTTCGTCAAAACGTTGATAGCTACCTAGGCTAGATCAAGGCTCTGCGACGAACACGGTATAAATACAAGAAATAAGGATAAACTTGTAACACCCAGTTTTCGCCTACAAAAAGTAAATAGGTCATTTATGGGGCAAGGTGTACGCATGCATAATAAAATTCCACAGTCAATATTGAACTTGCCTTTGAAGTAATTTAAAACTAAAATTAAAAATACGCTACTGAATAAGGCTTATTACACCATTACGGAATACTTAGTAGATGTAAATGTGTGGGAATAATATCTGGTTGTGTCTCACGTAGGATAAATAGATAAATATTGTAATACAATATTGTAATCAAATATTTTTTTTTGAAAAGAGCAACTGTTGAGTTTCTCGCCGGTTCTTCTCAGCAGAACAGCTTTCCGAGCCGGTGGTAGCTTACTCACAGACTTACAGACTGACATTTAATTATATAACATCTAATAGTATTAAGTATCTTTTAATGAGTTTATCTGTCTGTGGCAAATGTATTCATCTTCAGCTTTGCTTCCAACTTGTCAAGCAAAGTGAGAATATTAACGATGCCAGGATGTGAGAATTGACGTAACTCACTATCTGTGAGTTTTTGTGGAGTAGTTTAGTGTTTTATATAAAAGTAATTGGTCAAATACTCCCCGGGTTTAATAGTATTTCAAAATCCTGCCGTTATCCATTGACAGCTTCACGACGATTTTCAAATACAGCACATTATTGTATATTATTCGATAGTTACACACATAAAACAACTATTATACACCATATGACTTTGAAAACACAATAAATTAGTATAAATATAATTATTTTACATATTTTATACAAATTAAAATACGGAGCTACAATTTTGACGTATTACCTGGGCCAGTGTTGCCAGCATCCTTCCAATCCATTTAAGAAGATGGGTAACGTTCACGGACCTATTTACGGCAGAATCCAAACAATAAAACTTCTTGCCACTTAAATCAACATAAACCAGTATCCAGTGTACGCTATTGACATTAAGTGGCAAAAATATTGCTGTCTTGTTCGCCCATTCTCTTCTTAAATTTTCCAGAAAATATCCCTCGAAGGTGTTCGATGCTTGAAGTATTATTAAGCTTATCTCACACAATGTACTTGCTACATGAGTATACCACTCAAATTCTAAGATACTGATGTGAAAACAATAGTCAATTAATAAATTCGACAGCCAATTTTCTCCGTACAGTGTACTATAATCTTCACCGTTTAAGTAGACTAATTTAGTATCGTCACTGACATTTCTGGTGTACGCGACCAAATACAGTCTCGGTAAATTTAACGAATAATAATAATTGTGGTTTTTAATGGTCCTATTGTGGTAAAAAACTAAATTTTCAGGTATTTTATCCGCCAGTTTTTGAATTTTACTTCCAGCTTGGTATGTCGTAAGTACTTTTCTTTTTATATTTTTACGGTTCCATGATTCTTCAGATTTTATATTGTCCGGTTCATTAATTTTAATTCGTGTTTTTATTTTTCAGAATAACATGGGATGGTAATAAATCAATGATCTTGAACATTGCTTTCCAGCGAGAATAAATTGTCTCAATGAATCTTCCAGCTTTGAGCTGTTTTTCATTTTCAAGTTTGATGATTTTAAAATGATTTTCAGCCGTAGCGTTATTGGAATGATTTTTATCTGGATTTAAAATGGCTGACCAGAAAGTAGTGAATGGAACTAGTTGTCCCATGACATATTCACCAAAATCTGGAGAACAATATATGTTGTTGTCTAAATTAAGGTCATTTTTTAAGCTTTCTGCTTTAATTTCTTCAAATTTTGGCAAGAGATGTTGAAAAAAGGGACTCGCTTGGTAAGTAGAACTAAACTCGCAGTCATTAAAATCAAATTTTAATTGATTATCACCGTCTGAAGGAACTGAATTAATCTTAAAATCAGTTGTTTTTGCCAGACACTTAATAGCATTAACTACTCTAGATTCTTTTTTCGGAAATAATAATAAATAAAAATAATCTTCAAGTAGTTTAACTAAATTCTGAAAAGTTTTACAATGAACAAGAACTGCAAAAATTTCTAAATGTAATGATCTTTCAGATTTTTTAATATTTTTGTTGGTCATTTGACGGGAGATCATCTTCATGAAATGAAAGTAACACGTGAAAAGTGGTGTGATATTATCAGGCAATGGTCGGTTGGATTGAATACATTCATATGATATGTTTAAGTAATCAAGAACACTGCAGTTATTCCAAGACATCATCACCGCATTTATACTGGCCCATGACCAGTCAGTGACTACTTTCTTGAATAAAGACCACCTTAATTTATTTAAAAACCATATATTTTTGAAAAAATCCAAGCATTTTGCGATGTGTTATATATTATCCTAGTATACAGAAATGCATATGTAATCTTGATTCCCCTACTCCCCTGTACCTCACATTTGTAAGTATAAATGAATATGTAATCCCTTAGTTTAGTTTAGTCTTAAGTGAGCTAGAGTTAATATCATACAGTTTTAAATTGATTTTGTAATTAAAGGTGTTTTACAGTATAAAATAAAAATTATATTTTTTTAAAAAGGACTTTTAAAAACACCTCATAACATTTTTGGTGGCAGCGGTGGGATCCGAAAATTCCGGTGACCCCTAAATTAAATAACTCGTAAAGCTCACTAGGCTCCGCGTAGCCAAATTAAAATAAAATTATGAAATTAAATTGATCAATAAAGAACTCGAAAAGCGTGTGAGTGTGTGATAGTGAAGTGAATAAAAAAAAAGTGAAGTGAAAAGTGCTTCGAGTTCCATCATCAGGTCAAAGGACCTCAGACGCGTGAGTGTCTGTACCCGCCCGGTGCAGCACCAAGGAAAACATCCTTGAGACCACCCAGCTGGGCATCACGGGAGGTCCGGTCGACGAAAGAATGCGGCGCATCGTTCTGCTTGCATCGATTTTCTGCGAACTGTGAGTGATATGCATGCTTGCAACTTCGGCTACGCGTTAAATATTAATTAAATGTGTATTTTATATAAGTAAATAACAATAAATTGAAAACGTATTTAGATAAATAAATTCAGTGAGTCAGTTACATTTATAATAATATAGTAGTTTTTATTATAAAGAAAATTATAAAACAAATAAATTCTAGAATTGTAATAAAATAATTTTAATAATATTTAAAATAAAAAAAAAAAAAAAATTGTAACAACTAAATATTATATATTACTATTGTGTTGACTATTCAGATCAAATTAATTAAATTTATATAAAATGGCGAAAAAGGTTGATATTCCGATACTACCGCTTAGTGAAGGTGAAAAGGCGCCTTCACCTGCCGTGTCTAAGAAAAACGAAATTGACTTAAATATTTTGTTAAAATTTATAAAACCCTATGACGGTTCTAGGGACACAATCAATTCATTTTTAACTAATTGTAATAATGCATATGAACTAGCAGCAGAATCGCAGAAGTATATATTATTCAAATATATATTAAGCCAACTTCAAGGCAAAGCTGAAATTGCTGCATCTATTAAAGATTTTACAACATTCGACCAATTAAAAGAATTTTTAAAGACTCAATTTTGTCAAAGAAAGCACTATGCACATTTAATAACAGATTTACAAGAATTAAAACAATTACCTACAGAAAATGTAATTCAGTTTGCTACAAAGATAGAATCAATATTAACTCAATTATTAACAGAAATATCTATGAATCCAACAAAAAAATCTGAAATACCAGGACGCACAGCTGCTATGGAAGATTTAGCTCTTCACCATTTTTTAATGGGATTGCATCCCAGAATATCTAACATAGTTAGGTGCCGTTCTCCTAAAAATTTAAATGAGGCTATTGGTTATGCAATATCCGAGGAGAAAATTCAACAAACGTTATATAGAAAAGTAGATACTCAAAAAGAGAGAAAGTTTATCCAAAACGGTTTTCAGGACTCGAAACGAATTTATAAACCTCCTCAAGGTGTACAAAACCATTTTACACCAAGACCTTTACAAGGTCAACCATTTAATAGAAATTTTAATAGGCCTTTTCAAAAATCATTCACTTCTAATAATTCATTAGGAGAAAAGCAAGGTGCTTTTCAAAATAATCAAGGGAATAAATTTCCATCCTTTAATAGACCACGCGTTAACTTTATAAATGAAGAAGAATATTACGACCATGAACAGGAATCTTACCCACAACCATCATGTATCGAAAATGCACAAATTTCTGATGAAGGCAATTACTCAGATAATGAAAATACTGATAATTTAAACGAGTAAGGGTCTCGTCACCGTGTCTGCCGAGACGCCAAAGTAAAAAGGGCACGCGTGAAATATATAAAATTATTAACAATAATGATAGGTATTTACCTCATATTCTATTAAATACTTCTGGAAGTTCTAGACCGCTATCTCTATTACTTGATACAGGTGCATCTATTTGCCTGATCAAAAGATCATCGTTAACTAATACTGTTAAGGTTTATTCTAGTAATATTTTAGTCAAAGGAATCGACTCCAAAGAAGGTGTTCCACTAAAAAGCCTTGGTTTTATAAACTTAAAATTAAAAATAGGAGAAAATTACATATCTCATAAATTCTATGTATTTAATGATCTACAATTGCCATATGACGGAATTATAGGTACCGACCTTTTCATGACTTATAATTGTCAACTTAATTATAATACAAATAGCTTAGAGATCAAACAATATAAAACTCACTTACTTTTTAATGAACCAAATTATATAGTAAAGCCTAGATCAGAAACTGTAATAGAATGTACAGTAGAAAACCCTGAACTTAAAGAAGGAATGATATTAGATAAGCAAATAGCAGAAAATGTTTTTATTTCAAATTGCTTAGTTAAAGTTAAACCTAATAAGAGGATTAATATAACTATATTAAATGCAACAGAAAAACCGTTTAAAATTAATTCAAACTTAAATCTTAAATTAGATGAAATTCCAGCTCATAATTTTACATTAGTAAATAATTGTCATAGCGCAATTGAACGCACTGGACAAGTTTTAAATTCACTAAGGACATCGCATTTGAATGACGAAGAAAATGAAGAACTTTTAAAACTTTGCTCTGAGTATTCGGATATTTTCCACCTCCCAGATGACAGACTCACTTGCACAAATGCGTTAAAACATCAAATTAAAACAAATTCAGATGTCCCCATTAACACAAAATCTTATAGATTTCCGCAATGTCATAAGGAAGAAGTTCGTAAACAAATAGATAAAATGTTAGACCAGGACATAATTGAACCATCCGTGTCGCCTTGGTCATCACCGATTTGGGTTGTTCCCAAGAAAGTCGACGCCTCAGGTGAAAAGAAATGGCGCGTTGTAATCGATTACAGGAAGTTGAACGATGTAACTATAGGAGAATCCTATCCCATTCCACAGATTAATGAGATTTTAGATCAGCTAGGTAATAGTAAATATTTCTCAACTCTTGACTTGGCATCCGGTTTCCATCAAATCCAGATAACACCAGAAGATGCAGATAAAACAGCATTCACAATTCCAGAAGGTCACTTTCAATTTAAAAGAATGCCATTCGGCTTAAAAAATGCTCCAGTCACATTTCAGAAATTAATGAATACTGTCCTATCTGGTCTGCAAGGAATTCATTGTTACGTCTATTTGGATGATATTGTTATTTATTCTTATGATTTAAATACCCACATGGAAAAACTACAAAAAGTTTTTGATAGACTACGCCACTTTAATCTAAAACTGCAACCGGATAAATGTGAATTTCTAAGAAGAGAAGTAAATTACCTCGGACATACAATTACAGATGAAGGAGTCAAGCCAAATCCTGAGAAAGTGAAAGCCGTAAGAGAATTTCCCGTTCCAAGGACTCAAAGGGACATAAAATCATTTTTGGGTCTTATTTCTTATTATCGCAGGTTTATTCCAAATTTTTCCCTTCTTGCAAAACCTTTAACAGCTCTCTTGAAAAAAGATGCTAAATTTGATTGGAATAATGAACAACAGCTTGCGTTTGAAACCCTAAAAAGTAAATTATTAGTTGCACCTATACTCTCTTATCCAGATTTCACCAAACCTTTTATACTTACCTGTGATGCATCAAACTATGCAATCTCAGCAATATTGTCACAAGGAGAAATTGGAAAAGACCGCCCTATAGCCTTTGGTTCTCGCACATTAAATAAAGCTGAATCCAATTACAGTACAACGGAGAAGGAATGTTTAGCGATTGTGTTCGGAACTAAATTATTTAGACCCTACCTCTATGGTACAACATTTACTATTGTCACAGACCACAAACCCCTCCAATGGCTCTTCAATTGTAAAGATCCTGGGTCTAGACTGATAAGATGGAGACTTAAGTTAGAAGAGTATAATTACAATATTAAGTATAAAAAAGGAAAGGTAAATGCTAACGCCGACGCTCTATCAAGATATCCAGTGAACCCAGTTTCAATTTATACGAATGAATTAGATGCAGAAACACCTCAAGCTTCAGAACAAGAAAATATAAACATTGATAGAGACTTAGATGAATTATTAATATCTCCACCCTCTTTCCGTCTAGATGAAATTCTTTCTAACTCAGAAGATCAACTAAATACTTCCCCTTCTAATGATCAAGGAAATAATACTCAACCCTTAAACACTGAACTTGTTAATGACTCACCGCCATTAGAAATTGTTGGCTCTCCTGCAGATGAACTTCCATCACCAAGTAGTGAAGTAGTTGATGTTTTACCACCAAATTGCAGCCCGACAACTGATGATTATTCTACATTTCTTAAGGACAGAAATAAGAACTTTAACACTCAAATAATAGAACACAATGAAAGTTTAATGAAATCTTCCTTAAAAACCTTACTAATACCCACATCTATTGACCTTGATGAATCCAATCCTTATATTGAAGAAGTATTAGGTAATATTGAAAACTCAAAGGAGATTTTAGAAGCAGAGAAACAACTACACTCTTTTATTAGTGTTGAAGAAAAAAATAAAACATATCTTTTACTTTTGACGAGAGTTCATCATTTCGATGAAGCAAGTTATGCGGAAATATTCGAAACTTTAAAACACATTAGAAACAGGATGATAATATTTGGAGATATACAGGAAATAGGAATAACTGATTTTAAAAACCCATTCGAGAAACATAATTTTACGAAAATTTATAATATATTATTATACCTTTTCCACGACACCAACATCAAAATTCACATTTATCATAATAATATAACTTATCCTACTCCTACTGAAGTAAAGAAGATATTAATAGATAATCATGATATACCGATAGCAGGACATCTTGGGTCAATAAGAATGTATAACAGAATAAAGGATATGTATTATTGGAAAGGCATGCGTAAAGACATTGATAATTATGTAAAGGCTTGCAAGAAATGTCAAGAAAATAAAGCTTTAAGAAAAATTAACAGAGCACCTATGCAGATTACAAGCACATCGACAGCACCTTGGCAACGTCTTAGTTTAGACATAGTAGGACCTCTTCCAGAGTCAGGAACAGCTAAGCTAAAGTATATTCTCACCCTTCAAGATGATTTAACAAAATTTTCAGTAGCATATCCAATAAGAAGCACAACAGCAGAAGAAACAAGTGAGTGTCTTCTTCATTTTATCTCCATGTTCGGAATACCGAAAATAATAGTCACAGATCAAGGAACAAATTTTACATCTGATTTATTTAAGAAAACTTGTCAGTTCCTGAAGACCAAACAACTATGGTCATCACCATACCATCCGCAGACACAGGGTGCCCTGGAAAGGAGTCACTCGACCCTAAAGGAATATTTAAAATCTTATGTCAATGAGGGTCAAACTGACTGGCCTCGTTATGTTTACACCGCTATGTTAGCATACAACACCTCCGTACATTGCACTACACATTATACTCCGTATGAATTAATGTATGGACATAAACCAATGATCCCAAATTCCATTTTTGAAGATTCACCGGGAGCTACTTATCCTGAATATGTTAAAATGCTTCAAAACCGTTTTAAATATTCACGAGAAAAAGCTATCGAAAACATACAAAACTCAAAAATTAATTCTAAAAGACATTATGATTCACATAGTAGGCCCAAACAGTATAAAGTAGGCGATTATGTTTACTTAAAAAACCATCTTAGATTACGTAAAGCTCTTTCACCTTTATGGAAAGGACCCTACAAGGTAGTAAAGATACTTGGAAATAACACTTTGTCCTTATTGATAAATAGACGCCATGTTACCCATCATTACGACCAGGTAAAGCCAGCCGAAACAACTGGTAATATATAAAATTACTTTTAGATATTAACTATTTCATTTCGATATTAATTAGTTATAGAAAATATACTATACAACATTTTGTTGGAACTTAAAATACATATTTCAAAATGTGTATGTTAGAATATATGGGAATATAAATGTAGGATAAAAAAATAAATATATATATATATATTTAAAATAATAAAATAAAAAAAAAATAAAAATAAGTATATAAATATATATATTAAATAACAAATATAGACATATTAGATAAGGAAAGTAAGCATTGAATGGTAATCATAATTAATATAATTAAAATATTTTCAGTGTGTCCGCTCAAACGCGCCCAGATTTCATCGAACACATTTCCAAGAGTCCTGGCATATATTTTGATCACATAGGTAGTGTTAAAATCACCGAAGGACAATTACATGTTCTTATTCCATTAGATATATCTTTTGTAAAACCTCATGTCGAAAACATTAATTCAACAATTAATTCAGTAAAAATAGCCTGTAAAGAAACATGGGAAAATATGGAATGTTATAATATTTTCGAACCTCTAGCAATACGTTTTAAGGAAATTGAAAAACAATATTCCAGCATCTCTCATTTATTAGATATAAAAAGTAAAAGAAGTGCTTGGTTTTCAGGGGTTGGTTCATTAATGAAACACATTTTTGGTACCTTAGATGAAGATGATGGTTTAGTTTTTGATAATGCTATAGAATCTGTTCTAAGTAATGAAAATAAAATATCTTCTTTAGTAAAAGAAAATATTCTGGTTACAAATTCAATTATTTCAAAATTTAACGAAACTGTGTTAAAAATCCAACAAAATGAATACCATCTAAATGAAGCAATTGATAATTTTACTTTAATATTAAAAAATGTATCAGCTGCTACAGATAGAACTCAAATTCAATTAAGCATTAATAATGTTTTCAGCAACTTAGAAATGTCTATAATGACTTTATCTTTTAAACTCGAAGACATTATAAACGCTATAGTATTTAGCAGCCTAAATAAATTACATCCTGCAATAATAACACCGATGCAGCTTTACAGGGAACTTATCAATAGCTTCCGATATTTACCACAAGGATTAGAATTACCTACCCCTTTGGGAATCGATATGATTCATATTCTAACTAATGTATCTAAGGTGTCATCATATTTTATGAAAAATAGATTAATATTTTTATTACAGATACCGCTAGTATCTAACAAGGAATACAATTTATATCACAACATTCCATTACCTATTCCACATATTTCTGATCAACCGAATTCTTTTAGCCTAATATTACCAACCGCGAAATATATTGCAATAACTATTGATAAAAAGTATTACTTTGATCTGGACAGTCTTAAAAATTGTGTTATAATTAATTACAACAACTTTATTTGTAATATTGCAAACGTTTACGCAACTGAATCCAAGCCCACATGTGAAAGTGAGCTATTATCAAAGGTAATTATAAAAATGCCTTATCAATGTGAGACTAAATTCATTTATGGTATAGTAGATATTTGGGAGAGCATAAATTATAATAAGTGGATTTTTGTTCAATCAGAACCCAGTAAAATAACTATAGAATGTTCCAAATTAAAATTACATCAAGAAAATACACTATTGGGTACAGGCATTTTAAAATTACCAGAATCTTGTATTGGTTATAGTAAAAATACAGTTTTAGTAAGTAAGATCAACCGAAATTTATCTTTACCTGTAATTACTTTTGACTTTAATGTAATAGATGACCCATGTTGTAATACATTTAAATTAAATAAAATTAAGGATAATGTTTCCCCTATTCGTTTGGAAAATATAAATTTAGACAATTTAAGAAACCAAGAAAAAATAATAAATAAACATCTTTTAGATACACAACTAATAAAAGAAATTCCTCATATAATTAAATACGGAACACATTACTCAATATTAACTATTGTCATTTTTGTCATTATTGTTAGTGTAATATTCTATGTATTGTGTTGTAAGTTCATTAAAATGTATAAATTAAGAAAAATTAAATTATCGCAAAACGATAATAAAAAGGAAGTAAATGTAAAGGTCAATACCATTGATGAACAGATTGAAGAGCATGACCCATATCCTACCTTAAAAAGTAATGTATAAATTCTTAAACTTCGGAAAACTGTCCGAAGTTTCCTAATGCATATGTAATCTTGATTCCCCTACTCCCCTGTACCTCACATTTGTAAGTATAAATGAATATGTAATCCCTTAGTTTAGTTTAGTCTTAAGTGAGCTAGAGTTAATATCATACAGTTTTAAATTGATTTTGTAATTAAAGGTGTTTTACAGTATAAAATAAAAATTATATTTTTTTAAAAAGGACTTTTAAAAACACCTCATAACAGATGGAACCAGCTGTATGGTCATTTGTTACCATTTCTAGCATGGGATATATTTTATTATTATAATTAATCACTCCAGCATAATAATAAATTCGTTTTGAATAAATAAATAAATATGTTCGGACATTTTTACAACAGCACTATCTAGTTCCGTGGTAAGCTACGCGGCTTGTGTTACGGATACCAGATAATTGATATACTACACATATATATTTTTAAATAAATACATAATATAAATATTAACACCCATGACTGGAGAACAAACATTCGTGTTCAACAAATGAATGCCCCCAGCGGGACTCGAACCCGCGACCGCTGGCGCAGAAGGTAGGGTCACTACCAACTGAGCCAAACGTGTCGTCTTAAATCGTGAATGAACATTGGGTTTTCTTATCAACGATCCCGTGGCATCAAAGTGAAAAACTATATCATTTTTTAAACTTAATAATTTAATTTGCTCTTCCATACCTAAATATATCGTACATGGAGTAGAGAAATGCCGAATATAAGGGTGATCATAATTTGCAGCAGACATTTTCAGTAAAATGTCTACACTGTCACACGGACGTTGATCATTTTCACCTAGTTTCTCTGACCTCGCTTTTTGCAATACTTGGTTTGAATATCCAAATTGATAATTACCTTCTTTTTTTGCCAACTTTTTATTAACTTTATTCATAACTTTAACATGTACTGTAGAGGGTTTGGCATGACATAATCGTCGCTGAATTTTTTTTCGTTCGTTACCTCTTAATTGATAGTTCAACGGAGTTAAATGATTTGACGGATCTTGAGTAGAATAAACTTTAATGACGACTTTAGAATTCAATATTTTTCCTCTAAATTTCAGTTTGATGTGACAATCAGGCTGCTTACAAGTTGCATAGGTGCGAAATAATTGTTTATTTTTTGTGAACCTTAGTCCTTCACTAAAAATTAAAATGCATGTGATTTTATATTTCTTCGGTAAAATCGATCGGAGATGATGGTTAAGTAAATCAGAGGAAACCTTATTATTTTTAAAAATTTTAGATAAAGATATAATTAATGTATCCACGAGTTCATAATCGTATTTTTTAATTCCACGGATCTTTTGTTTAACACCAGTGTTATTATTATTTTTGTCAACAGAGTCGTGGTCACTTTTAAGTAAAATAACTTGAGTAGAATCACATATTTTTGAACTGTCAAAATAATCGCTATCGCTTGAACAATTGTCACTTTCACTAGAATAATTATCACTGTCACTTAAACAATTATCATTATTGATCGAACAATCGTCGCTGGCACTTAAACAATTACCAATGTTACTATCATTCAAGCAACTATCACTTAAACCACGAAAACTAAGACGAGTATCACTTTCTTCAACATTTAAAACAACGTTGCTGTCTTCACGTAAATTATTATTTTCTGGAGCTAGTAGTAATGAGCTAAATCGTCGAGTTAATGTATTTTGAACGTCACTATTATCACATATTTGTTTTGGACATAACTTTTGTTTAATTTTATCAGTAAAATTATTAGTATTATGATGCCACGTAAAATATAAATTTGCTCTGAATTTGTCGAGATCTTTTTTTTTAATTAATTTGTTACGAGTTGGACCATCCGGAATTTCGTCTAAATTCGTAGTAAATTTTAATACCGCAAAATAAGCGTTTTCGATATTAAACTTCATTGTTAAATTATTGTTATTAACAAAAATATTTGAGCAACAACAAATAAATAACTACGTGTTGATCAGTTTTTTTAAAACTAAAAAATTACTTTTTTAAATTACAGAAAAATAAGCACGAATAATTATGATAATTTAAAAAAAAAGATTTGTTTTGAAAGTTATGTAATATTTTATTTAAAAAATGCCACATATCGGCTAATTTCAGGAATTAAAATTAAAAATTAAAAAAATAAAAAAATACACGTGTAGATTTCGAAAAATAATAAATAAGTGGAGCAAACTTTTGATTTTTATATTAATCTATAATCAAAAAATACATGATTGAAATGTTAGTTTTTGAATTATAACTAATATATATATTTTTATATTTGAAAAATTACTCGTTTAAATTACAGAAAAATAAGCACGAGTATATTTTTCAATTTAAAAAAAATTTTTTTTTTCAAAAGTTAGAGAATTTTTAAATTTAAAAATGTCCGATGTCGGCTAACTTCAGGAATGGGAATTGATAATCGAAAAAATAAAAAAAATACTCGTGTAGTTTTCTAAAAATGGTAAGTAAACAGAGCAAAATTTTTATTTTTGTATCAATTTAGAACCTAGAAATAAAGGATTTAAAATTTAATTTTTGAATTATGACGAAGATAATTATTTTTTTACTAAACTAAAAAAATAATCGTCTTAACCCCTCAAGAAACGCAAAAAAATTATACTAATAACATTAGAGTTCATAAACTCACCCGCCGCGCTACTGTTTTACGCGACTTTATGCCGCGCGGCGGGAAAAAATTAATATAAACAGAACTAGACTACCTATCTTAGTTCTGTAAACGGATATTTCTAGGTTAATAGTTTATCTATTTATAGATGTAAAATACTTAAAGCTATATCTAATGTAAGAATAATAAAAGCGAAAAGCGCATAAAAAAGTTAGACACTTTTTTAGGGACATTTTTTTCCATAAAATCTACTTTATTTTATATTGAATTTTACTAGATAAGGATTATAAAGGTTTATTTATGATAATAATATAAAGTTTTGTTCCAGCTCAATACAAAAAAAAGGAAAACAAACTAATTCTAAAACAAGCGTTTTTACCTAAAAAAGACGATTGGCCGTAGTGACGTGACATCCATATATTTGAACAAAGTCGATAGTGTCGATATTTATTTCTTATGATACATGTATTGAGGTTTTATAAATAAAAAATGTTTATGTTCATAAAATGTTTTATTTACAATTAGATCTAACAATAAGGATAAAAAGAATAAAAATAATTATATACAATATTATTATTAGTAAAATCTGTACATATAATAAAATTCAAACAGTCGAATATTTCTGTATATTGAAATGTTTTTGAAAATTGAAATAGTTATTATTGACGATACAGATGAATCAATCAAAGGGTAAAACGGGACCCTATTACTTAGACTCCGCTGTCCGTCTGTCTGTCACCAGGGTGGATCACATGAACCGTGATAGCTAGAAAGTTGAAATTGTAATGTACTTATCGTACATCAAATTACAAAAATATGGTCCATACCTCTTCATCGCAGTTCACCAGGGCCGCCTCATCACCTCTTTCGAGGGGCTGTACTGATAGGTCCTTTAAAAAAAGAAAGCAAGACATTAAGTGAGAGTTCAAAATGTACCTATCGTACATCAAATTAAATATATGGTAAATACCTCGATCTCTTCAAAAAGCTCCTCCATCTCCTCATCGACGTCTGATAATGGAACTTCCTCCTCCTCATCCTCCTCTTCTAGGATGTCCAAGAAAGTTCTTGGTGGGGAATCCACTCCCGGATTCCACATTTTGAAGCTGAAAAAATAACACAACAAATTACACACACGAATATATAATTATTTATATTTATAAGTTCATAATATTTATTGATATAAATTTAATCCATAAGCATAGCCGCGCGAAACACGTAGTATACGGCGGAACGGAATTTAAAATTGAACAAATGACTGTTTTCGCTAAATATTGTATGGTTACTTCTTGTATTCAATATTATTATACAAAAATAAAATCTAAATAAAAATATTTCATTTACATACATACATAAAAATATTATATTATTCTAAATCAGAAGTGGAGCTATTTTATTTAAAGAAAAGAAACACTTAATACAAAATTGATTTTAATTACTAGAAAAACTTAAGAAAATATTAAGAAAAACTTATAGCAATTATAGCTTTTAACTACAACGTCCGTCACGTCCGAATGCCACCGTAAATGTGTGTTCCTGTCCTCCGCGGCCAGCCGCCGCAGGCGCCTTGCCCCACCGATTCCATCGATCGCATGATCGTGTGACGTCACGGTGGCGTGATGCTAGACTCCGCCTTCTGGGGTGATGCCTCTAACACGGCCTCTCCTGATGGCGAGGCGTCCTCGACCGCCTGATCCTGGGTGGGCGGTTCTCTGCAATCTTGGGAATCACCAGGATCGTTATCTGTAAAACGACAAATGCTATTTTTATACAGTCTAGTTATGTAGAACAATTATATATAAACTCTATGTCACAAATGCAAGCGTGCACTCTTACATTCGTGACTAGTGCTTAACCAATTGTCATGTAATAGTTACATACAAAAGTTATGTAAATTTAAACAAGCCAGCTATTCTGTCACAGTTGCCAGCACACAGCATAGGTAGCGGCGTATAGCCCGCACATGTGGCTACAAGCTATAGCATCTTTTGAGAATATATAATGCACACGCCATAGGTAGCTGCCATAAGGCAAGCGCACGTGGCAAAAATAAACAAAATAACAGCACACGCCATAGGTAGCTGCCATAGGGCAAGCGCACGTGGCAAAAAATAAACAAAATAACAGCACACGCCATAGGTAGCTGCCATAGGGCAAGCGCACGTGGCAAAAAATAAACAAAATAACAGCACACGCCATAGGTAGCTGCAATAAAGCAAGCGCACGTGGCTATTAATTAATCACTCACCACTCGTAAAGAATGCCGCACACGTATCCGGCGTCCATTCTCCTCGCCACAAAACCATGTGTTCCGCAGCTGCCTGGGTCCTCTTGCCATAGGATCCCGCGAGGAGCTCTAGCTCATAGCGGGGGTGAGGGAGCTGCTGGACGACCTTATAGGGACCCCTCATACCGGAGTCCAACTTACCGGAACTCTGCGAACTTTTACTAACAAATACAAAATTGCCAAGATCGAAAATACGCGGTTGCTTCCGCCTCTCATTGATTTGGTGGTCTTGACGTGCCTGATTTGCTTCCAAAAGCTGCGAAGTACGTTGTCGCCTTAAAATCATCAAAGCCTGGCGGTTAGCGTGCGTGTTTTCCAGGGCTACATCCCTTACCAACGCCCGCAGAACAGGTGTGGTGGCTTCAATACCAGTTAATAATTGTAATGGTGAAGTCCGAGTCGTAGCTTGCCTAGTAATGTTGAGAGTCAGTTGAATTTTCCACAAAGTATCAGACCAAACTCTTCCTTTGTTATTTACCTCAACACGTAACATATTTAAAACGGTACGGCAGTATCGCTCAGCTTGGCCGTTCTCTTGATGCATTTCTGGCGTTGTCAAGTGGGTGGCACAGCCTAACCCAGAAACCCAATTTTGAAATCCAGAACTTTCAAACATTCTACCGCGGTCAGTTACAATTAAAGTAGGTGTTCCGAATAAGGAAATGGCGTTTGTGAAAACACGCCTTAACTCATTAGTATCCTGACGGCATAAAGGATAGAGAAGACAAAACTTTGAGAAAGCATCTACCAATAACAAGATGTATTTAAAACCATTTGATTCAGGTAGTGGACCCAACACATCCATATGAACGGTATGAAATGGATGTTTAGACCAAGACTCTATGGGCTGATGAGGAGCCCGGGGAACTCTTTTGTGTGACAAACAAACCACGCAATGGCTTATGTATTTCTGCACAAATTGTCTTAAGCCAGGAAACCAGAAGTGACGGAGAATCAAATCAACGGTTTTATCCATGCCTATGTGCTCATGATCATCATGGAAGACGCGTAGGAGACTTAGTCTATGCCCTTTTGGGATAAAGCATAAGTAGCGTGATTCTTCACCTGTAGAACTGTACTTATAGTACAACAAGTTGTTTCTTACAACATAACGTGATGGATCCAACTGACCGTCTCTTAACTTCTCCATCAGTTCCTGCGTCTCAGAGTCTGCAGTTTGAGCAATTTGAGCCCAGTTTTTTGGCTTACGGATATGTTATATGTTAACTGGGTTCCGGCTTAGAAAGTCGGCATGCTGCATTAAGACACCTTTCCGATATTCAATGATGAAACGGAAATCTTGCATGTAGACCCACCAACAAGCTACCCGTGGAAGAAGATCTTTCTTACGTTCGGTTAGCTTCAGCGAATTGCAATCCGTGACTATTTTGAAGTCGATGCCAATTAGATAGTGACGAAAGTATTGCAGTGCTTTCACTATTGCCAAAGTCTCAAGCTCATAACTGTGGTATCTAGACTCCGCGCCATGGGTTGCTCTACTAAAATATCCAATGACACGTTTCCGTTTACCCTCATGCTCTTGCAACAAAACCGCGCCATAACCTATGGTGCTGGCTTCCGTATGAAGTTCAGTGTGCAGTTTTGGGTCAAATATTGCAAGCACAGGTTCTTCTGTCAGACAGGTAATGATCTTATCACGCGCCGCGTCTTGTTCTTCACCCCATATAAACGGTTGCCCCTTTTTTGTGAGCTTAGCAATACAAGCGGTCTTAACTGCGTAATTAGAAATGTATCGCCTAAAATAACCGGCTAGACCCAAAAACTGCCGCATTTGCCTGACGTTCTCGGGTTTTCGTGACTTTACTAACGCCTCTACTTTCCTAGGGATCGGTCGTACCTGACCTTGACTTATAAGTCTACCTAAATATTCAATCTCTGTTTTCAAAAATTTGCATTTTTTCAAATTAATAGAAAAGCCCACCTTTGTAAGGCAAACGAGCACCTGACGCAATAAGCCTAGACCTTCGTCTACCGAATCTGATAGAATTAGAACATCATCAATGTAATTAAGAACCTTTCCAGTGTCTGTTAAGTGTTTTAGGGTACGAGATATAATCCTCTGGTAAACTACGGGTGCATTACAAGCCATAGGGCATTTTCAGATATTCGAAATGACCTTCTGGCGTGACGATGGCCGTTTTCTTAATTGATTCGTCATCTTTAAGGGGCACTTGGTGAAACCCGGTAGCCATATCAAGACTGCTAAAGAACTTACTATTGCCTAATTTATCAATATGATCATCTATTAAAGGTAAGGGAAATCTATCCTTAACAGTAATTGCATTTAAGGCGCGATAGTCTACACACATCCTATCTGATCCATCCTTCTTTTTGACGAGTATGATAGGACTCGCATATTCCGACTGGGATTCTCGGATAATCCCTTTATCTAACAGATCATTTATTATATCACGAACTCTTAATTTTTCATCAGCAGAAAGTTTATAGGGGCGGTAGTGAATGGGAATATCATTTTTTAGCTTAATCTCCATACTTCCAGTATTTACAGTTGACGTAGCAGTTCCAGTAACAAAAAAATCGGAAAACTCATTAACTAACAAAAGCAAACGATTTTTTTCTTCACCTACCAATGGGGTGTTTATGAGGTCAGTATTTGTCGCACGTAAATTTTGTACCTGCTGTACACTAGCAACCCTAGTTAGCCGCTGTTTATTATTAGTTCGTATATAAGTAACTCCTTTCCGATTTAAAACATCTGTACCTAGCAATAGTGGTGCGCTAATACAATCCGAAGGCACGACAAATAAATTCACCTCTACGCTTATCTCAGGAAATTCACATAATTAGTACATTCTATTTCTTGGCTACCTATACCACGCATTACACGATACTTGGGGAACTTTTTACATGTTAGATGCTTAAGTACTGAATCAGAAATTAAAGAAATATCGGAACCACTATCACACACACTTCGAGGACAGAGTGATCGAAACTCTGATTTAAAATTTGACCACGTACGATCATTAGAGACCCACTCGTTTAGCCAGCTACGTGCATCACCCCTAAGGCATGCACCGATACGTGATAAGCACTCGCGGTCGTCCCAACGATTAAGCTCACAACCTCTGTCTACTTCGGTACACCAAACATCGAAATCGTGAATACTAGGATCAAAATTTGAAATGTAATAGCGACTAGATTTGGCTTGTATTATTGACGTTAACGCGGTCACGATCTTATCCGTTGTTTCGCAACCCGGTTCTACCGACGTAGTAGCCGTATTAGTCGTTACGAGCAAAGGTGGAGTATGGCATTCACGCGCTGGACGTGACGGTTCAGATATAGATTTGGAAGTAGAAAGTCTATTCTCAATTGCATTCAATCTAATAAGAATAGTATCGAGTGCTTGATTACGAGAGCTATCACGGTGATTACGCGAGTCGTCGCGACGCCGGCGCCTAGAAAAACTACGATCGCGACCTTTTCGTGACCTACTACAATGCTTACGCGAGCTATCGATTTCTTTATGCAACCGTGAGGAACGTTCCGACATTGTTAACTCAAAAATGAATTAGTTACCGTTCTACAGTAGGCTACCACGTAACGACGTATACGTATACAGTAAACAATGCCACAATAAAATATTCGTACAAAACTAAACTTAGCTAAACTTAAAAATTAGAGAATCAAATACGCTTTAAAATAATTAACTCAAAAACAGGAAGCAATAGCGAACAAGGCGTCGTGTTTCATCCCACTTCTGATATTCTAAATCAGAAGTGGAGCTATTTTAAAGAAAAGAAACACTTAATACAAAATTGATTTTAATTACTAGAAAAACTTAAGAAAATATTAAGAAAAACTTATAGCAATTATAGCTTTTAACTACAACGTCCGTCACGTCCGAATGCCACCGTAAATGTGTGTTACTGCTCCCCGCGGCCAGCCGCCGCAGGCGCCTTGCCCCACCGATCCCATCGATCGCATGATCGTGTGACGTCACGGTGGCGTGATGCTAGACTCCGCCTTCTGGGGTGATGCCTCTAACAATATATTATAAATATTATTATACAAATTATAAATACTAATATAAATAGAAAAAGAAGATTTAAAAATATATTTTAAAAAAAGTTCGTATATTCAATATTTTATATTGTAAACTCTGCGACAGGATGGTCTTCCAATTACACGTTATTACACGTTATTACACATTAAATAATATGTATTCGTCTATTCTTATTATAATTATATATTCCACAGCAAATATTACCAGCAATACTTTCAACAGCAATTATATTATTCAATCTATACTGTCCGAAGTAATGAATCGAAATGTGTCACTCACCGATTAAACAGAACTTATAAAACCTATCCCACCCATTTTACAGCGCCATCAGGTAGTCAATACAACTCCCAATAAAGTAAATTGATAATAGAATAAAAATAGTCAATACCAGTCCATATTCATTATCCATTAAATACATAGAAGTTAACAGTCGGCCTTCCTGCCATCTCACGTCCCCGTGAGATCGTTTTTACCTAAAATTAGGTCTTCCTTCTTATTTTAGTTTCATTTTAACAGCATGGCATGGCAACAGCATTCTTCTTCGTGTACTTCATTGCCGGAGGTCGTGTTTATCATGAAATGATTTCACCGATGTATACAGCTTTAGCTTCCTACATACCACTCAGTCCGCAACTTGTCTAAGGGCAGTCTGAATATTAAATCCCGTTTTATTTTGAATGTGATCGGACCAGCTGTTAGGTGATCGGCCGTGTGATCTTTTGCCTTCGATCTTGCCTACTACAACCAGTTTGTCCAGATTGTTTGGTCTGGTTGTCTCCGAGCAATGTTACAAAAATAACTTAGGATTCGTTGGCAGATCGTCTTAAAGAAACCTTCAGTTGGTAGAGGATAGACTTGTTGGTCCTTTTGCTGTTCACTGTATACGCAATATTCTTCTATAACACCTCATTGAAAGTCTCGATCTTTCTTTTTCGGTCAGCTGCACGCATTGATCATGATTTGTAACTGTACAGATATATTGAGAATACCACCCTGCTCGCACGAGTCTGGTCTTAGTGGTTACACACTTCTGTTTTGCCAGATTCTTGTTAACTTACTCATAGCTGCTTTGGCAACAGTATTAACAACAGATTTGTTTCATTTCCATTATTTCCACGGCATATAATCAACAGCATAGAAAAGCATTAGTAACAGAGACTTGTCTCATTGAATATTCTTGAACGACGTAGAACTATTTCTATTAAATCCACAGCATAAATTTAAGTGCATAGAATAGCACAAGTAATAGACTTGTTTCGTCTCTACTACTTCCACAGCATAAAATTAATGTCATAAAATAACGTAAGTAACAGAGACTTGGTGCATTTCTATTACACCCACAGCATAAACTAGCATAAGTAACAGACTTGTTTCACCTCCATTACATCCACAGCATAACCTAGCATAAGTAACAGACACTTGTTTCATCTCTATTACATCCACAGCATAAACTAGCATAAGTAACAGAGACTTGTTTCATATCTATTACATCCACAGCATAAACTAGCATAAGTAACAGAGACTTGTTTCATATCTATTACATCCACAGCATAAACTAGCATAAGTAACAGAGACTTCTTTCATCTCTATTACATCCACAGCATAAACTAGCATAAGTAACAGAGACTTGTTTCACCTCCATTACATCCACAGCATAACCTAGCATAAGTAACAGACACTTGTTTCATCTCTATTACATCCACAGCATAAACTAGCATAAGTAACAGAGACTTGTTTCATATCTATTACATCCACAGCATAAACTAGCATAAGTAACAGAGACTTGTTTCATATCTATTACATCCACAGCATAAACTAGCATAAGTAACAGAGACTTCTTTCATCTCTATTACATCCACAGCATAAACTAGCATAAGTAACAGAGACTTGTTTCATATCTATTACATCCACAGCATAAACTAGCATAAGTAACAGAGACTTGTTTCATATCTATTACATCCACAGCATAAACTAGCATAAGTAACAGAGACTTGTTTCATCTCTATTACATCCACAGCATAACCTAACATAAGTAACAGAGACTTGTATAATCTCTATTACATCCACAGCATAAACTAGCATAAGTAACAGAGACTTGTTTCATCTCTATTACATCCACAGCATAAACTAGCATAAGTAACAGAGACTGGTTTCATCTCTATTACATCTACTGCATAAAATCAACGGCATAAAATAACGTAAGTAACAGAGACCTGTATGACCTCCATTACATCTACTGCATAAAATCAATGACATAAAATAGCATAAGTAACAGAGACTTGTAAAATCTCTATTACATCTACTGCATAAAATAGAATAAATAACAGAAACTTCATAAAATCGATGGCATAAAATAGCATAATTAACAGAGACATGTTACATCTCTATTACATCTTCTGCATTATATCAACGGCATAAAATAGCATAAGTAACAGAGACTTGTATCATCTCTATTACATCTACTGCATAAAATCAATGACATAAAATAGCATAAGTAACAGAGACTTGTAAAATCTCTATTACATCTACTGCATAAAATAGAATAAATAACAGAAACTTCATAAAATCGATGGCATAAAATAGCATAATTAACAGAGACATGTTACATCTCTATTACATCTACTGCATTATATCAACGGCATAAAATAGCATAAGTAACAGAGACTTGTATCATCTCTATTACATCTACTGCCTAAAATAGAATAAGTAACAGAAGATTTGTTCATTTTTATTACATCCCCAGCATAGTACAACAACTGCATAAGTAGTAATTAGAAACCAAAGCATTAACTCAGATAGCCCAGTAGCACTGTTGGCTATACATTCTCTCGAGACCAACTCGAAGTTGGTTAAGAATTGCATAAACAGCTTGAATGTCCTGGGTACATCCAACAAGGTTACCATCAGATGGGTTCCATGTCACTCAAGTATAGATGGGAACGAAAAGGCAGGTGACTTAGCAATAATAAGCTAATCCAGCTATCCAGCAGTCAGCCATTTTGTGGTATGGCCAAACAACACACATTTCTCAAAACTTACTGCAACCTCAAAGCACTTCAAAAGTGGCAATACACCTCTGGACAAACTTCCTCTAAAGCGCTAATTAAGGGATATTGCAAAAACTTTACAAAAGAGTTACTCCAACTCAATAAGTATAAAACCAACGCAGTAACCAGAATACTCTTTGTCCAATGCATTATGCAAACTCAATAAACATTTTCACTCTCGGTCTCAGTTAGTTCGCAATGTACAGACTATATCATAAGACAGAAATCTGCTATGCACATCTTCTGATCGCTCGGACCACTCATGCACCACAGAAGTATCTATCTAGGGCAGCATATGCAACCTAATTGGAAGTTCCTGGAGTCGAAAGGACTCTGTGGATAATTCTAAGTTCACTCTAAAAGAGTGACACTGGATCAACACTAGTCGACATAGGTAGGGCCGATCTCAGCACCACACCCAACAAATACAACAATAATAACAGCATAAGTAACAGAAACTTATTCCTTATCTATTACTTCCAAAGTATTAACAGTCTAGTAAAATATCAACAGTTTCAGCAAAACAGCAATATTTTCTGCAGAGTCCACATAAAAATTCTGCAAATTATGTGTATATAACAAAACTAATATTCTCCGTTATAATTAACTAATCATTTCCAACAAATGATCGCAAAATAATTCATTTCATTATTCACGGTTATTAAAACCAAAGTACAAAATGCACCACGTTTCGATTAAATTATTAAGAATGTAATCTCTGCTATAATGATAAAAACTTGTACCAATCCAAATATGAGTATTATATTAGAGCATTTACGAAATTTAAAAAACAAAGCCCTTTAAAATGTGCCCGAGCTAATTAATAAATTAGCTAATAATAAACAAATTACTTCTTTTACTGTGAAAAATATATGTGATAACTTTATCAATTTCTTCGTGACACTTGGTTCGGTACTAGCATATCACTGGATACTATAGCGTTCGGTACTATATATATTAATCAATAACCTGTCAGCGTCATATATATGAAACTATCCAAGCCTTCCAATCTTGTCACTACAAACAGTAGTGTTGATGGAATAAGCTGTAAGAATGTAAAATGCTTAAAAACAACATGATTATTTTTCAATTGTTTAAAGTTAGCCAAAGCGTGTCATATCTACACAGCAGGTTCAAGTCAACCACTGGAAATTATCGCCCCTTTTCATGTCCTGCTCCTTAAACTATCAAAAGTCTAGGGAAAATTCTTACACTATCCACTTTATACATATCTGGAATGTTCTTTCTATCTAATGACCTGTTTGGTTCTTGTGACAAATACTCTTGCAGCTCTTACTGACCTAGTTATAACTTAAGAAATAATATAGACAAAAAGCAATTAGGTTAACGTGTCTTTATTGGCTTAATACTGTAAGCCATACGTTACTTTTCAGCAGTTTCAGCAAGATATCAGCCTCATATAAATATAAATGCTACATTATATAAAAATCAGACTGCTTCTTATGACATTACAGTACAGAGTAGCCATGAAATGTTAACATCAGCATATTACAAGAATCAATCCTAGTCCTGGACTTCAAACGGTGATATCGCTTTGTATGATACCACTTTATTTTACATTGTCATTGAAATTAAATCCATAATTAGTCAGCACAACAAGGTTTTAATTGCCTTAATCAATGGTCTCGAGAAAGTGTACTCACTATTAATAGTAACTAAAATCAACCATTTAATGTTGAACGTAAAATAAAAATATTGACTACAATCACCATTTATGCACCATTGACGAGAGTACATTCAAAGAGTACCGAGGCTTATATAATATAGACCATCATCTTCCACGGGGCATACATATAGATAAACTGTTCTAAAAGTTCAACTTAGTAACAAGACTCATCATGTTCGCCGCTTCCCGAAATCTATCGGATATCTCAAATACAATTCGGTGGTGAAACCTTACTTAAAGAAAACGTTAAAATAGAAACTGCTTTTCAATATAACTACCATACTCCATCTAAGAAAGTGAGGTACCTGATAAAGCGTATGCTCAACTAAAGCTCTGGTGCTAAAATGCTATTAAAATTATATTTACTTCAGATATTTTCCACGTGAATAAACGACAACGCTATGAATCGGCAAACAGCGCGTAAATGACCAATCCAGTGACTAGACCAGTGTCTTTGTGAAAGACATGCGTTTTCGAGACGCTTTATTATTTTTGTAGTCCACTTCTATTTCATTTCAAACATTTAAAGATTTGTATTAAGCTGTATTCTTTGCATTACCATAATATTAACAAGGTAAATATAATAATAATAATACTACATTAATAATACTTCCTTACGTTTATGCTTTTCTCCCGTAACCACAATTGCTGTAAAGCATTTAAATCTTCGGGAATCATAAATCAAAATAAATCCGCGATAAAATCCGAAAAGATAGTGTCACTAAATTATCTTTTACAAATACTTACTAAGACTTCTACAAAACGTGTTACTAAACTAATTAATAGTAGGTATTTATTTAATTAGGCTTAAAATCATGGTGAAAACAGCATAGTACTATGCGAAGGAGCACAAATTTTCTTGTACCCTTTGAATTCAATCTTTCACTTTATATAAAAACTGCAGTACTAACAAATAATTATAAAGTATGCCTTAATACATCACTAACAAATTATAGCAATAATTGCTTCATATTATTTTGTCAATCGATAAGACGACATGGAATGATGCGTGGAGCTTTTCATTACTTTATTTTAAATGTATGCATTCGTTTAGAATAATTTATTTATTTATCTTATTATGAACACGAACAAGAAACACACAAATAGGTATATCATATCTAAAAATATCGTAAATGTAATCTCTTATTACAAATGTTCCACACAATACGGCAAAATTTAACATAAGTTAACTGAAACACACGTTACGTTACTAACTTTCCGCCAAAATATGCTAAAATTAGAAATTCTTAAACCACAATAATAACAGCATTCCTTTTCTTTCCAACGCCATATATTTTATTAAATAACTACCTATTTCATTTTGCAAGTAGCATTTTTCTAAATCACTCATTTAAATAATGAGATTTTTTTGTCGACATCATATTACTAACACTTATTCAAAGAAATTAAAGCAGTATTATTATTGCACAAGTTTCTATTTTAACCAATTTTACTATAAGTTACTCTTAAAATATATTTTTTTCTACCCACAGTAACTCTTAATCTTAAATAAATTGTTATTACTTCTTATTTTTAACGCTAAGCATAGGCGTATCATTAATTGTGAATCGTCAAAGTATAGCCCTGACCAAATACGTCCAATTAAATATTTTCAATGAAATAATAACGCTAAGTACGCTCGTTTTGCACGGCAAGAGAGTAGCCCTCGCCACGTGCACCACAAGATACACTTTTAACGTTATTAACCAAATTATATCGTTTTATAATCACTTAGTAATTCATCTGTGTCACATTACTAAAGATTAGCCTTAAATCAAATGTTCTACAAGATACAAATACTATAAGTTTTACTAACAAACACTTATAATGCGGTATAATAAAACAATTTATATTATAAACTCCCTTTTGATCTTATTAATAGGTTAAAAAAATTTACAGAATAGCCTTAATAAAGTATTTCACAGCATACGAGCGTTTGAAGTTAAAGCTATGAACATGTACGTTACATAAAACCTTAGATCAATATAATCATCTTTAAGAAAAGAAAAAAAAGAATGGCAAAGTTACATACCCACTTCTGAAGCTGTAAACTCTGCGACAGGATGGTCTTCCAATTACACGTTATTACACGTTATTACACATTAAATAATATGTATTCGTCTATTCTTATTATAATTATATATTCCACAGCAAATATTACCAGCAATACTTTCAACAGCAATTATATTATTCAATCTATACTGTCCGAAGTAATGAATCGAAATGTGTCACTCACCGATTAAACAGAACTTATAAAACCTATCCCACCCATTTTACAGCGCCATCAGGTAGTCAATACAACTCCCAATAAAGTAAATTGATAATAGAATAAAAATAGTCAATACCAGTCCATATTCATTATCAATTAAATACATAGAAGTTAACAATATAAACATAAAATCTAAAAATAGATTGCACTATAAAAGTATCGAGCATAAAAAACGATGTTATATGATGCCACATTCCTACGACTTTGACCACTAATATGGACTGCTATGCTATTATAGGCCTTAGGCATTAGGCACTGTCTTACACATAAAAACTACTTTTGCATATTGAATTTTCAATGTCCGCTACAAGATGGCGGCCGTGGATATAAAGTTTCTTTATTTAACATTTTTGTTCGTTTTAGCTTTGAATTCTTTATTATTTTATAACAAATGGGTTTGTTTTAATTGTAAATACGTATATTTAGTTACATTCACACGGAAATCACTTGAACAAGGCGAGAAATTTGACCGTTTATATAATACGAAAATAGTAAAAAATACAACTAAAACGATAAGTTTAAATTTATAAATAGCTTAAGTATTTATCAAGGAATACAATTATCATAATAGTTATTAATAAATAAAGCACTTACCTTATTATATTTGATAATTAGCAGGAGCGCACGAGCGAGTTGTAGCACTAACCGCACTGTCACAATGTACTGGTTGGATTGCGTCATTTTTGTGTTGCCGCGTATATCGCAGTATTACCATTACGTAAAATTTAATAGTCAACCTTATGAACACAAGTTTTCCATACAAAAGTAGACTCTGTCTTAGTGAAAATTGGATTCAAAGTCGGATGCTCGGGCGGAGCCGCCAAGGGCTCTGATACTATGAGCAGAATTTTTTAGACGTCACGTGACCGAGCCGCAGGTGGCTCTGCGCTGCTCGAGGGGTTAATTTTGAAAAAATAAACACGAGTATTTTTTTTAAATAAAAAAATTTTTTTTCTTAAACTTAGGGAATTTTTAATTTTAAAAATGTCGGATATCGGCTAACTTCAGGGCCATAGGACGCAATGTCTTCGTCCTGACCTTGCTTTCTATTGAAGAGTTTGTGTCTTTCCATTGTTATGTTTACCTTAGGCAGAAAGAATTCCTCGAATTTCTTTAGGAGTTCTTCGAAAGAAATGATATCGATGTCAACGTTAAATGAGTAAAATATTTCTAACGCCTCGCTGCCGATGCACGCTAACAAAATGGCGACCTTACGTGATTCAGATTCCTTTTCAAAGTTATTTGCCCGCATGTAAATCTTCAAATTTGTGGCGAAGTTCTTCCATGTCAGCGGCATATTTGATGCATATATGTTTAATTTTTGAATATTATTTATAAGTGACGATTGTATAAGATGCGAGTGTCCAGCGTCCGCCATGATGTCTGTAGATTTTGTCGATTTAAATTTTCTCGCGGCTGGCGTCTGCGACATTTTCATAACCTTTTTAAATCTTCTTTTTGACTTCTGACAACATGTAATGTTCTTGGGGGCTAGTTCTTTTATATATTTATAATTTTAATATTAATTATTGGGAGATTAATGAAAGACCAGCGTTCACGTTGAAGCCATAGACCAGAGAGAGAGGTCTACAATCTTTATTATTTTATTCTAATTAAACCATAGACAATTATGCGGCTTACACACTACCCAACAGTGTTTTCCGTTTATCAAATTTAAAAAATTATTGCACACCTGAATTTTTCCCAGATGACAGCCATTTATTAGGAGACAAGGCTTACAGTATCCAACCATGTGTAATGGTACCTTATCGAAATAATGGTAATATGAATCAAGAAACGTTTCGATATAACACGATTCACTCTCGCTCTCGTATGATGATAGAACGATTTGCTCATTTTGCTTTGTTGAAAGGAAGATTTCGGAGTTTATTAGACAAATTGCCTTTCAAAAGAACTGACTTAATACCATATTATGTTATTGCTTGTTGTATTTTGCATAATATTTGTATTTTGAAAAATGGTTTAACAGATATCCCAATTCTTGTGAATCATCAAATTCCAGCATTTGACTTAGATGTTGAAGCAAACAATGACATGAAAATCGCTGAAATGCAAAAAAGAGAACAGCTGAAAAAAGTTCTACAAAATTTGTAAGTTTTGAGCCTTTATGTACGTTCATACACATACAACTATAGCAGTTAATCAAATTCTGTGAATATATATATGGAAAAAAATGTACATCATTCATGTAATCAACAACTGCTTAAAAAACTCTATGTGAATTAAAAATAAAATTATTTTTGACGTGGTCGTATGGTTTTTATTTTTAATTTGAACTTTCATTTATTTATAAACATTGATAGACAGTTTTTATAAAGCAAGTTATATTTTGGAGGCAGTCAGGGGATGCAGAGAAAATCCAATTAACTTAAATTAATTTATTAACTAAAAAATTATAACTAGACTACATGGCTAGTTGACAACTTGTCGATATTAGAGCAAGAAGTGAAGATGTGAATAAGTCATGATCTTTTATATTGAAATTTCTATAGGAAATACAATATTAACATAATTGAAATTTAGGTGATTGCTGCGCTTGCACCTTCGCTTGGCCTTGTTTCGTCGTCGCCGCGCGAGGTTTGTAGGGCACCGCTGATGCGGCGGATTGGGTTCCGTAACACCTCCCCCCGTAGAACAGCGACTATTGCAGGACTTGTTCAAGATGGTCGCTGGTAGGCATCGATGTTCCGCCTTTACTTATTTATCGTTTCAAGGCTATTACTATTACTTTAAATTACTGTGATTTTCCGTTCCATCTCATTAATGTAGCTGGCTGTACAATAGTGTAGTAATGTGATCCATTGATGTGGTCGTTGGAGTTAAAGATGGTAAATGAAAGCGGTGGCAATTCAGTGGGATAACTGCTGGGTTGGTGCCCCGTAGAATCCGATACTGTTCTTGTTCTGAGTTTATAAATCTGAAGAAGTTTCAACTTGCAGAGAGAGATAATCAGTTTATCTTTTACATTCTGTCTCTATGTACCTATAATCTTGGCTAGAGAATGCTACAGGGTAAGGAAAAGGTAAATTTGATGGATTCTTTAGAATAAAGGGATATAGAAGTTGAAGGTTAAAAGTAGATGACTGGAATTGTAATGCCTAAACGCTATGTAATGACTTTTATTAGCTAATAACTACTTATGATATGAGATTGTTTTTTTTAGATATATTAGACTTACGTGACTATTTAATTTTAATTGAAACGGATATATCTAGACCATCAATGAGACCTCTTTTACTACGTACAGAATAACTAATTACAATAAAGATGTTCTTTGTGAGGAGATAGTTCTATTTTAAGAATAGGAGTGGAGTCATTGGACTTCGATGAAGTAGAGGGTTGACTAATGGACCGCGTTTCTTCTTTTTTACATATATATGAATTGGAAGATTTGCGAGTACTGTGCCCTGAGAATATCGCGAGGCTAACTTTCGTCGGGATGCTATAGAATTTTGTATAAGGTCATCTATGTCGGGTTTCTTTTCCATATTTAATTTTTTTCTCATTCTATAATTGAGTTATTTTCTAAAATATTATCCACGCACGCATCGATTTGCGAGATTCTAGGGGTCCGCGACGTCAGTGGGTAAAAAAAATTATAAAAAAGAAATTTTAATACACAATTAATATTTTCTATCGCATCGATTTGCGATATAAAAAGAAAATTAATTAATAAATTCTAAACTAGGCCTATTTTCTAGAATATTTCCTAAGCTCCCATTCGCATCGATTTGCAATATAGGTACAAAGGAAAATTAAGGGAAATTAAAGATAGGAAAGGTAAGCAGCTCTAGGAAGATTGAGGTACTTACCAAATAATTTTCATTTCTCTGCTTGTGTCAATTTTTGGACGCTCCTCCCAGCCACAGCTCCCGTAGATTTGTAGATAGCCGCCGTTGGTGAACGATTCACAACTATACTGCGACTATCCTACCGACTGCGCCAGTTATATTTTGGAGGCAGCCAGGGGATGCAGAGAAAATCCAATTAACTTAAAATTAATTTATTAACTAAAAAATTATAACTAGACTACATGGCTAGTTGACAACTTGTCGATATTAGAGCAAGAAGTGAAGATGTGAATAAGTGATGATCTTTTATATTGAAATTTCTATAGGAAATACAATATTAACATAATTGAAATTTAGATGATTGCTGCGCTTGCACCTGCGCTTGGCCTTGTTTCGTCGTCGCCGCGCGAGGTTTGTAGGGCACCGCTGATGCGACGGATTGGGTTCCGTAACAAGCACTTAAGATTACTTTTAATACCATAAACGGAAACACTAATAATTATTTTTTTTATACAATTAAAAAGTACGAAAATATAAATCTTTCTATTGTATAAAATATTAATAATGAACATTTTTTTTAAATTAAACTTTTTAAGCTCAATTTTTGGTATTACTTAGACATGTAAGCATGCACGTTCTACAAATATAAATCAAGTCTGTAACATTTTTAATCAGATTAAAATAATCATAAAAAATATTTGCACTAAAGTTACTTAGTTTTAATTATAATCAATTTTGCCGTTTTTGTGCTGCATGACCTATAAGCTCTCTTAGAACATCCGTTAATTGATTTGTAGCAGCGATTTTTTCTTGGTGATATTGAGTGCGAATTACACGATTCTCTTTTTTTTCTTTCAGTAATTGTTCACAATAATCTGCCAACTTTTTTTGGCGTTTCGAGGGTGGGTTGATAACTTCAGAGTCTGTAAAATATAAAAGTTGTAAATTTTTTATTATTCTTTATCATCTCCGAAGAGTAAGCCATAAATTTTATTTTAAATTTTGATACATTCTCAAGCGAGTTAATAAAGTATAAGTAGAGTAAATTTATCCCTTGTCAATTTAGTTTAGATTATTGGGCTTCCATTAACATTATAGATAAACACACTTTCTACAAACTGGTTTAATCTGGATTCTGTTGCAAGTTAAAGATTAAAATCAATGAAAAGTATTTTGCTTATGATGGTAAAGAATTAGATAAATTTGGAATATTCTCAACTTTATTATTTTCCCCAGATACTGGACGGAAAATTTATACAAATGTATTAGTCTATAATGGGAGTGACCCATCCTTGTTGAGTAGACAAACATCAATTGATTTGGATTTGAAAGAGTAGGCCCTATAATAACGGAAACAGGTAAAATTTATTCAGTCAAAGCTCTACACATTATTAAAAAGAAAGAGAAAAATCAATACCGTCTAGTGGTTGACATGAGAAAGGCAAATGAAGCTGTACTGAGAGAACGCGTTTTACTACATTTGAAGAGCTTTTGGCGGACCTAAATGGATGCTTTTCTACTCTAGACCTGAATTCCGGATACCATCAACTAGAACTAGATGAGAAGTCGAGAGCTATCACTGTTTTTAGCACAAGTCTTGGTCTGTTCCGATACAAAAGGTTATTCTTTGGAATAAGATGTGCATCAGAAGTCTTTCAGCGTGTGGATTGCTCATCTACTTCAGGGCATAGACGGTGTTGCAAATAGCCAAGACGATATTCGTATCGGAGGCCGTACACAAGAAGAACATGTCTACAGACTCAGACAAGTACTGAAGAGACCGCAAGACAATGAATTGACGCTGAATGAAAAGAAGTGCACTTTTGGTGCTTCAGAGATAACATTCCTTGGACACTATATCTCAGCGGCAGGCATAAGGCCTACAAGGTCAAATCAGCAAGTTGTTCAAGAATTTAGGGCTCCACAGAATGTAGCTGAAGTTAGAAGTTTTCTTGGACTGGTAAATTTTTCTCGGTTTATTCCACAGTTTAGTACCATCACTGCACCCTTAAGATAACTTACTAAAAATGATTCATTATTTGTATGGACTAAAGAGCATGAGAATGCCTTTCAAAAATTAAAGGATTTAATAACATCTGCTCTAGCATTAGGATTTTATAACAAAAATGCAGAAACCACTCTTGTGACAGATGCAAGCCCAGTTGGAATAGCCGCAGTTTTAATTCAAAAACATACTATTGAAGGACAAGAACAGCCTATAATTATTAAATATATAAGCAAAGCGTTATCACCGACTAAACAACGCTATTCTCAGACTGAAAAGGAAGCCTTGGCCATAGTTTAGGCTTGTGACACTTTATATATGTACTTAATTGGAAAGCAATTTAATATCTTGTCAGACCACAAACCATTAGAAATTATATATTCAGCCAATTCTAAACCTAGTGCTCGTATACAGCGATGGGTTTTAAGACTACAACCATTTACTTACAAGGTGACACAAGCAATGTTCCCATCAGAAGTACTGAAGACTGTGAAGATCAGCTGCTTATGGCTTTCATCGAGCAGAACTCTTGGGCTGTCACTATAGAGGAAAAAAGATATTAAAAAATAAAAAAATAAATGAACGGGGATATCAATTTTCATTTACTATAGATACCTTATCAGATATTTTCGAAGTCGGTCTGCTGTGCGGTTTCGGCGATACAAATCAACACATTTGATTACTTTTTTATTTCGAAATTTTTAGTTTTAACTAAAAATTGAAATAGTTGTTGTAATAACTACTTATTACTTCTACTTATTACAAAAAATACACGTTTTACCATATCTTAAAAACTACTGAACCGATTTTTATAAAATCTTTACTATTTTCAAAGTGGTAGTGCCATGTTTCTTACCTTCGGGTAGCAACCGAATGGGCCGGCACGCCCCGTATAGTTCATTAGTACAACTCTCTCACAGAAGACCGGCGTAAAGTGGCAGCTATGCTGTCGCGTTTCGTCCGGTGAGTGAGAGTCCGGGAGGCCCACTCTCCTGCCCCCCTCCCTCTTCCCTTCATTCTCCGCCTTCGTTCCCTCCTCCCTCCCACTTCCCTCCCTCCTCCATCCCTCCCTTTCCTGAAAGGCCGGCAACGCATCTGCAAGCCTGGCTTGCAGATGTCCATGGGCGGAGGTGATCACTTCCCATCAGGTGAGCCTCCTGCCCGTTTGCCCCCTTTTTACCATAAAAAAAAAAAATCCCTAAGTTGAAAGCAAGTTAAAACTAGTTTCGGAGAAATTCGTAGACAAACATACATATATACATATAATATGTTTTATGTTGCGGGAGTAATTAACACACAATTTGATTTATCTAAAAATAGAAATTTTAATGTTATTAGAAAATTAAATAACATAGTAACTTAAATTATTTTAAGTAAAATTATCTACTAACCTAAAAATAGAAAAATCGACAATTAAAGGTTTTTTACTTCCAATGTTTTATAATATATCGACACTGTTCTACTTTAATATACTTAGGTTGATTAACAATTAAGGAAACGTTAGGTACTTAGAAATTAAATAAAGATAAATTACTTCACGATTACAATTTTACAATTTACAGTGCTTCGTAGCTACCATAGATTATAGATTAATCATAATGTACCGCGTCATTCTCTTAGGCAGAATACACATTTATCATATTAGGCTACGTACACAACGTACTGTGTATTGTTTGCTGTCTTGTTAATAAAACACTTCTTATGTCTTTGGTGTACTTTATTATCTTTATATTTTACTTATAAACTTGCTTAATATTTAATCTTATCTTAATATATTATTAACACGACCTTTCACCACGAGCGATACCCAAAGAGAGAGAGAGGGGATCAACTGTCATCAACATTGACATATTATATCTGTAACGTTCCGTTACTACACAAAGTGAAAATTAACTGGGTTTAATTTGAGTAATCATATTGGGGAACGAGCTTTGTTACATGGTAAAATCCCAAGGACTTTTTATTCTTCCCAGTGTTGATTCTGCATAGCGAATCTGATATTATTTCTTCTATTGGAAAAGGACCAATTCTAATTTCATCCATCTTAGACCTGTTCATCTTATTACAGTCCATTATGTAAACCAACTGTCGGTTCACTGAAAATGCGAGTTAAGTCTTTTTCGGTAGCATAATTTTGAATTTCAGTAAACCATCCTCTTATATCTTTTTCTGAAACACAAGAACTCGCTTTTGTTACTCCTTCTGATGATCTTATTGTCAATTTCGGATATCTCTTCAAAAACGCCTTTCACCAACCATCACCTGGCCTATTATTTAAAAATGAATTAGGGCGTGGGTTTTCCACCAGAAACTTTTGTACGGTGTCTAAAATATCTTCTTTATTTCGGGGAAATCCTTTTCTTGCCGAAATTATAATCCATTCTTCTAAACGACTTTCTTCGGCAACAGTTAATGTAGGTGATGGCACTTTGCTAGTTTTATGTCCCGGATTTTTAATGTAGTATCGGAGACTGGACCTCGGAACACCGTATTTTTCAGCAATTTGCCTTGTAGATAAGTTGTTGGAAACATCTTGAACAGCTTCGATCGCTTTCTGCAAATTCTCTTTACTATATTGTACTTTTGGTGTCTTTGGCATACTGTAAATGTAACAAAAATACAATTAAGACATACATGCATTACGACTGCTCAACAGTTAAGCATTTTAACCCTTAATTTGGCAAAAAATAAATGCAATAAAATCCTCGTTTTTTTTTGATAAAAAATATTATTGACCTTCAAAGGTGTCACAGAAAAATAACGAAAAAAATGTAGGAGCTTCAGGTTTCCTGAAAAACTATGTATGTCACAGCATACATTGCCAAATGCACATAAAAACATTGAATAAATGTGATGTATGTCGGGACATACATTGCCAATTACAGAGAAAACAAGGGATATAAAAAAAATAAGGTTATAACGCCTTCTTATCTGTAAAAGTATGAAACCTAAATGTATCCTCGCCACCATACTAAAAAAAATCATATATCATGCCCGACACTCCTGCATTAACATAGTTTTTGAAGCCCCACTTGTTGGGCTTATCCTTCATATATTGACGGATTTCATCACGACGGAAGACATTTCGTCAATGCTGAATTTCCTTTCATTAACGTGAGCTAAGCAATTTTCTCGAATTCTTTGTAAAAAAGGTCTAATTTTGTAATATCGGTCGGAGTCTTGTATATTATTATCAACAAAATGCAAATTATGGCGGATTTGTTGATATCGTTTAAGAGACATCAAATCGGCTACGAGATGGTATCTGTACTGCAAACTCCAATAATCTGTATATGATGGCAATCCTCACAACACCCATGATAATATGTATGGCTAGAAAATCCCGCATTTCATCTTCAGTCAATACAAGAGAACGTCCAGTTTTTGATATTGCGTATGCATTTGTTTGCACTACGATATCTGCTAAAACGTCTGGGGAAAAGATCTTGTAAATATAATCCAGTGAAACTATGTCTAGAAGCTGTCGGTGTGATGTGAGTCTTCTTCTATAGTTGCCTTGTGCGGAAAAACTGCTTTTTTTCCATTTATAGCTCAGAGTGAATTTTGTGATTCGTCTAGGTCATTTAGTAACAGAAACAGTGGGACGTTGCGATCTGGTATTTCTGGGACGCGATTTGGAAGTAGTAGATGCCCTCATACGAGCTGTACCTAAAGAGCCAAGAGCTAAAGAGTTGCTTTGCTTGCTGTTGGTTCATGTTGTGCAGGTGGTGCAGGAGTTGCTGGAGTTGCAGGAGTGGTAGGAGTTGCGGGGAATGACGGAATGTCACATATTATCGGCACTTTCTTACAATTTGGTTCTAGAGAAGGACTTGAATAGACACTTTGAAAAATTGGCTCTTCGTCATCGTCTAAAATATTAAGCCTTTCCATAGAACTATCAATAGAAGGTGCAGAAGAAGATGACATAGAAAGCGGGATGTGCATACGTAATTCATCATCGAGTTCAGAATATTCACTACCGTCAGAGGGTGCATACTCAACAGGCACAGGGGCTAAAGTTCTACCACCACGAGTTTATAGCTTTTGCTGCCGACAAAGAAAAAAAAAGCGTGCTATAAAACCAATTAAACCCAAAAAGCAACCGCAAACTGACAATGTATGCTGTGGCATACAAACAAAATGAAGGGTATTTCGTGACAAACTTGGCAGTGTATGTCACAGCATACATCATGTTAGTAATCAAAATAGAACCATTTAATACAATAAAAGCTTTACAATTATTACCACTCGTATTCTATTACACAATAAAGTATAAATTTTAGTCATTACGAGTATCATAAACCATGTAATATTCATAATAATAGTATAAATACCTTGGAGAACACAGTTGACGTTCGCCGGGTAGTCATTTTTTTTAATTAATGTCAAAATGGGTGTTGTTGGAAGCGTGTTTTATTTTTTCTACCAATTGTAGTTAGTATTGCAATACAAAAAAAATAATTTGTCACACCTTAATTGCTTTATTATTAACAAATAGATTTTTAAAGTTTATGTATGACAGTACATACAATACCAAATTAAGGGTTAAACACAGCGAGCACCTCGATGCAACACGACAACACATTTTAATCAAAAAAGTTTTCATGACAGTTATAGCCCAGGCAATAACTATAGATATTAACACATGGCAATTACTAAAATGGTAATGGTGGTGGGCAATAACTAAATATATGCGGATTTAGGTTCAGTGATTGCCCACGGTAGAAATAACCGTTAGAATTCAAATTTCAATATATATTTTCATTAAAAACTAAGAAAAGACTAATGATTTTATCATTACTATGCACCAATAGTTGTATATTAAACAAAAATCAAAGAAATCGAATTTCTTAGCAAGTAATTCCTTATAAACATTGCTAAATTGTTTACCTGTTTCAGTAACGAGTGCACCTGTTTTGACAAAATCGGCCATTACTATTTGGTTTTCTTCAGTGTTGCCAATTCTCAAATTGAAATTTACTTTACATTAATAAGAGAGCCAACTAGTAAGTTCTAATCGAACTAAAATAATACCAATTTAACACCTGGCAATATTTTTCTTAACGTGGGCAATCATTGTCAGTGGGCAATTACTCCCTGGTTTACCGTATATGTTTTTTTTAAAGTTTTTATTTCAGTGTCGGGACTCACGTGTCTTCGCCGATGTTCTGCGATGGTCTTCGGTGCAGTCCCGCTGGTTTTGATTACGCCTGAGTGATGTATTCGCGCGCTGACAGGTGGTGTTGTCTTAATTTTTGCCGCCGTCGGGGCCAGATGATCGGGCTCGTTTCTGTGATTAGTTTGATACTACGCTCGAGGTATCTATCTCTGTCGGATCCCGAGATATAGCTCGCGGAGGAGGTAATCTACACTGAAGGAGGGGGGGAAGTTTTCCTCCTGGTCCGGCTGATCCAAATGAGCCCAAACTCGGGTGGTCTAGCGTAGCTAGTTCCCGAGGTAAGCCCCGGGGGGGGGGGGGGGGGGGGGGGGTTTGTATTGTGAGGTAAGATTTTGCAGGGGGAGGGTTGTAGGTAGGTTTGATTTTATATGATTTTATACTGTTTGTTGAAGGTTTTTTGGGGGGAGGAGGTGGGTTGGTTTTTTGGGGTTGCAGTGTGTGGGTTTGGTAGGAGCTCCTTGCGGCGATTGCAATGGACCGTCGCACGGGGGGGTAGGGTTAAGGAAGTGCAGATTACCTTAAATCCTTGTTTATCGGAGTGTTGAACCAGCGCTGATGGGCTTGAAGTTGGGGCGGAGTCTTCGGTACGTGCTGGGAGCACCTGGTCGCGGCAGAAAGCACGTGTTTCGATTTTGTTGATTAGACGACGTGTTTTTAGGTGCACTTGTGTTCTTAATAACTCCGCCGATTTTCGTCCAATCTTGAAGATGGTGGTGTCGCCGGATAGGTCTTTTTGTCACCTACTGTGATATATGATGATATGATATGTGATATACAGAGCACACTGCTCCGGAGATTTTGTTCTGCTTGGCGCTGATCCAAAGTCCTGGTCTTCCTGCTCCGGAACCCTTGGAGATAATAGCTCTATCCCGGTAATACCGGTGAATCGGCGTATGGCGAATCCGGTGAACTACATTTTATTAGCGTGCGGCTCCGATTTCTAATATTTAGAATTTTTTTTTAAGGAGCCGATGTTGTTGTAGCGCTGTATAAGTTTTATTTCTCAATTTCCATTCGGTTACCACCTTATACAGCATATTGGATATAGTTTCTGGTGTTTGTCTTAATTCAAAACGGATGCAATCGAAAAGAACATTTTGTAGTACGGTATTTTCGTCAATGAAATGCGCAGTGATAGCATAGAATTGGTTCTGATTATTTTGTGTCCATCCATCGGCTGTTAGACAAACTGGCGTTTCTGACTTGAACATTGATTTGACTTCATCCTTTACATTTCATTGTGCGCTGCAGGCAACAAGCTAGAGGATATTGTTTTTCTTGTTGGAATTGTAATTTGAACAAAGTAAATAAATTAAATTTCTAAACTCTAAATCGTGTAATAAAGATAAAAAGTTACGATTTAACAAACCAGTATCGTAGGTACAACACTGCACAAAAGAGCTTGTAACATTATTTGTAAATTTGACATTCGCATGTGTCAATTTAGTCTCTGAGATTAAAAAACAGACTATAAACTGGTATTAATTTACTGTCAAAGTTATTCGATGTTTCGTTGAAATATAGTCCGGTCATAGTTACCGTACAATAATTGTACAATTGATTTTTCAGTGTAATTGGATAAAGCACGATTAGTAATATTTTATAATCGATTTCCCTTCATACTTTTTTCAGGCTTAGGACAGATTCTTAAATGTTAGCTTTAAAATTAAATTAAGTACTATAGTAAATTAAATTCAACTGGCGTATACAAAAATCGATTCTATGTACAGTGATAATTATTTTATGTACAATGATTATTTGAATCTTTATTTTTAATCTATGATTTTAATTTACATAAAAAAGGAACTAAGATTTGCTTTTATTTATACGTATAAACAATAATATTATTTAAACTAACTAAACAACAATGGTGACAATTGGCGCGCGAGTAAAGATCAACGCGTGTATTTGTTTTATTTCGTCTCTCTTCTACACTTAAAAACAAAAAAAATCGAAATTGCAATCTTCATTCTCTACGGCAAGATCGAGTTCTGAATGATACGATTTTTGCCAGCGCTGTGAACCGGATCACCGGTGACCGGCTCAGTTTTAAGGCTCACTGTTCCGTTTCACCAAAGAGCTACATACATCTAGTTACTACTTACCTACTATTCGGATCAAAAACTACAAAGGGAGATAGACTGGTAAGTCGAGCCTTCAAATGACCGCCTTGAAAAGCGCCATCTAGGAGACAGATATAGTATTAAATAGAGTGAATGCCCTGTATATAGCTCTGTAATAGCTTGTTAAATTGGAATTCAGGTAGACCAACTAGTTATGGATGTTTAACTGGCGGGTGTTTTGAGTGGATGTAGTACATAACTCTATATGATATTTACCAATACCATAGCATTTAACTCCCGCCAATAAAATTTAATTTAACAATAAAACAAAAATACTTATTTCAACTTTTTCAATTTATTTTTTTATAGAAAATATCGGCATCTCTTTTAGTTAGATCTTCTGTCTCAAAAATAATAGTTTTTCCATTTAAAATAAAATTTACATCCTCACACCAGTTATTTAGAAAAAATATAACAGTTTCTTTTGTTAAATAACCAATAATTTTGTTTCTATGCAACTCATATGTTATAAAATTAAAATTAACATTTAATAATAGTATTTAATCGATGTATTTTTGCATTTTATTTTTGTTGCTTCTTCTTTTTAAAATTTCGATAACATGATTTTCAATTTCGGCAAAACAATCGTAAATGTTCCTTGTTGGATAACATAGCCATCCTTTGTCACTGTACTCGCTTATATTTATATGTCTATGAAAATCCTCTAGTTCCTTACTCTTAAATTCCTCAATGCACACTGGACAACTTTTAAAACCTTTTTTTGGACTCACAAGCCATCTACTACAATATGCTATTGCCGCACACCTCTCTACATCTGTCGGGGATTTGCTTTCAATAAGTTGATTTGTATTCATATTTTCAATGTTTAAATAATTTATATCTAATTCTATGTTTTCTGTATGGATTTCATTATTATTTTGATTACTTTTGATAAGATTTTTTAAAATTTTCAAGCAAAAGTCGCTATCTTTTTTACAATTGGCCCCGACAGAATTAGGAGATGTTAAATTATTTATTAATAATGTTTTAAAACCTGCTTGAAAACCATATGCATTAGTCATATTGTTTGAATAACCTTGTTCTCTTATAGCACCAAAAAAGTTTTCCAAGGGGTCCTGATTAAAGTGTCTTAAAAAAAACTGATGTTACATTGAGGGACTTTAAATGACTTAATAATAGCTGGAACCCTTCAATTGTCTTTATCCAGCTCGAAATTAATGGAACAAAGGCTTTTCTCCCATCCTTTGTAAGAAAAACCATAGACTTTAATACAGGCAAACTTTCTCTCAATAACTGATGATGAGGAGATTATATAAATTATACGAGTATTACTATAAATTTTACCGTTTTTTGTTTTGATGTAACTCCCATTTACAAAATCAAATAATTTGTCCATAAATATCAATAAATCGGCTGTGTCTTTATGTTCAGCTGGAAGTTGCCCACAATCTAAAAAAAAGGACATGCTTAGTACTCATAAAATCAAAATGTATATAAAAACAAATCGTGTTTATATAAATGAACGTTACATAATAAGGAACGTTAGTCTCGCTAAAAACTCAGAAACTGCTGTCAGATTTTGATGGAATTTTTTGTGTGTGTTTGAGTGGATCCTGGGATGGTTTATTTCACAATTGGTACCAGTAAGGGCATTCTAGGTTTAGGACAGGACAACGTCTGCAGGGCCTACTAGTACATTATAAAAACGTAAAAATTACGATATTCTACGTGGAAAACTTCATATAAATATTAAATATAACTTAGACAATGAAACAAAACAATGAGTAAAGAATACAATGAACATCAGGATATAAATCGAGTACCTGCCATATATTCAAGGGCAACACCGACTGTCCGACTGAATACCTGAGTGTTTCACCTTCGTTTTAGGTATCAGTTTAAGTACAACATGTTGCGCCATTAATTTGGGCACTAATCTGACACCTTTATATAGCAACCATTTTGCAACTTTTTGCTTCCCATCTTGGGTAAACATTAAATTTTTATTTAACATATTATTTCTTATCCCTTTCATCAGATGAGGTGCATCAAATAAGGGAAATATTTCCAAATATTTGGAAAAACTACCAGTTTATTCTTTATTGTTTTTTAAATATTCAATTTTAGTCTTATTTAATAAACTACTTACAGCAGCCCGGTTTGATGACCCCTGGTCACAAACAGTGGCCACGACTTTCAATCCTGTGGCTTCTGCTTCTTTTATAACAACAGCTTTTAAGCTGTTTGTTTTAGTAGAGCCTCTACAAAATGTGAAATAACCTGGTTGTTTGAATTTTTTCACAACTCCTTTCACCATAAACACCAAAACATGGTCACAAATCTGCTTCTTTTTTTCGTCACCGTCATCCACCATACCAATAACTTCATCATTTCTTCTGCAGTAGGTTAAGTTTGGTGAAATTGCAATTTCATCAAAAATAATTGTACAAAACTTATGGTTGCCATTCAACTTGCTACGGGTTTTTTTAGCTCGTCAAATAATTCCACTGTCTTACCTGGCTTGAGGTTTATTTTTTTTAACAATTGTGAAAGTATTTTTCTTTTAGGTAAAACACTAAAAGAACTTCAAAACCTGTATGCCTTTGGGCTGCTCTTGTACAATGCAAGTGCTAGATTTTTTTCTTTTATTGTGAAGCGTCTCCCTTTTGACTTGCATGGCAAAAAAAGTTTTTGTCTCTTCACTCATAATTTTTCATCAATAGCTCAAAAGCTTCTGTCTTTTTTAGCTTGAAAGCAGCCTTCTTCTTCTTAAAATAATCTTTCTGCTTTTGACATTTTATTTATTGCTGTCTCATATTTGAAATATCTTTGCTTAGTGCCTTCTCTTGTTTAGTGAGAACCAGGTTCTTAGCTGAAAATAAAAAAGACATTAAATCATTATAAATTGTACCTCATTAAGTTAGAAGAATAAGAAATTCAATTTAATATTTAAAAAACATCACACCAAGCATTACATAATTTATTTTGCAACACTATATTTGAATGTTGGTTTTTTGAAAATCTCACAGGAACTATATGCTGCTCTAGGATAATCTAGCTAATTCTCAGGTCTTTACTATAATATACATACAAAAAATCACATCAATCCTGTAGGATCCTGGAGAATCCTGTTTAATATCTAGGATATTAAAATACAAACACATTTTTGCAATAATAATATATATAATATTAAACAGTAACTAAGGGTATGAAACATAACATAATTACTACAGTAAAATATAATATTTCCACTAAGCCAAGTAATTATAAAAACTATTAGTTTAAACCTAAGGATTTTGACATACCTTTTACACGATCTTTTGTGTTTAAACTCCTCTTTACTTATTTGAAAATTATCAAACTTTCACATCAGTATTACGTTTTAGTTTGTTATAATACACTAACCTATTAGTATCAATGTTATGGATGAAAAACGAGGATGGCCGAGCGTGCACGACGGCACGCGAGAGAGAGACAGCAGCGACGGCACCCGACGGCGAGGCAGCGACGACAACTCACGAAGATTGCCGATTGTATTAATTATAAGTCTAATACATTAATTATACTCATGTTTGCTCGGTAGGATATTATAATATTGTAAAACATTAAATTTGGCCACACCCCCTTTTAGTATTATATAAGTCGGAACATTTTGTACCTCGACACCATTCGAAAGACAGCTACTGAAGAAGCTACAATAAAGAAAAGAAGTGAATATAAGTGAAAATAAGTGTTTTATTGAAGAACCCCATACAGTCCACGACAATCAATATCAAATAAAACTTAAAGGTGAAAAATATTTTAAATTACCATTTATTAAGTCATTTCCATTTCATTAGAATTTGTTAAGCAACTGGTGCTTGTATACGGTTCAGAAATAATCATTGCTTCAGCAGTTGCCACATTCTCTAAAATAGAAATAGGTTTAACCAACCTGCTAAACAGAGTGATGGGATGGCTAGGAAACATCCGGACAAACGACGGAAACCGAACAAACGTCCATCCGGGCCTACCCATCTCTATTCGACTTATTATATGATGGAAAGAATATTGAAATTAAAAGACTCCTTTATATTGTATTCGGGCGCGCATACTATACCGATTCCTACTGCTGATGAATGGTTCGACTTTGAAAAGTGTATTGCAATATTAAATCCATTCGAAGAAATTACAAAGGAGTTAAGTAGTGCAACCGCGACAATAGCTTCGATGATTATTTTAATCTATACTCTTAAAAACAGTTTATCTCAGAATTAAAAGATCAAGTAAAGGTAAATAATGTTTTATTACAATTAAAATAATCCTTAGAAAAGTAATCAGTTGTATTTAAAGATGAAATTGTTACATTAAATCAAACCAACAACATTATTCCAGGCTGTAATTAAAATTTTCAAGATAATCTATGGCCGGTGAAACTATTACTTGGTTGGACAAAATTGTAACTGATTGTGAATTATCGACTGAGCTATGATTCGGGTCTGGAACGTGCAAAACAGGCGGATACGTAGTTTGTTGTGGCGACATAGTAGGATTCGCATGTTACTTCTTTACGTACTGCCACAAATTCATTGATTTTAGGCATGCATTTAGTTCATCAGCAACAGTTGATCTATATATCTGGGGAATAACTGGAAGAGTCTGACGAAAACCAACTGACAACAGAATCATGGCCCCACCAAAAATATTTTGGTTGTCAAGAAGATCTTTCAACGTTCTGTCCAGTGCCTCCAGTGACCTCTTATAGGCTATTGTGCATTCATCCCAATCAATTTGCATACCTGTAGGATCTTGGCCATTGCGCTATTTTTGGCGATGTTCCATATTGGTGTTTCGGTGATTTGCATGCCTAATGGTAATTTCAAGGCAGAATGTGCAGTTCGTCCGCCTTCTAGCAGAGTCGCAGCTATTTCAGATGAAGCCAACGCTAGAGCAGCATCATTTCGCGACCTGATCTTCGCCAATAGCAATAAAATTAAAAACGTTTTTACTGCACTGTCAGCAAGAAATACATATGGGAAAATAGTGTTAGTTCCTGGTAAATGGAGATGGTAAATTTAAATCATTATTTATCATTTTTTTTTATTAAATTTTGTAGACTTCAGTACAGCTGAATCATGAATTGATCCATTGGCACCAGTTTGCACATATAAGAATTCGTAATTAGCATTTACAACAGCAAAAAGTATCACACTGAAAAATCCCTTATAATTATAAAACAAGGATCCACTTCCCGGTGGTTTTTCAAAAGCCACATGTTTTCCATCACACGCACCATTGCAGTGATTGAAATTCCACATTCGTTCAAAATCTGCTGCGGTCTCCTTCCTTTCTCTTTCTGTATGAGGTATCTGAAAAATAACAAAAAAATTATTCTTTGCAGGATTCATCATTGTCCGACGATGACACTCAAATCAGTCAACCGGGTCCCACAAATGTAGACACATCGCAACATTTTTTCAGAAACAAGAAAATATCCTCAATATGGCAGAGAAAGTACTGCCAAAGAAAGAAGAAGACTGGGAATGTTTGGGAAGGTCAATAGGCTTGCAGTTAAGGAATCTGAATGAAATAGTACAAAAACTTATTGCAGATGCCATTTATTATGCTAAAATTGGGAGACTGGCCGATGATTCTTATATAGTTTTCTATGTGTTTTGGTTTAAAATCGATAACTTTGAGCATAGACTCTCCTTGTCGGATCACTTTTTACAATTATCACAAGTCCACAATTTCTACTTAAATTTTAAGTCTACACAAAATCACTGTTATAATCAATAATCAAAGTTAATTTCTTCTTGATAATAGAGTTCAAAATAACAAATTGTACTCACAGTTTGTTTTTTACACTTACAACGGTCACCACACATACGTTTTAACTTGTCACCAATCGTCGCTTCTTGTCCGTTTTGTCCTTGCCGCTTGGCTGCCGCGTTCCAGACGTGTCGTCGCTGCTTTTCAGGATCCGGAGCTTTCCAGCTAGCAGCTTCCACACCTACAGGCGCACATCCAGCCGCGCCCCGAACAGTTTGGTTTCCGCAGTGGGCATTCCACGACCCTCCAGGTCGCCCGAGTGCTCTATCTCGAAGCTAATCAACACCACAACACCCAGGCGCAACATACAGCTGGTAGCATCATTCCTGCGGGAGCGGAAGTTCCGTGTCCGCGTAGAGAGCAGCCATTCATCAGTGAGGAGCATCAAAGCAGGAGTACCACAGGGCAGCGTACTCTCGCCCTGCCTATACGCTCCTTACACTGATGACATTCCAGTAGCAGCCGACACCATCCTCGCACTCTTCGCCGACGACGTGGCGCTCCTAACATCATCCTTCTCGTCCACCCACGCCGCGAAGAAGATGCAGAGAGCCCTAGACGCCCTTCCACCCTGGCTGGACCGCTGGAGACTGTCCGTCAACGTCATGAAGACACAGGCAGTCTCCTTCGGCCTCTCCACTCGCTTCCCGCAGCAACTCACATTTAATTCTACGTCAATCCCATGGTCACCTAACGCTAAGTACCTCGGCGTACATATCGACAGGGCACTCTTCATGAAGAACCACATCACAGCGGCCACTAACAACGCAAAGGCGGCGATAGCGCAACTTCGACCTCTACTTCAATCTTCTCTACCCCTGCGTACGAAGATTGGGCTCTACAAGACATACATCCGATCCCGATTGACGTACGTAGCCCCAGCGTGGTACGCTCTCGCCTCGGAAACGTAACGCAAGAGACTCCAGATTGTGCAAAATTTTTATGCCGTTTCCCCACTCCCCTTGCGGGGAATGTGAGAAGATCAACACGTCGTCGTCGCTAGTCAACTCATTTGTGTCGTGAATGTTAAATGTAAAAATGAAAAGAAAATATGACCAGAACTATCGTTCTGAGTGTGAGAAGGATCCAATGTTTTTGTCTTGGTTATCAAGATCCAAGGATGACAACAGTGCCGCTTTTTGTAAAGCGTGTAATATGAAATTAGTTTCACGACTTTCTGTTTTGAAAGATTATATAAACTCAGTGAAACACAAGAAAAGTATCATTGGATATTCTGGACAGTCATCTGTAAGTGATTCTATACATATATTGGTTCCCATTTCTTTTATTGCGATCATTGTTATTTATCTAATTTATAATTACGTTCTGATTGTAGGTGCAGACGTTTTCGCCCAGAACGTTTTGTAACAGAAGAGGCAAAGAAAGCTGAGATCAAAATGTGTACATTTCTGGCTGAACACAATTTACCATTTAGAGTTATGGATCATTTGAGTGAGTTACTTGAAAAATGTTTTAATCGCTTTCGTGAAAACAAACAAAAGCTGCCGCATTAAAGTACAATGTTCTGAAACCAGCAGTGGAAAAAGAAATACGTGATTATTCTAGAAAACCTGTTTTTTCAGTTGTATGTGTGATGAAAATACCAATGTCAGTTCAACATTTTAGCTGTAATAATAAAATATCGCTCCGAAAAAAATCAAATTATAAAGTAAAAACCAAGTTTTTGACATTAATGGATTTAAAAGGTGAGTCAGCCCAAAATCTGTTTGATGCTCTATCACAGTCACTTGCAAATGCTAACTAATGGATATAAAACACTGTATTGGGTTTGGTGCTGATACTACAAATGTAATGTTTGGTCAAGAAGGTGGTGTCATTGCTAAGATAAGAGAAATTAATCCACATTGCGTTTTCGTAAAATGTGTACGTCATTCAATCGCTTTAGCTTTAGCTTTGGCTTACAGCCATGCCAGTAAAAATACTTTGTCAAGAAGTTTAAATCAGATTGTCAAAGAAGTTTACGGATACTTTGCTCATAGCAGCAAACGACAGCGTGAATTTCAAGAATTTCAAAACTTTTTTAATTCTGAATCTCATAAAATACTCCAGCATTACGATATACGCTGACTATCACTTCATGCATGCATCAACCGAATTATTGAACTCTGGGATCCACTGAAACTTTACTTTCGTGGACAATATCTGGAAGAAAAAAATATCTCGGCTGAATTTTTATCCCAAAATTTCGAAAATGATACTGTTTGTTGTATAGTCTATGGACTAACCCTAATATAAGTTAGATATATGGCAATGTTATAAGCATTAGTCTTTCTTTTTACTTTTGTCTTTGGTCTTTAATAAAGTGATATTACAACATGGTATCAGAAGTATAAAATAAAATTTCAATAATTTGGTCAAAGTCGTCAAAAACCATCAAAAATGTCTTAAATATACGAAATATTGGACATCTAATCGAAATATACATAAAATATATAAAACATAATGTCGAATCCCGAAAAGAGTCGAGGCACGCCGGTAGCTGACACGTGGTCGCAACCAAACCTTTTCAACAATATATCGCCGTTAAATATATCTAAAGCGGATAGTCAGAACAATGCCGCGGAATGGAAAAAGTGGTGGCAGAAATTCCAAATGTTCTTGCTTGCTACTAACCTAGATGCCACGTCGGAGAAACGTAAGGTCGCCATATTTTTGCACACAGTTGGCGAAAAAGGTATGGAAATTTATAACTCATTCAATATGGATTTAGAAAAAGTAATAGTGAAAGAAGTAAAAACTAAATTTGATAATTATTTTGAACCACAAAAAAGTCTCACCATATTACGTCATACATTTTTCACGAGGCACATGAAGTCAGATGAAACAATAGACAACTTTATCACCGACTTACAAAACTTGTCAAATAAGTGCGAGTTCGGAGAACTTAAAAATTCATTGATAAGAGACATTTTCATAGCTAATATGAGTCCCAAATTTATCAACGTAAGACAGAGACTGCTTCAAGAGTAATCCAACATTGGATAGAACAATTTCACTTGCTAAAACTGTCATTATGGCACAGGAAAATGCTCAAAAAATTGACACATCTCAGTCATCTGATAGCGTTATGCATTTCAGGTCAAGGTCAAGATCCAGAGGTTCTACAAATAAAAGTGTGTCAAATCGTACACCTCTAAGGCAACGCAGTCCGAGTTCATATTATAGTCAACACAATGTAAATAATAAATTCTGTGGTCGGTGTGGTCAGCGTCATAGATTCAAATGCCCAGCTCAAGGAGTCAAGTGTAGTTCGTGTAACCGTCTCAACCATTTTGCTAAATTTTGTTTCTTTAATAAAAACAATGTTAGAAATTTAGAGTTAAAGAAAAATTCTGAGGAACAAATATCCAACTCAGAAAATTATTTCATAGGAATGGTGAAAAATAATAGTGATTCTTCAAATTATAACAAGTCTTGGTATCTTAGCATGCTTATAAACAATGTAGTAGTCAAATGTATATTAGATTCTGGTGCTGATATTAATATTATGTCATATAATACATTTAATCAATTAAATTTGTCACAATCAATAATTAAAAAGTGTCAAGCCGATGTGAATAGCTTTGATGGTTCGTCAATAGAAATTTTAGGTCAATGTAATTTAATATGTAATTTCAATGGTTGTCAACAAAGTATAACATTTTTTATAGCAAACATTAATTGTGCTACTGTCTTAGGTTTACCTACATGTGTGGAAATAGGCATTTTAAAGAGAGTCTTCGCAATTAACAATAATAATATGTCTCAAAGTCAAATATTAAATGAATTTAATGATGTATTTCAGGGTCTTGGATGTCTACCACCTGTCTGTCACTTAAAGCTTCAGAAAAATGCAATACCCTGTATTGATCCACCCAGAAAAGTTCCATTTTTATTATACAACAAATTAAAAGACGAATTGGATTGCATGTCAAAGATGAATGTAATTGAAAAAGTCACACATCCTACAGAGTGGGTAAATTCCGTTGTTGTCACGGTCAAAAAGTCAGGTCAGTTAAGAATATGTCTAGATCCTAGGAATCTCAATAAATACATAGTAAGAGAACATTATCCTCTTAAAAGTATATATGAAATTAGGTCAATATTGAAAGGTGCTTCTTATTTTTCACATCTTGATGCTTATTCTGGCTTTTGGATGTTGAAATTGGATAATGCTAGCTCAGATCTTTGCACATTTCAAACACCTTTTAGTCGTTATCGTTATTTAAGATTACCTTATGGTATTAATGCTGCGTCAGAGATTTTTCATAGAGTAATGATAGATATTTTTGCTGATCTCGAAGGAGTCTTAGTTTTTGTCGATGATATTTTAATATATGGAGAAAAAGAAGAAATTCATAATGAAAGATTGTACAAAGTCATGCAAAGAGCAAGAGAAGTTAATTTAAAATTAAATAAAGACAAATGCAAATTTTCTGTCAGAGAAGTATGTTTTTTAGGTTATGTCTTTAGTAGGGATGGTGCTAAAGTTGATCAAGAAAAAGTCAAGGCTATTGTCAATATGCCAACAACCACAAATGTCAAAGAACTACAGAGAATCTTAGGCATGATAAATTATTTAGGTCCATTTATTAAAAATTTGTCTGAAAAAACTCAAGTTTTAAGAAATCTTCTAAAGAAAGACTCAGTATGGGTCTGGGATGAAAACTGTGAAAAGAGTTTCCAATCTTTAAAAAAATCTATTATAACCCAAATATACCTGTAGTCTTGTCAGTAGATTCGTCAAAGTCAGCATTAGGAGCAGTGCTCATGCAAAATAAACAGCCTATAGCTTATAGTTCTAAAACTTTAACTACTACTCAAGAAAGATATGCTCAGATAGAAAAAGAATTATTTGCAATTCAATATGGTTGTGAAAAGTTTCACCAATATGTCTACGGTAATCAAGTCACTGTACACACAGATCATAAACCCTTAGTCTATTTATTCAAAAAACCTTTGCATGAGGTTCCAGCACGTTTACAAAGAATGATGCTTGCGTTACAGGCTTATGATATAAATGTTATTCATGTACCTGGTAAAGAAATGTTCATATCAGACACATTGTCTAGGGCAGCTTTAAAAGAAACTTATATTCCAAACTATGAGTCAGACTTGTCATATCATGTGAATGCGTTATATTCTAACTTAGCCATAAGCGAAGAATACAAAAATAAAATTTTACAAGCTACTAATTTAGATAGTCAGTTGCAAATATTAAAAAAATATTGTCAAGATGGATGGCCTACTAGTAAACATAAAGTTGATCCATTACTAAAGCCATATTGGAACATTCAGGCTGAAATTCATGTCATCAACAATTTAGTATTTAAAAATGATAAATTAATTATTTCAAAGTCAATGCAAAGTGAAATGTTAAGGAAAATTCATGAAGGTCATCAAGGTATTAATAAGTGTCTAAATCTAGCTAGAAATATTATTTTTTGGCCAAATATGAGTGCAGATATAATAAATCTTGTTGATCAATGTGTAATTTGTGCTAAATTTAATCCAAATAATCAATCTGAACCACTACAAAGCTACAGTATGAGTAAATTTCCATGGCAGCGAGTAGGTATCGATTTAATGCATTTTAATAACAAAATTTATCTAGTAGTGACTGATTATTATTCAAAATTTATAGAATTGGCAATATTGAACACTAAATATACAGCATCTAATATAATAATACAGTTAAAATCTATTTTTGCACGTCATGGTATACCAGTCACATTAGTCTCTGATGGAGGTCCACCATTTAATTCAGCAGAATTTAAATCATTTTTATATAATTGGGACATTGAACATATCTTACTTACCAGTCCATATCACCCAAAGTCTAACGGACAAGCTGAAAGTTCTATCAAAATTATGAAAAACCTATTAAAAAAATGTTTAGAATCTAATAAAGATCCCTACATGGCTTTATTACAGTATAGGAATACACCTAAAGCTAATTTTCCATCTCCAGCTCAGTTGTTAATGTCAAGGAATTTAAGAATGCATATACCAGTTACTAATACAAAGCTTAAACCTAAAGTAGTTACATTCAGTGAATACAAAAAAGGTTTTGAGAAAGACCGTTCACAAAGTAAACATTATTATAATAGAAATAAAAAACCATTACCACTTTTACAACCTGGTGATTATGTTAGTTTTAAAAAGATGCCTAATTCAGACTGGCTTCCAGCTGTTGTTAAAGAGAGGTTAAAATGTCAAAGGTCATACATAATTGAGGATAGTAAGGGAAATAAATATAGAAGAAATAGAGTACATAGGGTAAGCTGTACTAATGTTGGCACCTCATTAGTCATTGGCACTTTGGATTTTAAACAAAAATATTAAGGATTGCTGTTGTAAAAAATACGTAAAAGTATAATTTTTAATATCTACAATGGCAACTTTTTTTAAATTCAACAGTAGCTTTATTAACACGATTACCTGGCAACACTAAATCAAAAATGTAATAACGGTGTGAAGTTGTTGTGCCGGTTAATTCGATTTTTTAAAAGATCCAACAAGGTACAAGGTAAGATAAAACTATTATTATTTTGAATTAATTGTGTAGTGAACGTAGGTTATTATGTTTTAATGTTTGGTTATGTAATAATTAAGGATTTTCAGTAGTTTATTGCATCATTTTTCCGTTAGAAATTCAAAATAATATGGTGCTACTTACTAGTTCAAGTTTTAAACAAAAGTACAATTAATTGGCACCCATGCCAATCATTGACTTTCGTTTATGCTATATTACTTTTAATATAAAAACGCCAAATTAATATGATTGTGTGTAGGAACATAAAACGTTCTGATATTTTATAAAACTTATTCCGCGTTTAATTTTTGGCACTGCCATTCACTATACAAATGTTGGGTGCCAATCATTAATGATGACTTAATTGATGCCAATCATTGTACTATTGGTACATGCCAATAATTAATAATTCGAAGTTATTTATTTTCTACTTTTTTTACAGTTCCTCATAATGCCAAAAATAAGAAGAGGTGATGCTTCTTATTCTAAAAAATACACAGAAGAAGATATATTAAAAGCTATTGATGCAGTACAAAATGGAATGCCTAAAAAAGCTGCAGCGACGAAGTTCGGAGTACCACGGGCTACCATACAATTTAGGCTTAGTTCGTTGTTCGTAAAATCTAAACCAGGGCCGAATACAGTATTAACAGAAGACGAAGAAAAAGTTTTAGTAGATTGGATTATAACATGCTGTAAAAAAGGGTTTCCGAGAAGAAAAGAAGACATAATGTTGAGTGTAGAACAATTTTTAAATAAAAATCCGCGACAAAATTGTTTCATCAATAACAAACCGGGTGAGGGCTGGTATCGTTTGTTTTTAAAACGGCATCAAGAAATTTCTACCAGGACTTCAGAAGCTGTAACAGCAGCAAGTGCCAATGTTTCCGAAGCCAATATAAGGCATTGGTTTATTCAAATTGAACAACACTTAAAAGAAAATGACTGTTTCGACATTTTACAAGACCCTTCCCGTGTTTATAATGGAGATGAAACTAACTTTCAGCTTTGCCCAAAAAATACAAAAGTATTGGCAGCAAAAGGCTGTAAAAATGTCTATGAGATGGATCATGCACAGGCAAAGTCATGTTTAACTGTTATGTTCACATTTTCGGCTAGTGGCGAAACTACTCCACCTATGATAATATATCCACTTAAAAGAATGAGGGCGGACATCAGAGCATCAGTTCCGTTAGATTGGGGTTTAGGTCTGTCAGGTAATGGGTGGATGAATAAGGATCTTTTTTATCAGTATATCCATTACATATTGTATCCCTATTTAGTCAAGAAGCAAATCAAATTTCCAATAATTCTATTTGTTGATGGACATAAAAGTCACATGAACTATGACTTAAGCGAGTCTTGCAAAGAAAAGGGTATAATTTTAATTGCCCTATACCCCAATGCTACTCGAATTTTACAGCCAGCAGACGTCTCTGCATTTAAGCCGATGAAAAACGCCTGGAAAAAAAGCGTCCTTAATTGGCGTCGTAGCAATCTGACAAAAACTTTGACAAAAGTTGATTTTGGCCCCATTTTAAAAACTGCTTTAGAAGAATTTCTTTATAAATCCACTATACGAAATGGTTTCAAAGCATGTGGTCTTTGTCCATGGAACCCTGATGCGATCGACTTTTCAAAATGTCTAGGAACAACTTGCTCTGATATTAATCCGCGATCGAGTTCTGAGCAACAGCAACAAAAACCTATGTTAAGTTTAGATGAGTTCCAAAAAATAGTAGGCCCTTCTGTAATAAAAAATATTCAACCAAATTCATTAATAAAAAATCCCTACCAGGATGCTTTACTTAAAGTTTATAATTTTTTGAAAGCAGTGATTTTGAGCGAACAAGAAATAGAAGAAAGTGACAGGAATTCCTTACTAATTAACGACACATGGGTTCCAGTGGATGAAATTCCCATCTTTGTGGACCACCAGGAAGATATTGGCATACTGGAATCTATACCTAATGCAGTTCAAAATGATCCAGTAGCAACTGTTGACAACGAAGAATATGTAAACCAATCGGAAGGTCTTCAACCTGAAACAAATATAGTACCGGAAATCAACGCTTCTGATATAGACCAGACAGACATTCAAACAGACGTGAATTTGAGTTTCTCTCATCTTTCAGAACATGCGAACATTGACGAACATCACACTCCAGAAAAAACAAATTTAAAGTCCAGTTTATTATGGCCTAAGACACCTGTACGCAAAGGTAGACAGTTAGCAAACAAACCTGTATTTGTATTGACTAGCAGCAAATGGTTAGAAATAGAAAAAAATAAAATTGAAGAGAAAGAGAAAAAAGAAAACGATAAAGAAAAACGTAAACGCCAAAGAGAAGAAAAGAAGATAAAAAATAAAGCCCATAAGTCTAATAAGAAGAAAATAGTAGTAGAAAAAAATACTGAAAAAAATAAGACTGTAAAAATGACTAAAAATGTAACTGTAATTGATAAAGCACCTATAATTATTACAAAAAGTCCTGATAAAAAAGTTGATAAGTCACAAACTATTCTTAAGATGCCTAAAAAAATTTCTACTGAACGAGAAAATACTGAAAAACCTATTCAGAACCTAACAAGCAAAATTAAAATTGAATCTCAAATACAGCTAGCTAAACCAAATCCTAATGATACTATGAGTAAATTGAATGTCATTAGTGATGAAAACTATAAATTTGCTGTTACAAAGGAGTTCGTCTTGCCTAAACCTAGTCATAAAAAAGTGTTGGAGAGAAGAGCTGCTTTCAGTAATGAGAAAGAGCTGTCGGATTTTTTAAACAAATATCAGAATGATGATAGTTCTGATGATACTTAGTCGCAAGTTTTACTGATTAAGATTTTTATATGGTAACTTAAGTAAAATATATAACTGTTTATGTTATCGTAAATTTTTATAATATCGAATTTTAATTAAACGTGTTAACCCGTCAACTGCCATAAAACGAGACACAATAGATTTTCTATTGTTATAAAATGCCGGCGTCCCCGAGAAATTTAACCCATTACTTAATGGCTAATTATGCATAGAAAAATATTAATGAATACTGTGCCAATGACTGATTCTCATGTGATAATAATTGTAACTTTGGTGCCAATAATTGTACTTTTGGACCGATTTAGAGATTTTCTTTAATTGTTATTAAAAACTTATGAATAAAACACTAAATACCTTTTTATTTAAGCAAACATAGACCAAAGAAACATTTAGTAGTGCTCAATAAAATGTAGAACATCAGATCATATTTTAAAGAAATACATAAAGACCAGAGAATCCTTAAAGTGCCAATCATTGTATAGTTTACCCTATTTGGTTTAGATCCAATGAGAGTTTGTCACAAGTTCGATTCTGATGATATGCAATTCAATGATTCTCTCAATAACCAAAGTTTAGAAAGGGATGATAAGCCAAGCGATAGACAGATGGAGTCAGACAGATTCTTTTATGGATTCATTAGGTAAAGAAAAACAAAATTATAAATATATAACTATGTATGGAAGAGAAGTAAAATTGCCTACACAAATAGATTAGTGAAATTTTAATTATTTTTATAAGATATAAGTAAAAAACTAATATAATTTTTGTAAATCTTTATTTAAAAACTTGTCAATGTAAAACAGAAAACTTGGTCACTTTGTAACACTAATATGTATCTTATAAACTTTTAAAAATGTAATGTCATAATGTATAATGTCAACTAAAATTTGAAATTTTCATTTTCATTTTTCAGTCCTTGTTTAACATGTAAATTTCTTTTTATTTAAAAAGGGAGATGTTGTATAGTCTATGGACTAACCCTAATATAAGTTAGATATATGGCAATGTTATTAGCATTAGTCTTTCTTTTTACTTTTGTCTTTGGTCTTTAATAAAGTGATATTACAACACTGTTAAACTTTACTTTTATGCTCTAGATTATATTTTACTTATAACAAATAAAATGAATGTTATATTTCAAGGCGAGTACTCCACAGTACAAAGAGTATACAAAGATTCGGTAGATATGCTTGTACTTCTTTTAAGTAGTTACATGAATATAAGTTATTTAAGAAGCACAAGTACTTCGGATTTAGACCCGATATCATCAGTAAATATTTTGTCTCTATCTGAAATATATCTTGGAGTGCACGTAAGTAATCTAATTGAATCAGCAGAAATCACAACATTTCTACAACGAATCAGTCGTTTTTGATCTAGCTTTGTCTTGAACTAAAATCACATCTACCTCTTAATGAACTATTTGAGCAAATGCAATTTCAACTATATAATACCTACCTCTTAATGAACTATTAAGCAAATGCAATTTTAACTATATAAATACCTGATTTTTGATGTTTTAGGAAAATCAAGATATGGAGGGAAGATGAGTTATAGATTTTAATTATTTATGAATCAGTTACTTTTCATTGACCAACATAGCGAAGAATTTGGTTACCGATTGAATAGTTTAATAATTGTAAAGAAAATACAAAAGGGACTCATTTCAAAATTTGATTTAAAATGTGGTATGTGTGGGTCACTTTTTAAATTAGAAACATGCGATGAATACAGTTTAAATTTAAATGTCAATACAGGCGCAGTGTTCCTGACACTTGGCATTAATGGCAGGTCATTAATTGGTCTTTCCAATCTAAATGAGCTTACTGCATCTATGGACTTGCCAACCTTGCCAGTACGCTTGTATAGCTCAATCCATGCAGATGTGAGTAGTGGTGAATTGAGCGAGCTGGATCAAAGAAGATCCATCTCTCTCAATTCACGGTTTCAAAAACTTATAAAAGTCCAGTTTTCATAGTTTTCAAAAACTTATAAAAGTCTACTTTTCATATTTTACTTCTCAAAACTTGTAAAATCAGTTTTCAACATATCATTTCAAAAAGGTATAAAAGTCTACTTTTCATATTTTACTTCTCAAAAACTTGTAAAATCAGTTTTCAACATATCATTTCAAAAACTTATAAGTCTGGTTTTCATATTTTACTTATCAAAACTTGTAAAATCAGTTTTCAACATATCATTTCAAAAACTTATAAGTCTGGTTTTCATATTTTACTTATCAAAACTTGTAAAATCAGTTTTCAACATATCATTTCAAAAACTTATAAGTCTGGTTTTCATATTTTACTTATCAAAACTTGTAAAATCAGTTTTCAACATATCATTTCAAAAACTTATAAGTCTGGTTTTCATATTTTACTTATCAAAACTTGTAAAATCAGTTTTCAACATATCATTTCAAAAAGTTATAAAAGTTTTTTTTAATTTTTACTTTTTCTTTTGTGTCTGTTTATCATCATATAAAGAATTTTATTTATATTATTATATTAACTACTTATATAGACTGGTAAAGGAACGTCATTTACAGTTTAAAAAAAAAAAGATATGGTTTTAACCAAATGTAAACAAAGCGTCACTCTCTATGCAGTTATGTAATAGGTATATTGGTATTTTAACAATACTGTGTGGATATAACTGCTTTATTCGAAAATCGATTTCTGGTTTACATAAATAAAACTTTGTATGTAACACATAAATCAATTTCGGTTGGTTCCTATAATATTATCAAGTTATTAGTGTATTTAAAATAAAAACGACATGTGACTTATTAAAGATTTTTATTTTATTAAAATACTGCCAAACCGAATACAAATAATACTTACTTACTGAAATGTTATAAAAATAGCTATTTAATAAAGTAAATAATACAACTTATAGTTTTACGTTAATCACTCAGTTGTTCTTTCATTTGGGTGATAATTTTAGTAACATCTCTATATATATCATCCCGGAACAAGTTTTGTACTACGTGCTGTATACATAGATTTGCATTACACTTGCATACTTTATCCTCATTATTTTGCAATTGTTCCACATCATATATTTGAATGCGAATAATTTTGGTACCTTTTGATGGTATTTTCATATATGAATATAGTGTATTAGCATCCGCTGATCTTTTACTGCTCCTTTCTTCTGGGTTATTTGGTATAAATCTGAATAAGTCTCCAGAGTCCTGAAATAAAAATTATTATTGAAAGTTATTTACTTATTATAAGTAGTATTTGGTACAGAACATTTTATTCATAATATTAAATGACTTAAAATTCCGCTTTCACAGTTTTTAAATGTTCTATTAATGAGACTTTAATATACCTATATACTAGTAAATATATATAAGACTTATAATATTAACTTACTTCCATTTCCCCAAAAAATTCTAAAATGCTGTAGACCGAAGAAAGGTTTTTTGTGAATTAAGTAGGTTTAGTGCACGCACAGTCAAAGATACTTTTGTTACACAAATTCACATAGGACCGCTCTTAATGAGGATCTGATTGAGAATAACTTGAATTTTCTTTGTAAATCATCAGTAAGTAAAACATAAGTATATATAACAAATATAAAACAAAGTTCTTAGACCAAGTTTGTCTGTGTATGAGCAATAATCTCATAATCGAGAAACTAAATGATTTTTATTTGAAGACGTATCTAAGGTTCCATTATGCTATTCGTGTGACGCCAGGGCTCAATATTAGTATGGATAAAATACTTAGTCCTCCAAGTTCAGTTTCCAACATGTTTTAACCTGCAAGATGTAACGTGATGAAATTGAACATTCCTTACCATAAAAGGACACCCGACAGAGCGGCGTCGTCGGGTGCAAATTGATCCTATCGATGTTTACTGAAATTATCATAATAACTCTCTAGCCATGTTTTGTCAAGTTGTACGCACATAGATTATCAGGTCATATTTTAGAATAAATATGGTAGACAGAACCAGGGGAATATGTAAAGTTCATTTTTAAAATAATTTGTGCTATCTCCGCATTTTTAGATTAATCTGCACACATCTCGACAGTCTGCTTACATACGAACAATTTGTGTTTAACTGTCTACACACACATTTTAAATTTTTGAAACTATTTATAGGCGGGTGCCCACCAAGCCGCCATTTTCAAGTCCTACTTTCAAAGGTGACAGAATTCCTCAGCTCCAATTGTTTTTTTTTTACAAGTACAAGTACAAGGTACCTAACCAAGTTGAAGTGTTCATCAGTGTTTTTTCGTGAATTAAGTAAAATTTTTGTGAATTTCATCCAACATGTAAGTACTTCTTTTATATCTTAGATTTTATTTTCCATTTCCCTGTATCAATTTAACATAGTCATATAAAATTCTTCGGATACAAGAAAATAGAATAGTAATTTTTATTTAATTACTAACTGATGCCCGCGACTTAGTCCTCGGGGATTTAGTTTTTAAAATCCCTCGTGAACTCTTTTATTTTCCGGGATAAAAGTAGCCTCTGTCACTCTCCAGATCCTCAACTATACCCATTCAAAAAAAATCACGTCGATCTGTAGCTCTATCGCGGCTTGATTGAAGGACAAACCAACAAATCAACAAACACCCTTTCGCATTTATAATATTAGTATGATTTAAACAGTTTCGATAAATTCATCCAACCAGACGTTCTTTTTCAACTTTGATGAAATTGTCTGATTTTTCTCTGAGGATTGAATGATACTAGAATTACAATAATTTTTAATTTACATTATTGAATTATAATAACTTGTAGGTACCTTATTTAAAAATATTAAGAACAGCAGTTGGCAGCTTCTATGTATTTTTTTTTTGTATCTTCCTACGTTGTATAAATAATGGTGACATACATTAAAAGATTGTTCACCATTTCTATCGAAAATATTCACATTAGTTCTTAACAGACGTCTAGTTTAAAAACAAGTCGTCTATTCGCAAAACTGACTGAGAAAGAAGAAGTTATTTAAAGGTTTCAGATTCGAATCCCGAGACATCGTAAAAGATATATATTTTTTTTAGATATTTAAAACTTAGTATTCGATGCAAACTTAAAGTTAATACAGCTTTTTTTAATGATACATACAGTTTTTGTTAAAGTTATAATTATTTCTAATTTCAGGTCAAGTAACCATGAAAACATTTTTCTATCAGAAGAGTCTTCCTCTGAAGAGAGGACCGAGCCGAAGGGGAAAGAGAAGAAAGCTGTGAGGAAAAACAAGCGAGGGCATAACTCTCATGGAAACGAGCCTTCAACTAGCGGGGGCGCTATAGTACGTGTTCGGTCCAGCGGAAAGAAATCAAGATCTGCCAAAGTCACCGCTCAAGATCTTTTCGGCGTAGACTCCGATGATGGTGAAATCAACGATGTAACATGTAAAAATACATCTCCTTTAGTATCTTATTTAAAAAAACGGGTAACAAACGGCTTTTCACGACAAATAAAGTTTGATAAGCCTGGCAGTCATTTTGTCGAAATAAAAATATATAAATGCGAAGAAATCGAGCGCGTATCTCCGATGAATAGATGGCGCTATGCAATAGTTGCTCTTAAAAATAGAACAAATGTTGATACCGAGTCCTGGCGACATTTATCAGCATATTTAAGCGAAGTCCGAAAGGAGTTCAAGGAATGTTCGCCAAATTTCATAAATTCACATTTAATGTAAATAATATATATTTAACGTTTTACTTTATTAATAGAATGTATTAATATTAATAAAGTACATTTACCTATCCTACTAATCTTGTCATATTATACTCATTTACGTTTTAAAACTTACTATTTTATAATAAATGAACATTTCAAGTTCTTAATTAGTATTTTATTTCTTGTTCGCAGTTGTCGACACCAGTAATAAAGAAAAAGACAAAGACATTAAGTTTTGTAAATACTGTAATTTATATACATTAAGAAATAAATATAATTACCATTTGAGAAGTAATATACATAAGTCAAATTGTTTGTTGAATACAAAATTTGATAATATAAAAGTCATTGCTTCTGCATTTAAAAATCGAATTATAACATATAGATTACAGCCTGAGAATATAGAAAAGTACTTTACTCCCGAGTCATTTCTTAAAGATAATGAAAAAGATATATTAAAGGTCATTGAGCTCTCAATTACTGAACATACATGTGTGAAAGTTAATTTTGAACTCTTTGCTCTATTTTATTTACCAAGTTCTGATCAACAACAACTCAAGTCATTTAATTCAAAATTTCAAATTCTATGTCGAAATACTGATCTGAAAGAAATGTTTTCTTTAGTAATAGACTCTATGAAAATGAAAATGGCTGAATTCGAACATTGCAAGTCTGGTTGGACTTTTGGAACAATTAGTCATTTAGAAATAAACGTGAATAAATACTCGCCTATGAAGGGTAGTAGTTATATAGAACTCCCCACGACTATTAAAAATACTAAGAGTTGTATTAATATTAAAAATGAAGACGATCACTGTTTTTTATGGAGTATAGTTGCAGCATTATATCCAGCAAAAAATAACGTATGTAGAACTAGATCTTATCCTCATTATAGTAATGTGTTCAAAATAGATGGTATGTCTTTTCCACCTACTACACACGATCTCAAAACTTTTGAAAAGCAAAATTCTAATATAAGTTTCAACATTTATGGCCTCGATAATTGTAACCAAGTAACTGGCCCGCTTTATATATGTAATTCAAGAAAAGTACACCATGTCAATATATTATACATTGAGAAATATAATAAGGGTCACTATTGCTTAATAACAGATTTGTCACGTCTTGTGCGACCACAGATTTCAAAACATAATGGCAAATTACATTTCTGTGATTCATGTCTTCAACATTTCTCGTCGAAAAAGAAATTTTTGTCACACCAATGTTCTAAAGTATTAACCATATTGCCGAAAGGAAATAGCATATTACAGTTTAAAAGATATGAGCGAAAAATAAAAATAAATTTTATAATATATGCAGATTTTGAAAGTTTATTGTTGAAATGTAATAAAAATGAACAATCATGTAATACGGTTAATTTACAGTTACATGAGCCATCTTGTTTTGGTTACTATATTTGTTGCTCTCATGATTCTAAGTTAAATAAATATGTATCATATAGAGGTCCGGATTGTGTTAAAATCTTTATAGAACGTTTAATTGAAGATGTTAAATATATTGATAAGCTATTATCTGTTAATAAACCAATGAATCCACTAACCGATAAACAAAGAAATGCTTATTTAAATGCTACAACTTGTCACATCTGTAATGAACCTTTACTGGGAGATAAAGTTGCTGACCACGATCATATTACTTCTGAATATCGGGGTCCAGCACATTCTCACTGCAATCTCATGTTAAGAGAAAATTCTTTTATACCAGTCGTATTTCATAATTTATGTGGTTATGACAGCCATCTTTTTATCAAAGAATTAGCACACCATGTGGGAGACATAAAAGTTATACCGAAAACAAAAGAAAAGTATTTAACAATAAGTAAAATAATTTATAACGAGCACACTTCTCGCAACGTTCAAATTAAATTTATAGATTCCTTTCAGTTTTTAAGTTCTAGTTTGAATGAATTAAGTAAAAATTTATCTGAAAATGAACACATTCATCTCTCAGAAGAATTCAGAAATCATATTGACTTTAACTTGTTAAAGAAGAAAGGTATATTTCCTTATGATTACGTAGATTCTTGGTGTAAATATGAAGAAAAATCTTTGCCACCAAAACAATGTTTTTATAATAATTTAACCATGAAACATATAACTTATGACGAATATGCACGAGCACAAAAAGTATGGGATAATTTTAATATAAACACAATTGGTGAATACACGGATTTATATTTAAAAACAGATGTCCTATTATTATGTGACATTTTTGAAAACTTTAGAAATACATGCTTGGAATATTACAAATTAGATCCCGCGCATTATGTATCATCTCCTAGCTTAAGTTGGGATGCTATGTTACTGCATACAGGCGTTCGATTGGATTTAATAAGTGATTTAGAAATATATCAGTTAATAGAAAAAGGTATTCGTGGAGGGTTATCGCAATGTTCTCATCGATATGCTAAAGCTAATAACAAGTATCTACCGAATTATGATAACTCAGAAATTTCTAAATACCTAATTTATCTTGATGCCAATAATTTATATGGATTTGCTATGATGAAAAAGCTGCCTATTTCTGAGTTCCGTTTACTATCTGAAGATGAGAAAACGAATTTTAATGTATTAAATATAACAGATGAGTCGGAATATGGCTATATTTTAGAGGTTGACTTAGATTATCCAGACCACCTCCATAATGCTCATAGTGATTTGCCATTTGCACCAGAAAAAATAATACCTCCAGGTGGTAAAACATATAAATTAATTGCTAATCTTTACAATAAAAATAAATACGTTATTCACTACGTTCATTTGAAATTATGTTTAAAACATGGTTTGATCTTAAAAAAAATATATCGGGTACTAAGTTTTCGTCAAGAACCTTTTTTAAAGAATTACATTGATTTAAATACTCGCCTACGTCAAGCATCTAAATCAAATTTTCAGAAAGACTTGTTTAAATTACTAAATAATTCAATTTTTGGGAAAACAATTGAAAACAGAAGAAAACAAGTTGATGTAAGATTAGTATCGCATTGGGAAGATAATAATAATGTATCTAACAAACGCATTGGTGCCGCAAAATTATTGACAAAACCTAATTTTAAAAGCATATCAATCTTCGATGAAAACTTTGTTGCGATTCAATTGGAATATGAAAAAGTTCTGTTAGATAGACCCATTTACATTGGATTTACTGTTTTGGAATACGCCAAGCAACATTTATACCAATTTCATTATGGCTATATTAAAGAGAAGTATCACGACTGTGCGAAACTTTGCTATACAGATACTGATAGCTTACTTTATTTGATAGAAACAGACGATATATATGCGGACATAAAAGAAAATGCTTTAAATTTTGATACAAGTAACTTTCCAAATAATAATATATATGGCATTTCTAAAATGAATAACAAAATTCCTGGATTATTTAAAGACGAATTAGGTGGTGACGTGCTAACTGAATTCATTGGTTTGAGAGCAAAATTGTATTGTATAAACAGTATTAATACTCAAATAAAAAAAGCAAAAGGTATTTCTAGACCTATTACAAAGAAAATTACTACGACTAAATTCAAGAAAGCTTTGATGACTGATAAACGCTACAAGCAAAAAATGAATGTTATTCGGTCACTTAAACATGTTTTGTATACTCAAGAAGTTTATAAAACTGTACTTGATCGAAGTGATGACAAAAGACAGATTTTAACAGACAATATACAAACTTTACCTTGGGGGCATTGGGATAACATATTATACTGATTATGTCACTTATTTACAATAATAAGTAAAATAGTTAAATTATAATAGGTACATAATATTTGAACTATATGTAAACAGGAGTTTGTAAGTTAATGTAGAAATTAATAAAGGTTATAAAATTCTATATGAATATTGTTTTATTTTTATTATAATGCGTAAAAGCTTTGATGAATTTAAATTAAAAATTATTATTAGTGAAATTTAAAGATGAATTACTTTTTATTACATCATAAAATATAAAAGACTATTTTTATTTAAAAGTAATCAGTCAATACCATGAAGCTTATAAAGCAACCACTTTCAATAGAAATATACAATGTACAGATTTTAGAAAACAAGGATTTCGTTAAACATAGTATACTTCTACCTAATTCAATACGCTGCTTAATATGCGGACCGTCTAACTGTGGTAAAACTAATGTGATGTTAAGCTTACTGCTTCATGAAAATGGTTTGAAATTTAAAAATTTGTACTTATATTCTAAAACAGCATTTCAACCGAAGTATCAATTTTTAAATGAAGTTATGAAAATGATTCCTGAAATAAAGTTTTTTATTTTTAATAATGAAAAGGAAGTTATAGATCCTAATGATGTTTTGAATAATTCTATTATGATTTTTGATGATGTAGTTTGTGATAACCAAAGCAATATTCGTAATTTTTTTGCAATGGGGAGACATAAACAAGTAGACTGCTTTTATTTGTCTCAAACATATTCAAAGATTCCAAAACAGCTAGTGCGAGATAACACTAACTTTTTGATAATATTCAAGCAAGACGATATAAATCTAAAACACATATATGACGAACACGTAAATACTGATTTAACTTGGATTGAATTCAAAAATCTTTGTTCAAAAGTATGGAAAGAACCGTTTAGTTTTGTAATCATTAATAAGGATTGTGCTATAGACAAAGGAAGATACAGAAAAGGATTTGATGTATTTTTCAATTTTAAATAGCTATAAATATGTTTCCTGAATTTTACATGATTAGTATCATTTTTTTATTTGTAAACAGTAGTCGTTTAATTTTAAATATAGTGAAATGGAAAAAGACATAAAATCACGTTTGATTGAATCAGCCTGTTCGATAAAAAAGAAAATTAAAAATATGAAAAAAGATGAAGAACTGACTAATTTATCAGTAAACAAAATTTTAAGACCTGTTGTTGAGCCGTTGCATTCACTCCTTAAAATTGATAAAGATATTCAAAATACGATATCGCAAAAAGAGGATGCTTCTAAATATGTACGAAATGCAAGTTCAGATCATGAAAATTTATATAAAACTTCAGCTAGTTTAGATGAAACGGATCCACCAAATGTGTCTGAAACTTCTAAAAATGATGATATTATTAAAAATCCAACTATGATAAATAAAGTTTTAGAGAGGTCGTTAAAAAAGAATGAAATTGCAGATATTTATGACAGCTTAAATGTACCATTTGGCGTACGCAGCGTAGGTAGACATTTATTCATGGGGAATTCAAAAGTCAAATTATCCACCCTAGTTAATCCCAGCAATAATGAAAAAACTAATTTGATAAATATTGAAAATAAGCAATATGAACTGTCATCCGGTTTAAGAGAATTATTATTTTGTAAAAAACCTAATTTGACATTAGTCACAGACAAAGATCAGCTAATATATAAGGATATGTTGTATAATACATGTGCTCATAGACGAGATTACAATCCGCAGGGACAAATAAGAGGTGACAAAAGTATAAAATATCGTGACATTATAAAACCTTTATTTTCTGAAACTGAGCTAGAAAATAATCAAAAGTTTAAATAATCAAATTTAAAAAAATATGCTCGTAACACTGATTTTATTTATTGGGATGATCCAAATGAGTTAATTGAAAGACTAAAATTGCTAATCGCTTCTAAAGACGCAGGCAACACCAGCCATGATAATGAAATAATTTCTATTATTGAAGAATTGAAGGAAGCAGGTATAATCAAGGAATAAAAAGAAGAATATCTTATGTATGTAAATCAGTATAAAGTAACAGCTTCAACATGAATGTAGATAAATTTGGGCATCATATTTTTAAGAAAAAAAGATTTTCCACTAATTTACTTCCTTTGCAGTGTATTTTAACATACACTGATGATGATAATTTCAATGCACAAAATAAAATAATCAAACATCTAAAAAATCCAGTAGATGCCACCGATAGCGCTACGAAAGAATACGTTGATAAGTCTATATCAGAATTTTTAAAAAATTTTAAGGACAGAAATGAAGAATTCATTACTGAAATAAACAATAAAATAAGAAATTTGGAAACGAAAATTGAGTTGAAATATTCTCAAAATGAGCAAAAGAGACATAGTAAACGAAATACATAGAAACGCAAGAAAAAATTTTCCACGGAGATGTGTTGTTACTAAAGATATCGATGACCTATGGCAAGCTGATTTGATCGATATGCAAAAAATGTGCAATGAAAATCAAGGTTTCAAATATATTATGGTTGTAATTGATACATTTTCAAAATTTGCTTGGGCGTGTCCGCTTAAATCTAAAAGAAAAAATGAGGTTTGTGATGCTTTTAAAAAAATTTTGCAAAATGGTCGTATTCCTAAAAACCTACAAACTGATTTTGGAACAGAATTTTATAATAAAAGTTTTCAAAAATTAATGAATACCCATGCAATAAATCATTATTCTACCTACTCTTCAAAAAAGGCTTCAATCGCAGAAAGGTTTATCAGAACTTTGAAAACAAAAATGTATAAAGAATTTAGTTTTAAAGGAAATTATAAATGGGTAGATGGTACTCTTAATAAGTTAATCCAAATATATAATCGTACCAAACATAGAACAATTGAATTAAAGCCTATAGAAGTCAATAAAAATAATGTAAATTATGTAAAACAAAGATACTTTAACAAATTTAAAGAAAAACTAAATAATAATACCCAAAAAATGGAAGTTGGAGACTTTGTACGTGTAAGCAAATACAAAGGAATATTTGAAAAAGGATATACTCCAAATTGGTCAACAGAAATATTCAAGATCATAAAAATACAACCCACAAATCCAGTAACATACTTGATTCAAGATGCAAGAGGTCAGCCGATTTTGGGCGCATTTTATAGTTACGAACTACAGAAAACTAAACATCCAAATATATATTTAGTTGAGAAGGTTTTGAAAAGAAATCGAAATAAAGTTTTTGTAAAATGGTTAGGACTACCATCAAGTGAAAACAGCTGGATACATAATTCTAATATTTTACGATAGCTTTCAAATGAGTTTTAATGAGTAATGAGTGATATTTTTGTAATGTTAAAAATGAATAAAGTACTTAAAGTAAATCCATCTTTATTTTATTTAGTATCCTTCATAGTATGAGTGAATGCAGTCTTCTAAATTGGTTAATTAATCACTTACCGTTTGAACTTCATTTACCTGGATATAATTATTGGAGGTCCTGGAACCAAATTAATTCAAAGACTTAGCAGAGAAGATAAGGGTATTAACCAATTGGATGAACATTGCAGAGAACACGATATTGCTTATCATACTTCTCGTCTTTTAAGCGATCGTCGAAAGCAGATATTAAATTGATGAAAATGGCGAAAAAGCGTGCTACTGCCTCGGATGCATCTCTATGTGAAAAAGTTGCAGCTAACTTAGTAAAAAATGCTATGTTAGCTAAGGCTAGCATTGGAGCTGGTTTTAAAAAGGCAAAAAACATATCGATAAAAAAGAGACAAAGATCAGGTTTGAAAAAAAAAATGTTTCAACATGTGGTTTCCCATACTAAAAAATACTTACAAAAAATCAAACCTCAATGTGAAAAAACCGCAATTAATTTAGCAATGGCAGCTGCGAAGAACTTTGTTACAAATTCTGTTATAAAACATCCGCGCATAATACCTGTACCAAAAACTGGTGGTATACTTCCGTTAATACCTATTTTTGCGGGGTTGTCAGCAACAGGAAGCTTGGCAGGTGGAGCTGCTGCAATAGCTAAAGCTATAAATGACTACAAACTTGCTAAGAAACGTTTATCAGAATTGAAAAGACATAATGAAAAAATGGAATCTCTTTCTATTGGAAAAGGGTTACATGTTAAACCCCATAACGGTGGTCTTGGAATTTTTACAACTTGTAAAAAAAACTAAATCGGCTACCCAATAGAGCTCTTACTAACATCGATATTTTAAAATATGCGATTAAAATACCACATTTTCGAGGTGTTTTTATGAGAAATGAATTACCAAAATGTCCTCTTAAAAGAGAATGTGGTGTTGTTAATTTAGATCACTCAGAAAATTCTGGAACTCATTGGGTAGCTTATGTTAAATGTCAAGATTATATAGAATACTTTGATAGCTATGGAAATTTAAAACCACCAAAAGAGCTGATCCAATACTTAGGAACAAAAGTACATTATAATTACGAAAATATTCAACAAGATCATCCTTATAACTGCGGTCATTTATGTATAAAGTTTCTTGAGAATTTTTGGCGTAATAAACTAAAAAATGAATAAATAGTACCCAAATACATTATTACCTTTAGTATTCAACCATGTCTATTACTTTAACCATCACTGGTAATCAATCATTCCTTGAATCATATTTTCAGCCATCTTTAAGTACAGATGGCAAATATGAGTGTGGTTTAATATATTTTTCTGTATTTAATACAGTAAGAAATATAGATGAAAATAATAACATATTTTCTTACGGTAATGACGGTAAAATATTGCATATACCATACGGTAATTACGATTTGTATGATTTACTTGCATATTTAGAAAAAAATTTAAAAGATTGTGAGATTAAAATTCAACCCAATAATAATACCTTAAAATGTTCCATATATTGCTCTGAAACACTTAACTTTAATGTTAAAAACAGTTTAGGACCTGTCCTTGGTTTTCGTAATATAAAATTAGATGCAAACAAATGGCATGAATCCGAAAATCCAGTCAGAATTCTGCCGTTGTCTCTTATAAGAATCGAGTGTGATCTTGTTAAAGAATCATTTGTTAACGGCTTACCATCGCATGTACTATACGAATTTGTGCCTGATATACCGCCTGGTTATCGATACATAGAGGTACCCAAAAATATAATTTATTTACCAATAAACAAAAGAAACATAACATCTATAGCTATAAAAGTTGTTGATGAAGACGGTAATAATATTGACTTCAGAGGAGAAAATATTCAACTGCGCCTCCATTTAAGAAAAATAAAATGATTGTATTTTATAAACCTCTTAATAATAATGCTAAAAGCATTGATACTTGTATTGCTAAAAAGCGCAGACGTGTTAAAGGTGTTAAGAAAATAACAAAACAGAACAAAGAATTTCTTCGATCACTTGGTTTTAAAATATGAATATACTTCAAGTTACAAGTTTACCCCAGTTCGGTAACTCAATTGAAAATTACGAAATACACACCTATAATCCATATAATAATAGTTTCGCGGAAAATGATGAAATACGAATCCCCATTCATCAGCAAGATTTGTATCTATTGCCTTCAGCCAGTACCATCTACATCGAAGGATATGCAACCATCATCGGAAAGGACAACAAGTCGGTCAAAAGACATGTGGAATTTACTAATAACCCTTTTATGTTTCTGTTCCAAGACATCAGGTATGAAATAAATGGGATTGAAATCGATCGCATAAAAAACGCTGGAGTAACGACCACAATGAAATCATTGGTATCAATGAGCGGAGGGGAAAGTAAGGTTGCAGCTCTGTGGGGTTGGAACATAAATGGATTTACAAACGATGGTCATTTCAGCGTTGTTATACCTTTAAACAAAATACTTGGATTTGCAGAAGATTATAACAAAATAATTATGAACTGTAAACATGAACTAATACTGAACAGGAGCAACACAAACCTAAACAGTATCAAACTTTCAGATGATTTTTCTCATGTAAAAATAGACTTACAAAGAGTGCAGTGGCGAATGCCGCACATAAAAGTATCAGATCGCGAGAAACTTACATTACTCAAATATTTAGAAAAAGATAAACCAATTCAAATTGCTTTTAGAAATTGGGATCTGTATGAGTATCCGTTGTTACCTAAAACAACAAAACATTCTTGGTCTGTTAAAACGGCTTCACAGACAGAGAAACCACGATATGTTATCTTTGGTCTGCAAACTGATAGAAAGTTTAATAAAGCAAAAGATTGTTCTGTATTCGATCATTGCAAAATATCTAGAGTAACATTATTTTTGAACTCCAATTATTATCCATACGAATCACTGAACTTGAAGTTTGATGAAGATAAATATGGTATATTATACGAAATGTACACCCAATTTCGTCAGTCTTATTACAACATTCATATGGACCCCCTGCTAGATCTGCATGCTTTTAAAGAAAAGGCGCCTTTGTTTATCATTGATTGCTCGAGACAGAACGAGACTTTGAAAACTGGACCAGTCGATGTGCGATTAGAAATTGAAAGTACTGAAGATATTCCAGCAAGTACGTCTGCATATTGTCTCATTATAAATGACCGTCTTATAGAATATAAACCTTTAAGTAATATCGTACGCAAGATATCATGATTGCCATAGTAGACGTTCAAGGTTTTAAGACTGATAATAATAATTTTATCTTAAAAGAATTTGCGGTTGCATATGATAATAGAATTCAAGTTTTGCTTTATAAGCAACCGTACCCATTCTATGATTTGACAACAACGGAACGAAGACAAGTAAGCTGGATTGAAAGAAATAGAGGAATATTTTGGAAAGAAGGTCATATACCCTATTCAAATCATAAGGACCATATTATACAAATTTTAGCTGATAAAAAAATTTACACTAAGGGTCTTGAAAAAATGTCTTGGATTAAAGAAATATCCAAAAATAATAATGTTTTTAATTTAGAAGATCAAACTTGTCCTAATTTAGTTAGTTTATATGATAAGTATAGTATGTCAGATGATGTAAACAGTTGTATTTATCATTCTAAAATATGTGCTTTAAAAAATGTAATGTGTTTAAGTAAATGGTGTAAAGAAAATAAAATTCTAAAATAATATTTTGTTTTTTAATACTATATTAAATTACCCTGAAATCTGAAATTATAATAATAATAATTTAATATGTATAGGACCTATTTGTCAAATTCTAAGAAGTACAAAAACTGTTTTCAAATAGTCGTTTTGAGCATATTTTAAATGTTTTAGAATGAAGAATTTTGAACAGGTCAATAATATTTTGGGATGAAGCAGTTTGAATAGATCAATAATATTTTGAAATGAAGCAGTTTGAACAGATCAATAATATTTTGGAATGAAGCTGTTTGAACAGATCAATAATATTTTGGAATGAAGCTGTTTGAACAGATCAATAATATTTTGGAATGAAACAGTTTGAACAGATCAATAATATTTTGGAATGAAGCAGTTTGAACGTATCAATAATATTAACAATATACAGATAAAAATACAGATTTCAACCGTCCTAGGACTTCAAATTTTAAAAGTAATAATTAAAATTAACAATTAGTCAAATTTGAAAATATGTTGAAAACCGATTTCACAACTTTGAGAAGTAAAATACGAAAAATAGACTTTTATAAGTTTTTGAAATAATATGTTGAAAAACTGATTTTACAAGTTTTGATGATAATATGAAAAACAGACTTTTCTAAGTTTTTGAAAACGTGAATTGAGAGAGATGGATCTTCTTTGATCCAGCTCGCTCAATTCACCACTACTGATGTGGCTGAAATGTGGCGTATTACTGCAGAAGAGACAATGCAAAAAGCTGGCAAAAAAGAAAGCGAAGCTGCAGTATCAAGGGGTGACGTCAGCGATGGGGGTATTGCAATGATACCAGTAGAAGCAGACGCATGCTGGAGTAAAAGGTCATACAAAACTAATTATTCGGCTTTGTCAGGCGTGGCCAAAATAATTGGTGAGCGTACTGGAAAAGTACTTTATATCGGGGTTAGAAATAAATATTGCCATGCGCCACGCGCCCACAACTGCCACAAAAATCACTCAGGATCATTAACTAGTATGAAACAATCTATATTAGTTGAAGGGACAGGGAGGACACCTGAAAGGTGTCGATAGCAGAAAGAAATTTAATATATAGCACACTGGTTGCTAACGGTGACTGGTGTACAAAAATATTTTAGAAAGTAGGCCTTATCTGGACGTTCCTATTCAAAAAATCGAGTGTACGAACCATTTGTTACGCAATTGTAATGCTAAAAATGTGGCATTGCAAAAGATCGAGAAGTTTAATGTTCTGCTATACGAACAATAAAGCCTCGGCCAAACCTGCGCGTCAGTAAAGCGGGACGCGGGACGCGATGCGGGAGCGTCTGCAAAGCGAAACTGACGTGCATACCTGCGCGACTGCTGCGGCGCGAATCGCCAACTTCATTAATTGATGAACAATCACTGAAGACGCGCGACTTTATCTGGTGTAACTACTAAATTGTTGTGGTGATGACATCCTGGTACTTAACATCAGAGTCTGACTCTGATGAGGAAGACCTTTTATTGCTTGCTCTTGCGGAACAAACAACACGGTAAGTATTGTATTTAGTGATTGAGTAAGAGCTCACAGACGAGCGACAGTGTGTCGGCGACAGTTCGCGACACTTGTCGGCGACGGTCGCCAACTGTCGCTGACCGTCGCCGACCAGTTTAACTTAATTATTATTACTTACAGAAAAGGTTATGGGTACACGATATTAACAAGGAAAGAAAAAAATATGGGGAATACCATACCCTAATGAGAGATTTACGAAACAGCCCACAACGGTTTTTTATCTATTTCAGAATGCCAGAAGCATGTTTCGATGAAATTTTAGAATTGATTAAAGAAGACATAACACAACAAGATACAAAATACCGCGAAGCTATTTCTGCAGAGGAACGGTTAGCAATAACTTTAAGGTTAGTACCTATTTTAGCATCTGCTCACACCCAATTTTGCAAAATCTCTATAACCAAAATTATTTCTGACATATAAATGACATAGGTTAAAGAAAAAAGACTAAGATTTAATCATTCAGAGGTTTAATCATTTAAAATTATGAAGTCAATATAATATGAAAATCAGATTTAAGCCGAGAATGTTTTTAAATATTTTGCTGCAGTAGAATCACCATCAGCATTTACTGCCTCTTCATTCAAACCGTGCAGTTCATGTTCACGAGTTGTAACCACAGCCTCGGCTGTTGTCTCGTCTGAATTATTATTATGAATAATCAGTTGTAAATTAACTGTTGAACTTGTATTAGGAGTGTTGGAATAATCGGCGTAATTAGAAAAGTTTAAAGTTGCCGTAGCCGCAGATGATGTCATTTCTGTGTTACTGTTATTAATTAAGTCCAAAATATTTGGTGCACTTGTATTGTAAGTATTAGAATAATTGCCATCATCGGAAAAGATTGAAGGAGTCGATGAATTAGTGTAAGTGTGCGAGACACGTGTGCTTTCATCGATCTCTGCTAATTCTTCTTCTGATATGATTTGAGCTAGTTTCATTTTTATAATAGTCTGTATACGGAGCGACAATCTCTTAACACTCTTTGCATATCCAATAAATATATGTTCCAAATCGTCCATTTGTAATTGTGATCTCTTTTGTGATTTCCTTTCAAAATATTCTAGCACTTGGTTGACTGGCGTGACTTTATTGTTATTTTTTTGCGTAAGAGTGTTAGATCCAGGCGGAGTATTTGAAATAGGTGCATTTCGTGCAGCAATGATCTCGGCCTGTGATGCAGAAGTTTGTGTTACCGGTTGTGATTCATTATTCTCAACTGCAATATTTTGGGCATCGTCGGTTTGATCAATGCTTTCGTTTTCAGAGGGATCATTAATATTATCTATTGTTTTAGCAAAAGTTAAATGTGGTTTTAGAAATTTCATTTGTTCGGCCCACTGCCACTGGCCGTAGTTTTTCTTTGCTGCTTGTCCTGTAGTGGTTTTCGTACTTTTAAGATATTTTGCGAATGTATCACGGAGATTTTTCCACTTTTTTTTCGCAGCATCACCTGGAATTTTAATATAATATATTTATATTTAATTATTTTATGGTATTTCTCTCTTGATGTATATATGTGTGTGTGTGTGTGTGTGTGTATGTGTGGTGTGTTTGTGTGTGTGTGTGTATGTGTGTGTGTATGTGTGTGTGTGTGTGTGTGTGTGTGTGTGTGTGTGTGTGTGTGTGTGCACGCGTATGGGATGTGTGGAGAAGGTGTTGATGTGAGTGTCTATTATAATAATTTGTTTTATTTTTCAGATTTCTTGCAACCGGCGATAGCTACAAAACCATTTCTCACAGCTACAGGGTTGGATTTTCTACAGTAGCACACATAGTAAAACAAGTATGTTACTATATTTGCTCGAGACTACAATCCACTTACATGCCCGTGCCTACACGACAAATTTGGGAAGCATCGGCTAACATGTTCCACGAACGGTGGCAGTTCCCAAATTGCGTGGGTAGTATTGACGGCAAGCATGTTACCATTAAAAGTTCTCCAAACAGTGGATCTAACTATTTCTGTTATTTGAAGAAGTTTTCCATAGTACTTCTGGCAATAGTTGGACCAGACTATAAGTTCATTGGTGTGGACATTGGAGGATATGGAAAAAATAGTGATGGAGGAATACTTGAAGAATCATCAATGGGACAAAAGTTGTCAAACAATTCGCTAAATATTCCGCCACCTAAACCTCTTCTCGAGCAAAATATACCTACGCCTCATGTTTTAATTGGAGATGAAGCATTTGCCTTGAAAACATATTTGATGAGACCTTTTCCAAGGCGGTCAGCAAGGGAGGACAATAGTAAAGACAATTACAATTATCGACTTTGCAGAGCAAGACGTGTCGTAGAAAACGCTTTTGGTATTCTAGCAAAAAAATGGAGGATATATGATAGACCCTTAGAAATAGATGTTGAAACTTCTAAACTTGTTGTAAAAACAACTTGCATTTTACATAACTACTTGATTTGTAAAAAGGCAGATACTTTTTTGCATTTATTACCATGTCCTACGACTACGGTCTTTGTGAACTTTGATGTCGATGTAAGAAGAGCAGCTAACGTTCCTTTCCAAATACGTGACCGTTTTGTAAACTACTTTAATAATAATAATATGAATAATAATGCTGTGTAAAAAAATATAAGACGTGGATTATTGCGATTTCCTAAACATTTTCGTAGCCGTTTGCAAACGGGCTATTTATACCTACAATATGCCTCTGCGACATGTATACCCAGTTCAAGTACTTGCGAACGTTAGCGACGTTGCCATTTCGTGCAGCGTACCTACGCGCAGAGACTTTGGTTGGTTGTTTATCAATGAATTTAGAAAGAATTGTGCTTCCTTGTTTCAACCTCCCCCGTCCTCATATAATTATAATCGGATATTATATACATATTATAGAGAATATACTATAAAATTAGTAATGAAATGTGTTTTATTTACTTACCATCCATTTCAAACACCGGACCGATCAAATCCCATATTTTATCCTTTTTTCGTAAATTCTTATAGTGTGGATTTTTCAAATCATATAAAATAGGATATTCTCTTACTTTTTCTATAAACAACTCTGTAGTATCTCCTGTTGTAGTCATTGTGGAATTAAATAACAAACAAACTCGCTCACAACACACGTCTGACCACTGGACGCGTGCGTCCCGCTCTGCCGACGCGGCCGTCCCGCGATGCGGTCGCGTAGGTATGCAAAGCGCCTTTAGATGTTATGGGTAGCGTCCGTCGCGCGGTAGACGCTCCCGCTTCGCAGTCGCTTTGGTCGCGCAGGTTTGGCCTCAGCTTAAAGCAGAACAGTTTAACTGCGTTGTGGCGAAAGTAGTAGGAAGAAAACGAATAAATTTTTCTTTAAAAGACTACTATGCAGCACGCTGTTACGCAGCTGTTGTGATATTTAATACTGGCCTCCTTCAATATAATCTGTATAAATCTATTTTTAAAAAGTCTCCCGGAAATTCTTTAAAAGGTTTGGAACTTAAACGACATTTGGCCAATAATAAAAGAAATAAAACAGGCTCTAAGCGTTGTCGCAGGCAACTGCAATTTGGAAGCACAGATGGTTGATATGGTAGTCAATGTCAACGTCCCGATATGACCAGCGATGACTACAAGAGCGCGAAGAAACCGTTTTTGTCCAAGTTAAAACAGCAAACATTGAATCGCTATGAAATTGAGCGCATTACCATTCTACAAGCGGAAAGCGCTTTATGGCTAGAACTGCGCAGATGCTTACTTACTGCATCAATATTCAGCAAAATATGCAAGAGACGCCCTAATATGGACTCTGCACCTCTGGTCAAAATCTGTGCCTATACACGTGACATGTGATAACGATGACGCTAATAATTCTAATTCTTTAAACTGAATACGATTTCGGATACGTGTCTGCCGAAATCGCGTTATTGTAATGACACGACAATTAATAATACTAATTATACTAAATTTTATAATAATCCTTATGCTAAATCTTATTCTAATTCATCTCGGCAGATCTTTAGCAAGCAACCGAGTCATTATAGATCGTTTACATCTCAGTTACCTAAAAAGGAACTGAGTAATACTAAGTCGTTTACTAAATCTATTACATCTCAGCAACCCAACGAGGTGAAGCTGAGTCTTACTAGTTCTTATGCATCTCAGTTGACCAAAAAGGTACAACCGAGTCCTATTAAATCGTTTTCTATATCTACATCTCAGCAACCCAACGAGGCAAAGCTGAGTCTTTCCAGTTCTCATGCATCTCAGTTGACCAGAAAAGTACAACCGAGTCCTACTAAATCGTTTTCTATATCTACATCTCAGCAACCCAAGGAGGTTAAGCCGAGTCTTACTAAATCTTATTCAAATTCAATTCTTATTTTTGAAACGAGCATAAATACATGTGGGATGAATGTTTTAAATAGAAATAGTTTATCTGTGAAGTGTGAATGAAAGGAAGAATGAGTGAAAGGTGTTGGTAAGTAAGAACGCAGCCATATTAATAATGGCAATATTTAATGTAAGCTTAGTATATAAGACGCGTCGCGTAATTGGTCTCTCTCTCTTTTACCTCTGTGCCGTAAGCTAATACTATATATTATAATATACGTATTGTGTTACTTCAGTATTTTATTTTATTTCCACTTAATTAATAATTATCATGGTAGCAGAGCGTGGTTGAATGCTACTAATTGTGGAAATAAAGAGAAAAAGTAAGCAGAAAAACGACCGGCGTGTCCGCCATTTTTAAGGTTAACCGGAGTGGCGTCAGGCGTGCCACGTGCTCGGTCACAAATCGTAAAAGTTGAAGCTAATCTTAATACGCATAGAAGATTCAAGATGTCGATTTCAGGTAATAACAATCCATTTCATATAGACATATTAGTCGGGAGGGACAATTATGCCAGTTGGAAGATTGCGGTCAAAGCATATTTGGAACTCGACGATCTATGGAGTTGTGTCTCGGGTACTAATACAGACAAGAATAAAGAAATCAAGGTGAAATCTAAGTTGATTTTATTACTGGACCCTATCATTTACGTACATGTTCAGAATGCAACTACTTGTAAAGAAGTCTGGGCGAGTTTGGAACAGGCTTTTGATGATAGCGGGTTATACAAGAGAGTAGCCTTGTTGAGAGACTTGATTACAACTACATTGGAATCTTCTCGAAGCGTAGATGACTATGTGAATAAGATTATGTCGACTGTCCACAAACTCAGGAATATTAAGTTTGACATTGATGATGAATGGCTTGGTACGTTGATGTTAGCTGGCCTCCCTGAAGTTTATAAGCCCATGATCATGGGACTGGAGAGTTCTGGCATCAAGATAAGTGCAGATTCTATTAAATCTCAACTCCTGCAGGAAGTTCAATGCTCAGATAACTCAGAATTCTTCACATGGAAAAAGGTCATTCAAAGAAATCAAAATGAGTTAACAAAGGCCCACAAAGGACCCAGATGTTATAATTTTAACAAGCATGGACACTTAGCTAAGAATTGTCATGCTCCGAAAAGGAAGAATGTAGAAAATACAGAAATTAATAAAGGTTTTGTTGCAGCTTTTTCAGCATCTTGTACAATGAATCCCGACCTATGGTATGTGGACTCGGGTGCCTCTATGCATATGACAAATAGACATGACTGGATGTATGATGTTACAAGTCCACCGATACCCACCATAACTGTTGCTAGTAAGACACTGCTACCTGTGGAAAGTATGGGAAAGGTCAATTTATTGCTAAATGGCAATAAAGAAAATATAATTTAGGTAAGACAAGTTTTATACATACCTAAACTTGCTGCAAACCTTCTGTCAGTCAGTGCTATGGTGAAAAATGGCTGTAATGTAAATTTTAGAGATGAAGGTTGTGATATCTATGATAAAAATGGCAAGCTCCTATGTTCAGCTACACTAGTAAATAATTTATATTTATTAAACACACACAGAGAGGTTTTATCTAACCTGTCTTGTTCAGATAACATAGATGATTTTGTCCTGTGGCATAGACGCATGGGACACCTGAATTTTTCAGATATTAACAAGCTGCCAGAGTGTGCCGAGGGAGTTCGGCCATTCTCAAATAAAAATAAAGGTTCTATTACTTGTACTACCTGCCTCTCGGGGAAACAGACCAGATTGCCTTTTAACAACATTGGTTCAAGATCTTCACATCCATTGCAACTGGTCCACACTGATTTATGTGGACCAATGGAGCAAGAATCTTTGGGAGGTATGAAATATTTTATTACTTTCATAGATGATTATACCAGACGAGTTCATGTCTATTTTTTGAAAAATAAATTAAATATTCTAGAAGTTTTCAAAGATTACAAAAACAAAGTAGAGAATGAATATGAGAGAAAAATAAAAGTTATTCGTTCTGATAATGGAAAAGAATACTGTAATAGGGAATTTGAAAACTTCTTGATCAAATATGGAATGGTCTTGCTGAAAGAATGAACAGGACTCTGGTGGAAAGAGCAAAATGTATGTTGTTTGATGCTCAGCTTGCAAAACAGTTCTGGGCCGAGGCCCTTGCAACGGCAGCTTATGTAATTAACAGATCACCTACAAAATCAATTAATGGTAAAACTCCTATGGAGATGTGGCCTAGTAAGAAACCCAACTTGTCTAATTTGAAAGTATTTGGCTGTGAAGTAATGACACAAGTCCCAAAAGAAAAACGCCAAAAATGGGACTCCAAATCCAAAAAGTTATTGTTTGTTGGTTATTGTGAATCTACCAAAGGATACCGCATACTTGATCCAGATACTAATAAAATTATAAAAAGTAGAGATGTAGTATTTTTAGAAAATGTGAAAAAATAGAATAATAATATATACTTACCTTGTACATCCAACAGCAGCAGTCTAGAGACACAGCCACTACAAGAAACCTGTAAAGAAGAATTAGAGGACAGCACAGAACATTCTACTGGTGAGTCAAGCGAGGACTACCAGTCTGGTGACAATGAGGATACATCTTACATACCAGAGCAATCAATTGATCTGGATTCATCAATAAGTAACATAAATTTACGTCCACGGAGAGCTGTTAAGTATGCAGAAACAGATGTACCGTGATGTAAGTTACTTCTGTCCAATATTTAATTTGAATGATCCACAAACAACAGAAGAAGCATTGTCATCTTCTCATGCTGACCAATGGAAAAGGGCTATGCAGGAAGAGTATGACTCTCTGATCAAAAACAAAACTTGGTCACTGGTTGATGCACCATCTGGGAAAAGAGTCTTACCATGCAAATGGGTCTATAAAAGTAAAACAAATGAAAAAGGTGAGATTATCCGTTTTAAAGCAAGATTGGTTATCAAAGGGTATGCTCAAAAGAAAGGAAGTGACTATTATGAGACATATGCACCTGTTGTAAGATATACGTCTGTTCGATTCTTAATTTCACTGGCTGCAAAGTATGACTTAGAAATGTTTCAGATGGATGCCATAAGTGCTTTTCTACAGGGTGACATAGATACTGAGATATAATATATTATTTGTATTTATTTAGATTTAAATTTAAAATAGTAACACGATTGCCAAGCATTTACAATGACAATTAAGAAAAGAGATTTAACACCTAAGATAGCACGTTGGGCAATGTTTTTACAGGAATTTGATTTTACAGTGGAACATCGGTCTGGAAGTTTAATGAGACATGATGCATTAAGTCGCAACCCCTATGTAGGTGTGGTAACAACATTGCATGAGAACTTAAGGCAAGCACAGAAGAATGATGAAGGTCTGAGGGCCATTGCAACTATATTAAAGGATAATAAGCCCTATGATGACTATTATTTGGATAATGGACTACTTTATAAAGGAAATGAAAAATTATTAGTTGTTCCAAAAAGTATGGAATTAGCTATTATTGGGAATGCCCATTCCAATGGCCATTTTTCTACAAAGAAAACTACTGAAGTGGTAAATAAGAATTATTACATTAAAAATATAAATAAAAAGGTTCAAGAGTTCATAGCTGCATGTATTCCTTGCCTCCTAGCAGTTAATAAAGCAGGTAAAAAAGAAGGATTTTTACATACTATAGATAAAGGTGAAAGGCCTCTACATACAATTCATCTAGATCATGTAGGTCCTATGACAGAGACTAAGAAACAATACAACTATATTCTTACAGTTATCGATGGTTTTACAAAGTTCGTTTGGTTATTTCCAACTAAAGGTCTCACTGCAAATGAAGTAATAGACAAAATTAAAATTCATCAACAAACATTTAGTAACCCATTAAGATTTATAACTGACAGAGGAACGGCATTCACTAGTCATTTGTTTGAAGATTATTGTACAGAACAAAGTATTGAGCATGTGAAAATTACAACAGGAGTTCCCCGCGCAAATGGTCAAGTGGAAAGGATACATCACATTATTATAGCTGTACTTACCAAGATGTGCATAGAGTCACCTGCCCTGTGGTATCGTCATGTTAGCTCGGTACAAAGAGCACTTAATAGTACATACCAAAGAAGTGTAAGTTCTACACCATTTGAGCTTTTAATAGGAGTGAAAATGAAAAATAAACAAGACATAGAAATTTATAATTTAATCAAGCAAGCAGATATACAAAATTTTACACAGCAAAGAGAAGAACTTAGAATACGAGCTAAGAAACAAACATTAAAACACAAGAAGAAAATATTAAAAATTTTAACAAAAATAGGAAAGAAAGTTTTAAATACAAGGTTGGTGATAAGGTTGCTATCAAGCGCACTCAATATAGAAGTTGTATGAAATTGAAACCAAAATTTTTAGGTCCATATATTGTGATTGATGTAAAAAACAATTACAGATATGATGTTGAAAAAGTAAACTCCACTGTTGAAGCTCCAAGTAGAACCTCCACTTCATGTGACTTCATGAAGCCATGGCCTGATTTATGAGTGAGTAATTAGTTTTTTTTGTAAGTTGTTTGGTTTGATTTAGTATATTTTCAAAGATTTGACAGGATGTATGATGAGTTTATAAATTAAATTGTTATAAAAGTGTTATCCTACTTTATAATAATTAAGTATGTTATGTAAGATGTTACTTACTTTATGTTTTCTTCTCTCAATTTAAGATGGTATTTGAGTTTTGAGGTAAAAAGTACTAAGTTTTTTTCTTGCAAGTTGTAGTATATAATGTTTAAAATGTGTCTCAAGAGTGTCTGTAATATTTTTTTATTGTTTACTTGAAATGTAAGATGTAGTATCAATGTAAGATGTAAAATAAATGTAAGATTTTTGTTTTTTATTACATTGGATGACTGAGGACAGACATGTTGTCAGGAAGGGTCGAATGTGGGATGAATGTTTTAAATAGAAATAGTTTATCTGTGAAGTTTGGATGAAAGAAAGAATGAGTGAAAGGGATAGAGTGTGTTCAGCCATGATTAAGATATTCAAGATGGTGGATAGTTAGGAAAGAGGTAACGAGCGTGTGCATTAGGGTGGGTCGCTTTTGTATGGAAAAAAATAAAATTGTCCAATACGTTTTGTAATAGTAAAAAAAATGTGACCCACATCCAATTATGAAAAAATAACGAAATTTTTTTTTCTACTTTAACCCCTTCTACCCGCGCATTGAGTTTGAAAAACTCAAATTTTTGATGTTTTTGTGAATTATTTCAAAATCTATTTCTCGTAGCTCATAGGCAAAAAACTACGTAAACTAATAAAATAAAGTGCTTTTAGACTAAATTTTATTATTAAGAAAGAAAAGTAAACAAATATTAAGACAAAATAAAAATAAAATATCTTCAAATCACGTTAAAATCTTTCTTACTTTCGAACTTAGGCATAAGCTTTCGTGAAATAATTTTATTCTTAATTAAAGCTTCTCTTGCTGTTTTGTAGCAAAGCTGCATAGATGCCTCTGTTACTGTTTTTACAGCCCGCTCCACAGCTTGAGTATGACATGGTAGCCGCAGAAAAAGTACTTCATCATCACCACCTGACTCAACTAGGGAATGAAGAGTCTCATCCGGAACATTGGTCAATATAGGTGGTTGCGAGTAAGATTGCTGCCAGTCTATCAAATCGATGTAAGACGAAGCGTTTAAATTGATCTTAGGCACTTCAAAGACTCGAAGCTGAAGGGATTCAGAGTGTTTCCTTGCCTTTAAAATGCGTCTAGCGGCAAGTTCTCTCACATGTTTTTGTTCGTCAGATAACATAGACAAGAGCAGGTTCTCTGGGTGCGCGAAAAAAGCATTTCGCTTTATTACAGGATCAACAACACTCTTCAATTCTTGCGGAAGATATCGAGAATAAAATACCAACTTCCAAAAGTGCCTTGCTCCATCTTTACATGTCGGATTTAATTTAATTTCGAACCAAATAGGAGCATATACTTTAACTACAAAAGTAGCGAGTTGTTTCAGTTCGTTTGTAGGTATCTCAGTAGACACATATAAGCGCAAAATCCTGTTGGCCTTTGTTAGCCACCTGGCATGCGATATTTTTCCCGGAGAGCGATTAGACAAATCAGGAGAGCACTCACCACTTATGACGGCAGATGTGATATCATAAAGGTAACGTTGATCAGAACTGAGGTCTTTTACATTTGAAATGTTTAGTAACATACCTTCTATCTTTTCAAACACGACAACAGAACGCTTCTCACAATCACCTAATAACTTTCCGATAGCACCTGAATAAGTATTAGGTCCTGTTGTGGTGCCATCAAGTTTTGCAAATAAATGTCTTAAGGGCAGTTCATTTAAATGTAAAAGGCATATGATCCATTGAAGTGGTCGGTGTAAACGCTTTTCTAAAAGCCGTATGACTCCGCCATATTTTCCCGTATTGGTTACCGTCCCATCACAACCTATGGCAAGAGTATCCTCTAGAGACATATTCAGTTGACCTGTTACTGTTTGAAAGATAGCTAACTCCAACCCTTTTGCAGTTCCATGGCTTGGAACGGCATATCCGACATAAACTGATCCTGGTTCTTTAATTATTGAAATATGTTCTTCCACGGATGTTAAACGGTATTTTTTTCCCCCTTTCATAACGATTTTTAGGGTTTTATCTTTTCGTCCATCAAAAAATAAGGCAGGAATAGTATCAAGTTGGCCTTGAGATAAGGTTTCTTTTCGTAATTTTTGTCTCGCTCGTCGTAATTTGGACTTATCGATTACTTCGTTGTTGATTTTCACATCTTGCAAAACAGCAGAAGCGACAGCAGCAGCTGCTCTGTCGGATATCCCGTATCGGTCACAGATAGTTGACAAATTCTTGAGAGATGCTATTTTACGTTTTTTTGATACTGGTTTTGATGAACTTGAGGGCAAAGTTTGTTCTTCATCGCTACTTTCAGACGTTATTGAGATATTAGGATTTTCATGAGAAGGGCCTGGTTCACAAACGCTAGAATCGTAATAGGATTTAAGCTTAATTTTTCTATCACTCAGTTTTCTTTTCCTCTTACTTGTCAATAAATCAACAGTTCCCATAATCATTTTTCTGTCTGTTCTCTGATCTATTAAAAAAGCTCGTTCTTCCTTAGGAATCTTTTGGTCTTTGGAACATTTGCATAACTCTAAATCTTTACACTTACATGAACTCAAATCAAACAGCCTTTCCGAATTTCTATGAAAATCTTGAATCTTTTCTTCTGATAAACGCTTCAAAGATTTTAATAAATTTTTACACTTCGCGTGGTAACTTTTAATCAATTGCATCACACGATTATGAGACACAGTAGGAATAGACGCTTTTCTCCACAAATATTCAACTTTAGATGACACTATTTCAGATATCTCATTAATGGATGGCTCTTTTTTTGAATTGTTCCCAAGTTTAAGCTGATGTCTTACTAAATTGTAATATTTCATAACTTGTTTGTAAGTGGGTAGTTGATTTTCGTTAATTTCTTCCGGAGCACCAAAAATGGGACAACTTGTAGATTTTCGGGTATTATTTGAAATCTCCATGATGCACAACGTCACAAAACTAACAAAAACTACTTAAAATAGCGAAAAAAATTAGACAAATGCGCGTGACCTTTCACCCGGAACTAATTAGGCGCACTGAGACAATGACGCGTGATCGACAGTTTACGCCCTCTTTCCCCACTCCTTCCCCCGCACTATACGCACAATTATTCTAATATTTTGGTTTGATTATTATTTGTATTACGTGTATCTCTGAATATAAGTATGTAATATAATTTTATGCTATGTAGTTTATACAATAAACTCTAATAAAATAAATTCGAATTTAACAACTTTTCCGAATTTTCAAACGTCATGCGCGGGTAATTAATGTTAATAAAAATTAAAAATAAATATATACGTTTTTAAGTCTCTACCCAGGTCATGTTTTCCGCACTATTACAAATCGAAATTCGGAAAAAATAATTTTCGACCCACCCTAGTGTGCATGGAAAATAAATTAAATAAAAGCATAAGGTGATACATTTTTTTATTTCCTGGTGTCCTCAATCCCACATACATACAAAGTTTCGCTACCATATACTAATTTATTTACAAAATATTCTCCAAAATGTCTCAATCTTCTTTTAGATACTTGCACAAGCGTCTGTATCATAAAACACTCATGTTTAAAAATGAAACATGAACTTCTGAAGTATAAAATAAGAATCAAAGGTATAAATGATACGGATACATATTGTGAAACCTTAGGCTCGATTAATTAACAATTTTTATTACGTGAAGATGACATATGAGTATAAATTTCATGTTATCGACGATAGTATAAAACTTAATTACGACGGTATTATTGGTACAGATTTTTTAAAATATTTTTAATGCTAGTATAGATTATAGTTCTACCTAGTGTTACGTTGTAACAAAGTTTTAAAAATATAAAATAAATACATATTAAAACCTTTACACACAAACAGAAAAATTAACATACTAAAATCTTTATACACAAACAAACAAAATAACTAGTTGTCACTATCGTATGGAAACCGCGCGCTTTAACTAGCAATGCATCGACATGACCATATAAGGTCATTCTTTAGCGAACAACGGGCTAATTACCTGCAAATGATTCTATCTCGCTCGGTTCTAAAAAGTTCGATCATTACTATCCCTGTTCCACATAGAATTTTCTGGAATATAGACAATAGCTTGGGGCGTGACTTGCTTCGGTTGAACTGTTTCCTCCCATATCTCCATCTCATCTCATACGAACATTCTAGAATCTGAGCGTACGCATTGACGCCTTAGGGAGGGAGTAGGCCGTCCCGATATAAATACGAAAATCGTATTCGCGAGAAAATGAATTCGAAACCAAAGTTGCACGACAATAATTTTTTTTATTTTTATTTCGTTATTTATTGTTCTCATTTATTTTATTATTTTTTTTTCTTACAAAAAAAAGAAAAATATTAAAATCAGTGCAATACTTCAAACCCCCGGGTAAGTTTAATATAATTAATTCCTATAGTTTTGCTTGCTATTTACTAGTTTCTTCAACATTTTATTAGTGTAAAAATTGCTATGGCTATATATATATATATATATATATATATATATATATATATATATATATATATATATATATATATATATATATATATATATATATATATATATATCTTAATAGTGGCTTTACAACGTAACGAATTTTGATTTTGTTTGTTTGTGTATAAAGATTTTAGTATGTTAATTTTTCTGTTTGTGTGTAAAGGTTTTAATATGTATTTATTTTATATTTTTAAAACTTTGTTACAACTAGACTGCTGCTGTTGGATGTACAAGGTAAGTATATATTATTATTCTATTTTTTCACATTTTCTAAAAATACTACATCTCTACTTTTTATAATTTTATTAGTATCTGGATCAAGTATGCGGTATCCTTTGGTAGATTCACAATAACCAACAAACAATAACTTTTTGGATTTGGAGTCCCATTTTTGGCGTTTTTCTTTTGGGACTTGTGTCATTACTTCACAGCCAAATACTTTCAAATTAGACAAGTTGGGTTTCTTACCAGTCCACATCTCCATAGGAGTTTTACCATTAATTGATTTTGTAGGTGATCTGTTAATTACATAAGCTGCCGTTGCAAGGGCCTCGGCCCAGAACTGTTTTGCAAGCTGAGCATCAAACAACATACATTTTGCTCTTTCCACCAGAGTCCTGTTCATTCTTTCAGCAAGACCATTCCATATTTGATCAAGAAGTTTTCAAATTCCCTATTACAGTATTCTTTTCCATTATCAGAACGAATAACTTTTATTTTTCTCTCATGTTCATTCTCTACTTTGTTTTTGTAATCTTTGAAAACTTCTAGAATATTTAATTTATTTTTCAAAAAATAGACATGAACTCGTCTGGTATAATCATCTATGAAAGTAATAAAATATTTCATACCTCCCAAAGATTCTTGCTCCATTGGTCCACATAAATCAGTAAAAAAAATACTTCAGTTACAAAAAAAGGAAAAGAAGTAAAAGATATATTATTAAACAACTAACAAACTAAAAAAAACGTCTGTTGTAAAATTTGGTTACTGGTAGGTTGGCCATTAAAGCACTAGGGCGGCGATAGGTAAAATTGATTTCAGTTTCAACGAGGAAAAAAATCATGTAGATATTAAAGTTTTTATTTATTATCTAAGAACAAATTTATTTGTGAAGTAAAGTCTCATAGAACTGAGAATCTTGTGGAATCAATTGTTTTAGTTCTTGCAAGTGCGTATATTTCGAAGCTTCAATTGGGATTGGCCCTGTGTACAGTTTAGGATGGTCTGGCAGTGATTCTAGACGCATTGGTCGTACAGGTAATACAGCCCATTCATCTTGGAAGTACAGTTTGTAACTAATAATTCCATTTGGGGTATACTGAAAAGCAACTACATCATTAACACAGGGATCGCCAACTTTGTTACCAGGGCGAATACTTTTGTAGTATACTGGCTCAAATGCATAAAAATCATCACTACAGTAAATTGTTTCATAGGAACTCGGACGTTGTCTTGCAGACTGAATTATTGGAATGTAATTTGCTGGTGTATAGACTTCTCTCCGATTGCACAATTTCTGCTCAATAGAAGCGTGAATGGAGTCCACTTCCATGAATGTGTGTCCAACTTATAAGTATTTTTGTTCAATTATTACGTTTGTTTTAATGCTCAATTCAAGTGCATTAGATAGTTTGATATTTCGGTTCTGATATCCACATCCGTCACTCCAAATCGTTTTTTTTCTGGGTGTCTTTTATCTATCGCCTTTTGTAAAAAGTCTGTATAAATTGATGCAAAAACATCACTTTCAATCCCTGCCACTGCTTCATGCCAAATGTAGCATACGGCATCTTTAGTACTTCAGTTAAGGAAGGTCTCATTGTCTGGCCTTCAACTTAGTTTTGTAGTAATTTGCACTTGCATGTAGTCTTGGAGCCAATAGCACAGCTTGTAGATCTACGGTATAAGTTTTAATATTAGGACAATGAATGGATCGCTCTTTGTCCCTTGTTTTCTCTTCTCATGCTGATTCTTTTGCTCATGTTTCCGGAATACTTATTCATCGCATGTTCCTAACTTATACTGTGTACATGTACTACATCGATCCTTTTTCGGAATATGAAGGTCTAATTTCAAAATTTTTTAAGTGTTATAGAAGGTTTTCCAGGACGATGCAATTTTGTTTTGTGTTTGGCACTCATCTTTATAAAAGCGATACATCTCTCGTAGACTAGACCATAAGGGCTCAACGTAGAGTTTACTGGATGATGCTCGACAGTAATGGCTTTCTACTTTAGGCAGGGAATTCAGAAACTTCTCTATATTCTTAACTATGTTTGATCTCTGTGGTGGGGTCTGAATTTGATACTCTTCGTTTTCCTGGCTTGTACTGGGTTGGCCTGATAGAATCCATTAACGCACAGTCTTCTCACCAATACTTAAAGTGTTGTTTTGGGCCTCCTTTAACTGTTGTCGGCTGTTGATGCCCATTACATCTTGGACCTAGGCATTTAGCTTCCTTTATTTTTGATTGCTTGTATTTGCCACTTTCCTGTTTTTCAAATCCAACATAAACCTTCCCCACTAATCTTAACTCAGCATTTTTCAATCTTTTCCACTCACATCTATTAACTTGAAATTTACGCTTCCTTGGTTTAGATTTTTCTTGAACTGGAATATTTTGTCCTGTGACCAATATCGATTGCGGTTGTTGTTGTGTCGTTACATCTTGAGCTAAAATTTCAACCTCTGATCCAACATAATCAGCCGCATTTACATCTGTGTCATACTCACTTTCGGGTGGGATATACAATTCATCCGATCCTGAACTAAAATCAGTATCTGTTTGATATTGCGTGACTTCATTATGCTTTTCAATATCTACAGAATGGGTCTGTATTTTATACTCCATTTCATCATGAAACTCACTGGAAGGCCCAATCTCGGTCGTTGGTTCAGCTTCGGATGGATGTGTAAGCCATTCTTGCTCTCTAATACTATGCTAAGACGGGTTCTGCTGTTACTGATAGTACCTGCGCACCTGTCACTTCAATTACTTTTTTTGTAAAGTCTCCCTGACTTAAGCTGGGTTGACCAACCGAGCAGGTTTGTTCTTCGCTGAATACACCAGTACTACTACTAATAGCTAGACTCACCAAGCGGCGGCTTCTAGCTCCTGACATAATAGGTAAGTTCTATTTTCTGTTACTCCTGTAACAAATCACGTACTAATTTGTGAAATGTAATAGCTCCTATGTCAATTTCACCTAACTATAATTATTGCAAAATCTCCTATGTCAAAAAAAAAATACAAACACATTACAGTCAATCGGGGTAACTTTGACAGATCATCACTATATATTTTTAGCTAACTTTTAATTTTGTTAAATAAGAGACAAAAGAGTTTACATAATTTGTGACCTCAGGTTGATTTTCATGCTCTCAAATAATTTACCGCATATAATAATCATAAAATTTATCAAAAACTGGCAATTTTGTCGTGTGTCAAAGTTAGCACCCCCATGTTACCCATATGATGATGCTGACACAGATGAAATTTGTTATAGGAATCAAAACTTTTATACATTTTTTAGCTTCAGAGTAACATTAGTTTCATTTTATAACAAATGTTAGATGTAATGGAGTCATAGACAAGTCAATAAAACCATAAAATTGTAGTTCTGTCTTTATTTAATCTCTTTGGTAACTCACAAATAAAATCAACATTAGAAAATTTTTGAAACATGCTCGAAACTAAGATACTTGATATTTATCAAAATCAACTGTATCACTTAAAAGCTAAACATATTTAGGCTGCTGTCGCAAGTGGGTGAAGTGAGCAGGAAAATGTTTGCTGCAGTAGCATCGTTACGCCGTCTACGCAACTTTCTACCCATCTCCACTAAAATTGCGTTGGCTAACACCCTCCTATTACCAATTCTTGACTATGCTGATAGTTGTTACCTTGATTTAAGGGAGGAGCAATTAAATAAACTTGAGCGAATTCAAAATCTCTGCATTCGGTTCATATTTGGACTTCGTAAATATGACCATGTTTCCGAATTTCGTAAAAAGCTCAAGTGGCTCCCCATCCGCCTTCGCAGGAATACCCACATACTTTGTCTTTTATACAATATTCTGTTTAATCCTTCTTCACCACAATATCTTAAAGATAAGTTTAAGTTGTTAAGCGATTCCCACCATTTTCCTCTTCGTTCTAACCTAAATCTAACACTAAAAATTCCTTCACACTCTTCTTCCTTTTATACTCACTCTTTTTCTGTTCAATCTGCTCGTCTGTGGAACTCTTTACCAAACAAAGTGAAACATGCCGATTCGCTGCCGCTATTTAAAAAGTTAGTTAAAGATTACTATCTAAACTTATAAAGTGCTGAAAAGTGTCTTATATTATTTAATTTACATAAAATAATATGTGTATATGTATATATGTATGTATGTATATGTGTAGGTATGTATGTATCTATGTATGTGTGTATGTATGTATGTATGAATGTATTTACGTGTATATAAGTAATATATATTATATGTATAATATTTTTTTTTTCTTTGTCTGTTTATATATTCACTTGTAAATATTCTTAGTTTGTTTGCACCCCTTCCTTCTCTCTTTCTTTTTCTCTACCCAAAGGTTGCCTAGAATAGATCGCTTTATAGCGATAAGGTCGCCTATTGTACTTCTTCTCTATATATCTACTATGTAATGTCATATAATGGTGTGCAATAAAGAATATTTGACTTTGACTGCTTAAGGGTTTATTCGCCCCAATCCATAAAGAGCAAGTCATCTTCCAAATAATAAACTCCAACAGATTTGATTTTGATTTTGGCTGGATCTATAGTTGATACAATGTCGTCAAACTTAATTTTGACCATGTCTTTCTTATCTGGCCACCTCCACCCGCCACCTATTGACCTGGTCATAGCCGCAATTGCATAATATGGGGGCAAGAACGATACGACTTTTCCTGGGAACAAACTTCCTTCATCTCTAAATACAACAGTAGTCCCAGGCGGGATTGTAGCTAAGTTCGAAATTTTGCTCACTGATATGGGTTTCATCTTTTCAGCGCATTCTGATATACATGTTGTTTCTTCAGTCTCGTTTATAATTAGATACTCTTCTATTACAACTTCATTTTCTATATCTAAATCCATTGCCATATCTTCGAATTCCAGAGATTCGTCTACATTTGATTCTATTGCCATTGAAATGTTTGTTTGTTTTGAGGTTGATGGCTGGTTGATTGTATTTTCTATTTCATCACATTTGTTTACATTATCCGGGTTCTTGCTACATGTCATTCTTCCTTCACCGTTTTCTTTTTCCTAATTTTCGTTTGTTTTCGATCCTGAATTCTTTATGTTTTCTTCCACATTCTCTTTCTGGTCTGAAATTTTCTTGTTATCTTTGTCTTGACTTTTTACCTTATTTTTTTAGCCTTGAGGACGACCCCTTTTTACTGGTTTCTTAGGATCTACTGAACTGCTTGGGTCTGTAGGCTGCTTTGGATCCTTATTCTTGGTTTTATCAGCTTTATTCTTATAGAACTGCTCCACTTCCTCCACTGACACGCTCTTCCCAGCAATAACTGGCATTTGAAATTTTGTTTGGCTTTTGGTTCCTAAATCATTTTCACGCAATTCCGCCAGATAGCTCTTAAAAATCTCACCTAAAGATTCCTTGGCAGTTTGTACATCGACTTTTGCTTTGGCATATTCTGGAAGACGCTGCAACGCCTCTTGGCGGTTTAAAGGATAAATACCAGTTACTCTAAAACCTGCCTCAAGGTTAGCTTTAGACTGTGGAGCTCCTAAATTAAGAGTTTTTTTGACAAGTGCCGTAAAACAGTTCTTTGGCAAAGCAACAGTTTTTCTGCCTCGTGTGGTCTCTCTCCAATTAAGTAGGACAATTCTCCAATTAACTTTAAGAGAGCTGAAATAGCCTACATCGAAAGGTTGTAGAAGGTGGGTCGAGTTTGGTACTAAGCACACAAACTTAATGTTATTCTCGTGGCATATCCTTAATGTGCTTACCGAGATGTGGGAGCTCAGATTGTCGCATATTAGTATTTTTTTTCCTTGTTTTTTAATAGCGAATGCAAGAAAATGATACTTAAACCAGTCGTCAAAACTCTCAAGATCAATCCAGCCGCTTTTAGTCACAGTCATTCGAGAGCCAGGCGGAGCTCCAACTAGCCAGTCAGACCAAGCGTTTTTGGCTTTAAAAATGAAGTAAGGGGGAAGCATTTCTCCTGCAGCATTTCCACAAAAGACGGCTGTATAGCAGGATTTCGTGGAGTTCCGGATCACCTCTGGATTACGACATTTTCGCCAAAACAGCATTTTTTTCTTTTTAGGATCGTCGTGAAACCCTGTTTCATCGAAATTATAGATGTTCTCAGGTGGGACACCTTGAATTTCTGACTCAAGGTTATCGAAGAATTCATTGATTTTGTCCTCATTAACCTGAGCCCGATTTCGACTAATATTATGTCCCAACGTTGCCTTCAAATCATGATGTCTATCCAAAAAGAGCTTACCCCATTCCCAGCCTGGACAGTTATTTTTAAAAACCTTAACTTTTCTGTTTGCAAAATTCAAATATCTTTGTATTATTAGTATAACATCATTAATGCCTATTGGTATCCCTGAATCTGCCAAAGCCATGACATGCTCTTTTAAAATGTTTTCCTCTTCTTCACTTCACACATTGACACTGTCAAAGTTACCCAAAGTTATTACTAAATATGACTAACTGTTTGTTTTTGTAAATTTAATAAATATGCAATGTGAAAACAGCAAAAATGATTTGTGTATTTCAAATTATACATATTAAAGTTTATATTTAGTTTTTTACCTACCTTGATAGCAGCCAAATTCTCGAATTATCTAAAAAGTTAACCACTGAAAAAAACACACAGTTGCGCGCGGCAATTTTAGAATAGTTTTTGACATAAACGTTGTTTGACAGCTTCTTTTTTTAGAGAGTTCATTTACGAAGTTTGTTAGCGGTGCGAATGGAATAAATTTAATGTTATGCATTAAATATCGTCAACGTAAAAAATAAATAAATACTTCGTGATTTGACTGTCAAAGTTACCCTGTAAATCAAAGTTACCCTGATTGACGGTAATTATTTCATATATAAAAGGATAATTATTTCATAATATGAGTAATTAAAATCTAATTATTTTGTTTAAAAACAATCACAATCATTTAAGTATGAATTCCAAAAAAATATAAGGTTAGTATTATGTTAGAAATTTACTTTTGTGTTATGGATAAAAATAAAACGTATTACTAATTCAAATGCTCGCTTCTGATTGGTAGGTAGACATAGGAGTTTTTGCAAACGATACGGAAGCATATTTTGGATACTTACACTCCAAAAAGGAAAAATCGTTTTTTTTCACATTCGACCTATTACATGTACCGCGACGATTATTTTATTCAAGGATGAAAACTATACAAACTAATAGATGTAACTTACACTCTTAACGGTAGATGGCGCTAGGTATACTAATATATTATTTTTATATAAACTAACACCACTCAATACTTTTACAAAAGCTAAGTAATCTAGGAATTATAGGTAGATACTAGATTTTTTTTCTTTGGCGGGTAGTTGTAGACGTAACAACTAAAAATTTACTCCTGCTATTTAATTTTGTTTTTTACGTGTATTGTTACAATATTTACTTAGTGAATGTTTCATGTTTAATTCTTTTGTCCTACATTACCTGGTAAATACATATTACCACATTTTTCACATCTAATTAACTGTTTCTATTAATATGGATCTACATACACAAGTGTCAAAGAACATGGATGATATTACTGCTTTGTTTGTGTCCCGTATGAGTGAATTTGAAAAATCACTTGCTCAAGTTCAGACCACTTATAAACACACAAGCCCTGAAAGTGACATTTCTGTGCTAGCCGCTGATTATGCAGTCTTCAAGGATTTAATGTGGAAATCTTTATCCATGCTCCGTCATCATCTACAGTTGCTAACAGCTGGTTTTGATAGGCAGAAGATGCTGTCACGAAGAAAGATCCTGCTCTTTCACAGGCTCGCTGAAGATGCTGACGAACAGACTGAAAGTAAAGTCCTCTCTGTGGTCGGGGAGAAGATGAATTTACATGACTTTGATACGTCGAATATTGACTTTTACCACTTCCTATGCACTAAGAAGGACAAACCTAGACCAATTCTAGTCCGCTTCACTTACTTAAAATCCAGGAATTTAGTATGGAACTCAAAAAAATCTCTCAAGGGCTCTGGAATAACTATATCTGAGTTTCTGACGAAATCCAGACAAGAAATCTTCGTCCAGGCTAGAAAACATTTTGGTATGAAGTATTATTGGTCACATGAAGGTGCTATCAACATTACACTTCCAGACAAAAGCCGCAAGAAAGTGGTGTCACTCACTGAACTTCATTCACTGATGGCTAAATATCCTGCAGCGTCTGCGTGTTCCTTTCAACAAGACAATACGAAATAAGTGGCTTAAACTTGCAAGACGTGATTTGAAAGGAATATTACCCACTACTCAGCTTTATTTTTGTGAAGATCACTTTGACGTTAGTATTTACTTTATGTTTGTAGATTTCATGTTGATACTAAATTAATGTGACCAGTATTAGAAAATTTAAACATTGATAAACAAACTTTTTAGAGGTTAGGAATCTCTTACTGTTCGCGCTGACAACACTAGCTATTCACCCGAAACATCAGCCATGCAGGAAAATAATATACAAGATGCACCTTAGATGGCAAATAAATCCATTCAAGTGTACATTACAAATAAATTCAGAAGTAAAGCTGTTCAAACAGAAATTAATTCAGTAGACCAGATGACATCACCGTTGAGACCTTTTTGTCAGTCTGCTTTCACTTCACCATTTAAATCAAAAGAAGCAAAACTGCCAAACCATCAACATCCACCTTACAGAAATGTACCAAGAAATTAATTGCTATATAGGCAGATTCTGACAGTGAAATTTTATACACACCATATGTGGCACACAGTGAATCACCATCTGTGACATCTTTAAAAATGAAATCGAATTTCATTTTTAAAGATGTCACAGATGAATTTTGAGATATACATTGCAGAAAATAGTGAATAACCCGCAGTCTCACATTGGAGTTCCTAATAGTTGTTACTATTTAATAGATTTAATTGAAACAAAAGTTACACACCAAATACAAATGTGTTTAAAAAATTAAATAATAGTTTCATAGTGCTTTCTGATGATTTTTCAATTTCTCCGATTTATACCAGCAAGATATTTCTGAAAAGTATACTACAAATAGCTAGTTTGATGCGACCTTTTGTTGTTGCATTAGATAAGGATTCCATAAGAAGAAATTTGCTTATGGCTTTTAGGCATAAATGTTATACATTAATACACACAATAATGTCAGTTGTATTATAGACTGCTTAGAAATTGAGGTGCAAAAGCCTTCAAAAGCATTGAACCATTCTCTCTCGTGGTCAGAATATAAAAAGGCTAACACCATTAAGTATCTTGTGTCATGTACTCCGAATGGATTGGTGAACTATATTTCTCCAGTATATGGAAGAAGACTTACTGACATGTGTTTGGTTGAATCAAGTGATTTTATAAAGTGTTTGCTACCAGGTGTGTGTGTGATGGCTGACAGGGGGTCAAACATGTTTGATGCGACCTTTTGTTGTTGCATTAGATAAGGATTCCATAAGAAGAAATTTGCAAGACGTGATTTGAAAGGAATATTACCCACTACTCAGCTTTATTTTTGTGAAGATCACTTTGACGTTAGTATTTACTTTATGTTTGTAGATTTCATGTTGATACTAAATTAATGTGACCAGTATTAGAAAATTTAAACATTGATAAACAAACTTTTTAGAGGTTAGGAATCTCTTACTGTTCGCGCTGACAACACTAGCTATTCACCCGAAACATCAGCCATAGTTTGATGCGACCTTTTGTTGTTGCATTAGATAAGGATTCCATAAGAAGAAATTTGCTTATGGCTTTTAGGCATAAATGTTATACATTAATACACACAATAATGTCAGTTGTATTATAGACTGCTTAGAAATTGAGGTGCAAAAGCCTTCAAAAGCATTGAACCATTCTCTCTCGTGGTCAGAATATAAAAAGGCTAACACCATTAAGTATCTTGTGTCATGTACTTCGAATGGATTGGTGAACTATATTTCTCCAGTATATGGAGGAAGACTTACTGACATGTGTTTGGTTGAATCAAGTGATTTTATAAAGTGTTTGCTACCAGGTGTGTGTGTGATGGCTGACAGGGGGTCAAACATGTTTGATGCGACCTTTTGTTGTTGCATTAGATAAGGATTCCATAAGAAGAAATTTGCAAGACGTGATTTGAAAGGAATATTACCCACTACTCAGCTTTATTTTTGTGAAGATCACTTTGACGTTAGTATTTACTTTATGTTTGTAGATTTCATGTTGATACTAAATTAATGTGACCAGTATTAGAAAATTTAAACATTGATAAACAAACTTTTTAGAGGTTAGGAATCTCTTACTGTTCGCGCTGACAACACTAGCTATTCACCCGAAACATCAGCCATAGTTTGATGCGACCTTTTGTTGTTGCATTAGATAAGGATTCCATAAGAAGAAATTTGCTTATGGCTTTTAGGCATAAATGTTATACATTAATACACACAATAATGTCAGTTGTATTATAGACTGCTTAGAAATTGAGGTGCAAAAGCCTTCAAAAGCGTTGAACCATTCTCTCTCGTGGTCAGAATATAAAAAGGCTAACACCATTAAGTATCTTGTGTCATGTACTCCGAATGGATTGGTGAACTATATTTCTCCAGTATATGGAAGAAGACTTACTGACATGTGTTTGGTTGAATCAAGTGATTTTATAAAGTGTTTGCTACCAGGTGTGTGTGTGATGGCTGACAGGGGGTCAAACATGTTTGATGCGACCTTTTGTTGTTGCATTAGATAAGGATTCCATAAGAAGAAATTTGCAAGACGTGATTTGAAAGGAATATTACCCACTACTCAGCTTTATTTTTGTGAAGATCACTTTGACGTTAGTATTTACTTTATGTTTGTAGATTTCATGTTGATACTAAATTAATGTGACCAGTATTAGAAAATTTAAACATTGATAAACAAACTTTTTAGAGGTTAGGAATCTCTTACTGTTCGCGCTGACAACACTAGCTATTCACCCGAAACATCAGCCATAGTTTGATGCGACCTTTTGTTGTTGCATTAGATAAGGATTCCATAAGAAGAAATTTGCTTATGGCTTTTAGGCATAAATGTTATACATTAATACACACAATAATGTCAGTTGTATTATAGACTGCTTAGAAATTGAGGTGCAAAAGCCTTCAAAAGCATTGAACCATTCTCTCTCGTGGTCAGAATATAAAAAGGCTAACACCATTAAGTATCTTGTGTCATGTACTCCGAATGGATTGGTGAACTATATTTCTCCAGTATATGGAAGAAGACTTACTGACATGTGTTTGGTTGAATCAAGTGATTTTATAAAGTGTTTGCTACCAGGTGTGTGTGTGATGGCTGACAGGGGGTCAAACATGTAGAATAATAAGAACAATATATAAGAAAATAGGGAGTGCACTTAGTACGACATCCAAGTGTTGCAACTGGTATGAAGCTATCAATACATGAGGCGAGGGAAACAAAACAAATCGCAAGCTTACGAATTCATGTTGAGCGATGGATTCGACGCTTACGTGAATTCAGTATGCTAAATCCGCATGCATGTGTGAATCTTAGAGATAGTTCAGACATGGCGGATTCCGCGCGGATGCAAATCGCGCGGTTAGACCGCGCGGATCATATTTACATTAGCGCCTATTCATTCGTTCATACTTGTCCAGGCGGATTGACAATCCGCGCGGCTACCGCCACTCAACCGCTAGAAAATGAATTCGCGCGGTCGCAGCTCGGATCTATTTACTTGACGTACCTGGAGCGCGTTCAGTTGCACCGCGGACGCCGCGCGTATTTGACGGTGACAATGGATCGCACCGACACCGAGGTATTCATCGATGAGGTGGAAAAAAGACCTGCTTTGTGGGACATCCAATGTGCAGAATATTCTAAAAAAATTATTAGAAACTGAGCTGGTGCAGATTTTTGGAGAAAATGACGATTCTTTGGAAAAAAAGGCTCTTTTTGGTCAGTAGGTATTTGATTTTACATTTAATTTTGTCAGGGTAGTTTACATGTTTTGTAATAGATAGTCCACCCCAAATAACTGAACTATATAAAGCGTTTTTATAGTGATTAAGGTACGTATCGGGCGCGAGAAAAGTATCACGGTACCATAGTAACGGAGTAGCCAGTGACTATGCGCAACCGACGCCACGCCATCTTGAGTTTAGTTATTTGACGCGAACTGTAACAATTTTTTTTTATATTTTTGTGTCTTTCCATTCCACACGACCCTTATTTACAAAGTAATTAGCATATTTGTCTGTAATGTTTAATGATGTTCCTGCATGTAATGCATTAAGATTACTCATTGGCGCAGTATATAAAGTATACTGTATACCATCTCTAGTTCTAACAAAATTGTGTAGCACGCAACAGGCTTTTATTATGTTTTCGGCAAAGTCTATATTAACGTTTATAGGCCTATGAAAAATGCGCCACTTGTTTGCCAGAATTCCAAAAGTGCATTTAATATAACGTCGAGCTCTTGATAACCTATAATTAAATTTTTTTTCGTATGCTAGCCCTTTAACTGCATAGGGTCGCATTACAGTTTCGGATAAACCAAACGCTTCATCGCCAACTATGACGTATGGCAATGGTGTAGAATTTGTGTCAGATATTGGTTTAGGTTAGGTTAGTTATTTTTTAAAATTGCAGAATCACTACTTTTACCATATGATCCAATATCTATGAAAGTAAAACAATAGTAAGTATCACAAAGTGCTAACAGCACTATGAAAAAAAAGTTTTGTAATTATAATACAAAGATCCCGATTCGTTGGATTTTGTAATCCTTATATGCTTGCCATCTCTATGGCGCCTATGCAATTGGGGAAATTTGCATATTTTTCAAAGTCTGTAGCTATGTTCTTCCATATATCTTCGCTGGGTTCAGGCATGACGTTTTTTGCGACTTTTTCCCACAGCTTTACATACTTCACAGACAATTCCTGTAATTGTAGATTTGCCAAGACGAAAGTTGTAATGCAGTTCTCCAAAGGAACAACCAGTACCTATATATCTGAAACAATATAATCTTGATATGTATGATTTTGGACAAAGTCTGCCGGGTCCGCTAGTTACAATATAATCCATACTAATATTATAAATGCGAAAGTAAGTCTGTCTGTCTGTCTGTTACCTTTTCACATGAAACCGCTGGACCGATTTTGATGAAATTTGGTATACCGATAGTCTAGAGCCTGGGGAAAAACATAGGCTACTTTATAGCAATCATGGTCACGGGTCTCTCCCGTGACTATAACCTTAAGAAAATCTGATACATATTTTTCATCATACATAATGTTCATTATATCTACGTTCTTACTGGCACTGTAGTTGCAGTCAGCTACACAGAAGTAGCCTTTTTTATGTCCTGTCAGTAACATTTGAAGTTGCATTTGCACATAAAACTTCTGGGTTGGTATCCCATTATTTACATAATTTTTCACTGTTTTTTTCACTCATAGGACACATAATTTCAATAATATTACTATTTTCACATATCTCATCAGGTGAACCTGCTAGCATGGGATAGTTTTTAGACGGCATTAAACCACATATTTTAATTTTTTTCCCAGGTTGGCACTAACAGTTTTTCTCACATCATCCTCCAATATTCTACCACGTTTCATGAGTGTTATGTCAGGATTTTTTCCACCCATAATTACTGCCATCAGAGGGCCATCATTGGTTTCACACCTACTGTTGCAAACTTTTTTCTGTGTCTGTTATTTAACCCTAGCTCACTAAACATATTTTCGAGTTACACAGTCAATAATCAGTAGTCATTTTGACTAACAAAATGAAACGGCAATATTTTTCTTGAAATGACATTTATTAATTTAAAAATGTAGGTAACATAGGAGGACATATTTTAAAAACTATTTTCTTTGTACTGGAGTTAATGTCCGGCTGATCGTGCATTGTCGATAGAAGAAAAACCACTTTGTTGGATTTTTACTTGTACCGACTTGTTTTTATGTTTCTCATCTCCTGTGGTATCTCTCGTTTATTGCTTCGCAATGTGGCAACGATTGTTGGTTTATAAGGAGATTTCAATAGTTCTGATGCGAGTGGCACGGACGTGAACCAGTTGTCCATAGTTATGTTTCTGTTAGTCCCGTAAACAGGTTCACAAAGTTGTTTTACAAAATATGTAGCCAGAGGTGTGTTTTCGCTGCAGTTTATTCCTTTACCCATATATGGCGTAGCATTATAAAAATATTTTGAGTTAGAATCAGCGACCATTACAATTTTGATACCATATTTATTAGGCTTGTTCGGTATATACATTCGAAACGGGCAGCGACCTCGAAACCCAACTAATTGTTCGTCTATTGTGAGATTGAGAACTGGGTTCGTACCATTTTTTATAAGTAAAATGAGTAATATTTAAAACACGTTTAAGGTGATATTTGGTAGAGCGGACAGCAGAAATGGGGTGAATAAGCAGGTACGAATTTAAACTCGATGCCTTCCTGTGCTACCTGACCTTCAAAATCTGACTGAACAAGAAATTGAGCTAGTTCATTACAAGTTCCAACGAAGTTTCTACCATTGTCAGATGTGATGCTTTGAGGCTTACCACGACGTGACATGAAGCGCTTTAAAGCGGCTATATAAGCTTCACTGGATAAAGCCGTAACGAGCTCAATGTGATAAGCCTTTGTCGAACTACAAACGAAAATTGCCAACAAAGATTTAATAAGTTTACAACCTCTACCTGGTCGGTCAACTATCATAACTGGGCCGGCGTAGTCAACTACAACAAAATTATAATATGATTAATGATATAATATGATTGATGATATAACAAGATTAGCATTTTAAATAATGACCACCATAACGAAGTAGTAGTAGTAATAAAGAAGTACTGATGCGATCAGCCTTCACCCCGCGCGAAATGAGATCTGCAGGATTATCTTTAGATGGTACGTAGCTCCTCGAGTGAGTCTTCGTACATTCTAGATTTAATTTTGTTTTCAGTCATATGGCTAAGACGTTTGTATTCAAGCATGAATTGTTTGTATTTCCTTTTGAAACGTAAAAATTTACGCTCCAGCGACAAAAAACGATTTCTAGCCAATTGATAAGAGTCACCTAAGACTGAAGGATTTTCTTTGAGCGGATTGGTCACTACAAAACGGCCATCGCTCTTGCATGTGGTATTTTTTAAAAAGGATTTTTCACAGGCACGTTCTTCGGCAGAAAAGCAATGTGTGGCTGCAATAGTGTCCAGTTCCCAAAATTGAGATGAGTCTGGATTAGCAGCCTCACTAAGGAAATGACATGCCGAGGTCAAGGCGGTTGACTTATGCTGGGCGACATACCCGGACACAAGCCATCCAAATTTTGTTTCATATAACTTAGGTTTATTTTTACCTAAGTCAATAGAGTTATTACATAAGACTGACCAGAAGACATCAGCCCCCACTAATATATGTATAGCTGAGGGGACATTAAAAGAAGGGTCAGCAAGACTTATTCCCATATGAAGAGGAATATTATCAATGTTAATAAATGAAGATGGTAAATTATTTGTAATGTGAGGTAAAACAAGACAGTCAATGGTGACACTATAATCAGTATGACACGACTTAATGGTAATACTGGAAGACTGTTTAATATAAGAAACATTATTGTTGATACCTGTCACCGAAGAAGTCGCATTACGCCGAGATAAATCCAGCTCATCACAGAGCTTGTACGAAATGAAGTTGGCTGTGCTGCCATTGTCGAGAAGAATTCGTGCCGCGCGCTCGTTGCCCTTACTATCTATCACTTTCAAATTATATAAGCTAGCAAAATTATTGACGCTACTAGCGACTGGAAGAGCAGGTTCAACATTTACATGCAATTTATGTAAGTGAAGAAGCGTATTATGCTTTTTCTTGCAATATTTACAAGGCACAAGATTGCAATGATTTTCAAAATGATCTGGTCGTAAGCAATTGAGACATACTTTATGCTCTTTAGCCTTTTCAATACGATTTTCAATAGAAAGACCTTTAAATGTTTCACAATGAAAAAGAAAATGATTCTGATTGCACATAGGACATGAAAATGTTTTTTTATTAATTTTATTATTATTTTTAAATTGAATAAAAGGTTTTTTATTAGTAGTAACAAGTAAATTTGAATTTAATTTATCAGGTTCTATTTTAGTTGATTTACTTTCTTGTAAGGTTTCTAACAAGTCTGCCCTGCTGCTTAGAAATGTAATAAAGGTATTTAGAGAAGGAGGATCTATTAACCCATTATGACCTAGCGGTGCCGATCGGCACCCATTTTTATGTGTTTCAACTTTCGTGCTTTACGTTGTTATGAGTGGCTAAAACGAAGTGTTTATATTTTTTCTAAGTGCCAGAAAGAGCTGGCCATCGATCATATTACTTCGTTTCAATAAGTGAACATCGTGGGACCAATGCAGCCACTTGACAATCAGTCTTAGGAAATTGTTGTAAAAAATGGACGTACCTCTCAAGTAAGTGGCTTATATTTTGTAAACTATTAGTAATTTTGCATTGGAATGCTATTATTTTCTTTTTTTAAGAGTCTATGTACATGGTCTATGTTAAAAATATATAAATATAACTTAGTTTTGCATCTGTGCTTTATATATCGCACGAGTAATGTGTCGGGTGCCGTTCGGCACCTCTAGGCTGATATATAGTCTTTTCGATGGATATGTACTAAGTATTGTTTTAGCGGTTACTATATTTTTTTTGTTGAAGGAATTGTACATTACATGAAGCATTAGCTATCCTAGAAGAAGATGAAGATCTGGAGCCTCAGATGTTATTTATCGAGCCTCCAGACCCTGCAGTTCGTTCAGATGAGGACTCGGCCGATGAAGACGAGGGTGGTTTTGTAAACAATCTTACAGGACGACAACTAAATGCCAGGTGCGAAGTGGTACTGGCATCTACATCTAAACATCCACAAGCACTTGCTGACATTGAACCTGAAGCAGGGCCTTCGTGTATGCTATCTCGCGGTCGGAGTTCTCCCACGCTATGTCGTGGTTCCCGCAGACAGTCTCGCGGTTCTCGCCAGCAGACTCGCGGTTCACGTATGCAATCTCGCAGCAGTCACGCTTCACGTGAGAGTCGCAGGACTGAGAGTAAATCTACGGTTCGAGACGAAAATTCATACAGCGATTCCGACAGCTCCCATGTAGATGAACCTCCGCCGAAGATTTTAAAAAAAAGTGAATCGGCAGTGGGTAAATGATGATTTACATCGACATATTCCTGTATTTCCAAAAGCAAATTATAGTTTGTATAGAGGAAAGTCCGCTGTGGAGATGCTAGATTTGTTTTTAGGAGACCAAGTTTTTAACTTATTGCTAGATCAATCGCAAAAATATGCCGCTTTTCTAAATTGTATTGATCCAAAGATATCTCTTGAAGAAATGAAGGTATTCATCGGAATTCTCATTTTATCTGGCTACAATACCGTACCATCTAAGAGACACTTTTGGGACCAAGGTGAGGATATGAGGAATTTGATGGTGTATAATAGTATGCGACGAGACAGATTCATGACAATCATGCGTTTCTTACATTGTGCGGACAACAATCACATGGTTGCCACGGACAAGATGTGGAAACTGAGACCGCTCATTGACATCCTCAAGGAGAACTTTATTTCACATTACGCGCCAACTGCTACCCTAAACTATGACGAGTCAATGATCGAGTACTTTGGTAAACATGGGTGTAAACAGTTTATCAGAGGAAAACCAATTCGTTTTGGTTATAAAAACTGGTGTATGAATACCCCATACGGATATTTAGTAAATTTTGAAATATATCAAGGAAAGAGTATTGAAGAAAACCCCGATTATGACAAAATGTTTGGAAAAGCAGCGTCACCTCTAATAAAGATGATAGATGACTTTCCTGAAAATGTCAAGCCCTTGCCAACAAGTTTCTATTTTGACAATTTGTTCACTGGTTTCCAGCTACTTGCGCATCTGAAATCACGCGGCTATGAAGGCACAGGAACAGTACGTGAGAATCGCCTCCCAAATGATATTCCTATAACAAGCAAGAAAGATATGACCAAAGCAGATCGTGGTACCTACATTTACTCAAAAAGTGAAAAAGAAGATGTGATTGTAGTGCGGTGGAAAGACAATTCTGTGGTTACTGCAATGTCCACCTTACATGGTGTAGAACCTTTATCAAAGGTTAGTCGTTACTGCGCAAAAACAAAAAAGAAAATACAAGTTCCACGACCAGCTATCTTTACTGAATATAATCAACATATGGGCGGCACAGATTTGATGGATCAAAATATTAACACCTATCGCATAGGAATCAGGGGAAAGAAATGGTGGTAGCCAATATTCACGTACCTTGTCGACGCAGCTATATGTAACGCTTGGGTACTATCAAGACAAGCAGGCAGTACCCTTACTCAACTGGCTTTTCGAAGAGAAATTGTTCAGACATACCTATTACAATTCAAAAATGTGCCACGCGGTGGTGGGCGTCCAGCAGTTTCAAAATCTTCGAAAACTGGCAATAGAATCAATGACAGCATACGTTATGATGGTCTTAACCACTTACTGGTTCCCAGTGAATCTCGTCGCAAATGTGCTTTAGAGAGATGTAAGAGTCAGACCAGATTACAGTGCAATAAATGTAATGTGGGCCTTTGTGCAGCATGCAACTTAGAATTTCATATTATGTAAATGGCGTTCAAGTTAAAATTATAATTAAATGTAAATGTTTAAAAATTGTTTTATTCAATATACATTATTTTAGTATCATAAAATATCAATAATATTAAAAATAATTATTTGACAACAATTAATTCTTACGCCCAGTACTAAACATATGGGTCACCATTAGACAAGGTATGAGCCTAGCGGTGCCAATTGGCACCCGGTGTTTTTTCAAAAAGTAATAATCAGAGCAACATTTTAGGTATCAGATATGATTGAGAGGACCCCTAACAACAACATATTAAAATATTATAGAAATCTGGAACCCTAAAATAATTCAAGTCATAATGGGTTAAGGAATTTCTATGTTCTTCCCACACCCTATGCGTTACACGATCAAGTTTTTCAGACATTATATAAATTATTAGTGTATCCCAATACTGATTTGGCTGATCTAAAGTCGATAATGCTCTGAGATTTTTGTTTGTAACGTCTATTATACGACGAATATGTGAACAAGATTCACTGCGCATAGGTTCTACGTTAAAAAGTTCCTTAACATGGTTATTCACCAGTAACCTTTTATTATCATATCTACTACACAGTAGATTCCATGCAGATTCATAATTCTTGGCTTTAAAATCTAAATTATCAATAACAAGCAAGGCGCTACCCTTTAAAGATGCTCGAAGATAGTGCAATTTGTTAATACTATCAATATCATGTCTGGAGTGAATTAATTAAATAAAAGTCTCCCTAAACTCAAGCCAGTTCTGATAGTGACCATGAAAGAGAGGTAAATCAATTCTTGGCAATCTAATGCAATTAGATTTAAAAACACCTGTATGTGCGTCCTCGAAGCTCGATACGGAAGCATCTCGATCCCGTTGTTGTCTGGGCTGGGCGCCGAGCGGAGTACGTGCTGCCGTTAACAACATGTGATAGTGATTTTCAAAAATTTCGCGTTCCTTGGTCTCGTCGTCGAAATCCTCCGAAAGCATCTCAATATCGTTCTGCAATTTATCGAAATCGGCATATAAGGCATCGATTTTATTAAAACGACTTTCTAAGTCTAAAAGTTGTGAACTGGAAAGCTTGCTTTGGCTTTGAAGCGTGTTTAAATAATTATTGATTTTATTAATCTTTCAATTTTTTCGTCCGCCATAGTTATTAAAATAATATATAAATTATATTAGCTATTTACAAATAAATCGTTATGAATAGAAAGTAATTAGCAAACGAAGTGAACGGCCTTGACCGTGAAGCGAGAACAAAGGGACAGCTGCGCGTGCGGCGATAAGCTATTCCAAGAAACGAGCAATAGGCGTAAACAAGTGCAATATATTTTTAAGTAAAATGTATATAAATTGATGTTAGATGAATTGCTTGAATGTTATAAAAAAGTGATTTAAATAGTATAATTTTAAATGTAATTTGATATAAATTTATAGCAAAAAGGGAAATGCAAGGCCTTTTCTCTATAATAAAATGAAAGGTACTCACTAGTGGGTAAGGTTAAAGGAAGTAATTGAAATGTTTAGGAACAAAGTGGTATGGAAAAATAAGGAATAATTAATTGGAACGAACTCACGATTTATCCAAACCAATCCTTGATGATCCAATTACTTAATAATGTTGACGATGACTCGATCTTTCTGTGAGTCCTAAGTCCGCTGGGGTGACCTCTTTGATCTTCATATGACCTTTTCGATTCTAAGACGTTATGCGATTGCTGGATAGTTGTCCTCGGTGGAGCGAAGAAAATGAAGACTCCTCCTAAGGCAATTTTGTAGCTGAAGACCGCAACTAAGGTGAATCGAAACTAAAAGTGATGAAGACCGGTTGAACTTATACTTTTACGGCGAGATCCTGAAGGACCAATGTTAGAAAATATAAGGCCGAAGACTAATACCCCCATTGTAAGGGGTCCTAGGAGACTTTAAACAAAGGTTTACTGGCGTCAACAACTGAGGCGTCCTTTTGCGGTGGACGTCGTGAGAGCGAGAGTCGGCTCCGCTGCCTCGATGCCGGTCGACGCGGTGCGCTCATCCCCTCTCTCGGCCAGGAAGCCAGGACCGGTTCCCAACAAAAGTATTTTGGGCATATTTTTTCTTCTAATGGCATGAAAGTTGATCCAGCTTGTGTAGGAGGCTATTGTTAATATTAAAAGCTTAAATAATAATAAAGAATTAAAAAATGTTCTAGGAATGATAAATTATCTAAGGCAATTTGTGCCAAATCTTGCTAATATTGCATCTCTTTTACAATTGTTATTGAAGAAAAATATCGATTGAATCTGGACAATTGTACACGAAACAGCTTTTAACAATATTAAGAATAAAATAAGCAGACCCTTACAAAATTTCAATACTCAAGTACCAATTGTAATTCAGTGTGATGCCTCAAAAGATTGGCTTGGTTGTTTTTTATTACAAAATGGTAAGTCATCAGCTTTGTTTCTAGGAGTTCAACATCATCTGAACAGAATTTTTCACAAATAGAAAAGGAACTGTTAAGTGTTGTTTGGTCAACAAGGAAGTTTCATTATTACATATATGGACAAAAGTGTACAATATTAAATGATCATAAACCCTTAGAATCTCTTCTAAAAAGACCATACATGAAGTCCCTTCTCCAAGACTACAAAGATTAAAACTAAAATTGTTAAAATATGACCTTGAATTTAAATATTTAAAAGGAAAACTAATATTTATTGCTGACTTACTATCTCGGTCATGTTTAAAAAGTAATAATACGGATGATTCTTAAATGTATGAAGTCATCTATTGTGTAGGTCTTGCTAAATAGGTACTTACTATGTACAGAGGAAGCTAAACAAAAATTTATATTGGAAACTAGTAGAGATTTAGATTAAAAAAATTTGCTAGAGCTTACTAAGGAAGGTTGGCCTGACAATGTTAAACATGTTCCTAGTGAGTTACAACATTACAATAAACTTAAATCAGATATAACCTGCGATGAGAATCTGTTATTGTTAAGGCCATAGAAAGCATTTAGTAATAAATTTATGTTATCTGTATTTTGTATAATTTATTATCTATAAGTTTTAAGTGTTATCTGTAGCTAAATGTAATTTATTATCTAGTTTTCTTACTATTATGTTATCTGTGGTAAGATTTTGCCTATATAAGCGAATGTAAGACAAGTGCTCTCTCTCTTAACACGGTCCCCGATCGCCTAGCTGGGCCTCCCTCAGGGCAACTGAGGATCTCACCCGGCTGGGTTGATCCTCCGTGCGGCACCTCCTCCGATTTCGACGCCTAAAGGGTCCTAGTAGGATCCCCCAGGGACGCGCCCATATTAGTGGGCGGCGAAAGAACCTACGGCCAGAGGGCAATGCCCTGATGCCGTTTCCCCGCTGAAGAGGCACTGTCCAGCGGGCTCCGACCTGTCACAGAGGGACCCGCGCCTACGAAATAGGATTGAACAAGTCCCCGCCGCCTCCGCAGCACAAGCCAGCACCAGCCAGCCGTCTTTTACATTCGCAGAAGCCTTGCGGACATCAACGGCTACCACAGCGCCGTCTCATCCCGCCTACGTCGCCGCATCTACTGCCGCCGCTCAAACAGCCCCGCCTCGTGCCCCCCGCTACCCTCCCTTGGTGGTGGAGTCGCTGCCCAACTGGGCCAGCCACTTCAGGGCCCTGAAGGATAGGTTGGGGAGGGCACCCAACGCCCGCCCCTTCGGAAGAGGCGTTTGCTTTACGCCCCTCTCAGAAAAAGAATACCGGACAGTTCAAAGATACCTCTACGAAATCGAGAAGACTGACAAGATATCTTGGTTTTCGTACTCCCTGCCCTCGGAGAGAAGCCTCAAGGTGGCCATCAGGGTTCTACCGGTGACCACGACGCCCGAAGAAATAGAAGAAGCCCTCCAGGAGTTGGACTACACTCCTGAGTACATACGTCCCATTAAGGCCAGGAGGGGACGACCCGGCTGCATCTTCCTGGCTATCTTAAAGAACACCGCGAACTTGACCCCTGGCATATATAACATCACCGAGCTCCTCCTCATGCCAGGGCATTTCATTCAGCATCCAATTGAGGCCTGAAGAGGGAAGAAAGGCCCGGCTCAGTGCCATCGTTGCCAGGCTTTTCGTCACTCCAGCCACAATTGTCACCGCACGCAGGCCTGCGTAAGGTGTGGGGAGGAGCACGCCGCTCGCGACTGCCCGCGGCCATTAACTGAACCAGCCACCTGGGCCCGCATCCTGCTAACAACACGTACTGCCCGCAATTCAAGAAGGAGGCACGGAACAAGAAGGCCGGAACTGTGTCTCTCACGCAACCTAAGCGCGACGCAGTTCAGAAACCTCAAGAGAACATCGTCGAGGAACACCAGGGCCCTTCCTTGATGGCTCCGGCGAACGCTCCAATCCCCAGGGGGACTACTAGGACAGCTCGAAGAAGAGGAAGAGCAAGAAGAGGTCCACTATAGATGCCCCAGCGCCCATTGAACCTGCGACCGCCCAAGCTGCACCTCAGCCCCAGGGACCGGCAGCAGCTCCAGTGCCGACCCATGGCAAATCCCTCTCTAAGGCTACGTCCGCACAGACATGCGGCTTGCTTAGCGCCTAAAACCTAGTGGATTGCGCTCTGGCAACATGTTAGGATACACAGTGGCCGCACTGCAGGAGGTTTGCGTGGTTACTTGTCGGATTTCACTTTGAAAAATAGCTGTAAAACTGCTACTTACAGAAAATTCACATTTAAAATATACCATTTCAAGGTCCTATCCATCATGTTGGGTTCATGACATAAATAAACAACTTTTTAGTACTTATTATCTTTTTTTGCTTCGACTGATATCTCTTCCCATAGTTTTTTTAAAATAATTTCATTTTTATTTAGTTCATTTGCCGGTTTCCACAAAGGTTCACTCTTAAAAATTTATGCAATTAATATTTCATATATTATTTCTTGAATAAAATGCCTCGCGACTAGTGTCAAAAAACCAACATGTTTGTTTACTTAGATACGCGCTTAGCAACTAGCTAGGAGCTAAGCGTGCAGTGCGGTCGTTCACAAACATTTTAGGACGTTCGTTTTAGTAAGCTACTAGCTATGTGACTTGTTAGGCTCTAGGCGCTAAGAAAGCCGCCGGTCTGTGCGGACGTAGCCTAAGGGAGATCGTGTTAGCAACCCGATGTTAATAACCGCTATCGAAATCCTTAAAGACGTCCTGATCGCGCTCCAAACCGGGGGCGACCCGACCACGATCGTCATGAACGGCATAGCATCATTAATTCGCAATGGCTGAATTAAGGATTGTGTTTTGGAACGCCAACGGCCTGCGCAGTAAAGTCTCATTACTGCGCTGGCTACTTAGGGAGCAGCGAGCGGACCTTGCTCTCCTGAATGAAACCCACCTTGGACCCTCCGACAAGCCGAAGTTTCTCGGGTACTTCATGTACAGAGAGGACTACACTGACGGTGCCCACATGTGTAGGGGCTTAGCAGTCCTCGTGAGAAGGTCTATTATTCACCAGTCCTTGCCGCCTCAGAGCTCTCCATCTCTTCAAGCCTTAGGGGTGGAGATTTTCATCGAAGGAGCGCCGATGAGGATCTACGCAGTCTACAGACCTCCCGGATCCCGGCTACAGCTGAGCGAAGTTCACTCGCTGTTGGACGACGCAGTTCCATCGTTGATAGCGGGAGATTGGAATGCCAAGCATCCCTCGTGGAATTCCACTACCACCTGCACCATAGGAAGACGCCTATACCAGGACGCTGAGAGGGCTGATTACGCTGTGTCCGGCCCTGAAGTCCCGACCCATTACTCAGGGAATATTCTTCACACCCCAGATGTACTCGACATAGCAGTGCACAAAGGCATTCCACGGCTGTCCCTAGAGGTCCTACCTGACGCCATGCACTCCGATCATCTGCCTGTGCTGGCGACAGTGGCAGCTTCACCTGCTCGAGCCGCCTTCGCACCTAGTAGACGCCGTATCGACTGGCAGCAGTTTACCAGCTACCTCTCGGAGCACACACCCCGCAGGACAGAGCCCCCGGACAGTCAAGAGGGCATTGACCTCTTGGCTGGCTCTTTAACAGAGGCCATTCAAGAAGCTATTGAGACTGCGGCATCTCCTCCAGCCTCTAATGCATCGAGACGCCTCCCCCAACCTTCACGTCAGCTTCAGACCCTGATCGAGAAGAAGAGGAGGACCAGACGACTTTGGCAGCAGACCAGGGACCCGACCATCAAGGCCAACTTGAACGCCCTTATTGAGGAGGTGAGGAAGCAGCTTGAGTCAGAGGCTGCGGACAGCTGGGAGAGGAGACTCGATGAGGCGAGCGAGGACTTCGCGTCTCTCCACCGGCTCTGCCGCCAACTCACAGGCAGTAGGCCTCCAGTCAGACCGCTTCTACATCCCGACGGCTTTCCGAGATACAGGGCGATAGACAGAGCCGAAATCTTCGCAGATCACTTGGCCAACCAGTTTACCCCAGGCCTCTCTCCCGATGAGCACACGCTGAGAATGGTTGAGGCCTCAGTCTCTAACACTCTCAACACGCCTCTCCATGATATCGAAGACAATATTTACTTCTCTCCAGGCCAAGTTGCTAAGGCCGTGAAGATTTTGAAGCCTAAGAAAGCCCCAGGACCGGACGGGGTATCCAACGGGGCGCTGCGCCACCTCCCGGGCCAGACCGTGGCTGCCCTCGCCCGCTTGTTCACCGCCATCCTGCGCACGGGTTTGTGTCTGCGTCAGATGCGGGGGTGAGCACGCAGCTCGCGATTGTTTGCGGCCCCGCGAAGAACCTGCCACTTGCGCCAACTGTGGGGGACCGCACCCGGCCAACCACACCTCTTGCCCGCAATAAAAAAGGGAGGTGCGGAACAAGAAGGCAGGAGCCGTAGCCGTCACTCAGGTGACTAGGCGCCCCCAACCCCCTCCGATCAACACCTCCACTGTGGCACCACTTGAACATCAGGGCGCCACGTTGATGGCGCCAGCTAATGATCCCGTGCCAAGGGGATCGTCGACTGCCCCCAATAAGAAGAAGAGGAGGAAGCGCGGGAACAACCGCCCCCAACAAACCTCCGCACCAGCAGCCACCGTCGCACCTGCTGCTACGACCGCGACCCCGCAGCAGACAGCAAAGCTGCGTGCCGAACCCACAGCTTCCACAACATCGACGAATGCCACGCTGCAATCTGCGATTGAGATCCTGAAGGATGTCCTCATCGCGCTTCAGACAGCAACAACCTCCCCCCCCCCACTACTGTGGTCCTCAACGGAATGGTGTCTTTGCTTCGTCATGGCTGAGACAAAGATACTTTTCTGGAACGCCAACGGCCTGCGCCACAAGACCACCTTGTTGAGGTGGACTCTTCGGGAGCAGCGCATAGACATCGCACTTGTCAACGAGACGCAACTGTGCCCAGCCGACGCTATATCTTTTCCCGGATACAACCTCTACAGACAGGAATACACAGCAGGCGTCATCCGTAGTAGAGGCCTACTAGTGCTGGTGAAGAAAGGGATACCTTATAAGGAATTACCACACTGTCTCATTTCGCCCTCCCTCCAGGCCCTCGGGGTGGAGATAAGCATGGACGGAGCGCCATTCCGTGCTTATGCCGTATACCGACCTCCTGGCAGCCCTATAGACCTCTCTTCGATCGTTGCTGAGTGATACCGTACCTACGCTAGTGGCCGGCGACTGGTACGCGAGACACACAGCCTGGAACGCCGCCGTCATATGCACAGCCGGCAGGCGCCTGTTCGCGGACTCTGAAAGGCACAACTACTTCACCACCGGCCATGAAATACCAACACACTATCCCTGGACGCCTAGTCACTCCCCGGATGTCATCGACTTCGCCGTACATAAGGGATTACCTCAACTGACGCTTGAGGCTATCCCAGACGACCACGGCTCGGACCATATGCCCGTGCTTGCCACTATCTCCGCAATTCCCTATCGTGTGGGCCTGCCGCCGGTCAAGGGACGAACAAACTGGGAGCTGTTCACCGACCTGATGACACGCAATACACCTGAGAGCGTTGGCCAGCTTAGGACAGCCAACGGATCACTGGGATACCTTACTTACTTTTATGTTGTGTTCGAAGTAAGATAGCACTACCTTAACTAAATGGGAAGAGCACCGTAACCATTTAGAGGCGGAGATTCCGACATTAGATAATTTCTTTAATTTCATATCCAATCGGGCAGACGTTCTAGAATCCTTAAATCGAAACTAATATAAATATGAGAGCGCTCCGCCCAAGGCTTCACATTCCACGTAATAATGATAGTTCTAGTAAATATAGGTACAGCAATGTTACAAAGTCATTTTCTGCAAACACTAAAGTTAATAATTCAAGTATATCATAGAATTTATGACTGTCCCACACTAAAGGCAATGAGTGTGGGCGATAGGTTGAATATAATAAGGAAGTATAAGTTATGTTTTAATTGTTTGAGACAAGGTCATATGACGAGTAAGTGTCGTAAGGGTCCGTGTCGAGAGTGTGGTAAACGTCATAATGGTTTAGTTCACCGCCCGAATTCCTCTATAAATGATAGTTCTATTGTAGTTAATAAGCAATTAGAGTCCGTTGTTACTTTCACTAAGGAAGGTTCAAGTCAAGCGATATTGTCAACGGCTATAATTGAAGCTATAAATCCAGTTACACAACAAAGAGAGAAGGCGCGCGCTTTATTAGATTGCGGCAGTCAGTCTTCTTTTATTTCTAAGTCATTAAAGAAAAAAAAATCTTTACAATCGAGTCCCATTGAATCATTAAAGGTCATAGGAATAGGTAATAATTCAATTAATGATGTAGTCGAGAGTTGTAGTCTACAAATAAAGTCATTACATAGTAAATTTACTTCAAACTTAAGTTGTTTAGTATTAAACGAGTTAACAGGTAAATTACTTAAGTGCCCAATAAATATAAGAAATTGGAATTTGCCTAACAACATTTTATTAGCAGATCCTAAATTCTATCAGCCTGCTCACATAGATTTCGATACCGTGCAATGGCATAAGTTATGGGACGTACTTATTCAAATGGGAGTACCTAACCACCTAGTTCGTCTCATTCGGCGACTCTACGAGGACGGAACTGCGACTGTCCGGATAGACAACGTTGACTCAGAAAGCTTTCAGACACATACCGGTGTTCGGCAAGGGTGTATACTGTCACCACTCCTATTCAACATATATACGGAGTATATTATGAGAATTGTTTTGGAGCAATGGGACAAAGGGGTTTCAGTGGGAGGTCGGAAAATAACAAACTTAAGGTACGCCGATGACACTACCCTTCTCACTCAAACAAAAGAAGACATGGAACACCTGCTGACATGCCTAGAGACAACAAGCCTCTCCTTTGGACTTGCGATCAACAAGGAAAAAACAAAGATCATGATCGTCGACCGAGCTGAGCTAAACCACCCTGACATACCCACGATTGGCAACTGTAAGGTTGTCCAAAGCTACGTGTACCTCGGCTCCACAATCACGAATAATGGTGGGTGTGAGGACGAGATCAAAAGGAGATGTGCTATCACAAGATCCGCCGTTGATAGGCTAAAAAGAGTCTGGTGCAACCGCAATATCACCAAAGCCACGAAAATCCGCCTTATGAGAAGTTTAGTCTTCCCAATATTTCTCTATGGCGCTGAAACATGGACGATTCGCTCGAAAGACCGTCAAAAAATCGATGCACTTGAAATGTGGTGCTGGCGACGATTGCTGCGAATCCCTTGGACAGCGTTTCGAACCAACATTTCGATTTTAGAGGAACTTAACATCAAACAGAGATTATCGTCCACTGTGCAGAGACGAATCATCAAATACTTCGGGCACATTGTTCGAAATGAGCACTCTATGGAACGACTCGTTGTCCAGGGGCAAGTAGAAGGCAAGCGGTCACGCGGTCAATCACCCATGCGTTGGACAGACCTTATAAAAGCTACAACACAAAACTCCATAGTCCAGTGCTCCCGAGACGCTGAAGACCGTTACAAGTGGAGGCACATCGCAGGAGCTACATTAGCCAGAGAAAATGCATCATCTTCAACCACGACCACTCTGTCAAGAGCGAACGACTAAGAAGAGAGCTCACATAGACGGTTATATATCGTCGCTGCGCGTACGAAACCGCGTAAGAGCAGTTTGTAAATACCGCGTAACAGCAAAACGCGCAAAATTTAAATATGCGTGCTAGCCGATTCTAAACGCCTATTGGCTTAGACTAGACTTCACCTGATTTGAATTATCCAATGAGATTCGTCATTTCTGCTATTGAAACAATACCGCGGAACAGTAAGACGCCTGGAGTTGGAAGCAAGTGCGCGTATTTACTACGGCCGTGAGAAAAATATAACGCAATTAATGTGTGCTCCCGAAAATAATTATTTTGCCGTGATTAACCACCATAAAAGTATGTTTTAACTGTTTATTATTTTTCGTTTGTAATGTGTTTATGTTATTATATTTAAATTACATGTAATTCTGTTTTTATTTAATGGTTCTGATTAATATAACTCCTAACAAGTATTTACGCGGTCTTGGCATCGCTTGATTTATTTGTTTTTTTTTTTAAGTTACGCGGTATTGCATTTTACTGAAACTAATAATTATTCATTTCTTATTTATAGATAAATCCTTGCATTCTCAAGTAAGTACCTAAATGATGGAGGACCAAGAGAACTTTATTTTAGAAAATGGGGATATTAATGAAAACGTCGTAACATTGCGAGAGCTTTCTGAAAGGCGAAAAATATTGTTACAGAAGAAGAGAGAAATATTAAATAGATTTAACTATCAAAATCAAGCAGTAATACAACCAGTGTCGACACCTTTGTCTGAGAATCAAAATTTAACACCAGAGATACCTTTGTGTGAGAATTTAACATCCGAGTTTACTACACTTACAACGATTTTGGACTCTCCAGAATCGATGCAAAATGAAGATTGTAATATTCCTACACCGATTAAATCTAATGATGTAACAGAACATCACAATAATGACATTGATTGTACGTCTAATGATCATTCTTTTGTCACCTTATCAGACATTACAAACTTAAAACCATTATCGCCAGAATGTATAGAGTGGTTTCCCGAAAGAGAAATAGAAGAAAATAACAAAAATATAAAAAAACGCAAAGGAGATAAAAATAATTGGAAGAGAATGAAAAATGCGAGACAGAGGATGATGGGAAAAGAGTACATTGGATTTAAAAAAGAGGGCACAAAATTTGTTCAGAGCGATCCTAAGCCAGCAAGAATAATGGGCCCAATATGTATGTCAACAAAATGTTTCAGTGGGAAAGCTACGTATTGTTCACAATTAACAGAAGAAGTTCGATCTGAAATATTTAATAACTACTGGAAGATGACTTGGCAAGAAAAAAAAATGTACATATCTTCAATGGTAGATAAAAAACCTACATCTAGAAAGACTAAGAGCTCAAATTCAAGACGAAGTGATACTAAAATGTACTATCTAAAAGTTAATGATAAAAAAGAAAGAGTTTGCATGAAAACGTCTTTAGAGACATTAGGCATAAAAGAATGGACGGTTCGCTATTGGCTTGGAGATGGGACAAATAAAAAGGAATCTGAAACAATCGAAGTCATTCAAAAAATATCCAAAAAAGAATTAGCTAAAAAATATTTAACTGCACTACCGAAATTACCGTCCCATTACTGCAGAAAATCTACTTCAAAGTTGTACTTAGAACCCATCATACAATCAAAATCACAATTGTATCGCCTTTATGTCGACTACTCGGTTTCAGAAAATAAACCTGTGGCATCTAGAAAAGTATTTGAAAGCGTTTTGTGTGAGGAGAATATTGGATTATTTCATCCAAAAAAGGATGCTTGCGACCAGTGCTGTGCTCACAAAGTTGGTAATTTATCAGATGAACAGTATGCTAAACATATCGAACAAAAAGACTTAGCTAGAGCTGAAAAACACTCTGACAAAGAATTAGCACAAAAAGGAATCATACATGCTTTAACAGCAGACCTTCAGGCAGTCAAACTATGTCCTTTCCTCAATGCCAGTGTACTTTATTTTAAAACTAAACTCGCCGTGCATAACTTTTCTGTGTACAATCTACTTACGCGTCTTTTTTCGTAGACTATCTAACTAAATTACTGAATAATGATTGCAAAGATGTCGTCATATTTACAGATGGTTGTGCAGGCTACCTACCTGCAAAAAAGAAACAATTTATCTGCGAAATGTGCACATAACATTAATAATTAATTTCAATATTAAAACTACAACCTACGGTGTGGTTTTTGTTACTTGTGTAAGACGAAATACCAATAAAGTCTAAGATGACATAGTGTGTCATCTTACACTATCGATATGTCATCTTACACACGCAGACTTAAGTGCGATTAATGTTAATTATTTAATTTTTCATTACGTTGATTGTTCTAAAATTCTAATAATGTTGTTGATTAAGAAACATTTATAAATAAACATAAGTTGCTGATCTCACATGGCTTTATTTTTTTTTTATATTTGTCTTAAAACAAAAAGTATGTCATCTTAAGCACAATTCCCCTATAAGAAATTTAGAATTTAAAAATTGAAGGCAAGTTAAGATTAGGTTTGAATTTTGTTATGTTTTTGTTTCTGTTTTAGTTTTTGTTTTCATTAAGTACTTATCCTTTATTTCGTTTTTACTGTTAAAATTACTAGTTTTTAATTTTCTTTTTTTACTTTGGTGCATGTGGTGACACCCTTAAAAGTTAAGCATTTTATGTTTTTTTTGTATTGCTATATTTTCGGTTTTTTATTTTAAGTGCATTAACAATTGTGTGTCCTTAAATAAATAAATAATGCAAAGCGCGTGCTCCAAGCAAACATCTAAACAATACACCTATGAATTAAACTACAATATTTGCTATGATTTTACCTGAAACCTTTGTCCCCTCTATGGTATTGAGGATTTAACAAAGGCATTTAATTTATGAAAACTAGTTCTAACTTGCGAAAACGCGTTCTATCTAAAACGGGTTTTAACTGTAACATAGATACACTTACCTCAACTTGTGATATACGCATGAAGGCAAAACAAACCAGAATTCCATTTCATACTCGACAAAAATCTAAAAGAAAATTACATACAGTACATACAGACGTATGTAGACCCATTTCACCTGAAACATGGGATAATAAGAAATATGTATTAACATGCAATGACGACTACACAAACTATACTTAAGTTTATCTATTAACTAACAAAAGTGAAGTATTTATGTACTTCAAACAATATGTACAAGTAGAAAGACATACAAAACTAAAAGTCAGTGTCATACGATGTGATGGGGGTGGAGAATACTCCAGCAATAACCTGAAAGAATGGTGTAAAAACAAAGGAATAAAAATAGACTACGATACCCTATACTCCACACTAGACGGTAAATCTAAACGCTTTAATCGCACCTAGATGGAAAAAGTACGAGCAACACTGGCTGTCTGTAGCGTAAAAATAGGCTCTGTAACTAAATTTGAATAAACTGGAATTACACTCGTTTTTTGCCGTGATCATGTGTTTATCGGATAACCCATTCGTCTCCACCGCACTTTCATTACAACTCAAACGTCATGCCGCCATACATATTACTAGTGAACCCACGAGCGGGGTCTTCGGCATGGGGAATGCGCTCTGCGTATAACTTTGACGTTAAAAACAATTCACATTCCAATGACAGAGGTGTACAACGTTCGTGTTTATTTCATAAAATTAATAAAATAAACTCAATGAAATTATTTTATATATATTTTTTTTATTATTATAATCATCATTTATCTTTTCGAGAATTTTCATTGAAATAAATATGAAGTAAAAAAAAACGACTTTATTATATAATTATTTTATATTATTATAATGTAATTATTATTTTTCACGTTGTAAACTGTTAAATCAATGGGAATATAGATACATAAACAACTAAAACTAGTCAATAAAATTGAATATTAATAAATATTAATAATCCCATTCGGGTTGCGGGAGATTTCTATTCACGCATGCCACAGTCGACAAAGATCCCAGGTGGCAGGCCCCAGCCCCGCCAGACTTTTCTTATTTTCTCATTAACTATGTAGTGCTGATTTATACTTATGTTTTTGAGAATATCGTTAAAATATACTTTCCGTCATTGCAATTTCATTCGAACTTGAAATTCTAAGTAGGTACCTACAAGCACTGTACACATGTTTTAAATATTGTTACTGCTTTTGTTAGCCAGATATAACTAGTGAATACTTAAGATCTTATTTTAACAACTCATGACTAACTGATTTTATTTTATAGACATTTGAGTACACTACTTAATCACTTTTTTGCCTTATGAAAACAATATTATACTTTTTTTATTTATATTTCGTATATCATGCTAATGCTAATGAGCTAAGATTTCCAAAAATATAGCACACTGATAGTGTGTAGATGGGTCATTCTAGTCTGCGGTTTAAAAATGGTTCTAAGCTATGTCACTACGTAAAAATGTTAAAATACTTTAAAAAGTAAATATAAAACGAACGAACAGATAGTTACATAGAGCTAACTTTTGCGAAACCTCTCTCTGCTGGTCTGCTCCTGTCCGAACCAAAATATGTTTTCTATGAAATTAGCATACTAAAGAAATAAATATTTTCTATTATAAAACGTATCCTTCCGTCCTTAATACCCATAGGAAGATTTAAGCTACGAAGCTTAAGCTTAGTATAAAATTTTCTACAAATTTGAAAAACATATTGTGATAAAATTATCATGGGGCCTTTTAACTGATTTTTGAAGTGTGAAAATGAGAATGACCAGATACGAAATACACAGAATATCAAAATATAACATCGTAATTTTTATATTTTCACTGTCTTGACAATAATACTTCATTGCATGTGTGCGTAAGTATTAGTCTAAGAGCTAATAAACTATTAGACTAACTGTTTATAACTAAATTTGCAATGCTAATAAAATATATTTATTTTTTTATTATTGGGGAGTGTTGCTGTTCTGTGATTTTGGTGGCCTCTCGTGTTTCTCTGAATGCTTTAAATGGTTTACACCTAGCGGTCTGCTTCGTTTTCCAGTTCCTTGGTTCATTCGTTCAAAATGACGGCAATATTGAGCGAGACATTAATAATAGAATTAGAATTTGAATGAGGGATGGATGAATTGGCGACATTTCTCAGAGTGCAAAATGCGAATGATGAAATGGATGTATGTGTGACTAGCTAAGGAATGATTATACAAGGGGATAGTAAAAATGAGGGGTAATAGGCTGGATTGGCAAGGGCATTTTATGCGGAGGGAAGAAAGTCATATAATAAGGAGAATGTTGAATATCTATGTAGGAGGAAAAAAAGAGTAGAGAAAGACCGAAAAAGAGATGGATTGATTATGAAATAAATACATGTAAAAGGGGTGGACGTCACGTTGACAAATGACAGAGGAGAGTGAAAGAATAAGACATGTTGTGCCGACCCCATATAGCGTGGAATAAGGGCAGGAAGAATAAAAAGATTATCGGTAAATGTAGGTGCGTTACCATTCTGGCAGGCACTTTTTATAAAGAAAAAATTTCTTAGTCTACTCCCGTAAAACTACAATTTTATTATGTTGTAATTTTTATAAGTTTAAGTGTATAAAAATGACTGTGAAAATGAATGTAGGTACCAGACTAGCAAAGTTAACATCGGTATTGTAATAAGTAGTAATGCTCCCACAAGGCTAATGTTTTGTGGGCATGTACTTTAATTTTTTTTAAAAGTATATGCAAGCAGCCTGAATATTGTAGCGTTTGCAGGAGTCTGCTAGACATTTTACAGGGTTATATGTGAAGTATATATTTTTATTTATATTAATAATTATTTATTATGCAAATTAATTACTCTAACTCTTTTTAACCGTATGAAGAATGAAGGTAAAATATTAAAATACAATATAAGTAGTACAGTAATTTATTCATCAAAAACGAGTTAGTCGGATAGTTCGCTAGCTCTCCTACTATATTATTGTCATTGATTGTCATCCTTGATTATTCACAGAATGTTTCATTTTATTGAAGGGCCTTAAAGTATTTAAGTAAATTATTTGTTTTTTTTTATAAATAGTTTTAGTAAAGTAATTTTTAAAGTTCGGTAGTAAACTACGTATGTTGTTGAAAAACATTCTTCCTTTAAAAAAAATCATTAACATTGTCAATAATCATAGTCAACAAAAGGTAAGACAATAATGAAATAAAGACTCCTTGCAATTATTATTACATAAATTGAATCCGTACTAATATTTTAAATGTCAAAATGTGTTAGTTTTAAGTTTGTCTTTCTTTCACGTTGAAATGGAACAAAGATTAGCATGACGTACAACGTGGAACTGACGTAGGCTAAACAAAGTATAATTCGCGTCATGTAAAAAGAACGCTGGCTGTCATGTTGCGCAGGCCGCAGAGGCGATTTATAGGCGAATTTGGTGGTAAGACGCGGGGCGCGGGACGGCGAGGCACTCATGCTTTCCGGCTCGCTGTTGGTTCGTCAGTTCAAAATACCATCGCGCACACAAAAGTTATTAATTACGAAATGGTTTTATATAAAAAATATAGAAAAACTATTTTTGACGTATATTATTTTATAAAGAGAGAGTCTGATAATAATGCAGGTAATCATTTTAAAAAATATTTTAAATTAATTAATTCTATTTTTTGTAAGTAAATTAAACATACTACACTGACACACATCAAAGATATTTTTTTAATTAATATAATTCTAGTAAGTGACATTCAATCTAATATATTTTTCAATGTATCTGCCAATAACCAATATACGTCGCGAGCGAAAGGTTAGTTCAAAAATAAAATAATAATTTCGTATGCGAATGTACCCATGCGCAAACACACCCCCCACCACTTTCTTCCAGCGTTCTTTTTACGTAACGCGAACTGTTCACATGTGTAAAAATTTAGGGCAGTATTAGAGATTGCTACTTATGATATATGTTGCTAAGCTTTTAAAAGTCAAATTAATTTACAAATAATGTATGAAAAGAAATATTTTATTGTAAAGCCAGAGCTTTTTTATATTATTATTTATTAGACAATTAACAGCTGTCCAACCTATATTTATTTATTTATTTAATATCAAACAACTACGTAAATTTAGAACACGCTGTAGCAAGCCCATTCAATGACAGCCGTGTACAGACAGAGCACCGGCCATGTACATTTCTATCTATGTGTGCGTTTAGTATTGACTATGTCATTATATTAATTATTATCTGTCAAAATACAATTTATTACTACGATTTTTAATTAAAAAAAGTATAAAATTTCTTTTAAAATAATGTACATACTTCTCCTTTGCGTTAGTAAATCCCAAAAAGTAAAAAAACGCTAATGTTTTTAATGTACAAGCTTCATGAACTATTAACTTATCTTTGAATATGAAAAAAAGGTATGAAATTACATAAATTTGTAAGAAAATATTTTATATTGAGCAACAAACAAGAAAACAGGAAAATTTACTCATGTTTTCCATGTAGGTACTCGTAGTTTCCCTTTCCTTGTGATAATAACATAGTACTACGCGTTATGTTGTTTGATTTTCAAATGCTTGTATCGGTCAAAAACAGTATTTATTAAATCAAAATCGAAAATGTCTGCGGTTATAGCGATCGGAAACAAGCGAAAATTTAACAATATTATAAATATATCCGCCTGCAAATTAGGGCCTGCGTGTAGAATATCATTCAAAGAAACACCATTATTAGCTTTACCATTATTAACACCATTAGCTTGCGTCTAACACTGGGCGAATTTTTGTAGTATCTTTATCATGTCTTATGACAGCGTGGTGCGGTATGAAATATCCTTCCTCTAAGCGGTCCGATCGCGTTTCTGAAATATACCCTTTCTCGATATATTCCTTAAAAATATTATTATAACTAATGCGAAGTTCATTGTTAGACTGAAATTTTCGTTCTAGTAATAAAAATCTGCGTTGTGCCATGGCACGCGAATTACCTAACAAAAGGGCAAAACGGTGCAATAACGACCGGACGAATCACGTGATATAGTAACGGAAAACAAATTTTCACATTCTTCGTCCTGCTTACTTAAAATTATTTGCGTGGGGGTCTCTTCGAGCTCCCAAAATTTATGAAGCGTTTTATTTAATAATGCGTTATCATCATAAATTAAAAATGAACCGGATTGACTGGTTTGCAAGCGTTGATCATTCGTAGCGGTGGGAGTAGTACCCATAAATACATATCCAAAAACAGTTTCAATCGCGGGTGGAGCGGGTGGTTTAATTATTTTACTACTCGTGTTAACATTTAATTACATTTTAGCCCCAACATTAACGTCATACCATTAAAAATTGAGTGTAAAATGGCAAAGGTACCGTAAAAGAGGATCCTTGTCTACACAGACAACAGGGAGCGCAAGGATCCTTGTGTTTACACAGACGAGGGGCTAATAGTGATAAAAACTGATCTATCTTTTAAGTTGGAACAAATCACATATTTAAAAAATAATTTCGTCAAGATCGGATAAGTAGTTTTGAAGTTCACCATGGACCAACATAGTAAAATTGGTATTTCCATAAGATTACTTTCTGGGAATAGAATTTGTTTACTATTTGATAGCAAACCATGATATTGATATTTTTTATTTAAAAATATTAATAATTTTTATGGATATTTTTATGTACATCGTAATTTTGTTCTAATTATTTCTTTTATATAGCTATCTATAAACATCCCGATATAAGACTAATCTCTTTCAATATCTAAAAGTGTAATTATAAAAAGAAGGATCCACCCATTCTACCGACAAATTTATTATATAATTTATCAAAATGCCGGTTTTTATAACATATTAGATTTAGCTATTACAATATCTTTGTTTTTCCTGATATTACTAACAAAAATGAAATCGATATTATAATAATTATATACAACGGTTACTCACCTCTGAAATACGTCGTATGAAATTGGTTGAATTTTATTAAAAAAATAATTTGCTAAATCTTGAAACCAATGGATATATTAGAAAGAACGTGTTAAAATAATTAGTTCAGTTCATTTTGTAATCGTATAACGACGTATTTACGAAGAATGAGCTACATTTATAAAGAGCCCACTACGTGGGTTCTCGGGCCCGCAAATGCGACATAAATGAACCCACGTCGTGGGTCACTGGCACTGAAAAGACTAACTATTTCATCGCGAGTGACGTTTGCAGTGTATAATATAGTGTTTTCATTAGTAAATAATCAAACAACCAGCAATTGTTCATGTGGATTGCATGCTCACTCCTTATTGGTCAACGGTCAAACTGTACACAAATTAATTTTATAGAATACACTATACATACATACAATGGATAAAAATATTACATATCGTAAAGGAGGAAAATCATGCATTGCCTCTCCCAATGAGAACTCTGATGCAATTCCAGTATCTTGTGAGCAAGTCCGTGAAATTGTATCCACCGAGTTTGACAGGCCGTGGCCTAAATTGGAAACTACTGTAGCTGGCATAATTTTTGCACAACTTAAGCCGTTACAGGATGAAATTGCCACCTTTAAACAGAGTATTTCTTTTATTAATTCTGAATTTGAAAATGTAAACAAAAAATTCCAACCAATCTTTAGTTTCTACTAAAGTGATTATTAGTGAGCTAAAGGATATAACGGACAAAATTCAATGTAATAATGTTGAAATAAAAGTCCAAATATTGATTTAAACTAAATAAAGTTTTATTTTATGATAAAATTAACATATCATTATATGCGTGGCGAACAGAATGGAGGGAAAACGACCAGAGATAATTTATAGTTAACGAAAGCACATCGTGACATCTATAGGTTGCGTTCACAAATCTCAACATTCTCTCCTGATCGCAAACCCATAGCCTTTGTTAACACTTCATGTTTTGGCCGATGAAGTCCCTTGGTTAAGACATCAGCCACCATGTGATCAGTCCGTTTGTACTTGACATTGATTTTTAATTGGCAGCAACCTTCTCTCTAATGAAATGGTATCGGACATCAATATGTTTACTTCGTGCGTGATAACTCTCGTTACCTGAAAGACTAGTGCAACTTTGATTATCACAATACATTAATAAGGGCCTGCTTTTAAGTTCAGGCCAAAACTCTTCTTGTAATTATTAAAATTCTCTTCAATGCATTTCAGTGTTCTGCAGTCGGTTTATTATTATATTTACTTAAAGAATTTACAATGTAGGCTATGTCTGGTCTTGTTCCTTGAGATAGGTATAGTAAACATCCAACAGCTTCATGGTATGGTATGTTCCTAAGTATTTCACTCTCATGTTCAGCTTTCTTTAATTGAATATTTGTTTCACACGGTGTCCAGGTAGGTTTACAATCAGACATGTTGAAACGCTTTAGAATTTTCTCTATATAAATTGATTGATCTAATGAAATTTTATTCTGCTCTTGTTTGATTCTAAAACCAACACATTGCTTTACTCTTCCCATGTCCTTCATATGAAATTTTTCCAGTAATTTTAGTTTAATATTCTTGATGCTAGTTTCATTATTAAAAAAACAAATTAAGTCGTCCACATATACACTTATAAATAATATAATATCTTGCTTGTTAATTATTCTATAATATATGCAAGGATCAATCTTTGATCTTAATAGACCAATGTCCAATAAAGCAGTGTTAAATTTCCTGTTCCATTGTCGACTGGCTTGTTTCAAGCCATATATAGCTTTATTTAGGTGACATACTTTCTCTTCTTGCTCAAACGATGCTCTTTGCAAAAATGCTGTAATGGCATTCATCTGATGTATTTGTAGACTATATTTTTTGCAGCTATTCCCATAAGATATCTTATTGAAAAATATCGGACGACAGGTGAGTATACTTCATGATAATCTATTCCTTTTTTCTGTTAATAACCTTTAATGACTAGCCTTGCTTTGTGACGTATGATGTTTCCATTTTCATCTGCTTTTGATTTAAACACCCATTTACATGGAATAATTTTCTTACTAACTGGTTTATATACAAGTGTCCAAGTATTGTTTTGAAGTAAAAACTTATAGTCCTCATTCATTGCATGCTTCCACTGGTCAGCTTTATAACTTTTCAGTGCTTCTTCCAAACTTTGTGGGTCACAGTTCAGTAGGCTTATCGTGGACTCAACATTCATACTAAGGTAAGACGTTGAACTATCATACATATCCATTCTTCTTTGAGATCTTGTCTGCATCTTGGACGTCTCAGGCACATAGGTTGACCCTGAGTGTATACTGGAAGTATCAAATTTATTAATAATATTATCATTTTCAGGTTCTTTACATTGCTGTTCAGATAAAGGTAAGTACAATTTATTCTTATTTTCATTTATTTTTAAATTTGTTTCATGACATAAATTTCTTTTTTGATTTTCATTAATATTATCTTCTTTTCTTTCAGATGCAGAGGTTGGGACTATATTTCTTTCAATACTATCTTCCAAAAACACAACATCTCTACTAGTAATAGCTTTTTTACTTTTAGGCTCTATAAATCTGTATCCTTTTGTAGTTTCAGAGTATCCAACAAAAATTAACTCTTGTGATTTTGAATCCAGTTTTCTCCTCTTTTCTTTTGGTATGTGTACCATAGCTTTACAGCCAAATATTTTCAGGTTACTCAAATCCGGTATATTCCCAGACCAAGCTTCTTTAGGAGTCATATTGGAGAGAGCATGTGTTGGTGAGCGATTTATAAGATATGCAGCTGTTGACATTGCTTCAGTCCAGTAGTCATTCTGTAATTCACAGTTAAACAACATACACTTAGCTTTTTCAAATAATGTACGGTTCATTCGTTCACTGAGACCGTTTTGTTGTGGTGTATATGGATTGGAAGTTTGATGTATTATCCTACTCTTTTTAAGGAAATTATTAAAGTTATTGTTTATATACTCTTTTCCATTGTCACTTCTGAGCATCTTTATATTTGTATTTAACTGATTTTCAACAAAATTTTTGAATTCTATAAATTTATCTATTGCTTCATGCTTGTGCTTCAAATACACAAATACTTTGTGAGAGTAATCATCAATAAATGTTATTACATGACGACGATTAGACTCAGCCGCATAGTCCACATATATATAGAAACAATTACATTTATACAACTCCTACAGAAGTTCCAAAAATCTTAAAAGAAAATCATGACTCAGTTATTGCAGGTCATCCCGGGTCACAAAGAATGTATAAACGTTTAAAAGCTAGTTATTATTGGAAAGGCATGCGCTCTGATATAAAACAATACGTAAAGAAATGTAAACTATGCCAAATAAATAAACCTTTAATTTTATTATTAATAAAAATAACATTCTACAATATCATATAAACTATTTTCTGTTGTTACTACTGTTTCGAATAGAAAATATTTCCTGATTTCCTTGTAATTGTTTTATAAAATATCAAATAATTGTTTCAATGATTTTTTTATTGTTATGCATACAAATTAGGTAATAAATTATGACATTATGTAATTTAATTTTATATACCTATATTAAATAATTACTGCATACATCTGTGCCTTGTGAACGAGTTTTCTCAGGGGCAGGACAAATTATTACTCAACGCCGCAAATTATTGAAACCGAATAAAGTTTCGATTTTTACATAGTTATATGTAAAAAATAGTCTTTAAAGTTCCTAACATGAAATGACTATCGTGATATTTTTAACCTTTAACTATGGACGTGCGGTCTCACATGCCGCTTGCAGTTTGTAATTCTCATGCCCCCCTCCTTCCACGTACCCAACGCGTATGCCGGTCTCAGTAGCTTCGGAAAAGAGAAGATAAAAAGAGAAAAAGACAAAAAGAAGATCAATTTATAAAATTTTTGAAAGACAGACATGAAAGCCGAAATAGTACGCTGGAGTCATTGAAATGTCAAGGTCAAGAATCATTCGATGATATATCTACATTTACTAAACACATTGAAACTATGCTAAGAAAATTGAGCACTCGATCAAGAGCGATGGCAAAAACCGAAATATTTAATATTATCTCCAAGTATGAGATCGGAGATATCGATGGACAAGGTGAACGCCCCTATACAAGTTATTCATATTCTCCAACAAGTGCAGGTTCATCGGGACACCAAACAAAGTGATTTATCACGTCGCCAAATGCCATGTACTTCAATTTCATCGTATAATACATATTCGCCAGTAAATTTAGCCTCCACAGAACACCAATCACAATTTATTGACATCTCGCCAATTGCCAAATATTTCAAGTGAACCATTTCGAAGCATTTTTCACGACAAATACGACCAGAATAACTTAGATGATTTGACAAACTTACCTTAAAGTTAGAGCTTATTTTCTTTCAACGATATTTTTCTTTTTTCACGCATTGTTTTCTTTAGTAAATTTAATACATAATCAAACTGTGTTTTATTTAGCCGAAAATATTTCCTGAATGTATTCCCATCACACATTAGGTGCTTCTTCACTAATAGCGAAAATGATCCTTCTTGACCTCTAGTTAAATATAATTCCTTAATAGGTAAACCTTCTTTTAGTTTTGTATTTGTAATAATAGTATAAGAGCAAATCATCGTCTTTTTCTTCCTTCAATAGAAGTTCTACGACTTGGTTTTCCATCATGACACAGAACACAACTGACTCCATCGACACACTCTCCGATACTGAAGAGACCGAGATACTTGTCGCGGTCGCCGGTCGCGGTCTCCGGTCGTGGTCTTCTGTCTCTGTCGCGGCGCGAACCGCCACCTTTAGTGGTGAAACGACCATTGAGAGTGAAGGTTACATCGCCGGCTGAATGTTGCGTGAGTAATTTCGCTTTATATTTTGAGTGCAGTCTTTGAGATCGCGCGTCCACGTATGTGTTATAAATTGACGCTGACGTTGATTTTGTTTGCTTTGGATTATGTTAACTAAAATGTCAAAAAATGATCAAACAATGACTACAGGCAAACGAACATCGAGTTCGTCGACTCAGAGAGAACAAGAAAGAATATGATGATTTTACAGAGTTTTGGACTTGTGTGGAATTAATGCCTACACTTTATTCAATCAAACACTAAGACAAAGAAATACAAAGAGGAAAATTTGTGAAGAAATTAGCACGATCCCTGGTGGTTCTACATATGCAAACTGGCTGTAAGCAATAATAGTAAAATAAAATAAAAGCCAATATGACTACAATGCCCTAAGCCGCTATGCAAAAATTGCCAATAAATATGACCAAGTCTTGTCGAAATTGTCGAAAGTTTTATGTTCAGCTTTGAGAAGATTATGTTCAGTTTTTAATGTTTTTTTATATTTTATTGCAAAAAAAGTTAAACTAACTAAAAAAGTAGTTTTCCTGTTGTAATATATCTATAAAGTGATCTCTAGGCAAAAAGTTTGAAAAGCGCCTTTGATTGTTATATCGTTAGATTTAGTTTAAAATAAATACATTTTTCATTAAAATTACAATTTTTATTTACATTTAGTAACTCTCCTAAGGGATAAAAACAAAAAATGACACAATACTTACTCATCAAGATAGAAACCAGCCTGTAAAGATAGCAGTCTGTGAGGCCGCACGTCCATAGTAGTGTAACAAAAATGGAACGTCCATAGTTAATGGTTAATCTGATACTATGAACAAGTCAGGTTTTTATCTAATTGTTAATATAAATGATTTTGCTTTTTATTTTTTCATTATTATTTATGTAACAGATTTTATGTGCCATAAAAAAGTCAACTTTAAATGTTACAATTCGTACTTTTGAAGTATTCTAATATAATTACGCATTATACTTAGAACGAGAGTCGCAGTTGACTAATTAATTATTAACATCAATTATTTTATTTTTTTTCATTTTTAATTAAGTAAAAGATTATATGTGCCATAAAAAAACTTTAATTGTAAAAAATCGTACTTTTCTAGTATTGTAATATGATTACGTTTTATACTAGGAACGAGACTAGTTATTGACTAATTATTATCAATACTTTGTACTTTTTAAATAAAAGTGAACAGAACTTTCAATAATCATAAATATATTTTTTTTCTTTATTTATTGTTTTTACTTAATTATTTCAACAAAAAGAAATAATGAACTAATAGAGCGAACTAGTTCGCCATTGGATTGTGAACTAAATTGAGCGCTCTCAGTGGTGATCGACTAAGCCCAAGACTAGTTTGTCAAGCAACTATAAGAAAAATCTACTACTGAAAGCCGTATCAACCAGTCCATAGAAAAAACGTTAAAAGAATTTAATATGAACGACATGATTTTTGCTCTTTGTCAATCGTGGAATGCATTACCTTCATCAACTATTACATCGTCTTGGAAAAAGTTATGGCCACGGTATATTCGCCACTCCTAGTAACTATCCACAAATCAGAGACTTGACATAGATAAGTTCAGAAGATTTTATAAGGTTGGGAGCTTCGGGGAATAAATAACACGTCTTGTGCTCTTGACTGTCGATTTATTTCTGCCCCGTCGAACTGGTGAACAAACATTATATAACCATACACTACTACAATTCGGAAATCTGGTGCTGTGGAATGGATAAGGAGGAGAATATGTTTTATGAAAATATGTCTAACAAAGATATTATAAAAGAGATTTCTAGTTGTACAACAATAAATCAGGAAGATGACGATGAAGTAATGGCAACTACTCCGCAATTGACAGCACAAGATGCAATTAACGCCTTTGAGCTGGGTTTGCAATGGGCTGAAGAGAATGGTGCCTCGTACAATGAACTTTTACTTTTAAGAAGACTGAGGGACAAAGCTTTGGTTTCACGTTTCAACAATGTTAAACAAAAAAAAAATGTTGAATATTTCCATGCTTCATAAATTGATTGATATGAGTTTTATTCATATTATTTTATTATTATTTTAGTACAAATATGGACATTTAATTCTACACAATTATTTTCTAATGTATAACTTTACTATTTTTTGTCAATTCTATCTATCATCGTAAGGCCTAACGACGATTTAGATAGTTTTTAAAATCCTGAGATTGTGGCCCAGCGACCTAATATTATGACATGATATTGAAATGTATTTTTTGATTTAAAAAAGCCCGCCAATTCAATTCTGTTGTTGATGGCTTCAAAGCGTGCCAGTTGAGCACAGATTATTTCGCCAATGTCACGTAGAATGGAGAAGACACAAAGGAGATTGGTAAAGAAGTTATTAATCTAGAACGCATCTCTAATTTTGACAATGTCAACTTGACATTTTAGAATCAAGTATCTGTCTTTTTGATGTTTCATCCTGTCTGATCGGAGGCCTCGTGGAGTTAGTAAGTACATCTTTTCATATCTTTATTATCATCACTTGGTAAAATCTAAATTGCATTGCTTATAGTTAAATGGGTTATTTTGTTTCCACGCAATTCTTTTAACTGAAAAGTCATTTTAATGCAGTAATATAATAAAAGTTTAGGTCGGTGGGTATTAATTGTAAAAAGTCTAACTTAATATTATGTTTGATTTGGCTATTACTAATTCGTGGTTAAATTACTAAAAAAATGAGTTACGCAAAAAAATTCAACAACTGAGGAGTTTTAAAACGGAAATAGCTGAAATATTAGTAACTGCAAATTTCTTCACTAGTTCCGAAATAGAAGATGAAGATAAGCCTCGCTTTAAACGCTCCAAACCAGCTGTACCGCTTTCCAGCGCTAGTTCAAGAACTCATGGTGCCTTCCATTTGCCGTCAGCTGGAGAAGTTCAAAATAGATGCAGAAGACCAGGGCGACAACAAAAGCACAATTCTATGTAAGAAGTGCAAAATTCATTTGTGCCTCACAAGAGAAAGAAATTGTTTTTTTAAGTTCCACACTAAGATATATTAATTTTGATTTTTTTTCTGACTAGTTTACAATAGCTAGAATATTAAAAGAAGACAATTGATTGCTTTAACTTCGATTGTAATAATTGATGTAAAAATTTTAGACTAGTTCACCATTTTTATGTTACACATAACAATGCTGAACTGGTCCAAAATCTTTATTATTTTAATACATATATCGACGCGAACTACAATTAGAATAAGAGAACAAATGATACTAACCTACTGATTAAGATTAATAGTGAAATAATTTAAAATTGTTTTAAATAATTGTTTTATTTTTGATTACTTTCGGTGTAAAATAATAAGACACTCAAATGTAATAACTTGTGTTGCATTGATCCCTATAAATACGTCGTACTGTCCACGCTTGAGCCAGAGAAGGCTTGACGAGGCAAGTGAGGATGTCGCGTCTCTTCACCTCCTATGCCGCCAGCTAACAAAGAAGAAGCCACCCATCAGGCCCCTCCGTAACGCCAACGGAGTGATGATGTACAGAGCCGATGATAGGGCTGAGATATTCGCCGACCACTTGGCGGATCAATTCTCGCCCTATCCCTCTTCCCACCTCGAGCACACCAGGACAGTTGAAGCCAGAGCGCGTGAGATCTTGCTCACGCTTATCCCTGAGAACGAGCCGCCGATCTTCTTCACACCAAACCTCGTGACTAAAGTACTTAAGGTGTTGAAGCCGCGAAAAGCACCTGGACCCGACGGAGTGACCAACGCCGCCCTCCGTCACCTTCCTCGCCCAACAGTGGCCGCGCTCACCAGACTTTTCTCCGCCATCATGCGCACCGGACTCTTCCCGTCGCCGTGGAAGCTGGGGGAAGTCATCCTCATTCCCAAGCAGAGGAAGAACGTGCTGCTGCCGTCGAGTTACGGCCCATCACACTGCTTTCATCTATCTCTAAGCTGTTTGAGAGACTCATCTTGCCGCATATCAACGCCCATTTCACACCCCGGCCCGAACAATTCGGCTTTAGAGGGGAGCACTCCACGACCCTACAAGCTAGCTCGCGTACTACACCAGCTGTCAGCGGCATTCAATAAGAAGGAGAGCCCCGTAGCCGTTTTCCTAGACGTGGAAAAGGCCTTCGACCGAGTGTGGCACGAGGGCTTAATCTACAAACTAGACGCAGCGGAAATCCCAAGGAGAGTGGTGAAGGTGGTAGCCGCCTTCTTGGACAACAGAAAGTTTTACGTAAGGGTGGACACAGCGCGCTCCGGAGTGCGCCCTGCGGCGGCCGGCGTTCCGCAAGGCAGCGTGCTCTCTCCCACCTTATACTCGCTCTACACTAACGACATCCCTGCCGTGAACGAAGCCTCCCTCGCCCTCTTCGCGGACGACGTCGCGCTGATTTCTACATCCCTCAATCGCCACCACGCCGCTGTGAAGATACAAAGAGCGTTAGAAGTCCTGCCTGAATGGCTCACTAAATGGAAGCTCAGGATAAATGCCGCTAAGTCCCAAACCGTCTGTATGGGATACCACGCGCAGCTGCCGCCTCCGCTACAGATTAACGCCGCACTCATCCCGTGGGTCCCCAAAGCTAAATATCTGGGGGTTAATATAGACAGACGCCTAACTATGGCCTCCCAGGTTACCGCAGCCGTAAATAACGCAAGGGTGGCTCTCAATTTACTGCAGCCCATCTGGACGTCGTCGCTGCTCTTGCGCACCAAACTAGGAGTCTACAAGACATATGTGCGCTCCAGACTTACCTACGCGGCCCCGGCGTGGATTTCGCTCGCCTCGAAACGCCAGAGGGACAGACTGCGTACAGTGCAGTCTGTCGCACTACGCAGGATCACGAAGGCCCCTCGATACGTGAGGAACGCGACCATTCAACGCGACTTACGTATCGAGGACATAGAAGATTTTGTGCGCCGTCTGTCGCACAATATATTTACAAAGGCAGACGCATCTTCCCTTAGCCACATTAGGGGTATAACCCCGTTGCACGCTCGCCCACCAGACAGGAGGGCGTATCCCAGGGATTACCTACAATCGACACGGTCGGAGTCGCTGTAATGGTCGCTGGTCGCTTAGCTGGGCCTCCCTTAGGGTAACTGAGGGTCTCACCCGGCTGGGCTGACCGCCCACGCAGCATACGACTCCGTCCTGTCCGACTCCATCACAGAGTCCTCGTCGGACTCTCCCAGGGACGCGCCCATATTAGTGGGCGGCGGATGCTACCACGGTCAGAGGGCAACGCCCTGGTACCGTTTCCCCACGGTTCGTAAGGGCCGTGAGAAGAATACTCGACGCTTGAGCCGGTCGCGATCGAGTCGTTGGACAGTACGGACCTCTGAGACATTGTTACGCTGCTGGATAAATAAACGACAACGTGAAAGCAATTCGTGAAGTTTTATTTCTGGATAATTATAATAAAAAATGAGCAACGAGGAAAAAAGCATCAGTGACGTCACCTCTGCGATGTCACACTTTTTAAAAAAAACACAACGGAGGTATTCACTTCGTCACATATAATACTTTTATATACTCATCGGTTAGATACATATCTCAGTTTACTTACAAATCCCGTAATTAAGGATTCAAATGGTCAACACTATTTTGTAAATATTTTGTCAGTGTAGTTTGTTGTTTAAACAAAGCTGTTGTTATATGTGACATGAAGGTAAAGGTGGCCGTGGAGCCAATCAAATAGCTTCATGCTTATATGACTTCATTTTAAATTTACCTCCTAAAATAAAAGAAATAACCTTCTATTCCGATACATGCTGTGGACAAAACAAAAACAGTCATGTTGTGGCCATGTTCTTGTGTGCTTAAGTAGACTTCGTCCGGACCTTAAAATTGAACACAAGTTCTTAATCCCTGGCCACACGTACATGGAATGCGACACAGTTCATGCCCAAATCGAGCGTAAAAAGAAGACAACTGGTGCATGAGCATACATCTACAAAGAGACTGTTACAATTTGGTGAGAGGTACAAATAAATCTATATGTGTAACCAGTGCTGCCATATGTACGGATATGTGTTCGGATTTTCAATGACACGACACGTTCTACATTGCAATACACAATTTTTTTTTAAGTTATCTATGCATTTCTTTATTTTTTCACTCTCGACATCTCAAACGGTTACATACTCTTTGTACTACTCTTAAAGAAAAAAAGTATATAGTTGTCTATGACGGGGAAATACCCTTTCATATTTCATCTATGGCAAAGACAACATATGACATGGTTGAGTCACTCGTAGTAAGAAAGGTGAACACTATGTATTTTGTAAATACTGCATGACGGATCTTTCTGTAGGCAGTGGTGGCAAAAAAGATCTTTATAAACATATGGCATCCATTAAACATCAAAACTCCGTTCCTAGCAGCAGCCAAAGGTCGCTTGTAGACTTTTTGCCAAAAACGTATGACAGTGTAAAAAAAGGTGAAATCTTACTTTCTGTTTTTGTTGCCGAGCATAACTTGGCAATGAATGTAATGGAACATCTGCCACAGTTGATAAAAAACATATGTACTGATTCGCAAATTGCAAAAGACATTACCTGTGGTAGGACTAAAACCACCGCTATTCTTAAATCAGTTACTGGAAAAACCGGAAAAAACATTGTTGTTAAACATTGCCGAAATAATAAGTTTTCCCTAATTGTTGATGAAAGTACTGACAGGGATGCATCAAACATCTTTGTATGGTAGCAAGAATATACAAAGATAACAAAGTGGTCGTCGCCTTTTTGGGACTTATCCCGCTTCAAGATGCTACTGCTCAAACACTCTATGAACACATAGTATTGATTTTCAACGACAATGGTATTTTCTACAAAGAAAACATGATCGGGTTTGCGGCAGACGGTGCAAACGTCATGATGGGTCATATTAACTCTTTATCAACAAGGTTTCAAGAAGATATTCCGCATTTGTATGTAGTCAAATGCATCTGTCATTCATTCCATCTATGTGCCTCCTATGCGTGCTTGAAACTACCAAGAGAACCAGAGGATTTAATCAGGGATGTTTATAACTATATTACCACCAGCCCGAAAAGAAGTGCAATTTAAAAAAAAATTCAAGAATTTTTAAATGTAAAACCTCATAAGATGCTACATCCCTGCCAAACAAGATGGCTATCACTTCGTGCGGCAGTTTCACGACTGTTGGAGCAGTATGATGCACTTATTTTATTCTTCATTGACGCTGCGTTTGCTGAACGATTGAGGGCAGCAGATAACATATTGCATATGTTACGAAACCCGTTCAACAAACTCTATTTAGAGTTTTTAGACTTTTCTCTTGAGATATTTAATGACTTAAACAAAATGATGGAATCTGAACGTCCCCAGATTCATAAACTCCATGAAAGTATTTGTAAATCATACAGAAATCTTTTGGACTGCTTCATAAAGACTCGTACTTATCTCGTACTAACTTGCAAAATGTTGATTTCATAAATCTAGGTATCAAGGTGGGTTCTGGTATCAAGATATCAAGGTGGTAATTTAATGCTAATTTCAAAGATTCGCACAACAAAACTCACTATTAGCTGTTTCAAATTTTTTCGTCGTAGGATTTTCGTCAACACAATTAATGATGTTTCGCTTTTCTGCGACTGATAAGGAACACTTTTTACGTTTCTGAGCTTCATTACTTACATTACTTACGTTTCATTGCAACTTCCAACTAGAATCTTTAACAATAGTGACGAGTAGCACTGTTTACATTACTTTCCATCAAACAACACTGATTGTTTTACGAAAATAACGTGTCGAAACCTGTCGCGACTGAATCACATACCTACTATAGGATTAAGATTTAAGGGTCATATTGGATAAGGAACGTTTTTATATAAAGGTTTTGGGTTAACAAAATTCGTTAATTAGAGGTATTTACACCTTTTTTTGATAGTTGAAAATTCGTTATAAAGAGGTTGTTCGTAAAAAAAATTCGGAATCTAAAGGTATATTTTACATCGACTCTTATGGACAATTTAACGGGATTACGAAAAATTTGTTAAATTGAGGAATTCGTTATATTGAGGTACGTTATATTAAGGTTGCACTATATATATGTAGGGAAGAAGTAAAAATAACTAAATTTCACCATTAAAGTCAGTCGGTCACCTTTTGATTTCTTCTTTCAGGAATAACTGTTGGCTAGTGTTCGCTAAGTACGCATAAGGTCATGTCACAAAAACGTCCATCTGGTTATGAATTTCGAAAAAAAAAGCGCGCGAGGGAGTTTGAAGCCAAAAAATTGGGAATCGCGTTAAGAAAATGGACACAGGGAGAAAATATACAGGAAGACAATATACCCGATGATGTTTTGGAAACCCCTGGTACGTCTGGATCTGGGTGCGATTTAGAGAAAGAAAATAAAGATTTAACTTTGCGCGCCATTACTCCAACAACTAGTCCAAGTTCTGACATACACACTGTGGAGACAACTGCAACGGACAAGATCCAATTCCAATTAGACACAAACGACCCTGTCACATGGATGCCCATAACTGACTCAATTCGTTGTTTCCTTGTCGAGAAAGGTCCTGATCAAGGAAAAAGAAGTAAAAATTTTTATTCGACTGAAGACGCAGGACGAAAATTTCATGAGCATTGGTTTACAAAAAGGATGAGCAATGGTGAAATGGTGGCCAGACGATGGTTGATATACAGTGAAAAGAGAGATGCAATATTTTGTTTCCCATGTATACTTTTCGGTTCTTTGGATAAGCAACCAGCGATTGCTTATGCACAGAAAGGTTTTAATGATTGGCGCCATTTAAGTCCGCGTATACCTGACACGAAAACTCAGCATGTCATAAAGAAAATTTTATTAAGTGGAAAATGCTTGAGCAACAAATCAAAAATAAAACCACCATAGATGCATCATTACTAAAGGCTATTGATCAAGAAACAAAAAAGTGGAGACATGTGTACTAGCATAATTTTATTTTGCGCGGAAAATAATTTACCTCTTAGAGGCTCTCATGAGCATATTGGAGAAGCAGGATCTGGAGTATTCTTAAGTGCCGTGGATATGATTTCAATATTTGATCCCGAACTTAGAGCGCATGTCGAGTCACTTAATAAAGGCAATATTTCGTATTTTACGCCATATATTCAAAACGAGTTAATAGATATTCTCGCTTCCGAGGTCAAAAAACAAATTATAGACGAGGTTCGTGCCGCGAAATACTTCTCTATGATTTTTGATTGCACGCCGGACTTATCACATCAAGAACAGATGTCACAAATTTTGAGGTTCGTAAAAATATTTGAACAGACAGTTACCATAGAAGAACGTTTCATAGATTTTATTCTATCTCATGAAAAAACGGGCGAAGGATTGTCAAAAGAAATTTTAACAAAATTAGAAGCTGACGGTCTGAAAATTGATGATGTTCGTGGCCAAGGGTACGATAATGGCAGTAACATGGCTGGTAAATTTAACGGAGTTCAAGCCAAAATAAAACAAATTAATGTAAATGCTGAATACCTACCTTGTGCAGCACATTCTTTGAATTTATCTGGCGTACATGCCGCTAGTGTAACACCCGACATGATCACATTTTTTGGAACAATTCAGAAGATATTTGTGTTTTTTTCGAGTTCTACCATCAGATGGGAAACTTTAATGAAACATTTAAAAATTTCTTTAAAGAAACACGCCGATACTAGATGGGCTTCTAAAGCTAGAGCCGTTAAAGCTTTAAATATGCAGCTTCCCCAAATCTGGTGCGTACTAAAAATTTTAACTGCCAACGATTATAATGCAGAAACAATAGCTACAGCTAAAAGCATTATGGGTCTAATTAACTATAAATTTATATGTACTCTGAAAATTTGGGATCAAGTTTTGGAGTCTGTTGATAGGGTGAACGTAGCTTTACAGTCGAAAACTATTGCTATCGACAAAGCCTCTGAATTAATCAAGGGATTAACAAGGCAGATTCAGAATATTCGCGAGACTGTAGATAACATTTTCGAAAAGGCCAAAAAAGTTTGTGAAGAATGTGAAATTGAAGACGATTTTCCGGAAAAACGTAAAAAGCGAGTAAAAAGACACGACATAAGAGAAAGCTCAGACGCCGGCTACGATATTACACCACAGCAAAGTTTTAAAAATAGTATGTATGAATCAATTGATAAAATGATTTCTGAATTCACATGGCGATTCGAGAAACTTCACAACATTCACCACCTTTTTAATTTTTTGACAATAGAACAGATCGGTAATTATCCAGCTGAAGAACTAAAAAAACATGCCGCTGATTTGAGTATCAAATATTCAGCAGATATTAATGCTTCTGAATTTTGGGCTGAATTAGACACTTTAAAGAGTCAAATAGAAACGACTATATTATTTGATAAATGTGACCGTAGTTCAAGTCTGGGTCTTCTTAAAGTTATAGTCGAACTAGATTTAAAAGAGATGTTTCCCAATGTAGTAGTCGCTATAAAGATTTTTTTAACAATGCCAGTGACTGTAGCTTCCTGCGAAAGGTCATTCAGTAAGCTCAAATTAATAAAAACTTACTTGCGCTCGACGATTGGCCAAGAAAGGTTGACCGGCCTAGCGATTTTGTCAATTGAACGCGACATAGGAAGGTGCCTGTCATATGAAAAGGTTATCAACGATTTCGCCATGAAGAAAGCGCGAAAAGTAAATCTTTAAAAAAGTTTATGGTTTCCTTTAATAAATCTTTACTATCTGAACTCATTCATTTGTGTATTGTGTAGTTGTGAATAATCTTGCAAATACATTTTTTCGAATAAATGTTTTTTCACCAATTCATACTTTTTTTTTTATTATGCTACTTTCCTTTAACGCAATTTATATTATGCTACCTTCCTTATTCAAAACTACCATACCAAGTACTTAAATTAAATTAATTTACAGTTTACTGAAACTTTGCAGGGTGTTATTTTATTATAGACTAGCGACTCGCCCTCGCTTCGCTCGGGCTCTTCCCTGGATTTAGCACAGGTAAAGCCGCGGGATCTGCTAGTTATGCATATAAACCTTCCTCTTGAATCACTCTATCTATTAAAAAAACCGCATCAAAATCCGTTGCGTAGTTTTAAAGATTTAAGCGCACATAGGGATATAGGGACAGAAAAGGCGACTTTGTTTTATACTATGTAGTGAAGTATGAAAGCCATAGTCGCCCAATATTAAATCCTAAGCATCAGTGAATTTGCGTTTGAGTTTTAGTGAGTGAGACACAGTGGGTCGTATAATATGCGAAGGGTCCACTTAACATCAGATGGCTCGTCTGCTTGTTTGCCCACATCAGTTCTTTAAAAAATAGATTTTTCTTCCAAAATATTAGATAATTGGTCCACCAACACCAAGTTCCTAGTGCTTTATTTTATCCCTGAATGAAATAAAGTAGGCCTAGGCCTATACATAGCATTGCTCTATAATATCTAAAAAATCTAAAAAAACAAGGGCGCAGTTATAGAAGCTCGCACAGGGCGTAAAAAAGGCTATTTACGGCACTGATTAAGAATAATAAAGAGGCTCCTCTATTAAAATATAAAAAAAAAACACCAGTACCCAAGTGACACTCTACCAACTGCTACCAACTTTACCACCAATTATAAGTTCGACTAGAATATATCATTAAGAATAATATAACATGTAAAAAATAAACTGATTTGTTGTAAAACTAATGAAAAAAAACAAATTAAAATTACATAAAAATACATGGAGTTTTTTGTATCTCTGGTTCCACTAGATCCCGGTGTCGCCTATTGTAGACATAGTGGAAAGCCAATTTCCTAAAGAAAATCAACATTTTCAGTCTGAGACGATTCCAAAAATATATATGAAGTGTATATGCACTGCCTGTCTTAAGTTAACTGTAGAAGAATAGGTTGGGACTGAGGAGGATAAAGCATAAACATATAATTCTTCTGCATTTTTAACTTGTATTTTTTTACTTATTTTAACTGTTTTATTATTTGTATTACTTTGATGTTATAATGCATGATGTCATAACCTGTAATTAAAAGAACATTTACCAGACATAGATTAGATTGTTAGATTATAAGTATGACATAGTATAATAAAAATGTATCTTTTGTTGGTTGTCCGTAATAAATAAATAAATGAATAAATGAGAAATATTGTTGGGTCAATATAAATTAGCTTTAGTCAACTTTTAATACATGAAACTACATGGTTAATATACTTAATCATATAGTTTCATGTAGGTATCTGTAAAACAAAGCTTCATAATCCTACTAATATTATAAACATGAAAGTTTGTAAGTATAGAAGGATTGATAGATGCTTCTTAGTCTTTCACATAAAAAACTACTGAATGGATTTTAATGAAACTTTACAATAATGTAGCTTATACATCATAATAACACATAGGCTACAATTTATAAAGATGTTGTGTGAATTGTCCAAAATATGATTATAAGTAAAAGTAAAAGTCAAGTAAGTAGTAAAAAATCAACCATCTGCAAGCTATTCTGGCATGCGCTGCTAAAACCGCTAGAGTCACACATGTTATGTGTGATGGAAATGTTTATAGAACTGAAGAAATGTAGACATTTTTCATTACATATTTAACACCTTTTCAAATAAAATTAATTACTATCTGCAGCAAATTCAATATTGATGTATTTTTCTTTTTTTTTAATATTGTACTAATCTTATTGCATGCCATTTTTCTTATTTTATCAATTTGTTAAACTATTTGTTATTAATAACCATTGATATAAAATTAGTATATTTTATTGGTAAAAAATTTAATTAAGTCAACATTGGAATTGTTGTATGTAGTACAAGTTGTAATTACCTGATATTAAAAGAATAATTAACATGAGAAAACATAATATGTAACCTATTTTTAAATATTTTAATATTGTACCTTTTGTTGGGAGTTCAATAAATATGGTGATGTGTCAGTGAAGCAGGTTTAAATCACAGGACTTGACTTTTTAGTTATTATATTATGTTCCTGTACTTATCATTTAAAATATGAAAATTCTCTCTGAGAGACATAGCAAGTCTTCTTTTTTCACACGTGTAGTCAGTAGTGCATCCGCACTTGCCTATGGCCGTGGCGGATTAAGTCTTAATCCCACTCTCAGAAGACGAAAAGACGTTACAAAAGATTAAATAAAGACTTACTTGATTTTTTTGATAATTCTTGCATCGCTTAGAATGTTAGTTTGGTTTTTATGTGACTATATTCATCTCTAATCTAATTCAAGTCTTATTTTTGGTTATGATTCTCAGTTAGCGTAAAATAGAACATTATAAATAAGAATTATCGTATATTATATTATTATATGATTTGGAATTACTCGAAGAAAACTGAGAGTATAAATTCATTGTTAATTTTGGCAAATAAATAAACTATTTATTATGAATATGATTGTCATTTGTCACGCTACTTAACCCAAATCATAGATGTAAAATAATTGTTGTAGTTTTTTAAATTTATCCCCAATAGGGAAAGGCAAAGAGCAATCTTAAGTTGGCGGGGGGAAATTATAGGTTGTCCATTTTGTTAATGGTTTTTTGACAGCTCGCCGACTGACAAGCTATAGTGATGACAAAAGGACGTAATAATCGATTTCTCTGATTTTTTTAAATATAAGATAATATTTATTTTTATATTTATTGATATGAAAATAAATAATACTATCGTAAAAATCAAGTTTGGTGGAGAGAACTAAGAGAATCATAATGTGATTCGGGCCGTGACATTGCATATTTTGATAATTTATGCACATAAGAGTTAATAATTAATATAACTGAAAACGCCTAATCGGACAAATCTAATATAAATGATGATTCTGACGAATCATGTTAATAAAAGGAATTAAACTATTTTAGTTGTTTTATTTGTATGTCTTATACTAAGAAGAAAGTAAAACTTTACTATTAACTCTAATATTTTAATTTATTGGTTTAAATCTTAAATTTTTTTGTTTTCCTTATTAAATAACATATTACACCTTATTTACATATTAGCATTGATTTCTATCGATTATTTGTAATCTGTGGCACAATCGTAGTAATCGTTATGTGTGGCACAGCAATAAGGGGGAGGTGCCCGTCCATGAAGTACAATATTAATGAGTATGACATTTTAACTTTAATGGCTAACCTTTAAATATGAAACTTCGTGGGCGTGAGCTGTCAAAAAACCATTAACAAAATGGACAAAGTATTTTTTGCACTTTTTTTTGGCTCTATCAACTGTTCTTCATTGTTCTATCAAAAAATTTTTTTGTTCGTTTTTTTTTTAATTATAAAAAAATTGACCCTCAATTTGGCACGAACTATAGATATTTTGATGTTTTTTTTTTCTAATAGTTTAGAACTATTCAATAACTGTTCGTTCAAAATAAACAACTGTTCGGCTTTCATTATCCTGTAATTAAATAATTAACGTTTGTATAAAATAATATAAATGAAAGTAAAAACCGGGTGATGATGATGATTTTGTTGTTGTTGCTGTTATTGTTGTGTTGTCTCTTTGAATCGAATTCAAATAGGCCGCGCATAATTTATGAGAACTGCATTTTGTAAAATGTTATTGCGCATTGATGCTGCGCATGCGCAATAACATTTAATTAAGATTTATAAAAAAAGTTAATTATTTAATTACAGGATAATGAAAGCCGAACAGTTGTTTATTTTGAACGAACAGTTATTGAATAGTTCTAAACTATTAGAAAAAAACATCAAAATATCTATAGTTCGTGCCAAATTGAGGGTCAATTTTTTTATAATTAAAAAAAAACGAACAAAAAAATTTTTGATAGAACAATGAAGAACAGTTATCGAACAGTTGATAGAGCCAAAAAAAAGTGCAAAAAATTAATTTCCCCCCCGCCAACTTAAGATTGCTAAGGCAAAGGACTATAGTGATGTAAAATAAACACCTAAATCGCAAATGTCAGTGTCACTGTCACAGAGTAAAAATGTCAGTAATTACTATAATACAGCCACAGATCTAAGAGGTAAATTAAATTTGAAAGTATTTAAAAAATACTAAAAATCTTTTTTTTTAATATTGATGCCTAAAAAAGACAAATTAGCATTCCATTTAGGCCCAATTTCACCAATGATGTCGTTATCCAAGAATAACTATGCTAGGTATAAAATTATTCGCTGCATTTACTCTCAGAATAAGTCGTAGTACTTTTCACCGCTTTGTAAAGACAAAATGTTAATCCTAGTATAACTATTCTTAGATTAATGTTTTTTTTTACCTGTGGCACATTGAATGAGAATTGAATGTAAATGCAGTCAAATTAAATAGACTTGTCATTATCTCAGTACAGTATAGCATAACAGGACATTTTTAATTTAGTCGTCACTTTGAACTTACGTCAATGTGACAGTGCTATTTTTCAAGTTAATTTCGTTTAGTTTGCTATGTGTTTTAAAAAAATTATAATAAATTAAATAATAATAAATTTAATAATTAATTTAATTTAATAATAAATTGTATGCTGCTGCTTTAGATAAACGAAATCTAATGCAAAAATGCTCATTTCTTTCTTTAAACCACCTTGGACGTCTCAAAATAAAATAGTTATCTTCACTATCGCTTTCACTGTCCGATAAAATTCTTCTCAAACGCTGCATTTTAATAATATTTTCTCCTAATTACAATTCAATGTGCAAAAATATGAATCAACATTTTACTGACATAAAATTTGACACCATTTTGATTTTATCTGAATTTGAGGAATAAGCCGGTTATTCTTTCAAAATTGGCGGTATAAGAGTTACTCTCGTATAGCTTTGTTATAATCAGGATAAGTAGTTGGTGAAATAAAATCATGGTTATCTTAGAGTAAATAACAGCTTTATCCTAGGAATAAAAGTTATTCTACTTTGGTGAAATCGGGCCTAAGGCGAATCTATAGTTTTTTTAATTTCTGTCGGTCTGTCTGTAATCATCCGCATCACGAGAAAGCTATATTAAGATTAACTCTTAATACGGGAAATTCACTACTTGTTTTATATAACTTATTTTAGACGCACTAAGGTGGTCTGTCAAAAATTATTATTACAATTTTTGTATCGAGATTATAGTCAAGCCACTTAAACTTGCTTTGCCAATAAGATCTTGTAGAACGTAACGATAGCGCGATTCAATTTTGATCAGCGCCATCTAGTTTACTTAACTGTCACTGTTTTATACGATAGTCTAATGAGTGTCCCAGTAGCTTTAAGGTTCGAGTCCGGATCAGGTTAAGATGGTTTCGAGATTCTTTCTTTTATTTAAGTGTGCATAGCTAAATTAGTTAAGATTCAATGATAATAATTGTTGTTAAAAATTATAATAAAACTAGATTTTTTTTTGTTATGGTTTAGAATTGCTTATCCCTCGATTTAGCGAGAGCGAAGCCGCGCGTTCCACTTGTTACATACTACAACTTCCGTTCAGAACCACTCTATCCATTGGTGAAAACATCATGATTGGTGCAGTAGTTTATGAGTTTTCGCGAACAGACAGACAGATGGAGCAAAGGTTTTATAATATGTAGTGATACTGATGAGAAAATATATTTTCTAGTTATTAAGTACATAAGAAACTTGTTGGGTTGTTCTTGGCACTTCTCTTAAAGCTAGACTGTCTAGGCTAGACCTTCTACCACGAAATAGATAAAAAATATATATTATCTATATTCATCTGCTCTGTGCCTTCTACAACCCCTTGATTTCTTTGATTTATGGTTATCATTACATTATAGTCTGGGTGTTATCATAATAATACCTCAAAAAACTGTACCTTCGTCTATCTGTGTAGTAAATTTTATCAAAATTCCTCTAACCGTTACAGAGTGAAACAAACATATACACCTACATTTTCATATTTATTAATAGAAAACTACTGAAATGTACGTGTAAATTGTAAAACTCGTTCAAATTACACCCCATTTGACCTACTTATATTTCGATTCTTCACTAACTCTACAAAGTAACATACCCTGTTGTTATTTTAATTTTAGCAAGTCTTTGAAATTCCGCCCTTAGATAATTTTTATAAGGATGGTTTAAGAGGGTGGCTTAAGGGTTCCGGTAGGCATATCAGTACATAGTGTAAACAGTAAAACAAAGTCGATTCCCGCTGTGCAGTGTGCCTGTCGGTCTCTATATATACTTAGATTTTGATGCGGTTTTTTTTAATAGATAGAGTTATTCAAGATGAAGTTTAAATAAATCTAGGGATGCTTTAAGTCTAGGAGCGAGTCAGAGCGACGCGAGGGCGAGTGGCTATAATTTCTATAAAAAATAAACTGCGTCACGTTTTTTTGTTCGCTCTAACGGCAAAAACTACAAAACGTATGAGCTTATTACGTAGTACGCAGCGTATTTAAGCGAAGTTTTTAAAGTTTTATTTAACGCGGGCGGAGCCTCTCCATTTATAAGCAAAGAGCTTTATAGAATTTAAAAGAGAAAAGAGTGAAGAGTAATAGTGAAGAGTAATAGGGGTTGAAGACGCACTACGCCGACCACTGATTGTTTTATACACTTTTTATATTACTGTTTAAAATTAGTGCTAATGGTATAAGTAAGAAAAAATGTATTCATTAAAAATTTATTATTAATTGAAGTTTTCTTCTAGGATACATGTAATTTCGTTGACCGTTTTTTCATATGGGATTGAAGGCTTCTGTACCTGTTGAAACAATATCATTTACATATAATTTTATATATTTCTCTTAAAAATGGAAGGTATGTTTCTTATGTCTTGACGACGCGCGTGGCGCAGTTTGTAGTGACCCTACTTGCTGCGCCAGCGGTCGCGGGTTCGAGTTCCGCTGGGGGCATTCATTTGTTGAGCACGAATGTTTGTACCCTAGTCATGGATGTTTATATTTATAATATGTTACATGTATTTAACTTATATATGTGTAGTATATCAACCATCTAGTATCCATAACACAAGGCTCGTACCTCATCGTGGAACTAGATAGTGCTGTGTGTAAAATGTCCCAACATATTTATTTATGTTTAATAATAAAAAAATATTTGTGTGATGTTAGTCTTAAGATAAAATATCCAAGTAAAGTCGAATGTAAGAACTAAATTATTACGAAATTTGGCTAACTCCGCCTGAGTCAGCTTTTAAAAGACCACCTGATGGAAATGCAAATTAATAGTATATACCTACATTTATATTTAAAAATGAAAATATTTATATTTATGTTAATTAAATAATTCTATTTCTTTTTAATTATTAATGTCAATTTCTTTAATATTCAATTTTTAAATATTTTTATCCCTCAATTTTAAAATAATAATGCATGCTGTGATTACCTATAAAAGGAAATACAATTATACTTATAATTTATTATGTAAATTATTGTCATGAAAATTATTGTAATTTCTGTTGGAAATCCAAATAAATAAATAAATAAATATTTAACTAGCGACTCTCCTTCGACTCGCTCGGGTTCCTCCCCAGATTTACCACGAGAGAAGCCGCGGGTTCCGTAATGTATACAAAAACTTGACAAATTATATACTAAAACCTTCCTCCATAAATGAAAACAGCATAAAAATCGATGCAGTGGTTTTTGAGTTTATCGCGAACAGACAAATAGACAGACTCGCGTTTAAAGGAAACGTGCTGATGCCATTGAAACGTACAATATACTTCTAAAACTAAGATAAGATATTTTTGTAACACATTTTTAAGTCTTAACATTATTGAACAAATAATTTCTATCTAAAAATGTAATGTAATAGAGTTAGAGTTTAGGATTAAGATATGAGGTATTAAAGTGGTAGTGCCAAGCTTCGGGTAGCAGCCGAATGGGCCGGCACGCCCCGTATAGTTCATTAGTACCACTCTCTCACAGAAGACCGGCGTGAAGTGGCAGCTATACTGTCGCATTTCGTCCGGTAAGTGAGATTGCGGGAGGCCCACTCCTCATCCCTCCTCCCTCCCTCACTCTCTCCTTCCTACTCCCTCCCTTTCCCTCCCTTCTACCTCCTTCCCTCCTACCTCCCTCCCTCCCTCTCCTGAAAGGCCGGTAACGCCAGGGCTTGCAGATGTCCATGGGCAGAGGTGATCACTTCCCATCAGGTGAGCCTCCTTCCCGTTTGCCCCCTTTGTACCATAAAAAAAGGAGTGTTTAAAATAAATTCTAATTACATACCATTTTTGTGTTTGGTTGATGACCATGCAAAAATTTTTCCAGAAAGAAGTAGCCGATTTCAACGAAGCTGATGAAGCTGGCACCTAGAAAGAGTCCTGCAGCTCCACCAAATGACACTAAAATTGAAAATTAATAACGTTAACGACAAATCTATACAATATAAGAAAATTATGAGTCAATCTGAATCTACATTAAATACTTTTGGTCAATCTTGAAATTCAAATAGTTTTTATAATCGATATTCGGCTGAATCTATTGGTTTTAGAATGTTAGTCTGCCTGTCAGTCTGTCTGCATAACAAGAAAGCCACTAGACAGATAGATATTGATGAAATTTGGTAAAAAGATAGCTAGTTATCTGGATCAACCTAAATATAAATATTAAAGACACGATACGTTTAGCGCAGTTAGTACCCTACTTTCTTGCGCCAGCGATCGTGAGTTCGAGTCCCGCTGGGGGCATTCATTTGTTAAATGGATGTTGGTACTTCTGTCATGGGTGTATATAAACTTATATATGTAGTATATCAACTATCTGGTATCCGTAACCCAAGCTTCGTAGATTACCACGGAACTAGATGGCGCTGTGTGTAATAATTTCCCAACATTTATATTAATTTATAATGGTACTATGGTGCCATTTATTCTTGAATGTCTCGTTCATTTCTTCCGTCGTGTATAGTTAAATAATACTTGCTACTAGGGTTGCCAGATAGAAACTTATCTAATCCGGGACAATTCTAGGACAACGGTGTCAGGTCGAGATCATAGTAAAAATATCTTGTTTTTTTTATTTTCAAAGGTTTTAGCGGTGTGACGTGTTATTCGTTGTTATTTTATTTTGTTACAAAACTAGTAGGTTTTCGGAATCCGGGACAATATGTTCTAATTACTGGACACGGGACAAGACGCAAAATTCCGGGACTGTCCCGGATTTTCCGGCTATCTGGCAAGCCTACTTGCTACTCACCGACAAGGTCTTGGAGATGGAAGACGATTTGCCTAGTGTATCTAGTTCGCGGGGCTTGCACGGTGAAGCGCACGGCTCCACGGGATTGAAATGGCCCTCGATCCCTACGTTATTTTGTATATACATAACTATAATAAAATTGTAATTTAGTGAAATCTGTACATAAAACATTTTTTGAACAATTTAATATAATCTATACTATCTATACTATTATATTATAAAGCTGTAGAGCTTGTTTGTTTGTTTGTTTGTTTGTTTGTTTGTTTGTTTGTTTGTTTGGGTGGTTGGGTGGTTGGTTGAACGCGCTAATCTCGGAAATTACTCGTCTGAATTGAAAAATTCTTTCTGTGTTGGATAGTCTGTTTATCGAAGAAGGCTATAGGCTGTATTACGCTACGACGAATAGGAGCGGAGCATCAATGAAAAATGTTGCAAAAACGGGAGAAAAATATTTCTTTTGATTTTCAGCCTTTAAAACGCGAGCGAAGACGCGAGAAATGTTAGTAATATCATATGGCCGATCTATAGTTAACCGCATCACGAGAAAACCCCTGGACATTGATGAAATTTAGTTTAGTAGGCTGGGTAATCTGGGGCAATAAATATTATTAGTACAGTTCTTGAGGCATAAGCTCAGCTTTGCATTTGATTGAGTGATAGCTAAAAGCCAATAGCCGCGCATCAAAAACCAGTTAAAACAGGTTTAAACCAATCTCGCAACGTCTATCCGTATCGTCGTGCCTATCCGTACACTGCACTCACACAAATGCAAAGCTGAGCTTATGCTGCGAGAACTGTACTTACCTATACTTTTTGTAGACAGTGGTAGCCCAGTGGTAACGCGCTCAATTGAATAACTGAGTGATGCGGGTTCGAATCTGGGTCTCGCACCTCTGAGATTTTCATGTGCGAATCTTTTCTATCATGATTACCACTTTTCTTACGGTGAAGGAAAACATTGTGAGGTAACCTGCATGTCTGAGAGAACCTAGTAAGTTTTCGAAAGACATGTGAAGTCCGCCAACACGCACTACGCCAGCGCGGTGGACTATGGCCTGATCCACCCTCGTGTTGAAAGGAAGCCCACCCCCAGCAGTGGGACGTTAAAAAGGGCTGAATACATACTTTTTACGGCATGAAAATGTCATCTCTGTAGTTATTAATAAGATATGTTTCACTATTAAGTATCACTACTATACCTATAGACCTGCCATTGAGAATTTAATTGAAGAAAGTTTAATTTTGGAATTTGAAGTTAAATTTAATATAAGTTACATTACGACGATGACGACACGTTTGGCGCAGTTTGTAGTGATCCTACTTTCTTGCGACAGCGGTCGCGGGTTCGAGTCCCACTGGGGTCATTCATTTGTTAAACTCGGATGTTTGTGTCATGGGTGTTTAAATTTATAATATGTATGTACTTAAACTTATATATGTAATATATCAACTATCTGGTATCCGTAACACAAGCTTCGTAGCTTACCACGGAACTAGATGGCGCTGTGTGTAATAATGTCCCAACATATTTAATTACATACTTTTCAAAGAAGAAAAGTAGAATATTTCTATTAAAAAATAATAATATACCATATCTGATCATCCGTAGTGGTCTCTCTGAACACAGAGTCTACGCATTGCTGGCTGCAAGCACATTTGATACCACCGAAGTTAGCGAGGGTCTGGGAATACGCAGCCAAGCACCACATACCAGATGGAGTGCAAGATGGACCATCTATACATATAAAATACTAATATAGTCGAAACATAAATTTATTTTGGAAAATTCTATTGAAATAACCATTATTATCTATATAGAGGACGGATATATAATGTTTAGAATTTTTGTTTGTCGGTCTGTCTTTGAGAGCGTTACGTGAAAACCACAGTACAGACGTTAATTAAATTTGGAATGCTGATAACTGGTTATCCTGAAAATAAAATGATCTTAAAACATCAGCTATCTACCAGTGAAAGTACCGTCAAAATCGATACAGCCGTTTATACTATCTATACTAATATTATAAAGCTGAAGAGTTTGTTTGATTGATTGATTGGTTGAACGCAGTAATCTCAGGAACTTCTGGTCCGAATTGAAAAAATCTTTTTGTGTTGGATAGTCCGTTTATCGAGGAAGGCTATAGGCTATATTACATCACGCTACGACCAACAGGAGCGGAGCATCAATGAAAAATGCTGCAAAAACGGGAAAAATATTTTTTTTTATTTTCAGCTTTTAGAACGCGAGCGGAGCCGCGGGAAAGGCTAGTAGGCTAGTAAATCTCAATATTTGTTTTTACCCCGTTCCTAAACTGCTGTCATTTAAAAAGGTTTGATAGCTAGTTATCCGAGTCAACATATAGCATACTAAATATATATTGGAAAATATGTTATTTCTGAGAAAATCTACATTAACTTTGAAAAAGTATCTAGGGTATATTAAATTGTATTAAGATTATTTTGCTTTGGCTGGCACCGACTCCAACAATAACTAAGTAATTAAAATTTTTTTTTTCTTTTTAGTTTCAATTTGTAAGGTTTTGAAGTCGGTTTTCATTTTTGTTATGGAAATTTTATTTAACTAGCGGAATTACTTTAATAATAAATTTGAATTTACTTATATACAAGCCCCGTGGCTTCGCTGTCGCTTGTATATAAGTAAATAATAAAAAAAATATGTAATAATTCACCATCATAGAAGTAATAGAAAGGCTTGCATCCACACAACTTTTGCGCCAAACGACTTCTACAATCTTGACGACAGGTATGCGTGCTGTACACCTGTAAATTATGTATCATATAAATTATAATATTATATTAAGTACCATCTAGTTCCGTGGTAAGCTACGAGGCTTGTGTTACGGATACCAGATCTTTGATACACTACACGAATATAACTAATACATGTAACATACATAATCACTACATAGTATAAAACAAAGTCGCTTTCTCTGTCCCTATATCCCTATGTATGCTTAAATCTTTAAAACTACGCAACGGATTTTGATGCGTTTTTTTTAATAGATAGAGTGATTGAAGAGGAAGGTTTATATTGTCGCGGAATATAGTGCGAACTCGTCATAATAGCACGCTTGTACCATGCCTTACAACAGCTAATGTCAATTTCTAACTTTTGACAATTAGATAACAAGAACAGTTTATTACAAATTTTAATGTGACAGAAAGAGATAACGCATTTTCAGGAACAATTTGGAAGTTACTAGAAACATTTTGAATTTTCGATACTAGAATGTTCTAAATTTACACATATAAAAAGGCCGGCAGTGTGTCGAGAGTTCAGTTGAAGTTCGGAGTTGAGTGAAGATTGCGAAGAGATACGAAATAGTGGAAAGGTGAAGAAGAACATAGTGAATTATTAAAAGTGGTGGTTTATAGTGCTCAGAGACTAAATTAAACTAGTGTTGTGTACAAACTGCGTGTGTATTAAGTGTAAATAAAACAACTTTAGTGCGAGAACGCTTTTAATTTCCGATCCCGAACCCGTAGAACGTAACAATTGGTGTCAGAAGTGGGATCGGAAATGCCGTTAGTACCGAGGCACGAGAAGGAAGGAGTTACTACACGCGCAATGGCAGAACAGCAAAGGGAAGATTCTAGCCCTAGCACATTGAGGGATGAGACCGCGGCTCAACAGAGCACAACGCCAGACATGAACGCCCTTCTGCAACAAATGGCATTCATGATGCAAGAGCAGGCTCGCCGCCAGGAGGAACAGCTGCGCGCACTACAAGATGAACAGGCTCGCCGCCAAGAGGAACAGTTGCGCGCACTCCAAGAGGAGCAGGCTCGACGCGAAGGAGAACGCGCACGCCACCAGGAGGAACAGCTGCGCGCACTCCAAGAGGAGCAGGCTCGCCGCCAAGAGGAAAATCTGCGCGCACTCCAAGAGGAGCAGGCTCGTCGCCAGGATGAACAGCTTCGCGCACTCGGAGAAAAGCAAGCCCGACGCCAGGATGAACAGCTGCGCGCACTCCAAGAGGGCATTCACAAGGATGTCATAGCCGCTCTTCAACAGAATACGGAAAGGGTGGAAGCCGTTGAAAGAGAAGTTGAGGAAATAAAGACGACACTCGTCACACACGGTGAAGCTTTAGAGGAGCACGATTCAAAACTCTCTAAAATGGAGAAGAGGATGGATCACTTGGAAACTCAGAAATTACCTCGTGGTGTCGACATTAGCTCATCATCAGCAAAGATCTTTAAAGTCCCTTACTTCGACGGCAAATCTTCTTGGGCCGCATTCAAGATCCAGTTTGAGACGATCAAGGAGATAAGTGGATGGACAGATGATGAAGCCCGATCTGCCCTTACCGTCGCACTTAGAGAAGAGACTTTAAATGTATTGGAGGCGCTCTGTGCTAGCGACCCTGGCAGGAAGACCACATACAGTGAGCTACTTAACGCTTTGGAGTCGCGGTATGGTGATAGTCATCTAGAGCACGTGTACAGGGCTCAAATTAAAGACCGTACGCAACGAGCCAATGAAACCCTGCAGCAGTGGTCCATAGAGATTGAGAGGCTCGTACGGAAGGCATATCAATCCTCGCCATCTACCATAGAAACTATTCTTCTGCAGGCTTTTGTGGACGGGATTCGCGACTCGGAGGTACGAGCCGCTGTACGCCTAAGACACCATACGAGTCTCAAGGAAGCTGTAGCTCATGCTTTGGAGGTTGAAGCTGTGCGCCATGATACAAGAGCTTGGAAGGTGAGGGAAGTAGTTACTACGGAAGGATCATCCACTCGGAGACGTATTTTTAATCCTAGATGCTACGAGTGCGGTGAGCGGGGCCATCTCAGAAGTAACTGTCCTAAAATATTGAACGTTCGGAGACAGTCAGATGTGGCTGTGTCGACTTCTGACCAGCCAGCCACAGGAAAACTAATTCCAGCCAGGGCTGCGGGATGGGCGCTGGCCGGGGGATCTTCAACCCCACAAATAGAAGTAAAGCAGACAGTGGATGGAAACACCTTAGTAATACATGGCGCAATTAATGGAATTGTATGTAAACTGACGCTGGATACCGGAGCATCACGAACCATCATTAATAACCGAAAGCTGAAACACATTGCGGACAATAAGTTGCAAGACAGAAAGCATATCACTCTCATGACGGCCACCGGCCAGCGCGTACCTGTTTGGGGGGAAAGGAAAATTGCTATAAAAATTGGGGACAATATTTATTGGCATAAAGCAATAGTCGCAGATATCGTCGATGATTGCATCATTGGATTGGACTTTCTTCAAAATTACCAGTGTACGATTGACATGAAATATGGAGTTTTAAAGTGCAGAAATAGAGAAGTACCGATAAGTGGTGGAGTTCAGGGGAAAGTTTGTTGCTTAAGAGACACCGCTCTTCCACCAAGATCACAGACTCTAGTACCTGTCGCTTTACCTCAGAACAAGTCAGGTAGTCAATGGTGCTGCGCTATCATAGAGAAGTATGAAGATGAGAGCTCGTGGATCCCAGCAAGAGTTGTAGTAGGTAAAACTTCGACATCCATGGTTCCAGTGCTGAACACCAGTGACGCTACGCAAACTATTCAGAGAGGGGAAGTTGTGGGGACTTGCGAAGAGATAGCCTGGTTAAGCAGATGCCAGCAGAATGAGAAGGTGCTTAACAAGGATAAAGAGCAAGCAATGAAACTTTTAGAAGACTGCATAGAGCATCTCACAAGTTCACAGAAGACGAAAGCTGAAAATTTACTTCACGAATATTCAGATTTGTTCTCGAAACATGACGGCGATATTGGAAGAACCGGTTTGGTGAAGCACAAAATTAATACTGGTGACATAGCGCCTATTCGACAACGACCAAGACGAATTCCATGGGCTAAGGAGAAAGAGGTTGACGACATGATCCAAGACATGAGAAAGAATAACATCATCGAACAATCTACTAGTCCTTGGTGTTCTCCAGTAGTACTTGTAAGGAAGAAGGATGGATCTACAAGGTTTTGCATCGATTACCGCAGACTCAACGATGTAACCAAAAAGGACAGTTATCCCCTGCCTCGAATCGACGACACCTTGGACACTCTCAGTGGTATGAAATGGTTTTCAACTCTTGATTTGAAGAGTGGCTATTGGCAAGTAGACATGGACCCCGTGGATAAGGAGAAAACTGCGTTTTCAACTGGAAAAGGGTTGTGGCAGTTTAAGGTTATGCCGTTCGGGTTATGCAATGCACCACCAACATTCGAGAGGCTGATGGAACGTGTACTCGCTGGATTACTAGGAGCAGCCTGCCTTGTTTACCTAGATGACATAATTATAGTTGGACGTGACTTCGAAGACCATCTTAAGAAACTCGAAGCAGTATTTGATAAACTAAGGAAAGCAAATTTAAAGTTAAGTCCAAAGAAGTGCTCATTCTTTAGGAGACAAGTGAATTACCTTGGACATGTAGTCTCGGAAAACGGAGTGGAAACGGACCCTAGCAAAATCACCGCTGTAAAAGATTGGCCGACCCCTAAGGACAAAACGCAAGTGAGAGCATTTCTGGGATTGTGCTCTTACTATAGAAGATTTGTAAAAGGCTTCTCTGACATCGCCAAACCACTTCATAAACTGACCGAAGAGAAGAGACCCTTCGTATGGGACAATAATTGTGAATCGGCCTTTCAAGAACTGAAGAAACATCTTTGCCAAACACCGGTCCTTGGGTATCCAGACACAAAGGGAGAGTTTATTGTCGACACTGATGCCAGCAATATCGGTATTGGGGGTGTATTGTCCCAGCGGAAGGGTGATCAGGAGGTGGTAATCGCATATTTCAGTAAGTCACTTTCTAAACCGGAAAAGAATTATTGCGTTACTCGAAGAGAGCTACTTGCTGTAGTGAAAACTTTACAACATTTTAAGAAATACTTGCTAGGACGCAAATTTTTGGTAAGAACCGATCACGCTGCCCTGAAATGGTTATTGGAATTCAAGGACCCCGAAGGACAGGTAGCACGATGGATTGAACAACTTCAAGAATTCCAGTTTGATATAGAACATCGAGGGGGTAAAAATCACAGCAACGCCGATGCTCTATCTAGAAGACCCTGTGAAGATGACTGCAAGCACTGTCAAAGACAAGAGGCGAAGGAATTAGAATCCATTAAAATTATTAGAACAGACTCGTTAGATGAACGTTGGAGTGATGAAGCCATGAAGAGAGCTCAAGAAGAAGACCGAGATATACGACCTATCATGGAATGGTTAAGTAGTGGTAGGCCAAAACCTAAGTGGACTGACATAGCACAGTACAGTACCGCTACGAAAAGTTTGTGGGCACAATGGGACAGTTTGTTGTTACACAACGGAGTATTGTGCCGCAAATGGGAGAGGACACGTGGAAATGATAGCCATCTCCAACTAGTGGTACCTAAAATAAAAGTATCCGAGGTACTTCGAGCCTACCATGATGGTTCTTCTGGTGGACACTTAGGGGTAAGGAGAACGTTAATCAAGATAAAGGAGCGATTTTACTGGCTGCATTGTCGAGATGATGTTGAAGACTGGTGTCGGAAATGCGTGCAATGTGCCTCTGTCAAAGGCCCGCAGACCAGAAGCCAAGGAGCAATGAAATTATACAACGTTGGGGCACCTTGGGAGAGAATCGCATTAGACGTAGCAGGACCATTCCCGATTACTAACTCCGGGAACCGATACATTTTAGTTGTGATGGACTATTTTACAAAATGGCCTGAGGCATTCGCCATTCCAAATCAAGAAGCAGTAACTATCGCAAATACTTTGGTAAAAGATGTATTTTGCAGATTCGGCGTTCCGTTAGAAATGCACAGTGATCAAGGAAGAAACTTTGAATCGCATATATTTCAGGAAGTATGTAAAATCATGGGGGTGCACAAGACTCGAACCACACCGCATCATCCGCAGTCAGATGGAATGGTTGAAAGGTTTAACCAGACTTTGGAACGCCATCTAGCTAAGGTTGTGGATAAACATCAAAAGGATTGGGACGAGTTTTTATCACTGTTCCTGCTATCTTACCGGACTGCTGTACACGAAAGCATTACCATAACACCTGCTTTTGCAAATTTCGGAAGAGAATTACGGCTACCAGCGGATCTATTAAGTGGTTGCCCGCCGGACACTCCCAGTTGCATCACCGAATATGCCAGCGAACTAAGAGCGAAAATGACTAGTGTTTATGAGCAGATACGAGATGCAGGGCTACAAGCAAGTGAACGCATGAAAACTCGTTATGACCGGAAGGCGACGGGAACGAACTTCGAGGAAGGCTCATTGGTATGGCTGCATAACCCGGTGAGACGAAAGGGTAAATCGCCAAAGCTACAACCCAGTTGGGAGGGGCCTTACAAGGTTATAACGAAAATTAACGACGTCACTTTCCGAATTCAACGTACATCTAGAAGCCCGGCTAAAATCGTGCATGTGGACCGATTAGCCAAATATCACGGCAACAACGATGCTCGAGACGAGCATGTCTTAGGAGGGGGTAGTGTCGCGGAATATAGTGCGAACTCGTCATAATAGCACGCTTGTACCATGCCTTACAACAGCTAATGTCAATTTCTAACTTTTGACAATTAGATAACAAGAACAGTTTATTACAAATTTTAATGTGACAGAAAGAGATAACGCATTTTCAGGAACAATTTGGAAGTTACTAGAAACATTTTGAATTTTCGATACTAGAATGTTCTAAATTTACACATATAAAAAGGCCGGCAGTGTGTCGAGAGTTCAGTTGAAGTTCGGAGTTGAGTGAAGATTGCGAAGAGATACGAAATAGTGGAAAGGTGAAGAAGAACATAGTGAATTATTAAAAGTGGTGGTTTATAGTGCTCAGAGACTAAATTAAACTAGTGTTGTGTACAAACTGCGCGTGTGTATTAAGTGTAAATAAAACAACTTTAGTGCGAGAACGCTTTTAATTTCCGATCCCGAACCCGTAGAACGTAACAATATGTATCATAACATACATTAAATAGTGGAGAAATACTGTTATTTTTGAAAATTTCACCCGTGGCCCGGCAATAATGAATAAATCAAAACTACTGAATCGATTTTAATAATTTTTTCAGTGAATGCTATATATTTTATACCCGTGCGAAGCCGGAGCAGGCCGCTAGTTATAAATATAAACCCACTAGCTGATACCCGCGACTTCGTCCGCGTTGCTTGAAATATTAACAAAGTTTTCCGCATGCGCGCTACGCCGCTTGCCCCACTACTCCGCGAGAAGGAAACATACATCACTGAACACGCAGTGCATATACAAATCGTTGTTTCTTGAAACTTTAATAACTTTTTGATAAGAGCCAAGTGTCTAAGAAATAAAACTTAGAAAGTTTCATTGAAATATATCCAGTAGTTTTTCCGCGATGCGCGCACAACTCACAAACAACACAAACACAAATCACTATTAAAGTTAAAATAAGATTCATAATTTCAACATTGCTAATTTTGAATCTCGTTGTTTTCATCTACAGCCGTATATAAAGCTTAATTTAGATTGAACAGTCATATCCGATATGGTCTAGTGGCTAGGATACCTGGCTCTCACCCAGGAGGCTCGGGTTCGATTCCCGGTATCGGAATTGCTTTTTTTTAATTTATTATTTTTTTATGTTGCTTATTATCAAATGAATTATTAAAAAAAATGACATAAACTACATTAGAAATAAACTATGACTATCCATCTTATAAACTCAAATACTATTGGGCAGATTTTCATACGGTTTTTTATACTATTAGATGGAAAAATTGAAGAGGATTTATAGGAGATTGTCAAGTTAACTAATAAAGTTATACGTTGAAATATTTTAAGTTAAAGAAAGAAAAGTACCTTATATTAATAATACTATTAAAGTTCGAGTGGAATTTGACACAAAGAAGACTTCACTTGTAAGATGTAATATTTGTACGAGAGATTTCATCCTTACTATAGACTGTTTAATTTTATTAAGTATATTCTTAGTTGCTTCGATTCCCGATTCAGGCAAGCTTTGTTTTAAATTAAATAAAGTTTCTCGTATTATTATTATTTTTGAATAAAGTAATGTTGAGTGAAATTCGATGACTAAAATATTTAACATAAGTATGTACTTTTCTTCCACGTCCTATTCATTTGTTCCTTCTATACAATTTGTCCTGTAGTACGTATTGAAAATTTTTATAAACTTTTGCTCCCGATGAAATGTTTTAGTACGCATGCGCAAAACAACGTTGCCTAGCAACGACTTATTTATGATTGAATATGTCATTTATTGTCTAAATTTATGAATAACTAATTCCATTCTCGAATCCACTCGAGCACACACAAAACATGTCATCAAAATCGGTCCAGTCGTTTAGGAGGGGTTCAATTACATACACACGCACAGAAGATTTTTATATATCATGTATATGTTGTATATGTATGTATATGTTGGGACACTAACACACAGCGCCATCTAGTTCCACGGTAAGCTACGAGGCTTGTGTTATGGATACCAGATAGTTGATATATAGCTTATAAATACATACATATTATAAATAAATACACCCATGACTAGAGTACAAACATTCGTGTTCAACAAATGAATGCTCCCAGCGGGACTCGAACCCGCGACCATTGGCGCAGCAAGCAGGTTTACTACAAACTGAGCCAACGTGTCGTCAAAATAAGATCTTTAAGTACTTATTTAGTATATAAAAATAATTTGAATACGCACCTTTCTAGACGGACTCATAGGCTCATCTGTGTAAAGACAGTGTCTGGTTTTCGGAGGAAGCTCTCTAACACCAAGTCCGGTCCTCGTTTCCATAGAACTTAACTCAGTGTAGCGGTTAAGAGATGGGTAGACGGTACTTGGAGACACCATAATATTAGCCACGTCATACGGGGAGTGGATGTAATACTGGAATATTATGTTATTTTATTTGTGCGCCTACGCATTCATTTTCCAGGCATATTCAGATCTTTTCTATACTAATATTATAAAGCTGAAGATTTTGTTTCTTTGGTTGAGCGCGCTAATCTCAGTAACTACTGGTTCAATTTGAAAAATTCTTTTTGTTTTGGATAGTCCGTTCATCGAAGAAGGTTATAGGCTATATTACATCACGCTACGACAAATAGGAGCGGATCATCAATGAGAAATGTTAGAAAAACGGGAGAAAATTATTTCTTTTGAGAGCTTCCGTCGCGTACGTTGCGTAAACGGTTTTTATTATTTACTAGCTGACCCGTGCCCACTTCGTTAGGCATAATATTAATAATTATTTTTTAGTACAGAGTGTTTAAATAATTTAAATTATTTTATTAATATTAAAAATTAAAAATTAAATTATCTATACTAATATTAAAAAAACTACTTTTTGTAACTTAAATATAAAAGTTAGACATATGCTGTCGTTGACTTTTTTGTAGGCATTTTCAAGCTCCACATCTTTTCTCTAGAACTCAAAAATATATCTTTCATAGTTAAGGCAGCGTTCGTAAGAAACGCTTTCATTCGACCGTTTTTTCTCCGATTCACTTTGCAAAACGGACTACCACGTAAAAGCCTTTTTATTTTTCGGTTTTTTATATAGCCTATGACACTCAGCAATAATGTAGCTTTCTATTGGTGAAAGAATTTTTAAAATCTGTTCAGTAGATCCCGAGATTACCCCTTACAATTTAACAAACAAACAAACTTTACCTCTTTTTAATATTAGTATAGATAGTATAGATTAAGGTTGACTCGCTGAACGCAAGCGAAGCCGCGGGAAAGGCTAGTATATAATAAAATCTAATTCGAGTGTACATCATTAAATATTTTTTGGAAAAATCTTATTGAAATGATCATTATTATCGAAACTTATAGTGTTTAGAATTTCTGTCTGTCTGTCTGTGACCACATCACGAGAAGGCCACTGGACAGATTTTGATGAAATTTGGTATGATGATAGCTGGTTACCCGAGTTAATATAGGTACGTTTTATTTTCGTTAAAAAGTACTTATTGTTCTTATACATCTTAGAAAGTATTCAATGTCTTACAATAAACAAATATAATGAACTAGCCTTTCCCGCGGCTCCGCTCGCGTTCTAAAGGCTGAAAATCAAAAGAAATATTTTTCTCCCGTTTTTGCAACATTTTTTAGTGATGTTCCGCTCCTATTGGTCGAATCGTGATGTAATAGCCTTCCTTGATAGCCGGACTATTTTCAATACGACTATTTCGAATTTTTTAATTTGTACCAGTAAAGAAACAAACAAACTCTTCAGCTATATAATATTAGTATAGATAAGATTAAAAATTTCAATGAATATACTGCTTTTAGTAGTTACTTACACTCACATTTGCAGCGCTCTCGGCCATGATGTAACAGCTTTGCGAAGAGTACTTGCATGTGGTGGGGACTTGGAGTGAATCATTCTTAACATCTTTGCTGTTCAGATGGTAATTAAAGAAGAAATAGAAGAAAACCAACAAAGAAATTACTTACAAAGGGAAATAACATGACTGCTTAAATTAGAACCAAAAAGATGAAGTTGAAGAAGGAAGGAAAAGAATAATGTACAATCTACATGTTTTATAAGGCCCGAACCTCACTATAATGCAGTTCACAGTTCGATTTCAGTCTTCACTACATAGTATAAAACAAAGTCGCTTCCCGCTGTCTGTCTGTCCTTATGTATGCTTAGATCTTTAAAACTAAGCAACGGATTTTGATGCGGTTTTTTTAATAGATATAGTGATTCAAGAGAAAAGTTTATATGTATAATATACTAGCAGAACCCGCGGCTTCGCTCGCGCTAAATCTGGACAAGCCCAAGTGAAGCGAGGGTGAGTCGCTAGTGTAAAATATTAAAAAGTAAGAACTAAGAAGTATACTTATGTACATTCATAATATCATTAAAAGTCAAGTTTCATTCCCACTCCAGTCACGATCGAAGAAATTTTACATCAAACCATTCGAAAGTACTATAAGAAGGTTTCTTCATCATCAACGAATCGTAAACTGAGTCAGATTGTATTATGTGACATGATATGACTTTACCAGACCGAGATCGAACCGATAACTAACTGTGAACGGCATTATGTGTATAGTGAGGATCGGCCCCAATAGTTTCGTGCGTAATGTTATGCTATGTTCCTTCGGGAACTCTTTTAATCTTTTTAGTTCACCTTTATGCAAGAAGCATTTTATTTTCGTAATAAATTTCTTTTTTTTTACTTTTCCGAGTAAGAAACTTTAAAAATCTGAGAAAATAAGCAGTAAATGAAATTCTTACAATAAAGCAACATCTGCAATAGCAATAGAGTTAATAGTGTAACATGCGCCTGCTTCCGTCATAACTGGTATCCATTTCTGGGGTAAAGTTTCTGATGAACCCATCTTGATGCGATGTTCTGGCAACACCTAATATTTGGAAAATTAAATATAAATTTTCATATGGCAAATTATACGAATAAAGGCAATTTATACGATAGAAATATTTAATATAACAAAGTTAATTTTACAACGTGTTTTATATCTAGTTAGTTTCAATGAATAGTACCTAATACATATGGCGTTATGTTGGCTCCCCTGTCTGTCAGTCATTGGCACCAGTTGTTTCATAATAACGAGTGAAGTTCGCGTAAACATTAGAAAGCCATAATCGAATAATTTGTAATTATATAAGAATCTAACAAAAAGCATACTTAAAATCACGCTTACTTTGAGCTTATTATAGGAAATGTGGCAAAACGTGGAAAACATCGCTGCCAACATAACGTCATAGGTACTATTCGTTAAAACAAACTATACAAAGTTTGGTGCGCAATCACATGGACTAGAGAGCGTATACACAACGCAAAGCAGACATGTGCGCATTAGACACATTGCTATAAAATTTACGCAGGCGTCCATAATTTCAACATGGCATCATGAAATTTTGTATTTAATCTATAATCTATAATATATATAAATGCGAAAAACACCACTGACTGATCACGAAATCTCGAAAACCGCTAAACATATAAAGATGAAAATTGGCAGGGAGGTAGTTTATAAATAGTAGACGTCCGCTAAGAACGGAATTTGCGAATGGGCCGTATTAAGGGGGCATTTTTTGTGCTACAAAGTTTTAACTTGGCAAGGAGTTAGTAAATAGTTAGTAGATGCCCACGAAGAACAAATTTTGCGACAGGGCCGCGTTAAGGAGGTCTAAGGGATCTCATGTTTTTATGAAATTACTTCACCTTTTGTACTAAACTTTAAACTTTGTAGAGAGGTAGTTATTGTAGTAGAATACCTCTAGGAATGGGTTTTGATAAAGGCCGGATTGAGGTGGTCTAGGGATTCTCGCAAGTTTGTATGTGGTTCCTCTATCTTTTGTGATACAAACTTTAAATTTGGCGAGGAGATAATGTGTGGTCAGTAGACATCCGCTAAGAACGAATTTTGCAAAAGGGTTGGATTAAGGTGGTCCGAGGGCTCTCATTATTTTGTATAAAAGTCTTTCATTTTTTGTGCTACAAACTTTAAATTTAGCACGGAGGTAGTTAATAGTTAATTGAAAAGAATGAATTTTGCGACGGGCCGAGTAGAGGTTGAGTTAATTTACAAATTAATTTTAAAAAGAGTGAGTTTAAGAAAAACAAATATTAGTCCCGCTGAGTTTCTTTCGTCAGTTCTTCTCAGGAAATTTGGCTTCTTCTAAAGAAGAAACCACCAGGTAGATTCATGACGTTCAGTAAGAAATTGTAACTGAATATAAACTAAATAACATTTAGACTTGATTTGATTTGATTTGATTTGATTTGATTTGATTTGATTTGATTTGAATTGATTTGATTTGATTTGAATTGATTTGATTTGATTTGATTTGATTTGATTTGATTTGATTTGATTTGATTTGATTTGATTTGATTTGATTTGATTTGATTTGATTTGATTTGATTTGATTTGATTTGATTTGATTTGATTTGATTTGATTTGATTTGATTTGATTTGATTTGATTTGATTTGATTTGATTTGATTTGATTTGATTTGATTTGATTTGATTTGATTTGATTTGATTTGATTTGATTTGATTTGATTTGATTTGATTTGATTTGATTTGATTTGATTTGATTTGATTTGATTTGATTTGATTTGATTTGATTTGATTTGATTTGATTTGATTTGATTTGATTTGATTTGATTTGATTTGATTTGATTTGATTTGATTTGATTTGATTTGATTTGATTTGATTTGATTTGATTTGATTTGATTTGATTTGATTTGATTTGATTTGATTTGATTTGATTTGATTTGATTTGATTTGATTTGATTTGATTTGATTTGATTTGATTTGATTTGATTTGATTTGATTTGATTTGATTTGATTTGATTTGATTTGATTTGATTTGATTTGATTTGATTTGATTTGATTTGAATTGAATTGAATTGAATTGAATTGAATTGAATTGAATTGAATTGAATTGAATTGAATTGAATTGAATTGAATTGAATTGAATTGAATTGAATTGAATTGAATTGAATTGAATTGAATTTAATTTAATTTAATTTAATTTAATTTAATTTAATTTAATTTAATTTAATTTAATTTAATTTAATTTAATTTAATTTAATTTAATTTAATTTAATTTAATTTAATTTAATTTAATTTAATTGAATTGAATTGAATTGAATTTAATTTAATTTAATTTAATTGAATTGAATTGAATTGAATTGAATTGAATTGAATTGAATTGAATTGAATTGAATTGAATTGAATTGAATTGAATTGAATTGAATTGAATTGAATTGAATTGAATTGAATTGAATTGAATTGAATTGAATTGAATTGAATTGAATTGAATTGAATTGAATTGAATTGAATTGAATTGAATTGAATTGAATTGAATTGAATTGAATTGAATTGAATTGAATTGAATTGAATTGAATTGAATTGAATTGAATTGAATTGAATTGAATTGAATTGAATTGAATTGAATTGAATTGGATTGGATTGAGGAGGTCTTAGGGCTATAGCAAGTTTGTATGAAAGTTTTCATCTTTTCTACGAACTTTAAATTTGGTAGAAAGAAAAAAAAAAGAAAAAAAACGTTTTTAAACAATATACCGCATATTGTTTAAAAACGTTTTTTTAATGGGCCGGATTAAGGTGTAAGGGTCTCATAAGTTTTTATGAAATGACTCCATTTTTTGTGCTACAAGTTTAAAATTTCACAGGTAGTTAGTTTATAGTTAGTAGATAACTTTCATGATCCTTTAAATGGAGTGTCCGATTTGTAAGTACAAATATTACGAATTTAAAAATTTCAATCTAAGCAAAATAATAATAATAAAATAAAGCGAAGCCAAGAGCGGGAGAGGTAGCCACGCGGCTCAGGAGTGTATCAACGATAGGTTTTGAAATAGCTGGAGTAATTTTGTAGAATTCTTGGGCAATCTACATATCAACCGATTGCGAGTGATCGAATTAAGATTAGTAGTGATTAAAAAAATGGACGCGGGCGAAACTGCGGGTACTGCTAGTAATTAAATAAACCTAAGATTTTTTTATTTTTTCAAAACGAAGATTTTTCAATGTATTTTAATACAGTTGAAGAATGACATAACGTCATAACCAACAAATACGATTACTAAAGCGAAAGCCATATGAAAGTATACTTAGTTCTAATATGATGAGTCGGCTAGACCGATTTTGACGGAAGTTTCACTGGCATATAGATGTTATAAGAAGCAACTTGGGCTTGTCTATGTAAGAAAAAGAATTAGGGTACCTAAGTGAATCTATATTTAAATGAGTCAAGATCAAATAGTTTTCTTCTTCCCTACTTGACTGATTGTTTTATTTAGTACTAACTATATACAAGCCTATTAATACTTTCTTGTTGTAAAGCATTCGAAACATCGGGAACCAAAAATCAAAATATATCCGCGACAAAATCCGAAACGATAGTTTATTTATATATTTTATATATAAATAAAAAAGCTACTTATATAGCTTACACGTACTTCAACAGCCAATTCGTACAAATTCACGTCGAGAGTGGCATCGTCTTTGAACTCTGCAAACCCGTTCAAATGAAATATATCTGAATTAGCAACAGTTTCTATGAACCTTCGATAATATGCATATTTTTGATCTTCTTCTCCAATATTCCATCTAGATTTTATTGCTTTAGGTACCTTCTCCATACTGACTCTATCCTAAAAAGTAGATTTAGATGTCAATTCTCTTGTTATTCTTCAAAGGGTAAAGTTTTATCGAAGATACATTAATGAACACCGACAACACGTTTTGAACAGTTCGTAGTGACCCTTCTTACAATGCAGTAAGTAAAATTTTCAATTCGGACCAGTAGTTTCTGAGATCAGCGCGTTTAATCAACCAACCAAACAATCAAACAAACAAACAGCAAACAAATTCTTCAGATTTATACTATTAGTATAGATAATATCCATTTCTAGTTAAATTTATATATGTTAGTTTATAGTCTAATGTCCAGATATTGGCGGTAATTCACGTGTGCAAGAAAACTAAACGCACATTTAGAAATATGGTGAAAACAATTGTTACAAATTAGATTTAAAATATTACAATATAATAAGTTCTCATATAAAACTTTAATGTTTAAAATAACAGAAAAAGGCCGTTTTTATTAGAACAACACCTGTTCACAAGCAGTCAAAGCTGGTACACTAAATTTCCAAGATCTGAAGTCCTTTTCAAGAGTCACCACTGTGGGATTATCATTGTAACGTTGCCACTGTCCTACAGAGATGTCTACGACTCCCCACACTGCCACTGCTGTGATGAACATCCATAGGATCCTGAGAAATACTGTCAATAATCTACCAATATATTAAAAAACTTATGCAAACTAATATGACAAGCTGACGACACGTTTGGCTCAGTTTGTAGTGACCCTACTTTCTGCGCCAGCGGTCGCGAATTCGAGTCCCACTAGGGGCATTCATTTGTTAAGCACGAAATTTTGTACTCCAGTCATGCGTGTTTATATTTATAATATGTATGTATTTAAAATTTTTATATGTGTGTGTCTAGAAAGTCTAAAGTACTACTTTTAGATTTTCAGATATTTTGTGTGTTAACCCTATATATTATATACCAAAACCCACCCCTCATACCCCTAACAAAACAAAGAAGAATTATTAAAAGTGAGATTAACGAACAGATATTGATTTTTATATAAATAGATGTGGAAATAACTCTATCGGATATCTGTTCACATTTAAGCTGCTAAACAGATTTGAATAAAATTCAGCAAAAAAACTACTCTAATTCTAGGGGACGGACATAGTCTAACTCGCAATCCCACTTTGTACTCTAGGGGACGGACACAGTACAAAATATTGGGTTTGCGTAGTAGTAATCTCACTAGTTTGTACAATCGCAGGCCAAAATTAGTATTAAAAAATCAATGAATCCTGCCTTCACGTAAGTCATGTTTAGGAGTAACTAAATGAAAAATATACACATGTACTGGTAGAAATACCTTTCAGCCCAATGTCTTCTGGGAGCTGCGATGTGATTTAGACCATGAATGCTGGTTTGCATACAAAACTCCTTGCAATAAGCAAACATGTTTTTGATGATTTTGCAATTTCTAAATTCTCTTAGTGTCCGACCGAAACTGGTTTTTACGACCGAAACCGAAACCGAAACCGAATTTCGGCGACGGTCTCAGTTTCGGCCGAAACCGAAACCGAAACCGAAACTTTCTTATAAGGATCATGTTTTCAGAGAAAAATGAAGAAAATGTATTATAATCAGATCAGTTTTAATTAGTAAAATAAATATAAGTGTTAATTTTATACGGTAGGTTTTTATAATAATTATAAGTGTTAATTTTAAAAAAAAAAACAAATATTATATTGGTACCTACTTAATAATTAATAAATTGAACGCGAAACTCTAAATCCTTAATATTATCACCACTAATGCACTAAATACCATGTACCTAACTAATGTTTGTTTACATATCGAGGGTTTACTACGAAAACCTGCTAAACTACATTTTTTGAAAAAATGAGTTAAATACGTGAAAATTCTTATCTTTTCAAACTCTATAAACTGGTAGAATCGGCTTAGTGTATACAACAAATCGTTCAATACTCTACTGCTAAAATATCATAAACGACATTACTAATAATTTACCTAAATATATGTTTCCTGTAAAAAATTGAAATAGACATTTTTACCCGACTGCGCCAGAAGGAGGGTTATTTTTTCGAGAGTATGTATGTTTTATCGATATAGAGGCCAAATATATTGTTTTTATAATTTTTGTCTGTCTGTCTACCTGTCTGTCCGCATCCGAATCACGAGAAACCCACTGGACGGTATTGCATGAAATTTGGTATGATGATAGCTGTTTACCCGGGCTAATACATAGGATACTTTTTACCGCTGAAAAATATCTCATTTCTGATAAATCTCGAGTAACTGTTAAAGACCTACTGTAAAACGTCACGCGGTATGTGAAATCTGAAAAATTAGTTTAGGTCTTTAAAACGCGGGTGGAGCCGCGGGAAATGCTAGTAATGTGATTAAAATAAGTCATTAGCATACAGATTGTGCATTTACTCTTTCTACTTTTTGTTAATATTTCTTGAAAATCAATAAATATTCACAGGTAAAACCAGCTAACTTTTTTCTTTGTCAGACCAAACCATAAGTTCCCACTTTTAGCATTATTTATTTAATCTATAATACAGTATAATATCAAAGCTACCTAATTTTCAACATAAATGAGATTTTTAATTTTTTATGGTAAACTTGATTCTGCTATAATCTAGGTACCTACTCCTTTGTTATATTAAATTACTTTTCGAGGTACTCTTATATTATATGAACTGCAAATAAACAGGTTACGACATGATTACACACGTGAACGCGGCCAATTATCATCGTCGCTTGGATGTCATTTACCGCGCCGAACACACCCGAGCACAGCGCGGAAACTCCCGAATGCAGTTTCGGTTTCGGTCGTAGTTTCGGCAGGTTTGCTGCCGAAACCGAAACATAACCGAAACTCGTTTTTTTGCCGAAACTCGACCGAAACCGAAACCGAAACCGAATATTCGGTCGGACACTAAATTCTCTCCTTAACTTTGTATACATTTTGAACGAAAACTAACTCTGGCTCAGTTTGACGGGTTCGAGTCCCGCTGCCGGCATTTATTTGTTGAATACGAATGTTTGAACTCCAGTCATGTGTATTCGAAGTTATATATGTATGTAATATGAACTATCTGGTATCCGTAACACAAGCCTCGTAGCTTACCACGGTACTAGTAATAATGACCAAACAAAATTACGTAAAAACTTAACAGAATCGTACTGCGATTGCAATTCGCCATTGATAATTGTTTTTCACGTAGAGCATTATTATTTGAAACGTAACAAGTAAAATGCATTATGCATTATCATTATTTCAACACGAAATCACGAATGTCAGAACGAACAAGACTAAAAAACGTTGGTACTACTATATTATACGAGTAAAATTATTATGTAAGTTCATAATATCCAAGCAACAGATTTTTACTCAATGCATATTTATATAATTTTAAAAATTTTAGTATGTAAAAATGACGATTTAAAAGAGCTTGTAAAAGTCTTTCAAATATACTTTTAAACTTTAAAGAATATTTTGATTTGTTGGAATATTTTGATATGACAAAAATATCTACCCATACGATACTTTTAAGAATTAGTCGGGAACCAAAATCAAAATAAATCCACGACAAAATCGGAAGAGATAGTTTCATTTATAATGTCAAAGATTCGCGTAAACCTAAGAAAGTATTAATTAAGTAATAAATATGGCTAGTCCCTGAAACTGCTGAACCGATTTAAACGAAACCCTTACTGACATTTGATTTAAGTTCTAAATTTTATAATGTAATTAACAAAAATGAAAACCGACTTCAAAACGTTACAAATCGAAACTAAAAAGAAAAGAAAATAATTTTAATTACTTAGTTATTGTTGGAGTCGGTGCCAGCCAAGAAGGAGAGTTTTATCCTGCCTTTGCAATGAACTTTTGAACGGATATTTTGATTATATTTACAAATTGATACATTAATTAAATTGTATTAGGATTATTTTGCTTTGGCTGACATACAAAAGAAAAATTTTTGAAATCGGCCCACAGACGGCGGAGAAATCGGTGAACATCTATAAAAAAAAAACATACAACGGAACATATAACCTCCTCCTTTTTTGAAGTCGGTTAAAAACTAAAAAGTGACGATTCGAGCGACCAAGAAGAATACTACAGATAACACTTAGATTACGTGAATTATATATATTTTAGACTAGCGACTCACCCTCGCTTCGCTCGGGTTCGTCCCTAGGTTAAGCTGCCTTGGGTTACATTATTGGAGTTTTAGTAAGAATCCCTAATTATTTTAAAATATAATATAGTCTATGTAACTCGGGAATTGTGTAGCTTCCCAATAGTGAAATAATTTTTCAAATCGATTCAGTAGTTTCCGAGCTTATTCATTGCATACAAACCAACAAACAAATAAACAAACAAAGTTTTCCTCTTTATAATATTAGTGTAGATATAGATAAAATTACGTCTATATATAATTTTTAAACGGCTTTCCAAACGTCCAAATAAAAATCCAAAATATTCAAAAAACCTACTTTAAATAGTTTAAATACCTATAAAATATCAATAAATAATGATTCTAATAAGACTTACAAAACAGTACATCCTGTGAAATAATCAATATCCGCTTTCCATAGGAAGTGATTCAATAGATTTATCACTGAATCATTGATCATCTAGTTGAAAAGATTATCCATTCCAAGAATGGCGATATTTATGACGCATGTAAACTAATTTTTTCTACGGTGAAGGAAAACACTGTAAGGTATTACATGAAAGAACGTAGAAAGTTAAAAAAAAGGTGAAGTCCACCCACCCGTACTTGGCTTGCGTGGTGGGCTATAATGCCCCTCGCATTGAGTGGCCTATCACTCAAAGTGAGTTCTTGAAATGAGCTAAAAATATATACGGTACGTTAACATCAAAAAATTAATTTTTAAAATTTTGCTTGTCTGTTTGTTCCGGCTAATCTGTGAAACGGCTGGACCGATTTTGACGGAACTTTCACTCGCAGATAGCTAATGTTATAAGGAGTAACTTGTGCTACTTTTATTTTAAACATTTTATTTATTTTAACTTATGTATGTTTATCTCTTATGTGATCCCGGAAAACCTGCTATCATCAAATTTTATCAAAATTTGTTCATTCTTTTTCTAGTGGTGAAGTTACAGAAAGACAAACAGAATAACATCACTACATAGTATAACACAGTCGCTTTCTCTGTCCCTATAGCCCTTTGTATGCTTAAATCTTTAAAACTACGCAACGGATTTTGATGCGGTTTTTTAATAGATAGAGTGATTCAAGAGGAAGGTTTATATGCATAACTAGCGGACCCCGTGGCTTTGCCTGTGCTAAATCTAGTGAAGAGCCCGAGCGAAGCGAGGGCGAGTCGCTAGTAAATACTAAAAAGTAAAACTATAATACCTACATACTTAGATTATTTTATCTGTAGTTTTATTTAACGAAGTGTCTATTCATCCGATAAGCGGACGAATAAATAAAATATTATTCGTCCGACAATTGGTGTTTGATATATCGCGACTGAGACTTTTTTGCTTCTTAAATGGCTCAAAGAGAAATCAATTTGTTTTTTAAGTTTTAACATACTCGTGAATGCAATTGCGGACGTTTCTATAGTACTTTTTACAAAATACCATTTTCTTGTACATTGTTTTGATGGGACTCTCAGGGAGTGTTAGTAACGTAAATTTCATAGGACGACTCTATAGAGCCAGCTCTTTTACATATAAAAACTCTTGGACTTATTAAAAGTGGGTGGGATCTAAATAATAAATTATCAGCTCGGTAGGTTAGGGTTATTTTTTTTTTTTTTGGCATAGGTATATCCTGCACATAAAAATCGCTTATTTTATATTAGAAATCAAAGAAGTGATAGATATTCGTACAAACCGACAATAGTCGGACGAATAATATATTTTTTATTAATACGATTATCGGATGACTAGCAACAGCCTTTAAAATAATTTAGTCATCCAACAATTGTTGGACGACTAAATTATTTTACTCGTCCAACTAGCAGACGACTAGCATCAGCCTTTATTTAAATATGCCTTTTTACTACTGCAAGGGGTTGTTCTCCCTTCAAAACAATAATCGCATAATCCATACTGGCCTGTGTGTAGTGTAGATAGAATCAACAGCCTAAAAAATAATTTTCAAGCTTCTAGCTCTAAAATTGACGATACTTCCTTACAACTTTTCATCCCCTTACAACCCTTTTTCGCATTAAAAAGTAACCTATGTCCTTTCCCAGGCTCTAGACTATCTGTATACCAAATTTTATTTAAATTGGTTCAGTAGTTTTAGCGTGAAAGTGGGACAGACAGACAGACATATGGAATTACTTTCGCATTTTTAATATTCGTAATGATTAAATCATTACATTTTTTTACTGAACCTCATAACTCTAATTACTAGTTTGAAAAGAAAAAGATTCTCCAAAAACCAAAAAAAAATTTAACGTACAGATTTGACTAACCTACAATTATTATATGTATAGATTTACAGAATACGCCCGAATTAAAACAAAGTCGCTTTCTCTGTCCATATATCCCTATGTATGCTTACATCTTTAAAACTACGCAACGGATTTTGATGCGGTTTTTTTAATAGATAGAGTGATTCAAGAGGAAGGTTTTTATGCATAACTAGCGGATCCCGCGGCTTTGCCTGGGCTAAATCTAGGAGAGAGCCCGAGTGAAGCGAGGACGAGTCGCTAGTTGATTAATATTTCAAAGAGTTTAGTTTCCATCGAAAATATTCACAAATTAACTTTAAACAAGTACTATCGTATCACTATCGCCCTTAGACAGCCCTTATCTGTTATCAGTTGAATTTGGATATTGATAAGGAAAGAATCATATTGATAAGAGGCGTGTATATCGAAACACTCAGGTAGTGAATGCAGGGCGTGGTGGTTTAGTTGTATTATAGTGCGATTTTAATGTTATTTTGGTGAATATAGTTCAAAAATATGGGTTATAGAGAAATTTTGTTTACCGCTTTATTAGTGGTGAATGCGCACGCGCAAAATTGTAAGTATTATTATGTAATTCTTATTGCCACTTCTGTGAGTTTGTTTACTCTATGGTCCGCTCGATATTTTTTATGGAAAAATTATAGTTAATTATGGGCGTTGTTGTATTTTTTCTATCGGGTAAATCATTATTTTAAATGAACTTTGGTATTAAGATAGTTTAAAACCCTGGTAATTAGGTATTCTTTATCCCGAAAATCATCCCTTAAGGGGGTAGAAGGGTAAAGGAAATTTGTCAAATCAATTTTTCCAAGTAAGTTAAAAAGTATCTAGGGACAAAGCGAGTGAAGCGAGGATGAGGTCATAGTATTAAATAAAATTGTCACTGTTTATTAAAAACGTGTAATACCATTAAAGTTACTTTAAATACATAATTATAGCTCTTTAAAATGTGATTCATAATATTTTTGTAGCGGAAAATTTCCATTAAAAGATTAATAAATGAATACGTATGACTGTGTAGGTAACAGACAGTGGTAGCCCAGTGGTAACGGGCTCGCTTGGATAACCGAGTGATGCGGGTTCCAATCCGGGTCTCGCACCTCTGATATTTTCATGTGCGAATCACTTCTATCATGATTACCACTTGTCTTACGGTGAAGGAAAACATCGTGGGGAACCTGCATATCTGAGAGAAACTAGAAGTTTTCGTAAGAAATGTAAAAGTCCGCCAAAACGCACTAGGCCAGCGCGGTGGACTATGTCCTGATCCCCCTCGTAATGAAGGGAGGCCTAGCAGTGGGACGATGAAAGGGGCAAAATACGTGTAGATAGCATTAGCTTTATGAGACCATTATGCGAAGAGTTCCAACTATAAAATATTTAATTTGATTCTTATCGATTCAGCCTTTTTCAAGTGGCACTCTATATAGACATTCTATACCAATTCAACTAAATGATAGTAATGCCATTTATGTTTGCTAATGTAATTGATGCCTGTGACGTCATATTTTCTAATTCTAAAAAAATAAAGAAAAAAAAATGTCGAAAAATCTAGACAATTTTAATATGGCAACCTTTTAGGACCATTAAGTATGATTTCTTATTATACTACCTTATGCCTACGGATTAGCTCGCGTGATAATTAGGGCGGACAGCATAGGTCGTCCGATCCCAGAATCTATGCCCTAGCTAAGTTCTACAATATGTATTCATACCCATTAACTATACCTAATAGATGACATGCTAGTCATAAATAAATAAATATGTTGGGACATTATTACACACAGCGCCATCTAGTTCCGTTGTAAGCTACGAAGCTTGTGTTACGAATACCAGATAGTTGATATACAGTGCACATGTATAACTTTTAAAAATATATAAATTATAAATATATGTATATATGTTTTTATACTTAGTATAGTACTTTAAATAAGATATTTTTCGTCAGTAAAATTAGTATTTTTTATTAAATTTCATCAAAATCTGTTCAGTTCAATCACAGACAGACAGACCAATAAAAATTTGGATTTTTTTTATATGTACAGATAGATTGTGCGAACTAAATGTAAACTGTACATATTACTATGTGTGTTGATAATAAAAATCTTATCAGTGTACGCCGACGCCACCTTATTACGAAATATCTTTTTTTATACATTACTAAGTTAGCCTTCGGCATATTGTTTTTAAGTTAAACTAGTCATTGTGACGGATTTTATTTCTTGGAAATAAGATAATGAACTTAATGATATTTACTTAAATCAATTTGTGTGTTTCGGTTTGTTTGACCCTACTTGTTATGCCAACGGTCGCGGGTTCGCTTCCCGCTAGTGGCATTTGTTGAGCACTATTGTTTGGGCTTGTGATAGGCGATTATATTTATAATATGCCACGTAGCTTACCATGGAATTAGATTACATACTCTAAAACTACCTAGATTTTATATATACGAATTGAGAACCTTCTCCTTTTTTGAAATCGGTTGAAAAGACTTACTCCTACATTTGAGACACTGTTACATTTCATCTTCATCTTACCAACTTTCATCAAAATCTATACAGTGAATTTCTCATGAAGCCGTCACAGCAAGACAAAACTTCATATAACTATAGATTAGGTATCTGTATAGATAATTAATTATTAATTAATAATGTCTATTTTAATAGGATTTTTCATAAAATATTTAATGTTTCGATATATTCGACTTTCAATATAATTATATGTATAGATGTATTACATCATTGCAATTAAATGCTACATGAATCAGCGACCCACCCTTTAAGGACTCTTATCTGTAGATAACACGACCGTTGCATGATAACCGTTGAATTCTTTAGGTAGTCCGTTATTTTCCGGGAAGTTGTGATTGGAAATGCCATATCTATATGTAAAATGATAGGCTGTTTGTTCGTCACACAGAATGACTATAGTAATAATTTGACTTTAGAAAGCTTGGAATAGTCTATCTGCCAGTTTCTATAACTCTATCTACCGATAGACCGGTAGATACTTTCATACGATTTTGACAGGTTGTAACTTTTAATGTGTAAAACTGGCAGTAAATCAGTACATCAGTACATATAAATATAACTGAAATGTCTGTTTCTAATTTCAAATTAACAGCTTTTTACTAAATGCATATGAAAGTATACACGGTACTTATATCAAAAATCAATGTTAAAAAATTTATCTGTCTGTCTGTTCGTTCCGACTAATCTCTGAATCGGCTGGATATATTACCGGGGGTATTTACAAAATGAATGCCCCCAGCGGGACTCAAACCCGCGACCGCTGGCGCAGAAAATAGGGACTTTCGCTTTTATATATTTAGATTATTATAGTTTTTTTCCTTTCTTCACAGATCGTGTTTGTATTCCTTCTACGAATACGGTTCTGTGCCAGAGTCTAGACAGAGATGGAAGCCAAGCTATCTGCGAATCCGTTCCTTCTAAGTAAGTATAAAATATGCTAATTAAGGAAACTAGTGCGTATTTGACGAATTTCGACAAGAAACATTATGTATATACTTAGATTAAAATTAAGCGTTTTTTTACTTTACTAAATGCCGGAAAAATACAATTTGTTAAAATTTTGCCTGTTTGTTTGTTAACCAGTTAATCTTCGAAACGGCTGAACGGATTTTGACAGGGCTTCATTGGCAGATAGTTAATGTTACAAGGAGTAACTATGGCTACTTTTAATTCTGAAAGCTAAATAGAAATTATACCATATTTGGCCCGATCCGAGATTCGAACCCTAGATCTTCGGATACACGCCAGCCAGTATAATACCGAGGCACTAATTATACTAATATTTTTTGGAACATTTTTACAACATCGCCATCCAGTTATGTGATAAGCTATGCTTGTGTTTCGGATACCAGATAGTTCATGAACTACATAATATAACGTTTAAATACATACATATTATAAATATAAACACCCATGACTGAAGTACAAACATTCGTGCTTAACAAATGAATGCCCCCAGCGGGACCCGAACCCGCGACCGCTGGCGCAGAAAGTATCGTCACTACCAACTGAGCCAAACGAATCGTCGAATTATTCATATAATAAAATAAACTTTATTTTGTTTTATTCTAGAATCGACTGTGCAATCAAGTTGGCTAGAGGACAAGCTGATATTGGCGTGTTTTCTGAAGAAGAAATGGTACTCCTTTCACAGCATCAGCCAAATGTTAATCGTGTGGTAGCTTCCATCAGGGATCTGTCCAGAATTGACCGTACGTATCTTTCACTATTATCCTTTTTTTGAATTGGTTAAAAAGTTATATTACGCATGTGCTTAAGAGTTGCAGTTGTTTGCAAAACGGGTCGGTAATTTAGTCTATATAATATGGAGATATAATATAAAATGGATCACTAAACTCAAAAAGGGCTGGACTGAATTATTTTTTTTTGTTGGGGCTGTGTTATTAGAGTAATCTATACTAATATTATAAAGAGGAAAACTTTGTTTGTATGTTTGTTTGTTTGTTTGTTTGTTTGTAATGAATAGGCTCAAAAACTACTGGACCGATTTCAAAAATTCTTTCACCATTCGAAAGCTACATTATCCACGAGTAACATAGGCTATATTTTATTTTGGAAAAAAATAGGGTTCCGTAAGATATTTGGGTTTTTCGGACACAAGGTGTAAAAAATCAACCAGAAAAGTTACTTATTTTGCTTACACTTCCTAAAGTATAAAAGATAGGACCTTAAAATGTTCTAATTAATTGTAGATCTTATAAATATCTACAAAAAAGTCCGCGACACACTATACCTATCTATGTCGAGTGAGGCACAACAACCATTTCTTTATTTAAAAATATTGAATTTTTTTTGCACTACATTTAAACGCGTTTATTTTACTCATGCTATCAATCCTTATAAAAATAAATTATTTCATCACTAACTACAGTAATTTATGTAGATAATAATATTTGGTCTTTGAATGATAAAAATTGGACGTGCTATAGCAATGTTTGTATGAAATTTCTTCTTTTTTTGTGCTACAAACCTTAAACTTGACAGGGAGATAGTTAATAGTTAGTAAATGCCCGCAAAGAACGAATTTTGTGACAGGGCCGAATTAAGGAGGTCTAAGGGCTCTCGCCAGTTTGTATGAAATGCCTTAATTTTTTGTGCTACAAACTTTAAATTTGATAGGGAGGTAAAATTATAGTTTGTGATCGTTCGCTAAAAACATATTTTGCATCAGGGCCTGATTAAGGAGGTCTAAGGGCTCTCACAAGTTTGTATGAAAATTCTTCAGTTTTTGTGCTACATACTTTAAATTTGACAGGGAGGAAGTTAATAGTTAGTAGACATCCATTAAAAATGTATTTTGGAACGGGGACGGATTTATGTGGTCTAAGGGCTCTTATTTGTTTGTATGAAAGATTTTAATTTTTGTATGCCACAAACATAAAATTTAATACAAACTTAAAATTTAGCTGGGAGGTAGTTAATAATCAGTAGACATCCGCAAAGAACGATTTTGCGACAGGGCCGGAGTGAAAAGTGCAAGGGCTGTCGCAAGTTTGTATGAAAGTCCTTCACCTTATGTACTACAAACTTTAAATTTTGTGGAGAGGTAGTTATTGTAAGTAGAAGACCTCTAAGAATTTAGAAAGGGTTTTGAACAGGGCCGGATTAAGGTGGTTTAGGGAGTCTCGCAAGTTTGTATGATGTTCCTCTATCTTTTCTGCTACAAACTACAGACTTTTTGGCAGGAAAGTAGTTTTTGTAGTTAAGTAGAAGTCCGCTAATAACGGATTTTGCTACAGGGCCGGATTAATGAGTTCTAAGGGCTGTAGCAAGTTTCTATGTAAGTCCTTTATCTTTTGTGCTACTAACTTAAAATCTGGCGGGAAGATAATGAGTGGTCAGTAGACATCCGCTAAGAACGAATTTTGCGACAGGCTCTCATTATTTTGTATAATAGTCCTTCATTTTTTCTGTTACAAACTTTAATTTTAGCATGGAGGTAGTTAATAGTTAGGTGACGTCCGCAAAGAACAAATTTTGCGACGGGTCGAATCGAGGAGGTCTTAGGGCCATAGCAAGTTTGTATGAAAGTCTTCATCTTTTGTGCTACGAACTTTATATTTGGTACGAAGGTGGTTAATTGTTGGTAAAAGTACGCTAAAAACGTTTCTTTTTCTATAGGGCCGGATTAAGATGGTGTTAAGGCTTCATAAGTTTTTGAGATACCTTCATTTTTTGTGCTACAAGTTTCAAATTTCGCACTGAGTTAGTAGATAACTTTTACGATATTACAAATCGGACACTCCATTCAAATGATGTTACGAATTTAAAAATAATAAAAATAAAATAACGCGCAGCACAGCGGGCAATGTGGAGAGGGACGGGAAGCCAAGAGCAGGAGAGGTAGCCGCGCCGCTCAGGAGTATATTAACGATGGGTTCTGAAATAGCTGGAGTAATTTTTGAGAATTTTCAGGCAATCTACAGATCATCTGATTGCGAGTGATCGAATAATGATTAGTAGCGATTAAAAAAATGCGGGCGAAGCCACGGGTACTGCTAGTATCTAATAAAGGGCCTAAAAATAAATTTTAAGCTTCTCGCTTTTAAAATGACGTAATTCTACATAAACTTTCATCCAGTATTTCAACCCTTTACAGCCCTTTTTTCGCCTTGAAAAGTAGTATTTCCTTTTTCAGGCTTTAGACTATCTGTGTACAAAATTTCAGTTAAATAGGTTCAGTAGTTTTGGCGTGAAAGCGCAACAGACAGACAGTTACGTTCGCATTTATAATATTAGTGATATTAGTAAGGAAAATACATTGACGTCTAATTTTGCAATACATCATCGATCGTTGTTATGAGGTAAAATCTTTATATATAAAATTCTCGTGTCACAATTTTCGTTCCCATACTCCTCCGAAACGGCTTGACCGATTCTCATGAAATTTTGTGAGCATATTGAGTAGGTCTGAGAATCGGCCAACATCTATTTTTCATCCCCCTAAATGTTAAGGGTAGTCCACCCCTAAATTTTTATTTTTTATTTTTTAGACATTTTTTTTCCTACAGATCAACCCAATGAGGTTGATTAGCAATTAAAAAAATGAACGCGGGCGAAGCCGCGGGTACAGCTAGTCTAATATATAAAATTCTCGTGTCACGGGGTTCGAACTTGAACTCCTCCGAAACGGCTTGACCGATTCTCATGAAATTTTGTGAGCATATTGAGTAGGTCTGAGAATCGGCCAACATCTATTTTTCATCCCCCTAAATGTTAAGGGTAGTCCACCCCTAAATTTTTTTTTTGAAATAGTCATTGTTAACGATACTGTTGCCTATGTTTAGGTACGTATTGTAGGTTTATGGTCAAATGTATGGTTTTAGAATGTTTGTCTGTCTGTTTGTGACCGTATCACGAGAACACCACTGGACATATATTGATAAAATGTGGTATATTGATAGCTGGTTTTACTGGTCAACATATAGAATACTTTTTACTGCGAAAAAATATCTTATCTTAGAGAAATGTGTACTAATGTACGTAGAGTCGAAAACGACCCTACCCAAAGTCGCTAGTCCGTAATGAAAACTTCGTCTAATATTTTTATTCATTTCTGTACATCTCTTTAGAACAATTCGCCTTCGAAGCGGTGGCTATTGTACCAGCAAGTCACACAGATGGTTTTGAAGGTCTTCGAGGTGGTAGATACTGTCACCCAGGCTTTGATCAAACTGAACTTCGTTGGTCACCTCGTGTGTTGAAGACCTTGGAAAAAGTGGTATGTATTTACATATATTTTTTACTAGACTTAAGTTAACAAAATGTTTATAAATTAAAGTTAAATAAGCAAAAAGCGGAGCTTTGTGAGGGCTCGCGTAATTTTTCTAACGGGTAATAATTTTTAAGACAGTTGAGTTCCTTTTTAATAGTTATAAAATTATAATTTTTTGACAGAAAACACATCTAGATATGAAGTTAAATTACTATGTTAAAGTACCAATCTATAGGCGTGATAGATTTTCAGTAAAGTCTACCACAGAAAGCTCAGTGTGCTTACTCTTGAAACTAATTTCAATTCGAATCTAATGCCAATACGATTCCAATGTCAATTTTGCAGTCACGTGATTCGGTACTCTTGAAAACAATATTGTCAACATTTGATTGAAATTGGGATTGCCCCGCCATTATTTTGTTAAGAGTGAAGTTAGCTATGTTTCGGGCCGCAATAGTGTCGTTCTACTAATTACGATAAATCGGTAATAGAGCTTTAAAATGCTTTAGCCTTTTAAAAAAAGGTTAATAAATGAATATAATATAAGTATTGGTTTTATTGATTAATTGTAACGTATTAAATACATTCGTGAGTAAAAAATGATTTAAATCATAAAGTTAACCACGACTTTGGCTTCATACGGTAGGTCTTTGCCTGCTTAGGACCAAAAAAAAGACAACGTCAAAGTTCTTCGATTTCAAAATTTAAGTCGAAGTAGTTTAATTAAAGTTGTGGAATAGTGTTAAAATATTAATAAAATATATGATTTTACAAAATTTAAAAAAACATTCCGATAGACCTTTTTAATATTCGAAGGAAATTTCACTATCAGGTATACTATATGCTCGTTAGAGTTTTTGTCTGTCTTCTTGTGACCGCATCTCAAGAAAACCGATGAACATTTTTTAATTACATTTGGGTTATAGTTGTAAAAATTAATAAAGTTACGCATCCATCCAAGAGATTATATATATGTCGCTGCTTTCGAGCTAATAAAAATATGGCGTTGGAATATCATCGGGGGATATAGCTCAGTGGTAGAGCATTCGACTGCAGATCGAGAGGTCCCCGGTTTAAACCCGGGTGTCCCCTTGAGTAGTATTTTTTTTAATTAGTATTATTATTTATAAATTACTGCTTATTAATCACATTACTTTAAGTTTTTTAAAGTTCTAACATAGATACTTATATAATTATGTTTAAATAAAAAAAGGAAGTCTAGGATCAGCCGTTCTGCGTAAAATATTTAAAAATAATATTTTGTCGCTTTCAAATCAAAATATTATTATTCAGCATAGAAATTGTAACAATTTCTTACTGAACGTCATGAGTCTACCGCCAGTTCGGAAAGAAGAAACCTCTGACCTGAGAAGAACTGGCGAAAGAAACTCAGCTGGACTAATATTTTTTATCTATTAACTGGCGTCTGCTTTTATGTGACATTTAAAGAAAAAATAAAAATAAAGTAAGTTCTTTTTTTTCTCTGTAGGTCGCAAAAACAGATGTTTGTCCTGATATAGACAGAAATGGCAAGACTGCTGAGGAGTTGGAAGTGGAAATCCTTAACCGGTTCTTTGGTAGTGCCTGCCGTCCTGGACCTTGGAGTGCAAATGCCACTGTCGACGCTGATCTCAGTATGTATAATACACTTTATATACGTTTGTGTGGTAATTGACTTATAGGGATGCAGATCTTGGGTACTTGGGTTTGAATCTTGGGTAGGTCAAACAGAAATACAGTACTTCTGCGTCAAGGTTCTTAGTTTCATTTAAATTACCGTGAAAGAGTAACAAATATACATACAAACTTTCGTTTTTAATTTTTGTTAAGTGACCTTACTGTGCCAGCGGTCGCGGGTTCGAGTCCTTTGGGGGCATTCATTTGTTGAGTACGAATGTTTATACTCCAGTCATGGGTGTTTATATTTATAATATGTATGTATTTAAAGTTATATATGTGTAGTGTATCAGCAATCTGGTATCCGTAACACAAGCCTCGTAGCTTACCACGGAACTAGATGGCGCAGTGTGTAATATTATCCCAACATATATATTTTTCATTTTTACTTTTAGGAAACCGTTACCCATCACTTTGCTCTCTCTGCGGTGAAAACTCAGGTTGTTCAACATACACTATTGACATGGGCCCTAATATTGCTGGTGTTCAGAACAATAATAGACATATCCAAGCATTGGAATGCTTGAGATCCAGTTTCGGCACTTCTAATAACAGTGAAAATAGTAACAGCAGTAGAGGTGTTGCGTTTGTTGCGTGGCAGCATGCACGAGATTTCTTCAATGTAAGTATTCAGCCCTTTGCTGGGCACGGGCCCACTTCTGGGTACGGGCCTACCTTCAATACGAGGGGACCAGGCAATGGTACACCACACTGGCCTAGTGCGGGTTGGCGGACTTCACATGTCTTTCGAAAACTTACTAGGTTCTCTCAGACAGGTTTCCTCACGATGTTTTCCTTCACCGTAAGAAAAGTGGTAACAATGATAGAAAAGATTCGCACATAAAAATATATGAGGTGCGAGACCCGGATTCAAGCCGGCATCACTGGGTTATACAAGGGAGTTCGTTACCACTGGTACTCAATGTAAGTCTTTCTCTTTAAATCCTATTTCCAAGTAAACGATTTGACTATAATATTGAATATAATATAATATCGGAACGGCAAAATAAGCTACTGGCATGACTAAGTTACTTTCGAAAAACATTTTAAATTCATACAGTGTAAAAATGTGTAAAGAGGTCTAAAGTAATAATTTCCATTTAAAGAACCGCAACCCGCAAGAAGCAACATCGTTTGCCGCACTCTGCGAGGACGGTTCCACTCGAGTGTTGACAACTGAAGTTCTTACTTCCCAAACGGCACCTTGTTCTTTCGTTAGACAACCCTGGGGAGGGATCGTAGCAACCACGTAAGTTTTATACCTAACTTTTTTTTCTCATACCTGTAGGTATACTAGGGTGGCACAAAAAAAAACCGGCCATTTTTTTTGAGTCTCGTGTGAAAAAATGATAGTTTTTGGCGTTTTAAGAGCCCTCTCCAAAGGACAGCTAAAAAAAATTTTTTAAGAGGTCGCTCCAAATTTTTTTTATTTCAAAAATCGTTAAAAATATAATTTTTTATTTGTAAAATTTTTTTCTCGCTACGGTATAATTTTGTAGACCAAAAAAATTGTAGTTTTTTTTGCGTCACCCTACTGTATACTGATGCTTACTGCACGGTGGTGACTAGCATGTACGGTCGCACACTGGGAGGTCCTGGGTTCGCATACCGGGTCGGGCCAAGTTTAGTTATTGAGTCATTCTGCTTCATAAGTCTCAGTAGCAGCCCGGAGTTGGGAAGTTGACGGCGTGTCTTAGAGAACACGTAAAGCCGTCGGTCCTGTGCCTTGCTTGTTTATTTAGTAAGTAACGCTAGCAGTACTTCTTCTTCTTCTTCACTTCTCCCGCATTTAATATTCCGAACCAATCTTCAGAGGATCAACTCTACAAATCCTAAAAAAATAATCAAAATTGCTCCAGCTTTTTAGAGTTTTTACAGTTTTTTTTATTTTTTTTAGATTGAAAGCAGATGAAGTGGCAAACAGTTTACAACAGTGGTGGCCCAATGGTACTAACCCAGCGTCCGGCTCGTGGCAGTCATCTTTGTTCGCTGGTATAGTGGGAGGAACCAGCGCGAGGGTCACATTTGGACAAGTCGTGTCTCCACAGAACTATACTGACGGAGGTATGTTAGTGGGAAATTTCATATATTAATAATTACATAATACAGATATATAATAATAATTACAGTTTGTTTGAAACATATTAAATAAGTAGCATTTCAGCCTTGCTTCACTCGGTTGTTTAGCCAAAAAAAAGCAAGAGGGTCACTACAAAATGAGCCAGATGCTTCATCAAAGTGGTGTTAAATACACATAAGATATTTTACATTATGTATTGGTTGAATATTGAACTCCTCCTAAACGGGTGGAGCGATTTTGATGAAATGTTTTGTGTGTGTTCGAGAATGAAATGTATTTCTTTAATTAATATTAATAATAAATGACATATTCAATTATAAACAAGTCGTTGCTAGGCAACGTTGTTTCGCGCACGCGTACTGAAACACTTCACCGGGAGCAAAAGTTTATAATTTCAATGTGTACAGGACAGCGTCTGTCAGGGCCGCTAGTAGTCTATAAACTGGAAATAAACCGAATGTTTTTCTTTCACAGTTCGAACCTTTCCTACTGTCGATGCATCTTCGTCTTGCCTTTCTCCTCTCCGCTGGTGTACGATCTCTAATGAGGAATACAACAAATGTGTGTGGATTAGAAGCGCAGCTCACACGCTGGGCATCGAACCTGCAATCTCTTGCCAACGACGAAACAACACCTTTGCTTGCTTTTCTGATATAAGAAACGATACTGCCGACTTCATTGCAGCTGCTTCAAACTATGGATATCTTACAAGACAGTACGTATGACCATTTTTATCTATAGTTTTGAATTAATTGAGCTTATTATGGTTATGGCAAAATCTTTAACTTTAAGGAATTTTTCAAGAACTAATCAATATTGGAAACCAGATATTGACATGGTTTCAAAAACTAGGTTTTCTTAGACATAGCGCGAGTGAAGTCGCGGGTTCCGCTAGTTATATATATCTAACCTGCCTTTTGAATCACTCTATCTATTAAAAAAACCGCATCAAAATCCGTTGCGTAGTTTTAAAGATCTAAGCATACATAGGAACAGACAGATAGCGCGAAGCGACTTTGTTTTATACTATGTAGTGAAGGCTTCCTCATAAGTTGCAAGTGCAAGACCCGGTAGAGGAGATGAATCCACAACATTTGTTTTTTTTTATCTAAGTGAAGTTATCACTATCCTACTAATGATTTGCAAAAGAATTTCATTGCTTTCAAATTTACTGAGCCATTATTATTATTTATATATATATTACACACCGCCATCTAGTTCCGTGATATGCTACGAGGCTTATGTTACGAACACCAGATAGTTTACAAAAAAACATTAAAACTTTTAATACATACATATTATAAACACCCATGACTTGAGTAGAAACATTCTTGCTTAACAAATGAAAGCGGGATTCGAACCCATGATCGCTGGCACAGCAAGTACTTAATTCAGTATTTTCACCAAACACAGCATTATAATTATATGAAATATATAATTTTAAAATATTTTGCAGGCATTTTAGATTATCTCCAGTGAAGTTAGTACAGAACTCTCGCAGCAACCCAGCGGCATTCTCTCGTATCGCCGCCTTACTCAAAGAAACGTCTGCGTCTAACGATATTACTCGTTTTGAGAACCTACGCAATAGAAAAGCTTGCTTCCCAGAATTTGGAGGGATTGGTACGTATATTTGATTTTAATTTTTATTATTAAGGCAGTGGAAACGTATTCGCTTGGGTTTCCCTGTGAAGGAACTTCAAATCTCGGGTTCATCTTTTTCATCATTATCATCATCATCATCAGCCTTTTTCAACGTCTCACTGCTGGGCACGGGCCTCCTTCAGTACGAGGGGGGTCAGGGGGCTATAGTCCACCGCGCTGGCCTAGTGCGTGTTGGCGGACTTCACATGTCTTTCGAAAACTTGTTAGATTTTCTCAGACATGCAAGCATTCCTCACGATGTTTTCCTTCACCGTAAGACCAGTGGTAATCATGATATATATGATTCGCACATGAAATTATCAGAGGTGCGAGACCCGCATTTGAACCCGTATCACTCTGTTATCCAATGGGCAATGATACTTTTTATATGCAGCGTATCATTTCTCACATGATAATTTGTCTCACGGTGAAGATCGTAAGTTATCGAAAGACATGTGAAGTCCGCCCACACTCGACCAGTGTGGTCCATGCCCTTAGTATTAAAGGGCCTGTTGCCAGCAATGGAACGGTAAAAAAGTCTGGAAAATGTTCTTAAGCAACACATGCCTTATATAACTAACTAGCCTTTTCCGCGGCGCCGCTTGTGTTCTAAAGATTGAAAATCAAAAGAAATATTTTTCTCCCGCTTTTGCAATATTTTTAATTTATGATCCGCTCCTATTTTCAATTCAGACGAGTAGTTAGAGATTAGCGCGTTCAACCAAACAAACAAAGAAATAAACTCTTCAGCTTTATAATATTAGTATAGATTAAGAGAATTTCAATGAAATAATCAGTTGTTTTAACAATTTTTGTCTAATATTATAAATACCATAAACGAAAAAGCAGAAAATTTTCTTACTATTTCCACATTTTTACTACCTCAGTGGCTGTTTGCATGTTTGGCCGCAGATTGGGGGTCCTAGTTTTGAATCCCGGGTCGGACAAATTTCAGTCATTGAGTGCTGTCAAGAATTTTTTAGTAACAGAACGGTGTTGTGTTGTCTTAACTCTCACTGGTCGTGTTATCACATTATTTATACAGACAAATACACATACATTTTTTTCCATTTATAATAGGAATCTATATAAATAAAATGATAGAGGTCTGCGACTGCAGTTGTGCGCGCATCACGGAAAAACTACTGGATAGATTTCAATGAAACTTTCTAAGTTTTATTTCTTAGACACTTGGCCCTTATCAAAAAAAATGATTGCGATATCTTCATTTAATAAAAAGTTAGTAAAGTTTCAAGAAACAACGATTTGTGCACTGCGTGTTCAGTGATGTATGTTTCCTTCTCGGGGAGTAGTGGGGCAAGCGGCGTAGCGCGCATGCGGAAAACTTTGTTAATATTTCAAGCAACGCGGACGAAGTCGCGGGTATCAGCTAGTCTATAATATATCTATAGCTAAAAATATAAACAACTTTACAGCATACGTTTCGTTCTTGCGAGTGGCGCACGAACGTAGCATCATAAGTGCGTCTGAATGTGACTATGGAAAGGCAGTGGGAGAGTTCTTCGATAGCGCCTGCGCTCCTGGTGCCACTCACAACAGCCATGCCCTTGGAGATAGCGTGAGTTTAATTTATATTTTCCTACAGTCAAAAGTATCTTATTTGTTGACCCGTATAATAATAATGTTCTCCGACCGATTCCGGCCATGGCGGCCAATCTCATTGAGTCTGGCCAACTGCAGGAGATATTATAGTGCAGACACAAGTGCACTCTCTGTTCCTGTCACTCTCATACTCCGGTGGGACGAATACTCGATACGACCAGTGAGAGCTAAGGCGCAGGACCGACGGCTTTACGTGCTCTGCCTCGGCACGGGGGGGGGGGGTGACACACCGCCAACTTCCCAACTCCGGGCTATTACTGAGGCTTACTAAACAGAAAGACTCAATAATTAAACTTGGCCCGACTTGGGATTCGAACTCAGGACCTCTCGATGTATGACCGTACATGACCCGGATAACCAGCTATCATCATACCAAATTTCATCAAAATATGACTAGCGGTTTTCTCGTGACAGACAGACAGACAGACAAAAGTTCCAAAAAGATTCGGCCTCTGTATCCTTAATGATGATAATTTAATATAAGAAGAGAATAGAGAAAGATTTTTCAAATATTATTTAATGTACTGTATGTAACTGTTATGTAATGTGCAATAAAGAATATAATAATAATAATATATGTATAGATGTAAGTAAGCTCTTATTACCTACGAGCGAAGCCGCGGGTTCCGTTTATATATACAAAAACTTGACAAATTATATACTAAAACTTTCCTCGAGAACCACTGTATCCATTGGTGAAAACAGCATGAAAATCGGTGCAGTAGTTTTTGAGTTTATCGCAAACAGACAGACAGACGCGGTGGAGGTCTTCGTTTTATATGTAGTGATTCATATTTCATTATTTTATTAATAATTTTAATTTATCTGTTATATTTGTTTTTCAGAGTTACAATGCGACGAATTTGTGTACCTTGTGTAGGACCAACCAACCTGATACCTGTGAGTAGATTTTCTTTATACTGATTCATAAAGCTTTTTTTTTATTTACCTAATGTGAAAAAATAAGGCAAAAAATAATATTAATCCCGCTGACTTTCTTTCACCAGTTCTTCTCAGGTCAGAGGTTTCTTCTTTCCGAACTGGTAGTAGACTCAAGACGTTTGACAGTAAAAATTGTAATAAGTAATTTTATGCTGAATAAAATATTTTGGTTTTCTTTTTTATTTTAGCTATAGATATAAAAATAATTAAATGAATTTGTTTGTTTGATCTCACTAATATCTGGAACTATCGGCCAGTTGTAAATTTTTTTAATTAAGTGAATATAAATAAATTAAGCAAGCGGAGTCGCTGGCTAAAGCTAGAGGTACAAAACAGCTTGCATATTATTGAAGATAGACCTTTTATTTCAAATCATGCTCTATGCAATGACAAATTTTAATAATTTACTTTCTTAGTGACCATAGCATTCCGAAAATACGTTTTTACAATGTAGTCCGATTTTTATGATTCTGTTTATTATATAGTATAAGAGTTGATCTCATTTAAATTTAAAAAACAAAGTTCATCCCAAATTGATTGTTTTTCACCTACTGAATAATTGGCTTGCTGTTTTCAGTCACATGCCTGTACGATTACTCTAACTTGTACTATGGAAACAATGGTTCCGTGAGATGTCTCTCTGACCCAGCGAGCGATGTAGCATTTGTTGAACTACACAACATTGAAGGTAACTTAAACTTTTCTTTTCTTTATACTTATAATAATAGAGGCAGTTGTAGCACAGTTGTAAATTTTTCTTATCCTTGTACAAGATATAATAATATAGGCAGTGGTAGAACTGTAGTAAAGGAAGAAGGAAAAAGCGGATTCAAACCCAGGTCTCGCACCTCTATGGTTCATTTTCAACGTGGAACCACTTGCCTTACGGCGAAGAAAAGCATAGTGAAGAATCCTGTGTGAAAGATTTGTAATTTGAATTTTCGAAAGACATATGAAGCCCACCAACTCGCATTTGACCAGCCTGATCCCCTTGTATTGAAAGAAGGCCCACGCCCATCTATGGGACGCTAAAAAGGTCTAAATACATACTAGTATAATTATAATATATTGAGACAATATTACAACAGTGCCATCTACTTCCGTGGTAACAGTTTGATTAAATATAACTAGCCAAAGACCCTAAACTGTTATAAATAAAACGATCTTTTCTCATTTATTCACGAATATATCCAGCATTCAGAGATTAGCCGGAACAAACAGACAAAAATTAAAAAACCGTTAACCGTATATAAATAAATAAATATGTTGGGACATTATTATACACAGCGCCATCTAGTACCGTGGTAAGCTATGAGGCTTGTGTTACGGACACCAGATAGTTGATAAACTTCTCATATATAAATTTGAAATACATACATATTATAAATATAAGTATATAACAATGGGCACCTTCATATTACCTATTTTGTACACTAACTAAACTTAATTTTGGTTAGATTCATCATCATCTTCAGCCCTTTTTATCGTCCCACTGCTGGGCACGGGCCTCCCTCAGTACGAGGGGGGTCAGGCCATAGTCCACCGCGCTGGCCTAGTGCGAGTTGGCGGACTTCACATGCCTTTCGAAAACTTGTTAGGTTTTCTCAGACATGCAGGTTTCCTCACGATGTTTTCCTTTACTGTAAGACAAGTGGCAGTCATGATATAAATGATTCGCACATGAAAATATCAGAGGTGCGAGACCCGGATTTGAACCCGCATCACTTGGTTATCCAAGCGACGTGTTACCGCTGGGCTACCACTGTCTTTTTGTTAGATTATTTGTAAACAAATAAATATATTTTGCAATTTTTCAGCTCATCTCCAAGCGGCGGGACTCCAACCAAGCCAGGTTCGAGCTCTATGCAGGAACAACACTCTAGCCCTCACTACCGGCGTCAATATCGACCAAAACTGCCTCCTGGCTTTCGTTGTAGACTCTGAAGTGCTTGTAAGGCGGTAAGTTTTTTTATATACGTACTTAACAAGTCTGTTATAAATTTGTTCATCAAAGATTATAAAGATAAATAAAATAAGTGTCTTTTTGTAATGTCAAAATAATTTTTTACTAGATTCAGTACAAATAAGATATACGCAGTTTACATAATTTCTGTCTGTCTGTCTGTTTGTTTTGGCTTATCTCCGAAACGGTTGGAACATATTTGATAGGATTTTCACTGGCAGATAGCTGATATTATAAGGAGTAATCTGGGCTACTTTTACTTAGAATAGAATTAGCATTTTGCTTATAAATATTAACATAAACCTAGGGACAAAAGTAATTCGCTTGTGTGAAATATACTTAATTATAATCTTTTTTTTTTATTCTGAATTAGTGCTTGACTGCGTTCTACCTGATGGTAAGTGGTAAGGCAGTCGGAGATGATAAGTTGCACTAATTCAGTAGTCACCTATTCACTCTTGCCTTGAAGACACCCATATTGTAATCATCACTACATAGTCGCCTTAATAAACAAAGTCGCCTTTTCTAAATAAACAAAGTCGCCTTTTCTGTCCCTATATCCCTATATCCCTATGTGCGCTTAAATCTTTAAAACTACGCAACGGATTTTGATGCGGTTTTTTTAATAGATAGAGTGATTCAAGAGGAAGGTTTATATGCATAACTAGCAGATCCCGCGGCTTTACCTGTGCTAAATCTAGGGAAGAGCCCGAGCGAAGCGAGGGCGAGTCGCTAGTTAATAATATACAAAACTTTTCATTTATTTGTGTGTGGCTTAGATCACTTGTGTGTGTACATTGTGTGTGTACACAATACATAATTAGCGAAAATCAATAGTAATTTACTTACAAAATATTTTATTTTCAGAAACGACCCACTCCAGAACTCCATTAACGCTTTCCTCGACACCTTAGATTTATACTTTGGATACAACGCAAACTCTCAGTTAATCAACTTGGAAATGTACTCGCCCTTAGATGGAATCAGCAATTTGCTATTCAAAGACACAGCTGTAGGACTTTCAGAGCCTTCAAGCGATTCAACTAATGAAGCAGCACGAAATTATAACGAATTATTCAGACATTTAGACTCTTGTACTAGTGCTGCCCCCTTGCCTGGTATGGCTAGTAAGAATATGGTATCTTTTATCACTTTATTCATCATGATATTTGTAACTAAATACGTTTTGAATTAAAAATTCTAGATGTATAAATTTTTTTGATGATTTAAGCAGTCGTCTCTTAGACTATTTTATACCATTTCAATACAGTTTGGTTTAAATAACATTTTTGTCAGTCACTTCTTAGTCTATGATTTTATATAATTTTTAATAAAATATGAATTACACTTCTAAATTATAATTTTTACAAAATGTAACACAACTTGAAAAAAACTTTTAAATTTTTTTACTTTTAAGATTTATTGACTCAACTTTGTAATACATAAAATGTACAAATTAGTGCAAAAATCAATATAACTTATTTTTTATCATTTGAAGGTAGTTATGAAAAAATTAATAATGTTACCAGTAAACAAAAAAGGCCTGGAAATGGTGTGATTTTATTCCTTTTGTGTGATTTGATCAATATATAGAATATAATAAAAATAACCATCAAAAACATTTTTATTTATTTAGTAAAAAAAATATTTTTTGTGTGTTTAAATAATAAGACTAGAAATAATTTTTATAAGATATTTCATTTCTTTAATTTTAAAGTTGACTCTTAGACTATTATCCCATAGGAGCTGTATTTTTCTGGGATTAAAAGCATCTTATGTACTATTCTATTAAATCTTTATGCTAAATTTCATCGAAATCAGCCGTTCGTTGGATGGTTTCAAAGTCATTAACGGACATAGGTAGAAACAATTTTTATGTAATTTATGAACTTATGAACCAGCTTTAGGAATAACAGCGCTCTGTACGAGATTTTCTACGGCGCCCCTGTACAAAAAAAGGTCAACTCTACTGTTTCTATTTACTACACTTCGGAAATTAGGGCGGTGCCCCCTGCCCTACAGCGGCCCCCTAACGCCGGCCCTGGTCATACTAGAATTATAGGCCAGGAGGTTGTAACGCATTATATCATATTATTATAATTTGACAATATTGTAAGCCAAGTGAATAGAATTAAGTACTTACTTTGTTTTTTAGTGTAAATGGATATTTTTTCTGTTATGGGTCGAAATTTAATATAGATTTTTAATCTATCACTTCAAAAAATGTACGAATGTGAGAAAGAGATAAAACTAAATAGAAAAAAATATAAACATTTTGAAATTATTATTTGAAAAAAAAAATATCACAAATTAATTTACTCATGCTATAAATAAATCTATATACCTACATATCGATTATTTCGCAAGTCGGCTAATTCAGTGTAAGACTTACACAGGAAGTGCACTTCTCAGGAGACACTAAAAATATAACTAAGTCGGAAAGCATGAAATTTTAGATTTTAAAAATATATTGGTTAAAAAAAAGTTAAAATATTTTCGTCTTTTTCGAATTCTTGAATTACTATATATTATTGAATGGTTGTTATCAAAAAAAAAATATTTTTTTGTTTCGAATTCTTAAAAAATATTATTGAATGGCTTAAGATTTTAGCAGTCTTAAACAAATTTTGTGAGACAGAGTTAAATTGGATTTATAGTAAATTTTGACTCATAATACAGAACGATGCATTAACTTGTGGTAAAATGATTGTCATTTTAAATAAACTATGTTTTTCAAATAATTTTGTTTTTATTTTCGAACATCTATACATACATATAAATAAAATTGAAGTGTCTGTTTTTAATATCAAATAAACAGCTTTTCACTAATGTTGGAATAGCACTCAAAATAAAAGACTCACTTATCACTTTTGTTTATTAGCACACTTAAATGATTATAATTTTACAAATAATATACAATAATCGAAACCGCCCACCGCCAAATAATTGGATATTTTAGGAAGTTTAGGAAAGGACGGTAGGAAGGTGTGTATACTGTATACTGTATAGTGATGTCAAGTAAAGAATGTGTACCTAACACTAACAAACGAATTCGATATATTTTAACATATTAATTTAATTTTAATAACTTTTTAATAATTTCGGTGAGGCATTTCACATAAATATTGTATTTCAAACGATAAAATTTTAATTTAGTTCTTTCTAATACAATCAAATACATTAAATATGTTTTTGTCATTGAAGCAGTCATTATTGACGACTAGTGGAACCTACGGCTTCTCTCGTGCTATAAGTTTGCTTTATATACTTATAATGTATCATCGATTGATTCCCCATTAAGTTAAGTTTAATTCCACCCCTCTTTTAAGACAACTACATATAGAACCAGTTCCTGTGTATTAATCTGAAAATACAATATCTTCCTGTAGTAAAGGGTATCCTAAATATTGACCCTAGTAATAATCTATAATTTATTTTATAAAGTTACATCGACTTATTACAAATACACTAAAATTAATGTTACAATATTCAATATACAGTTCAGTATGATTTGCCTCTAGGTGTATACAGTATAAAGAGCAGTGAGTTACTATAACAGAATTACATAATATGTATTAAAAATAATTAACTTTAAAAAAGCAAGCATATGTAACAGACAGAGCTAAAACAAACTATAGCCATTTACAATATAATAATTGATTACCAATGATGATCTTTCAACAAAGGCTAGGGGTCGTCCATAAATCACGTGATGTTTTTAAGCAACTTTTTAGACCCCCCCTCCCCCACTCAAAATCACGTGTATTTTTTACAAAGTACCTTAAAAAATCTGAATATTATTTTTAAATAAAGGTTAACAGGTATAATCTAATATAATTTTGATAAATTAAGCACCGTGATAAAAATTTAAAAATTCTAATTAAGAAGAATAAATGACAAAATAATAATCGTGAAATTTTACTATTGTACCTGAAGCAAATACTGGCTCTCTCACATATGCTCGTTATACTACTGCGGAGAAGGTAAGTCATAGAATAAAGCAGTCATTCTACTCGACATACGACATACTCTACTAAGACGTCATGGCTGTCGATAACCTTATTATTTCACACTTCTGTGTGGACTTCTGCAGCCTTTTTTAAAAGTAAATTTTTTCAAGATCTGTTGTCCTTCCTTATCCATCAAGTTGGGTTCCATAAGAGTCATGCGGAATTCTCATTAACAAAATCAATGCGATTAAGTGGTTTATGTATGGTCTTTGACTGTATCATGTATGCATACCGTCTAGTTTCGGCCGACGGTCAATTAACTTTGAGCACTGGGTACATCACCCGGTGCTAAAGTTCTAAAGTCTAAATAGGTGCTAAAGTCAAAATAGTATTCACTTTTCTTAAACTTTGAGTGCTCATATTCACATATATAAATATAGTAAAAGTTTTTGAGAATATCATTAAAAATGTATAATTCGTCCGTCTGTAACTTATAACTACTACTTTAACAATGTAACGTTACTTATAGTTTATGTATGTCTTTATTTTTATACATGATATTAATGGAAGTATGTCAATACTTTTTATAAGCAATCCAAAGCAATTAAGACCAATCGCTTCATTATTACACTTCCATTCTTACTAATAGCGACGCTTCGTGTGTCTGGGGGAATGTTTGGCCCACCCTATTGGTCTCATCATCTGTTATGAAGAATTTATAATACACGATTTTTTAAAGCATAGCATAGCTTTTAATAGTGCCATTTCTTGCAATAGTAGTTCCCGTACAGGTCTTTTCAGAGAAGTTTTGGAGGTAACTAGGCTTATTATTATAAAAGTTCGGCGATTGTCGCGGCGCATGGGATAATCCCAACGGTGAGTAAAAAAAAATCACGTGATAACTCACTACACCCCCCCTCCCTCCTGGTGATATTTCGTGATTTTTTCCAAACCCCCTCCCCCCCCATTTCAACATCACGTGATTTATGGACGACCCCCTAGGTCAGTAAATCAAAATAAATCTATACCTATACCTACCGCGATAAGTACCAGTGCTCGACAACTCGGAGTTGCTAATCTGTCAGGGCTGTCACATGAGTGATCAGTCGATCATCGTCGCAACGCAAGGTTTTTTGCTCCCACAGGACTGTCACTATTATAATATATTATGTGCTATTAGGAATAATATTTATTTCTAGCTAATAACAAATTGTTTGTTCGATTTTGAATTTTCGCAACATTGAAGTTTAATAATAGGTACTTTAGAGACGATAAGAAATACATACAACACAACATTAAAGTGAAACAACTGTAAATACAAGAAATGCTTTTAAAACCAAGTATGTTCTTATTTATTTTACTAAAAATTTATCTATATTATTAACTATTTATTTTACTTAGCGTACATCCCTGACGCTTGAGCCGTCGTATTGGTAAATTCTGAACACAAAAGAATTGCGCTCTTGTGAGCGTAGTAGCAAGGTATGATTTCGAATGCACCAGGTGCTTTAAAAATTTTGTATGTAATTAAGAGGGCGACTTTTCCCTTTTTTCGAGATCAAATGAGTGCAACTTCTGCTATATTATATATTCTGTGATTTCACTTTTACATGCAAGTACATTATATGCTTCCATTAGTCTTTCCAAAGAAGCATATTTCGCTACATTGGTTCTGAAGTGATTTAGATAAAAGATATAGTGACCTTACTTTCTTGAGCCAACGGTCGCGGGTTTGAGTCCCGCTGGGGGCAGTCATTTGTTAAACTCGGATGTTTTACTCCAGTCATGGGTGTACCTATATATTTATAATATGTATGTATTTAAATTTATATAATATGTAGTATATCAACTATGTGGTATCCGTAACACAAGCTTCCTTCGTAGCTAACCACGGAACTAGATGGCGCTATGTGTAATAATATCCCAACATATTTATTTATTATTAGAGAGTACGAGCTTATAAAGCGTTTTAATATCACTAATCTTTCGTCGCATTCCCAATAAGTTTAATTTAAAGTGGGATAATCTAGTGTGATAGTCTGCACGTAATCGTGAACTAAACAAATCCAATTGTTTCGAATGAGACGTTTGGCTCAGTTGGTAGTGATCCTGCTTCCTGCGCAAGCGATAGCGGGTTCGAGTCCCGCTGGGGGCATTCATTTGTTGAGCACGAATGTTTGTACTCCAGTCATGGGTGTTTATAATTATAATATGTATGTATTTAAAATTTATATATGTGTAGTATATCAACTATCTGGTATCCGTAACACAAGCCTCGTAGCTTACCACGTGACTAGATGGTGGTGTTGTTATAATGTCCCAACATAAAAAAATATATTAAGTACCTAAACAGATAGACAGACGAACTTAATAATATTTGAGCAGTTTCAACATCTACTACTTTCCCGTCCAACTGAATCTGCCTCTTCCTAAAACTAACATAACGACGTCATCATTCGCTGGTTCTATCCCGGGTGACACACGAGACCTCCATTTACGAGGTTTTGGTGATGGTGTTGCTAGAAATAAAAAATGAAATTTAGTATTTTAGACTTGTCATTTTAAAAAACGAAAATTTGACATTTGAGGGTTTTAATTCTTGATGTTTCGATTGCTTTACAAAATCATGGTTACGAGGAGGACTAAAATTTTAGACGCAAAGGCATTATATAATAGGTCTAATTACAAAATAGGTTCAAAAAGACACAAATCGATACATTTTTTTATAATTTTGAACATGAAAGTATTATTTAATTTTGGCTTTTCTTATTACAATTATTACATTATTTAGAAAACTATCAATTGATGTAAAGTATTAGAAACGTCGGGATTAAAAAATTAAAACCCACGACAGAAACTAAAAAAAAAGTTTTATTGAATAGTTTTATCAAAATATACTTAGTTGATATATTCCCTTCAACTACTCTTATGATACATACCATAATCATTTTCATCAAAGTGGTTTTTTCGTGATACTGTTATAAACAGACAGACGAAAATTCCAAAAACTGATAGATTAGTCATTAGGCCTTTATATCGATAATAATTGCTAATTCAATAGAATTTTAAAAAATATATTTTCGTATAGAGACAACTGAGGCGCAGTTTATAGTGACTCTACTTTCTTGTGCCAGCGGTCGCGGGTTCGAGTCCCGCTGGGGGCATTCATTTGTTAAATTCGGATATTTGTACGTACAGTCATATGTATGTATTTTAATTTATATAATATATCAACTATCTGGTATCTGTAACACAAGCCTCGTAGCTTACAACGGAACTAAATGGCGCTGTGTGTAAAAAAGGTCTTAAAAATTAATCTTACCGCCTAAACGGCGCTGCGATCGCTAGCTGCGCGAGTGAGACGCACTGAAAGAACGTCGTAGAATTGAGCAGGACGACAATATTATGTGTACCACAGCCAGCGTTACATAAATGGTTGTTTCGTATTTATTCAACCATTTTATTAATTTCTGTTGGCAACCCTGGAATTCAATTATTTATATTATGATGTTTTCAGACCTTTTTAACGTCCCACTGCTGGGGCTGGGCCTCCCTTCATTATGAGTGGGATCAGGGAATAGTTCACAACGCTGGCTAAAGCCACGTGGGCAGGCGGACTTCATGTATTTCGAAAACTTGCTAGGTTTCCTCACGATGTTTTCCTTCACCATAAGAAAAGTGGTATTCATGATAGAAAATGTTTCGCACATGAAAATATCAGAGGTGCGAGACCCGGATTTGAACCCACATCACTTGGTTATTCAAGCGAACGCATTACCGCTGGGCTACCACTCAATCAATAATAAAGATACCTTTTATTAATGTACGTCAATGGAGCTTTTTATTTTTGTAAAGATTTTAAAATATCTATCAATTCATGAGGCTACTCCCTAGATATAAACAGACTAATTTTATATTTTCACTCAAAAGGGAATCGAACTTCAATACGTAAATTTATTTACCATCGTATAAGCTACTTCACGAGTACAATTTCCATACGCTGTAGCATTACAACATGACCAGACAAGTTGCTCTTGTGCTTTCCTGAAAAGAGAAATATTTTAGGCTGATGCTAGTCGTCTGCTAGTTGGACGAGTAAAATAATTTAGTCGTCCAACAATTGATGGACGGCTAAATTATTTTAAAGGCTGTTGCTAGTCATCCGAGAATCGTATTAATAAAAAATGTATTATTCGTCCGACTAATAATTGTCGGTTTGTACGAATATCTATCACTTTTTTGATTATATAAAATAAGCGATTTTTATGTGCAGGATATACCTATGCCAAAAATAAAAAAAAATAACCTTAACCTACCGAGCTGAAAATTTATTATTAAGATCCCAACCATTTTTAAGTCCAAGAGTTTTCATATGTAAAAGAGCTGGCTCTATAGTCGTCCTATGAAATTTACGTTACTAACACTCACTGAGAGTATGTACCTACATCAAAACAATGTACAAGAAAATTGTATTTTGTAAAAAGTACTGTAGAAACGTCCGCAATTGCATTCACGAGTATGTTAAAACTTAAAAAACAAATTGATTTCTCTTTGAGCCATTTAAGAAGCAAAAAAGTCTCAGTCGCGATATATCAAACACCAATTGTCGGACGAATAATATTTAATTTATTCGTCCGCTTATCGGATGAATAGACACTTCGAATATTTTAAATAGGTATACGTATATTTTAATGTCGAAATGTGTGTTTTTTAGAAATTTGAGAAACGCTCTGATCTCTAGCATTTTTTTCGGAAATTCATAATATGCTATATGAAAATTAATTATTAATCTAAATCGTATAATAATATTATAAATATACGATTATCTACATAAAATTCAATCGATCGTTCGTTAGTCTTGCTAAAACTAAAAGTCTGCTGGACCGATTTGAGTATTACTTAGGTTTCTTTAGTAGTAGTAGAGCGTCCAAGCGAGCGCGTTACCGCTGGACTACCACTACCTTTTAAGTTGCCGATATAGTTTTTAATAAGATAAAATTAAGTAATTTGTTAATCCAGAACATGATCTATCAGAGTGCAAGGTTTTACCCAAATACGTATAACGCTTTATACGATTTTATTCAAAACGTGACCTACAATTTAACAAAGTCTTCAGCCCTTTTTAACATCCCATAGCTTGGCACGGGCCTCCCTCAGTACGAGGGGGATCAGGCCATAATCCACCGCGCTGGCCTAGTGCGAGTTGGAGGACTTCACAGGTCTTTCGAAAACTTGCTAGGTTTTCTCAGACATGCAGGTTTCATCACGATGTTTTCCTTCGCCGTTAGACAAGTAGTAATCATGTTAGAAATGATTCGCACATGAAAATATCAGAGGTGCGAGACCCGGATGAGCCCGCAATACTCGGTTATTCAAGCAAGCGCGTTACTACTGGTCTACCGACTACCACTGCCTCTTGATATATGAATAAGTAAAGTACGAAAAGCGAAAACTGACTTACGTCTCATTAACATCGCAGCATTTTAATGATAGCCGTATAGAGTGTGATAACACACTGTGCTCTTCAAGTCCTTTCTAAAAACAAAGTTACATCTATATAAAAATGTCCTCTAAAAAGGGCAATATTTGTAACAAATTAAAAAATGACATATGAGATATATTTTTACACTAGCAACTAAGTTACTCCTTATAACATTAACTATCTGTCAATGAAAGTCCCGTCAAAATCGGTCCAGCGGTTTAGGAGATTAATCGGAACAAACAGACAGCCAGGCATAAATTTAAAAATTGATATAAGTACCGTATATACTTTCATATGCATTTAGTGAAGAGCGGTTAATTTGAAATGAAAAACAAGCACTTCATAAATTTAAATCTTCCTTTTATTCAAATCTTATTAATATAAAAAAGGTTTAAAATGCTAAAAATACATAAATCGTTGAAAAAATACCTCTACAGTGTCTGAAGAAACATAGAACATGACAGCACATTCTAGAAGTAATAAGAGTATCACCAAAGTTGCGTACTAAAACAAAATGTATAAGATAAATAGTTAGTTATCAGTTAGAATTTTCTGTCTGTCCATTTTACGAGTACGACGTATAAAGTCTTGAATTATCGAACCTGCATCCTTAAACCAAGGAAGTTTTTATACTACAAAACAGGTGGTATTCTAAGGCGAATGAAATATTTTTGGGATAATCTTATAATCTTATCTCATGTTGCAGCGCATGCGGGCATCAATGGCATCCTAAGTGCATTAGCTGACCATTGGGACTCCCCGATACTTGGGCGGTGGATGCGACTTCACGCTATAAAATGAACCTCCCAAATATCAGTCAGCAATCAGTTTTCTAAATGCAATCAATCATATTTTGTACTGAAATAAAGACTTATTATTAACATTAAAGACTTATTATTATAGTAATTTCATTTTTTTACTTTTACTTTTACTTTGAAATTTGGTATTTTGATAGCTGGTTTTCCGAATTGACATATACCTAGGATACTTTTTAGTGCAGGAAAATATCACATCCCTGAGAAATTTATACTAGAACCGATAAAACTTACATAGGAACTCAGCAGTCTCACTGTGACTCATACGGTGACAGACAGACAGGCATAAATTCTAATAATTAAGTATTAAAGATTCGGCCTGTATCGATAATAATGACTATTCCAATAATATTTTCAATAAAAAAGCACTAAAAACATATTCGACTCGATTAATATTTAATTATATGTAGCTACTAGCGACTCGCCCTTGCGTTGCTCGGGCTTGTGCCTAATTTCCGTCGAAGCCGAGAATTCCGCTAGTTATGCATATAAACCTTCCTCTTGAATCACTCTATCTATTAAAAAACCGCATCAAAATCCGTTTTTTTTTTATGGTAAAAAGGGGGCAAACGGGCAGGAGGCTCACCTGATGGAAAGTGATCACCTCCGCCCATGGACATCTGCAAGCCAGGCTTGCAGATGCGTTGCCGGCCTTTCAGGAAAGGGAGGGATGGAGGAGGGAGGGAAGTGGGAGGGAGGGGGGAAACGAAGGCGGAGGATGAAGGGAAGAGGGAGGGGGGAAGGAGAGTGGGCCTCCCGGACTCTCACTCACCGGACGAAACGCGACAGCCTAGCTGCCACTTCACGCCGGTCTTCTGTGAGAGAGTGGTACTAATGAACTATACGGGGCGTGCCGGCCCATTCGGTTGCTACCCGAAGGTAACAAGCATGGCACTACCACTTATTTTTGTACGTTGCGTAGTTTTAAAGATCTAAGCATTCATAGGGACACACAGACAGCGGGAAGCGACTTTGTTTTCTACTATATAGTGATAAATAAACTTTAGCACATTTACCATAAATAATAGAAATTGTGAACCACTTATAGCACCATAACATCCCATAGCAGAGATGAAGAAGAAAAACGCAGATAAAAATGCGCCCACGATACCAAGTTGCAAGGTCAGCGACTCCAACGGTATCATCATCTGAAATCAGAAAGGTTCTTTTTAGGGTTCCTTACCAAAAACTTCCAAATAGTTCCTTAAACTTAAGATGTGCTGGGCGGCGTTTGTCAAACCTACTTGCTGTGCAATTATCGTGGGTTCCGTTGGCATTCATTTATACAATGAGCACGAATGTTTGTACTCTAGTCGTGGGTTACATTTATAATATGTATGTGTTTAAGGTGTATATGTGTAGTGTTTCAACTATAAGATATTCGTAACATAAGCTATAGATTTAGCGCGAGCGAAGCCGCGGGTTCGGCTAATAAATGTACACACAAATTATACCAAAATCTTCTTCGAAAACCACTCTATTAGGGATTGCAATCCGGCGTCATTTTCAATCCGGCCGGATCCGGCTGAATTTCCATCAATCCGGCCGGATCCGGTCGGATCTGGCCGGATTGACCAGATTGATATGATTTTCGCCTTTTTGGTTCAAAATGAACTGTTAGTAAGTTATTCAAGTATCATTGTACTTAATATAGGTAAGTAGTTTATAAAAAAACTAGCGGAACTCGCGGTTTCGCTAACTAAAAGTACAAAAAATATGTTTGGCTGTACGCTTTTACTCCTAATATACCAAAAATGATTCCCCATTTACCATTTCATCCCTTTTGTTATGAGGACTACTCTTTAAACCAGTATTCGGTTTTCTTGGCGTAGTTGTAGTAGTAGATAGACCTATGCCTTAGGGATTGCAATCCGGCGTCATTTTCAATCCGGCCGGATCCGGTAGAATTTACATCAATCCGGCCGGATCCGACCGGATCCGGCCGGATTGACCAGATTGATATAATTTTCGCCTTTTTGGTTCAAAATGAACTGTAAGTAAGTTATTCAAGTATCATTGTACTTAATATAGGTAATTAGTTTATAAAAAACTAGTGGAACTCGCGGCTTCGCTAACTAAAAATACAAAAAATATGTTTGGCTATACGCTTTTACTTATAATATACCAAAAATTGATTCTCCATTTACCATTTCATCCTTTTGTTATGAGGACTACTCTTTAAACCAGTTATTCGGTTTTCTTGGCGTAGTTGTAGTAGTAGATAGACCTATGCCTACTATTAAAAACTTTTTGTTGACTTTGTTGAGAAAAGTATTACGTTTTCAAACATGTGCAAAAACAAACTGTTATTTAAATCAAAAGCACTAAGAAGTATTGATTTCATCTTTGATGTAAGTTACCCCCAAATTACTGTCCCTTATTAACCCCGTAAGCCAATGGGTTTCAATAAAATACGAAACACGTTTTCCATCCATTCTGTTAAAGTATCTTTATGCAAAATTTGAAGTAGATTGGAATCACAACATACATACATTGCTCCCGTCATTCACTCCCTTTAGGCATAAAATTTCGGAAAATCCTTTCTAATCCGATAACTACGTCATAAACTACAAGGTCACACCCTAAAAGATTCAGGTAGAGACCTGACAATTAGCAGTTTAGACTGCGCGTTGATCCATCAGTCATTCAGGATGGAGCATTCTCTAACCCAAAGTTAAGATTATCGTCGTCATCGAACAAATAATTAAAATGTAGCGGTGGCTAGTGTAGGCAACTAGGTAAAATTTTAACGTTGTAACGAGTAGCTCAGTGTTCCTAGATGTCACTTTCACAGATAGATCAATATTTTTTTTTATTTATAAAGTAACTTTATAAAATCTAATATAATTTACCTTACTTTACAGAGATGAGACCATTATAATTATTATAGTATTCGAGAATGCTAACAAACAAGTCTTATATTTATGTCAGACACCAACTCGCACGCATGAACACCACGCACTACGCATTTAAAGTACCAACTCATGCAAAAGCTCTATTATTTTGCCAAAAATTAGTAACACCGGATCCGGTCGCCGGATCCGGTATATTAGTACCGGATCCGGTGACCGTGAAATGATGCCGGATCCGCCGGATTACCGGATCCGGTTTTCCGGATTGCAATCCCTACTATGCCTACTATTACAAACTTTTTGTTGACTTTGTTGAGAAAAGTATTGCGTTTTCAAACATCAACAAAAATAAACTGTTATTTAAATCAAAAGCACTAGGAAGTATTGATTTCATCTTTGATGTAAGTTACCCCCAAGTTACTGTTTACACCTTTTTAACCTCGTAAGGCAATGGGTTTAAATAGAATACGAAACACGTTTTCCATTAATTCTATTAAAGTATCTTTATGCAAAATGTGAAGTAGATTGAAATCACACCATACATACATTGCACCCGTTTTTCACTCCCTTAGGCATAAAATTTCGGAAAATCCTTTCTAATCCGATAACTACGTCATAAAAAGCCTACCCTAAAAGTTTCAGGTCTCTACGATTAGCAGTTTAGGTTGTGCGTTGATCCATCAGTGATTCAGGATGGAGTATTTTCTAACCCAATGTTAAGATTAGGCAACGAGCAAACAATTAAAATGTAGCGGTGGCTAGTGTAGGCAACTAGGTAAAATTATAACGTTGTAACGAGTATCCCAGTGTTCCTAGATGTCACTTTCACAGATAGATCAATTATTTTTTATTTATAAAGTAACTTTATAAAATCTAATATAATTACCTTACTTTACTGAGATGAGACCATTATAATTATTAAAGTATTCGATAATGCTAACAAACAAGTCTTATATTTATGTCAGACACCAACTCGCACGCATGAACACCACGCACTACGCATTTAAAGTACCAACTCATGCAAAAGCTCTACTATTTTGCCACAAATTAGTAACACCGGATCCGGTCGCCGGATCCGGTATGTTAGTACCGGATCCGGTGACCGTGAAATGTAACCGGATCCGCCGGATTACCGGATCCGGTTTTCCGGATTGCAATCCCTACACTCTATCCATTGGTGAAAGCAGCGTGAAAATTGGTGCTGTAATTTTTGAGTTTATCGCGAACAGACAGACGTGGCGGAGGACTTTGTTTTATAATATTACTAGTCCTATCCTCCTAATATTATAAATGTGTAAGTTTATGATAATCTATAGATGGATGTTACTTTTATGCCACAACGGCTGAACAGAACATATGGATGAAATTTGGCAGATAAATAGATTAAAGACTGGCTATGGACTGGATAGCTCATAAGTTGATTTATATCCCGGAAAAATGCTCGCTTCACGTATGATAGATATTTTTTTCACTAGCGACGAACCAGAAGCAAACCGAGGGTGAATTTCTAGTCTAAACATAGACTCAATCTATACTAATATTATAAAGCTGAAGAATTCGTTTGTAGGAGTTTAGTATAAATGAAAAATGATGCAAAAACGGGAAGGGCGGGCGTTAGTTCTGCGAGCTACCATACCGAAGAAAGAAAAAAGGTTTCCGGTCTTTAGAACGCGTGCGAATCCGCGGGAAATGCTTGTGCAATATAAAAGTTAAAATCACACAACTCTTTAGTTTTGATTTGGTTAAAAATATTAAATATTTATCTATAAACAGTTTGCGTGTCCTTCGATTTCGATATCGATGTGACCTAAATTATATTTACTCATATTAGTTCGTAATCGCTTGTAATAGCTTTCTATTATATGGATATTTAATTGGTTATTTTTATTGTGCTAGTTTCCTGAATACAAAAATGTTTTAATCACTACATAATGTAAAACAAAGTCGCTTCCCGTTGTCTGTCTGTCCTTATGTAGGTATGCTTAGATCTTTAAAACTACGCAACGGATTTTGATGCGGTTTTTTTAATAGATAGATTCAAGAAGAAGGTTTATATGTATAATACATGCATAATATGGTAGAGAAACACTGATAATTTAAGAGGTACGAATGAAGGTGATGAACTGACGACTGTTTCTTTCTTGGCTTCGCTCGTTAAATCTAGGGATGGGCCAGAGCGAAGCGAGAGCGTTTCACTAGTTTATTTTTATTTATTAATGGTTTATTTATTAACTATTTATTTTTATTTATTAATGGTTTCAACCCATGGACCTTTGTGTTACTTGTTAGGCAATCATAGATGACACGTTTGGCACAGATGTAGTGATCCTACTTGCTGTGCCATCGGTCGCAGGTTCGAGTCTCGCTGAGGACATTCATGTTGAGAACGCATGTTTGATGTTTGAATCCAATAAGGTGTGTTTATATTTATAATATGTATATATTTATAATATGTATATATTTAAAGTTATGTGTGTAGTATATCAGTTATCTGATATCCGTAACACAAGCCTCGTAGCTTACCACGGAACTAGATAGCGCTGTGTGTAATAATGTCCCAACATAGAATGTCGGTACTAAATTTCATTCAAAGTAGTAGTAACAAACATACACACATACTTTTGCATTTATGAGTTTAATCCGATTTTGACTACAAACTACTGAAAATAGCATATTTCATATCCTCTTACTTTTGAAGTAGGTTAAAAAATTAGGTCGTCACCGTGCCATGCAGAGACATACCAAACTTCTGTTCAATGTTTACAAAAATATATCTTTCTATAACTAATTCTATACATACATGTATACATATAAATAAAATTGAAAGTGCCTGTTTTTAATTTCAAAGTAGCAGCTTTTCACTAAAGTATAAGAAAGTATATACGGTACTTATATATAAAACTGGTTTTAAAATTTTTGTATGTCTGTTTGTTCCGGCTAATCTCTGAAACGGCTGGACCGATTTTGACGGGACTTTCACTCGCAGATAGCTAATGTTATAAGGAGTAACTTACGCTACTTTTATTTTAGAAATGTTATTCATTTTGACTAGCGGAACCCGCGGCTTCACTCGCGCTAAGTTAAATGTACCATAGTTCGCCGCGTGGTCAAAAACCATTGCATACCTACTTGAAAATTTAATGAAAACGTCTATCTACTAGTAAAATTCAAATCGAATCTGTATTTAGATCTTTAGATTAGATTTATGTATTATATATGTTTTGAGAAAAATCTTACTGAATTTATTTATAAAAATCTTACGGTTCCAGTCTAAAACGGTTAGACCGATTTGAATAATTAATTTTTTTGATGGATCAAAAAAATGTTGGACGATCAAAAAGTTCAAAACAGTGTATTTAGTATGGAAATTAACTATTAAACCGCTCTAGGAAGGAACTCGAGTAAAGCCATAGCGAGTCACTAGTATTCTAATGTATTCTTTTTTTTTATGGTAAAAAGGGGGCAAACGGGCAGGAGGCTCACCTGATGGAAAGTGATCACCTCCGCCCATGGACATCTGCAAGCTGCAATGCGTTGCCGGCCTTTCAGGAAAGGGAAGGATGGAGGAGGGAGGGAAGTGGGAGGGAGGGGGGAACGAAGGCGGAGGATGAAGGGAAGAGGGAGGGGGGGAAGGAGAGTGGGCCTCCCGGACTCTCACTCACCGGACGAAACGCGACAGCATTGCTGCCACTTCACGCCGGTCTTCTGTGAGAGAGTGGTACTAATGAACTATACGGGGCGTGCCGGCCCATTCGGTTTTTTAAATTTATAAAAATCTCGTGTCACAGTGTTTGTTATCGAACTCGTCCGAAACGGCTTGGCTTATGATTTTTTTATGTATAGTCGGAAGGTATCAGATTAGGCTGTCCGCTGTAGGCTATTTTTTATTCCCCTAGGCCTAGATGATAATAAATAATAATCATTTCTCAAGATATTTTTTTTTCAGACCAAATTTTTATCTTTTTTTTAAGATTTCGCATCAAAAAATGCTTATAACCCTTAATTTTCATCCTTCTACCTCCAATCCCTATCTTATAATTAGTGATTAAAAAGCGGGTGGATCCGCGGGAATTGCTAGTATAATAATAAAAATTTTGCGTGACATTATATTCTATTTCTACCCCACGTATCGTGATAGACGTCCGTACATTGAATTTTTAAAATGGTAATAACCGCTTATTGCTCCACTTATTGTCATTGTGTAATAACCCTTATTAAATACAGTGACTGCATTTTTTATTAGACTTCATAGGTTTTTTGTTCGGTTTAATACTTCTTTCTCATCTATACGATAATTAAAAGCACTTTTTTTAAGACTCACAGACTATTTATATATATATATATATATATATATTTTCGCGTTACGTGTCGCCATAATGACAAGACATCCTCCTTTCTTCCTTTTATACTTCTCACGCATTCTATTCTTAAAAGCCTTCCATTCATTGCCTGTTATTCTTACATCCATACTCCTTTTACAAATCCCACATACATTTAAATAAAATTGAAGTGTCTGTTTTTAATTAAAATTATCAGCATGATATTATGAAAATATATACGATACTAGCAACAAAACATAAATTTTAAAAATTTTTGTCTGTCTGTCTGTTTGTTCCGGCTAATCTCTGAAACGGCTGGACTGATTTTAACCAGACTTTCACTATTACATAGCTAATGTTATAAGAAGTAGCTTAGGCTACTTTTGTTTTAGAAGTTTTATTTATTTTAACTAGCGAAACCCGCCGCTGCGCTCGCACTAAATCTAGTTTGTAATATGTATGTATTTAAAGTAATGTATGTGTAATGTATCAACTATCTGGTATCCGTAACACAAGCTTCGTAACTTACATGAGACTAGATGGCGCTGTGTGTTAATTCATCAACAACTATTCCATTAATTTTTCTATCTATTGTAGGTACGTTTCTAATACAGTAAGTAAGTAAGTAATAACTCTTTATTGTAGTCCCGAAAACAGAAGAAAATAAACAGAAACACAGAAATAGTAGGAAAAAGTACAAGAGGCGGCCTTATCGCTAAAAGAGCGATTTCTTCCAGGCAACCTTTAGGTGTAGGAAAATGATATAAGAAAGAGGGGGCGCGAAATATAAATAAAGAGAAAAATAGAATATAAGTTTATAAAATATACTTATCATAAATAAATAGTATAATCAACCAATAAATTTATAAAATACTACTTACGTAAATAATATACATATAATGTACATCATCATCATCACTACATAGTATAAAACAAAGTCGCCTTTTCTGTCCCTATATCCCTATATCCCTATGTGCGCTTAAATCTTTAAATCTACGCAACGGATTTTGATGCGGTTTTTTTTAATAGATAGAGTGATTCAAGAGGAAGGTTTATATGCATAACTAGCAGATCCCGCGGCTTTACCTGTGCTAAATCTAGGGAAGAGCCCGAGCGAAGCGAGGGCGAGTCGCTAGTACTATATAAATAAATATATAATATATATAGACATATATAAATATAAATTAATATAAATATAAAAAATATAAGAAGACAAGATTTATTAATAAAAGAGTTAAAACAGAAAAAATATATCTAATAAAAATATATCTTTGAACAGTTCAACCTTAAAAATAATCTGATGTATAATAAACTAAGCAAGACTTACATCTAGTGGCCCTGTAGTGACCCTGCTTTCTGCGCCAGCGGTCGCGGGTTCGAGTCCCGCTGGGGGCATACATTTGTTCAGCACGAATGTTTGTACTCCAGTCATGGATGTTTATATTTATAATATGTATGTATTTAAACTTATATATGTGTAGTATATCAACCATCTAGTATCCATAACAAAAGGCTCGTACCTTACCGTGGAACTAGATAGTGCTGTGTGTAAATGTCCAACATATTTATTTATTATTATTTATTATCTTTCTTAGATGATTCGACTCACCTTTATAGCAGGGTTTCCAAGAGTCTGTATAAGCGAAGATAATGTTTTAGGTGATACTATTACCCATAAACTTATAGAAAATATCACGATGCAAAGAATCTGGAAAAAAATATAATATTATTTAGACAAAAAGTACATTAGATAAGATTTTAATTTTTTTTAGTTTTGACGACACGTTTAGCGCAGTTTTTAGTGACCCTACTTTCTTGCGCCAGCGGTCGCGGGTTCGAGTCCCGCTGGGTGCATTCATTTGTTAAACTCGGATGTTTGTACTCCAGTCATGGGTTTTTATATTTATAATGTGTATGTATTTATATTTATATACGTAGTATATCAACTGTCTTGTATCCGTAACACAAGCCTCGTAGCTTACCACGGAACTAGATGGCGCTGTGTGTAATAATGCCCCAACATATTTATTTGATTAAGTTGATATAAATGATTATCATAATTTGATTCTAAAGTCATTCATAATTTTTAAAGTTTGTGCAGAAAATTTCTTATTCTATAACTAGCAATCCCGGCCCGCTTCACTGGGCGTAAGTTAAAATAAATTAAACGGTTTTTGTAATTTTCTAATAAAATAAAAGTAGCTTAAGTTACTAATTATAACATTAGCTATCTGCGAGTGAAAGTCCCGTCAAAATAGGTACAGCCGTTTCTGAGATTAGTCGGAACAAACAGACAGACAGAAAATTAAAAAAAATGTTTTGATGTAAATACATGCATTTAGTGAAAAACTGTTAATTTGAAATTAAAAACAGACACTTTAATTTTATTTATATGTAGGTACTGATGTGACGATAACTATAAGTTAATATAAAAACCAAGCTACTTTACTAGTTAAACATACTACTTACGAGAGTAATAGAGTTGAAAAGTATGACAATAAATGCTGCGATTTTTGAGGTTTTTCCTGATTTTTCACTCATTTTTATAACTGTAAAAAGAAAATAACGTTAATATTAAAAAAATGTTGGGAAATGCGTATATTATTTGTATGGAACTCATCAGCTAGCAAAGCTCGTACTAGTACTACCCACTAAAACCCAGTAGACCTTCCTCTTAATATTAATGGGGTGTAACTTACGAACTACTACTCTAACGGTAGGTCTTTTGAAGCAATAGCCTAAATTACTTCAACTCCGTAGCATACTCTACTCTTAGAGAAGAACCAGGAGCAACCCCACATAGGTGACCACCCCACCACCACCCCATTACAAGGCGGGGGGAAGAATCCTTGGAACCAAAAAGTCAATTCACCAAATCTTAATGCTAAGCTCCGTTGTAAAAACGGCTAAGCCCATTTCGATGAAAAATACAAAAAATTCTACAAAATAAATAGACGTAAGCAAAGTTGCGAGAAAACGCTAGTACTAATAAGTAATATTTTAGGTCGAACAAAGCAGTTATGACAGAAAAGGCGTGTACTGAAAATTCCCTAGGGATATTGAATAATTGAAACAGCAATTTTTCCGAGCATTCACCTTTACTTTTTTTTTATATGGCAAAATAGTCAACGTATTAATTTTTAAAGGCAACAGAGTTTTTACAATCTATACTACTAATACTACTAATATTATAAAGCTGAAGAGTTTGTTAGTTTGTTTGGTTGAACGTGCAAATATCAGAAAGTACTGGTCCGAATTGCAAAATTCTTTTTGTGTTGGATAGTCCGTTTATCAAGGAGGGCTATAGGCTATATTACATCACGCTCGCATCAAGCTACGATCAATAGGAGCGGAGCATCAATGAAAAATGTTCCAAAAACGGGAGAAAAATATTTCTTTTGATTAACAGCCTTTAGAACGCGAGCGGAGCCGCGGGATAGGCTAGTTGCTATACATATATAAATGAATTATATAAGTAGAATAACTAAATGAAAAGTTTGAATTCAACTATTTAAGTCAATACATAAAATATATAATTACTAGTTATTACTCTATCTTTGCTCAGATTTCTCGGTGATGATCAAAATCTGACAAGTAGTTTTCTCGTGATACAGTCACAGACAGACAAAAAATTTAAAAACTATTAGATTCGGTCTCTATATCAATAATAAATGATTATATCAAATAAATTTTCCAAAAAATATTTAATGTACAGATTCGACTAAGTTAGACTTTTATTATATGTATAGACTAGCGACTCATTCTCGCTTCGCTCGGGTTTATCCCTACTCCCTAGATTTAGCGCCAGCGAAGCCGCGGATTACGTTTGTTAAATAAATAAAATTTCTACCTTCCCTTATTTGAAGTCGGTTAAAAAGTAGCCTCAGTTACGCCTTATAACATTAGCTATCTGCGAGTGAAAGTGCCGTCAAAATCGGTCCAGCCGTTTCAGAGATTAGCCGGAACAGACAGACAGACAGATAGACAGACAAAAATTTTTAAAATTGTTTTTTGTTGCTAGTATCGTATATACTTTCATATGCATTTAGTGAAAAGCTAGTAATTTGAAATTAACAACAGACACTCCAATTTTATTTATATACTTATGTATATTATAGTGTGATTGTAGTAAAAATAGCTAGTTACGTAATGTGTATCTAATGTCAACATTTCTATGAAAGCAATTTTCACTCGTAATTCGCAAATCGATTAACTTTGCATGTCTGTAATAATTTTGAATGTACTACTAAAATGTACTCAGTAGTCGCAGTAAAGGCGTCATGTTTTAACAATATTCAATATAGCATTTTCTCGTGACTCCGCCCGCCTTGACTTTTTTTTTTAATGTTGGGATATTATTACAAGCACCACCTAGTTCCGTGGTTAACTACGAGGCTTGTGTTACGGATACCAGATAGTTGATATACTAAATATATAAGTTTAAATACATACATGTACAGTGACAGTGACAGTGGTAGCCCAGCGGTAACGCGGTCGCTTAGATATCCGAGTGATGCGGGTTCGAATTCGGGTCTCGCACCTCTGATATTTTCATGTGCGAATCATTTCTATCATGATTACCACTTGTCTTACGGTGAAGGAAAACTTCGTGAGGAAACCTGCATGTCTGAGAAAACCTAGCAAGTTTTCGAAAGACATGTGAAGTCCGCCAACACGCACTAGGCCAGCGCGGTGGACTATGGCCTGATCCCCCTCGTACTGAGGGAGGCCCGTGCCCAGCAGTGGGACGTTGATGATGACATACATGTAGGATCTTAAAGATTGTAAATAAAAGCACTTCCTCAGAACTAAAATACTATTTATATTTAGAAATATAAGTTACGCGATACGTCGTGTCGCCATAATGACAGGAATCCTCCTTTCTTCCTTTTATACTTCTCACACATTCTATTCTTAAAATACATCCATTCATTGCCTTTTATTCTTACTTGCATACTCCTTTTATTTTACAAATCCACATACATATTATAAATATGAACACCCATGACTGGAGTACAAACATTCGTGCTCAACAAATTAACGCCCAGCGGGACTCGAACCCGTGTGTCATGGGTGTTTCTTTTTATAATATTGTTACGTACTACGGGTTCGGGATCGGAAATTAAAAGCTTTCTTGCACTACAGATGTTTTATTTACACCTTATATACACGCGTAGTCTGTACACAGCACTAGTTTAATTTAGTCTCTGAGCACTTCAATCCACCACTTTTGATAATTCACTGTACTTTTCTTCACTTTTCTACTATTTCGTATCTCTTCGTAATCTTCACTTAACTCCGAACGTCAACTGATCTCTCGACACACTGCCGGCCTTTTTATATGCGTAAATTTAGAACATTCTAGTATCGAAAATTCAAAATGTTTCTAGTAACTTCCAAATCTTTCCTGAAAATGCGTTGTCTCTCTCTCACACATTAAAATTTGCAATAAACTGTTCTTGTTATCTAATTGTCAAAAGTTAGAAATTGACATTCGCTGTTGTAAGGCATGGTACAAGCGTGCTATTATGACGAGTTCGCACTATATTCCGCGACAATATTTTAAATGTATTAAAAATAATATTTAATATGACGTGTAGTATTTAGTAACACAAGCCTCGTAACTTACCATGGAGCTAGATGGCTGTTGTAACGATGTCCTAACATATATTTTTTTTTCTGGTGATAAAAAAATAAAAAATAGGCTCTAACAGTGATAATCAATAATACGGAGAAAGAACAACTATGTACATTACTCAACAGCTTATAAATAGTTAGCCCCCTACTATAATTAATGAAATTACCAGTAAAAATATTAAGTCAAAACTAAAACATATTTTTTTTCTATAATTAAATAGAATAAATTATTTAATCACTATCTATATATATATATAATGAAAATGGTCTTCGTTTGAGGCTCAATCACGCCTAAACCACTGATCGTATCGACATGAAACTACCACCATTCGATGCGAAATTTTTCCTAGATGGTTTATGGCTATCTATTTTTTGAATTCCAACATTCCTTCATTTTTTTATTGCTGTTTTACTTTTATGAACATTTATCCCGCTAATAAAAACAAAAGATAAGCATTTTCTCTTGATTCTTTTGTTTTCATGGATTTCAACAGAGTATATTAAACGGATTATGGTTTTTTAACCGACTTCAAAAAAAATTCAAAAAAGGAGGAGGTTATATGTTCCGTTGTATGTATTTTTTTTTTTTTTTATGTATGTTCACCGATTGCTCCGCCGTCTGTGGGCCGATTTCAAAAATTTTTCTTTTGATTGGTAGGGTATAGTTCCGAGGTGGTCCCATTGTCACCAAGTCAGGATCTGATGATGGGATCCCAGGGAAATCGAAGGCAACTCTCAAAATTTACAGGCACCTATTATGTTTTTGATATATTTTCTAAACCCGATAAAGCTTTTACGTATGAAAATCATCATCTCATGTGGATGAGCTGATGATGGAAGGTAAAATTCCTCAACAGTTGTTTTTTATGTGTTTTCACCGATTTCTCCGTGAATTGTGGGCCGATTTTAAAAATTTCTTTTTTGTTCGGTAGGGTATACATTCAAGATGTTCTCATTGTCACCAAGTCAGCATCTGATGATGGGATCCTAGAGAAATCGAGGGCAACCCTTAAATTTTATCGGCACTGATTACCTTTTTCATATATTTTCTAAAGCTGTTCAAGAATTTGTGATGATGTAAGGTATATATCCTCAACGGTTAGGAGTTGAAAGAAAATTCTTTTAATATTATACGTACTTATGAACTGATAGTCGTACTCCTTCAGGATATTAGGTGGATTGATAATAGAAGGTAAATCTTATTAACGTCTACGAGTTACGTGGAAAAATAGACGTGGACAAATCTCGATTGACTATTGTCGTTCATTTCAAAACTTCGCTGACTTATTGGAGCAGTAGTTTAGTTAGCCTTCCAATATTTTATTTAAACATAATAATTTCCACAAAAAAATTTAAAATAAATTATTTTTTAACAAAAATGAAAACCGACTTCAAAACGCTACAAATCGAAACTAAAAAGAAAAAAAAATAATTTTAATTACTTAGTTATTGTTGGAGTCGGTGCCAGCCAAAGCAAAATAATCCTAATACAATCTCCTTGGCTGGCACCGACTCCAACAATAACTAAGTAATTAAAATTATTTTTTTTTCTTTTTAGTTTCGATTTGTAGCGTTTTGAAGTCGGTTTTCATTTTTGTTAAAAAATAATTACATTCAGCTAAGAATCTACTCACGGTAGTGGAGAACGGCTGGACCAATTAGGCTTTTTTTTATAGTCAGAATTGTCAGGAGAAAGTTTTGTATGTAAGAAAATTTTAAAAAAGTCAGATAAAAAGTTAAAAATTTCGATGAGAATTCCCATCTATATAGTCACTCACTACGAAATCTCGGGAACCATAAGACTTAAAAACGTGAAACTTGGTAGGAATATTACTTTTGCTATGTAGAGGTCAGCTATGAATAGATTTTAAGAAATCCATCCCCCAAAGGGGATTACGGGGGCGTTAACAATGAACAATTCCTGTTTTTAAACTTTAGCTCCTATAGACAAATTTGGTAGGAATCTTCTGTAAGAGGTGTAGAAATAGGCTATGAACGAATTTTACGATAGCTCACCCCGCAGGGAGTTGCGGGGGTGGGTATTAACAATTAATATTTTTAATTTTCCAGCTAAAGCTCCTACAAGCTCCAAATTTTGTAGGAATTTTCTATAAGCGAAATATAGCTTCTAAAAATTCTAAATATGGTAGGAATCTTTTATTATTCACATAAAGATCATCTCAAAATGGATTTCAATATAGTCTACTTCCGACAGGAATTGCGGGGGTGGGTGTTAAAATCTAAAATTTTAATTTCCAACCTGTAACTTCTACAGACTCCAAATGATCTTCGTGTATGTAGGAATATTTGTGTATTTCCTTACAACAATCGTCTTTTTGGCAGCGGAGAAAAAGTCATTGAGAGGTTTCCAAAACTTAACTTTACATGTAGCTATCCAATCAACGGACTAAGAATTTTACATTCATTTTACTTTTGCAGACTACATAACCGACGAATTCTTTTATTGCGGGATCGCGGAAATGTAACAGATTCAAATGAATGCACTTGAGATGTGGAAAAGAAATTTAGTTACTTATTCCAATAGAATTCATAAAAAACATGAACAATTAATTTTCTATAAAAAATTGATGTCACGGAGAAAATTTTAGTTAACAGAAAATTCGTCGCACTTGAACCTAGACAGATTTCAACTTCACATATGAGACTTGCAATGACTTTAACTTAAACTTTCAATGCTCATTTCAAATTTTTTTCTTCATGTCAATTATTATTAATTTTTGGAAGAAAGGCACGGAAATGTTATAATGATTGCACATTAAAAGTTACAATAAATATTAGTGAGAAAAATCACCTGGATAAAAGATACAGGCTAAATCGATGGAATTTGGAATTTGTGTAAGTCTAAACAATATCGATGCTTACAGTTCTATCCGCGGAGCCTATTTATGTTCATACAAAAATTAAAAAAAAAGGAGAATAATAAAAATAAGGAAAAAAAAATAAGAATGAAACATAAAATGTAATTTATTTCCTTTTTCTATTCGCCCAGCGAAGCGGGCGGGAAACGGCTAGTACATAGTATAAAACAAAGTAGCTTTCTCTGTCCCTATATCCCTTTGTACGCTTAAATCTTTAAAACTACGCAACGGATTTACATGCAGTTTCTTTTAATAGATAGAGTGATTCAAGAGGAAGGTTTATATGCATAACTAGCGGATCCCGCGGCTTTGCCTGTGCTAAATCTAGGAAAAAGCCCAAGCGAAGCGAGGGCGAGTCGCTAGTATTAAATAAAATACTTAATTTTAAATAACGATTATTTAGATTAGATAAATCTGACAGGTTTACAATGTTACATTTAATCAAAAAATAGTATGTAAACTTATATAATTACTAGTGCAACCCGCGGCTTCGCTCGCGCTACATCTAGGGACTAACCCGTGCGAAGTGAAGATAAACATTTCCATCATACATTACATATGTGTAACTCTAGCGGTTTTGGCAGCGCACGCCAGAATAGCTCGCAGATGGTAGATTTCTTACTACTTACTTGACACTTATCGTCATATTTTGGACAATTCACACAATATCTTTATAAATTGTAGCCTACGTGATATTCTGATATATAAGCTGTATTATTGTAAAGTTTCGTTAAAATCCATTGAGTAGTTTTTTCGTGAAGGACTAACAAACATCCATCCATCCATACTTACAAACTTTCGCGTTTATCATATTAGTATAGATAAATAAATAAAATAAAAATAAAAGTTACTGTTCAAGAACACAGCCTTCAATTTAGTCTCAAGGATGGACGGAAGGTCACTTAAAACCATGGAGTAAAACACATATTAATGACCTCGCCCTTGTATATTCTTTATAACAAAGGCCATAGACCGATAAGTATACCGAATCGGCCCCAGATGAATATCGGGCTCATTATTTTCGGAGATGTTAGTACTAATAAGATACGTTGATCCTGCAAGTTTCAGATCTCTATCTTTTACCGTTCCTGAAAAAATCGAAAAACACGAAAAATCAGTAAAAAATATTTTTCTCCGTACTTTATGAATCGATTGATTTGAATGTTGGATATATTTTGGGGGATGGTGGTAGCTTTTAAGAAAAAAAATAAGAGCTATATCGGTCCATAAGATCCAAAAAAAAAAACAAGTTTTTTTTTTAATTTCAATTTTAAAACATGTTACAGTTACCGTAAAATTATGAAACTATTTTTTTTGAATTCCTCATTCAATTTGCGATAAAAATATATATTTTTCAATTTTTAAAAAACGGTACGCCATGTTGAAAAAAAGAAAAATTCGTTTTTTCATACAAACTTATACAATAAAGGCAAAACGGCTCGGTGGCGGCTTGCGGCTCTCTTTATGGTATTGCTCTTGGTTACCTTAGCGCCAGAGTCCAAAATCTCATAATTATTTATTTTTGACTTTGCCAACAAAATAATTTCATTCTGCCATTATTATTATTTCAGTGTGAATATGTCTACATCGAAAACTAATAATCCAAAGTATCGCATTTGCTCAAAATTCATAAAAAAAATACCGGGTGCTCCTAAATATATACAATCTGATAAAGATGCTGACGAGTTTTCAACAATTTTTGACTGCACAATTGTAGTTGGTGATGTTTTGTGTTCGTATTGCCGTGGAAAGAAATATAAGAAAATTAAACTTGATTACGAGCAACAGCAAACATCTTTGGGAGATGAATTACCTTCAGATACGATCGAATTGTTAGAAAAAACTAAATCGAACTTATCATCGATGACTTTGTCTCAGTCAAGCACTGATGATCCATCATTTAATTTAGATGTTGGATGTGGTGATGATACAGAAGAGTGTATTGAAATTCAAATAAATAGAACAGTTGCGACTCACAGATATTGTTGTATATGTTATGTTTCAAATAAAAATCTAGTAGTTGTTCCTCAAGCTGCTCGTATGCAATGCTTTATTGAAAAAAGAATTTTCATACCGAATGGAAATCGATGCTGCAGTGATCATCTCATAAAAAATCGCTTTTATATTGAGAATTTGCATTTATTAAAAGTTTATTCTAATTGGAGTATTTTGAGATCGTCAGAGTTAACAAAAATAATGGAAAGCTTGGTTGTTGAATGTGACTCTACACTGATTGATAGAATGGATGATTTTCGAATACCTGATGAACAACTTTATATATTTACTGGATTAAAACGTAAAAATATAATCGAGTTGCGAGATTTATTAACAACTATGAGGAATACAGATTCTCGTACGGTCAATCAAGCTCTCATTGTATTTTTATTTAAGCTGCGTACTGGTAACTCAAACAAGTTGATATCAGCGATTTTACAGTTGGAAAATGAGCAGTTGGTTTCAAAATATTGTGAACAAGTAATACAATCATTTGAAAAAGATATATTGCCTCGTTACTTTGGTTTTCGATCTATATCCCGAAATGATATAATTCAAAATAATTCATCAGCATTAATAAAAAGTTTATACGCAGATCTCAGTGATAGGCTTTTCTTGATTTGCGATGGAACATATTATGTTCGTCATCAAAAAAGTTTTAATAACGCATATCAAAGAAAGTCTTTCTCTGTGCAGAAAAAATTACCCTTATGTAAGCCATTTACAATTTGTACGACAAATGGATACATAGTAGATATGTTAGGACCATATCATGCTAACATGAATGACGCTACGATAATGAAAGACATTATCGATACCTCTGACGGCATTTGCAATTTATTAGAACCTGGTGATATTTTTGTTGTTGATCGAGGATTTCGTGACGTTCAGGCGCACTTGGAAGAAAAAGGTTATCAAGTGTTGATGCCCGCATTGAAAGGTAAACGAAACGCTTAACAACGACGGAATCTAATGCGTCAAGGTATGTCACAAAAATTCGTTGGGTGGTCGAAGCAACACATGGAATGCTAAAGCAAAAATATCATCTACTTGACCAAAAATTCGACAATAAAATGTTACCCAGAATCGGTAGTTTTTATAGAATTGCATCATTTCTTCACAATCAGTATAACAAACGTATTACTTCTGATGTAGAGTATTTAGATGAAATTGTTGAAATGATAAAATCTCGAAGTAATACTGATAATACTTTAGCTAATGAAGTAGATAGAAAAGGTTGGCAGAGAAAAAAACTTCCATTTGAGACCATCCTATCCTATGATTTGATGGATTTCCCCGAAATGACCGAAAAAGACTTGAAACTTTTATTTACGGGTTCCTATCAATATAAACAAGCGATATCATATTTAGCAGAGATGATAGATGAATCAGATAATTTAACTATTCAGTTTGTCAGAGATAAAACCAATATATTGAAGGCTCAAGTACAATCTCGACATATCGGAAGGAAGGTTTACAGATGTTTTGTTGAATATCAACCAAATACAATTGGATGGAATGGAATATCAAGATACTGCTGTGAATGTGCTAATGGACTGAGGACAATCAATTGTTGTTCACACGTTGCTGCAATAATTTTTTACCTAGCGCACGGACGATATTTAGCTAAAATTCCTAGACCAGCTGCAATACTCAATACTTTATTTAATAAAGATAATATTACTACAGTGATTGATGAAGATAGTGACGAGGACTAGTCATGAGTTAAAAAAAACTATTATTATTCACAACTTATAATTAATAATCATCATCATCCCTTTTAACGTCCCACTGCTGCTGGGCACTCCGTTAGTACGAGGGGGATCAGGCCATAGTCCACCGCGCTGGCCTAGTGCGTGTTGGCGGACTTCACATGCCTTTCGAAAACTGCAGGTTTCCTCACGATGTTTTCCTTCACCGTAGGACAAGTGGTAATCATGATATAAATGATTCGCAGATGAAAATATCAGAGGTGTGAGACCCGGATTTAATCCCGCATCACTCGGTTATCAAAGCGACCGCGTTTCCGCTGTGCTACCACTGCCTGTAATCTGTATTTAAAGTGTTAGTGCCATGCTTGTTACCTAAAAACCAAAGTAACGAGGCAATATATCTTTTTCAAATGATTGTATTACTTGTTCACAATATTTTGAAACCAACTGCTCATTTTCCAACTGTAAAATCGCTGATATCAACTTGTTTGAGTTACCAGTACGCAGCTTAAATAAAAATACAATGAGAGCTTGATTGACCGTACGAGAATCTGTATTCCTCATAGTTGTTAATAAATCTCGCAACTCGATTATATTTTTACGTTTTAATCCAGTAAATATATAAAGTTGTTCATCAGGTATTCGAAAATCATCCATTCTATCAATCAGTGTAGAGTCACATTCAACAACCAAGCTTTCCATTATTTTTGTTAACTCTGACGATCTCAAAATACTCCAATTAGAATAAACTTTTAATAAATGCAAATTCTCAATATAAAAGCGATTTTTTATGAGATGATCACTGCAGCATCGATTTCCATTCGGTATGAAAATTCTTTTTTCAATAAAGCATTGCATACGAGCAGCTTGAGGAACAACTACTAGATTTTTATTTGAAACATAACATATACAACAATATCTGTGAGTCGCAACTGTTCTATTTATTTGAATTTCAATACACTCTTCTGTATCATCACCACATCCAACATCTAAATTAAATGATGGATCATCAGTGCTTGACTGAGACAAAGTCATCGATGATAAGTTCGATTTAGTTTTTTCTAACAATTCGATCGTATCTGAAGGTAATTCATCTCCCAAAGATGTTTGCTGTTGCTCGTAATCAAGTTTAATTTTCTTATATTTCTTTCCACGGCAATACGAACACAAAACATCACCAACTACAATTGTGCAGTCAAAAATTGTTGAAAACTCGTCAGCATCTTTATCAGATTGTATATATTTAGGAGCACCCGGTATTTTTTTTATGAATTTTGAGCAAATGCGATACTTTGGATTATTAGTTTTCGATGTAGACATATTCACACTGAAATAATAATAATGGCAGAATGAAATTATTTTGTTGGCAAAGTCAAAAATAAATAATTATGAGATTTTGGACTCTGGCGCTAAGGTAACCAAGAGCAATACCATAAAGAGAGCCGCAAGCCGCCACCGAGCCGTTTTGCCTTTATTGTATAAGTTTGTATGAAAAAACGAATTTTTCTTTTTTTCAACATGGCGTACCGTTTTTTAAAAATTGAAAAATATATATTTTTATCGCAAATTGAATGAGGAATTCAAAAAAAATAGTTTCATAATTTTACGGTAACTGTAACATGTTTTAAAATTGAAATTAAAAAAAAAACTTGTTTTTTTTTTTGGATCTTATGGACCGATATAGCTCTTATTTTTTTTCTTAAAAGCTACCACCATCCCCCAAAATATATCCAACATTCAAATCAATCGATTCATAAAGTACGGAGAAAAATATTTTTTACTGATTTTTCGTGTTTTTCGATTTTTTCAGGAACGGTAAAAGATAGAGATCTGAAACTTGCAGGATCAACGTATCTTATTAGTACTAACATCTCCGAAAATAATGAGCCCGATATTCATCTGGGGCCGATTCGGTATACTTATCGGTCTATGGCCTATTTTAAAATATTAAATACTTTAATAGGTACTACACTATTACACTTTAAATGATTTTTTTTTCGGATTTTTACGCGGGTTTATTTAGATTTTTGGTTCCCGACGTTTCGTGCCATTTGAAATTGTAAATTTTGGGTAATCACTGCCTGTAACAAGAATATAATCCTCTGAAACGTCAAATTCCTCAGTCTCTCCCGTGACCATGATTGCTGTAAAGCATTCGAAACGTCGGGAACCAAAAATCTAAATAAATCCGCAACAAAATCCGAAAAGATACTTTCATTTATAATATCAAATATTTGCGTAAACTTAAGAAAGTATTATATTATTACATTTACACACTAGTGAATCACCCCTGCTTCACTCGGCCATTGCAAACTAAAGTGTATATATTTCGTTAGATTAACGCGAATATTTTATTAGATCATTAGAACTTTTCAGATGTTTTCGTTCAAATAATTTGATTTTTGGTCCTTTTTTATATCAAACTAGCATTTCCTGCGGCTTCGCACGCGTTCTAAAGCCGATAGCCAAATTCTTACTAAGTCGTGCGGTATGGTACCTATCTCGCTGAACTAATTGCCGCCCTTGCCTGTTGCAACATTTTTCATTGATGCTCCACCCCTATTGGTCGTAGCGTGATGTAATATAGCCTATAGCCTTCCTCGATAAACGGACTATCCAACACAAAAAGAATTTTTCAAATCGATAAAGTAGTTCCTGAGAATAGCGCGTTCAACCAAACAACCAAACAAACAAACAAACAAACTCTTCAGCTTTGTAATATAAGTATAGATATTCACAGCATAAAGAGATAAAAAAAAGTCCGAAAAGATAGAGATAGTTTTATTTAAAACCTAGCAAACCCAACCCGCTAAAAATAAAAAAAATAATTAAGCACAATTAAAATAAATTAAACGGTTCTTTTAATTTTATAAACAAATAAAAGTAGACTAAATTATTTCTCATAACATTAGCTATCTACGAGTGAAAGGTCCGTCAAAATCGGTCCAGCCGTTTCAGAAATTTTCCGAAAAATTTTATAACATGTTTTTTTTTATGTAAGTACCGTTTATACTTTCATATGCATTTAATGAAAAGCTGTTAATTTGAAATTAAAAACAGACACTTCAATTTTATTTATATGTATAGATGTACTGTTTAAAAAAATATTGACATTTACTTACCGACATAAAAAAAGAAGTGTGCGAATATCCAATTTCTGCCAGAGATTACATCTAAATCTTCTCTTATCAACTTAGAAATCTTTCCAATTATCTCAAAATTAGTAAGACAAAATCAAATAACCATTCTAATAATATAACTTAAATAAAAAAAAATGTTAACATTTATAATTTTTATACATTTTCACTCAAGAATATATAATATTCGGTTTTATTAAACTTATACTATTAAGCACGTCTGCTCTCTACTGCTACTGAAAGCGGAGTGACTTGTTACAGCGTTCGGAACTTGAAGTGGACTAACTATCGTACCAGGGGCGTAAAAATTATCGTACATTATCGTATTTTTTAGGATAATGTCTATTATAGATAAATAAATCATATAAATTGTAATATTGATATGCATGCAAGTACTCTTTAGTTTATCTTTTTTAAACCACCGCTGTCAAATCAACAGAACACTGAAACCCAAATGTTTTACACGTGATATACAGACCTGCGTACGATAATAATGAAAAAATAATGGTATTTTACATCGTACGTAGGCACAAATTATCGTATATGTACGTATCGTACGGTTCCGAACGCTGACTTGTTACAAAAGTCACCCTAACTTTGGGTGTTACCGAGCTTACAAAGTTTACATGGTAATTGCAACTCCTACAGGCAAAATGAACGATCGAAATATAAGTAGGTCAAGTGGCGTATAATTTCGGCGGTTCCTTTTTTATAATATGTTGGGACATTATTATACACAGCGCCATCTAATTCCGTGGTAAGCTACGAGGCTTGTGTTACGGATACTAGGTAGTTGATATACTACACATATATAAATTTTAAATACATGGCTCACATGACTGGAGTACAAACATTCGTGCTCAACAAATGAATGCCGCCAGCGGGACTCGAACCCGCGACCGCTGGCGCAGAAAGCAGGGTCACTACCAACTGAACTCAACGTGTCGTTCATTACTACAGGAAGATATTGTATTTTCAGAGAAATACACAATATCTGGTTCTATAGGTTGTGGAAAACTAAATGGAGAATCAATCGATGGTACATAATAACTTTTAACTTAATTAACCTTTAAACTAAAATAAGTTAATTTTATAAAAATAATGAATAAATTATAATATAATTATTTTTAATTATAGTTCTTCACTACATAGTATAAAACAAAGTCGCCTTTTCTGTCCCTATATCCCTATATCCCTATGTGCGCTTAAATCTTTAAAACTACGCAACGGATTTTGATGCGGTTATTTTTAATACATAGAGTGATTCAAGAGGAAGGTTTATATGCATAACTAGCAGATCCCGCGGCTTTACCTGTGCTAAATCTAGGGAAGAGCCCGAGCGAAGCGAGGGCGAGTCGCTAGTTAAATTATATTTCTATCTTTAATGTGTTTAAAATGTAATTTTATGTATAATAATGAAAATATTTATAATAATGTTAAAAATGATATAAAAAATGAATTCATGTTGCAACCTTTAAAAAGAAATACAATTATACTCTGACCAATTTATTATGTAAATTATTACTATGTATTACTGTTGTCATTTCTGTTGGTAATCCTAATAAATAAATAAGTGAGTGCCTAAAGCCAAACTTGTAGCGCGAGAGAAGCCGCGGGTCCCGCTAGTCGTCAATAATGACTGCTACAATGACAAATACATATTTAATGTATTTGATCCTGTTACAAAGAACTAAACTAAAACTTTATGTTGCGAAATACAATATTCATGTGAAATGCCACTGAATTTATTAAAAATCATTGTGTGTTAAATATTGTTAAAAGAGTGAGATTAAGATAAAAAAATAATATTAGTCCCGCTGAGTTTCTTTTGCCAGTTCTTCTCAGGTCAGAGGTTTCTTCTTTCCGAACTGGTGGTAGACTCATGACGTTCAGTAAGAAATTGTAACAATTCTTATGCTGAATAAAATATTTTGATATGATTTGAAAAATTTTTTTGAAAATTGTAAATTGTTTAAGTTCGTTTGTTAGAGACTAGAGTAAGCGATACTAGCGGTGGCTCCCTCTTGTAAGTAAGAAGTGAAGCTTGCAACTTGCAAGCGCCGACAAGACAGTGGCGTACTCTTTGGAGCGTTCTATACACCAAGCCGATGAGACTCGGCAAATCAAATCAAATGTTTTATTATAAATATTATATTTATAGACAAATATTTTATTCAGCATAAAAGTTGTTACAATTTCTTACTGAACGTCATGAGTCTACCACCAGTTCGGAAAGAAGAAACCTCTGACCTGAGAAGAACTGGCGAAAGAAACTCAACAACGGCAGTATATTGTATTATGCGTGTACCGGACCTCTACGGTGACTGATATCATTCACAAAGTTACAAAGATTATTTATATTTATTTGGATTACCAACAGTAATTATAATAATTTTAATGATAATATTTAATAATTTACATAATAAATTATAAGTATAATTGTATTTCTTTTTATAGGTAATCACAGCATACATTATTATTTTATAAATTGAGGGATAAAAACTTGTTATTAATAATTATTATCAGCATTTTATTATAATTTTCAATATAAATATGTATAAAATAGTGACAGATAAGTGAACTAGATGGCGCTGTTTGAAATTGAATCGACACCTAGCCTTTATCGAACATTTCACTGAAATAGTATAAAGTGCTGAAATAATATAATTTAGATTTAATTATTTTTATTTTAACTTATTATAACTAATTAAAAATCTACATTGTAAATAAATAATCTCATTTAGTGACGTATGAAATATTTTTTAAGCTCCTAAAATAGCCCAAAATTTTTGTTACCCTAAAAATGGCCCTGTATGTATATTTTCCGTATCCGCCTTAAATTTAGGGCTAAAAGCCCTAAATGGCTATAAAGAAATTGGAAGTGAGAGTCACAATCCCGCTTTAAGGGTTCCATCTATATGCGACACTAGAATATTACGTATAAAACAGTGACAGATAAGTGAACTAGATGGCGCTGATTGAAATTAAATCGCGCTATCGTTACGTTCTACATGGAACTTATATTGCCATGAAGCAATAAATTATGCTACTCACATTTTTATCCTCGTCGCCAAATGTGATAAAAAATTTTTGAAAGACCACGTTTTGTGCGTCTAATATTAATATACTAAGTACTAACTACTTAACTAGTCAGTTATTACATTAAGACTTAAGTTATTAACAGTATTGTGATATCACTTTGTCCCTATATCCCTATGTATGCTTTAAATCTTTAAAACTACGCAACGGATCCCAGAAAACGTTCAAAAAGCTTCTATTGCCAAATTTAAAAAAATTGTGAAGGAACGTTTGTGTACTAAGGGTTACTATACGATTAACGATTTTTTAGAAGACAGTACGCCTTGGGAATGATGTGATCGCCGCCAGGCTATTTCAACATATAGAATTATTGTTAATATGCAATTTAATTTAAAAAGAAAGAATGAGATTAAGATAAAAAAAAACATTAGTCCCGCTGAGTTTCTTTCGCCAGTTCTTCTCAGGTCAGAGGTTTCTTCTTTCCGAACTGGTGGTAGACTCATGACGTTCAGTAAGAAATTGTAACAATTTTTATGCTGAATAAAACATTTTGATTTGATTTGATTTGGATTTTGATGCGGTTTTTTTTAATAGACAGAGTGATTCAAGAGGAAGGTTTATATGCATAACTAGCGGTCGATCCCGCGGCTTTGCCTGTGCTAAATCTAGGGAAGAGCCCGAGCGAAGCGAGGGCGAGTCGCTAGTACATAGTATGAAACAAAGTCGCTTCCCGCTGTCTGTCCCTATGTACCTATGCTTAGATCTTTAAAACCACGAAACCTGCGGCTTCGCTCGCACTAAACCTAGGGACTAGGGACTAAATATAAATAAAAAATCATTTTCACGAGTATGTTATATATTTAATCAGATCTGAGACATCGATCAGAGCAACGCTTCAGGCAGTCTGGATCATTGCGACAGTGGGCTCGACAGCTAGCCTGGCATCGTGTGACCGTACGCACGTTGGTACGAGACAGACGTTCATCGAACATTACACTGAAATAGTATAAAGAAATTGGTCAAGTGTGAGTCGCATTCTTGATTTAAGTGTTCCATTTGTCTGCTAAACTAGACTATTACGTATAAATAATATAATAATAATATATATTAATAATTTCGTCAAGGGTTACGGTAGACTCGATCGAAACCTTACCTGAATAATAAAACATACAAAAATAAAGATTTCGAGTCTACAGCATATATTCGCAAAATTCGGATTGTCGAGTATTTTGTTTAATGCTAATGATGCTGACAGACAAATCGTAGTCGCCATATTGGCCACTCTACCGAAACCTCACAGATAACAAAATACAAATGAAACAACAAAAGTCTATAAAATAAAATATAATATATTATAATTAAATAAAATATAATATATTTACTACATAAAAAATATTTAATTCCTAAAATACTGTTAAAAAAGAATAATATAATAATGTGTTCTAATCTTAAATCATAATTCCGTTTTCACTTATCAAATGATGCGTTATGATTTCTAATAGATGGCGTTATTAATATTTTTATTATTTAATTTTAGTAAGTGTTCATTGTATTGCTATAATATTTTGTATCTATACTATACTAGCGATTTAGCGCGAGCGAAACCGCGGGTCCGCTAGTAGCTTAATATAATAATTTTGAAAGACTGCACCTTTCTTGCGTTTAAAATCATAGTAAATTATTAAACATGTTTATTGACATAGTATTTCGAGTTCTTATATTCGAGGGTTCCGCTAGGTATAATGTAAACAAAAACTTGAAAAACGTTCCTCGAGAAGCCCTCTAATCTCTATCCATTGGTGAAAACAACATGAAAATTAGTGCAGTAGTTTTTGAGATTATCGCAAACAAACAGACAGACACGGCTGAGGACTTTTTAAAATAAATATGTTGGGACATTATTACAACAGCGCCATCTAGTTCCGTGGTAAGCTACAAGGCTTGTGTTGTAGAACGTATTTTAAGATTAGCATTGAAATGACAGACACATAACTGTATTACCATCTACTTCTTCTACTACTTTCATGCTGGACTAAAAACTTAGCCTAGTCCAGGCTTGAACCTTGGACCTTACCTGCGACTTACCTTGATATTAGACTTACCTATCAATAAAAGGAACAGAAGTACAGGTCGCAGCATCGCAATGAAGAACTGGAGGAGCAACAGCCGCCATTAAAGATCCATCTTCTCCCACCACATATGGAATGTGGTCGATATAGACGTTGTCAAACAAGCACATTCGTTTCATGTATTCCTCCGAATGAGTGAACATTGTTGATGGGATACCTATGGGATTGATACGATTATTCCCACTGCTGGGAAAAATTTGCTAATTTTTTTTCTATTTTAACTTAGGTAGTTACTGATTTTAACACTGTATCTTTTTAATTTTAGTTAAAAGTTATTAAATCTATTGCTATTGAATTCAACTGCTGATCAATATATTATGTTGCAACACCAGAGGAACTAGGTTCGAGTCCTCAGGTTAGGTCAAGTATAATAATAGAATTTTTCTTTCTGAGAGGGACGGAATAGAAGAGGGCGCATTGTGTGGGCGCGTACAATAACAACGTCTAAGTATTGAGTCTGAATGAGATTAGCCATATTGACGTAAATAGGTTTAAATACATGTAACTGATACGTTTGGCTTAGTTTAAGTGACGCTACTCGCTGCGCCAGTGGTCGTGGGTTCGATTCCCGCTATGGCATTTATTTGTATGATGAGCGAATGCTTGTACTCATGGGTGTTTATTTATAATATTGTCGCGGAATATAGTGCGAACTCGTCATAATAGCACGCTTGTACCATGCCTTACAACAGCGAATGTCAATTTCTAACTTTTGACAATTAGATAACAAGAACAGTATATTGCAAATTTTAATGTGTCAGAGAGAGACAACGCATTTTCAGGAAAGATTTGGAAGTAACTAGAAACATTTTGAATTTTCGATACTAGAATGTTCTAAATTTACGCATATAAAAAGGCCGGCAGTGTGTCGAGAGTTCAGTTGACGTTCGGAGTTAAGTGAAGATTACGAAGAGATACGAAATAGTGGAAAAGTGAAGAAAAGTACAGTGAATTATTAAAAGTGGTGGATTATAGTGCTCAGAGACTAAATTAAACTAGTGCTGTGTACAGACTGCGCGTGTAAATAAAACATCTTTAGTGCGAGAACGCTTTTAATTTCCGATCCCGAACCCGTAGTACGTAACAATACGTATGTATCTGGTATCCGTTACACAAGCCTCGTAGCTTACCAAGGAACTAGATGGCGCTGTGTTATTGTCTCAAGTCCCAACATATTTATTTATTACCTTACCTACAGCATAATATCTAGTGTTGCACATATGTTCCTGTATGAGCTCCGACCGATTGCTGAACCATCCGACCAGCCACCTCAAGTCTTCAAACTTGGTGATCTCATCGTTGATCACTTTGCGTGTTAGCCGCAAATATTCGACGTCCGCTTCTATCACTGACTCGTCTTTGTCTTCTCCGTAGCTGAGTTGAAAATTTTTGGTTGTAATAATTATCTTACTTTTTTAAATTTGCAGAATGTACCTACAATTTTTCTTTATGTGTGTATCCGAATGCTACTTCAGCTGCCTTTGTTTTGGGGACTTCCCCGCGTAGTAGTTAATGCAAGAAATTTAATACTCTCCTGAGGCCCGAGTTTTATCTCGCTTATTATATATAAATAAAAATTAAGTATCTGATTGTAATGTCAAAATAACATTTTTTATAATATAGAAGTATATGTAGTACATTTAAGGAAACACAATTTATACATTTTTGTCTTTCTGTCCAAATGCTCTGGCTTATCTCTGAAGTGGCTGGACGGATTTTGACCAGACTTTTAATGGCAGATAGCTGATTACCACTGGGCTATCACAGCCTACCACTACTACTGCTTACTATTTAAAGGGAGGCCCGTGCCCAGCAGTGGGACGTTATAAAGGGCTACATACAATGGACAATTATTATCGATAATTTCTTACTTCCGATACTGCATTTTGAGGATAGCTTCTGACATATGTATGCGAAAAATAACTCCGGGTCGCAAATGGGCTTGATATAGATCTTTAGGCATTTCCACAAAAGACGACTCGAACTCCTAGTAATAAATTTAATAATCCTTAATTATCAATGCGAAAGTAACTCTGTCTGTCTGTCGCGCTTGAACGCCAAAACTACCGAACCGATTTAAATGAAATTTGGTATAAAGATAGTCTAGAGCCTGAGAAAGGCTACTGACATAGGCTACTTTTCAAGGCAAAAAAAGGGGCTGAAAGGGGTAGAAAGTTTGTATGGTTGCGTCATTTTTAAGCTAGACGCTTAAAAATTATTTTTAGGCTTTTTATTAGATATAAATAAGCCATTCAGAGTTTGTAATAATTTTACCCTAGGGACGAACCCGAGTGAAGCAAGGGTGAGACGCTAGTATATTATAATATATTGTACATTAAATATTTTTTGGAAAATCTTATTGAAACAGTCATTTTTATTGATACAAAGGCCAAATCTATAGCTTTTAGAATTTTGGCACTCACTTTTTCTGGGAACGTATTACTACCTATATAAATAAAAAATTTGTTAGTAAGTAAAAATTAGTTAAAAGTTCGAGTCCCGGCTCGAGTCAAGTTTAGTTATATAGTCTTCTGTTTAGTAAGCCTTAGTCAGTAATTACCTTCAAAGGCGGATCATACATATCTTTGTTTTTGTCCTTCTTTTTTTGTTTCTTTTTCTTTCCTTGTTGAGTTGCTGAGAGGTCAGCGCGTCGCGCTACAGGCACTTCTGTGGAAGACAAGTTCTGGAAGCGATACAAAAATAACAGTCTTAATATCCCGAAAGCGTTTATTGTGTCTTTCTCATCCCATTATATAAAACTAAATGTAAGTAATATGACAGTTACTTAGCGTAATCGATGGATTTTACGCAATACCTGAGTCAACTTTAACTAAATTTTGTTTAGTGTTATTACTCGGGTGATTAATGATATTTTTTACTGCAGAATAAAATTTCATTTTTACGGGAAAACAATAACAAAAGCTTGTATTGTAGGTCTTAATCACGGTCTAGAAAGAAGGTCTAGCTAAAAGTAGTGGGGCCATGTCGGCTTACGCAATAGTTTCCATTTACCGCCGTGGCGTGCTGTGCAACTAAGATGGAATATTATTCTGTCTCTTTTTTATCCCACGTAATGCAAGCGTACTAAACCCTAATCACATTACTCGAATTTATTTCGTATTTCATAAATACCGTTTAATTGTCACTTAAACGGCGTTCGCAATGCCCACTGCGCAGCTCCAGTCGATAGCAACGCCGTACAGCGGCGTTGACGCGAAGCTTGGAAGTTGTCACACAAATCGAACAAATCTTTTACTACTGAAATAGAGCTTGTTGCTAGACCTGCTTTACTCGACCGTGGTCTTAATAAAGCCTACAAGAAAACTACTACGTATATTAATTTTAGAGGGAGGAAACGAGTGAAAAATGTGTAAGTCAGAATACATATTGTGATATTGAATACCTGATATTCTGCAGAGGTTGTGCGAGATTTGCTGCGTCGTTTCCCACTATGGCCACGACGTCGCTAAAAATTTTAGTTAATTTTTACATAAAATATAAAGATTTCATCATATTTTTGTAAACATTCGAGCTAATCGCATGAAAGATCCCTCAGTGGGAATCGAACCCGCGATCCCTTCAATAATCACACTAATACTTAAAAATATAACTATGATAAACACATAATTGGAAAGAGGTAATTGTAGAACTACCGACTAAGAGAATAATTAAACAGTGTAAGTCTTATTTTTATTTTAGACTAGCAGATGCGGCCTGCTGGGTGTAAGTTAAATAAATAAATATGATGCAACATTATTACACACATCATCTAGTTCCGCAGTAAGCTACGAGGCTTGCGTTACGGATACCAGATAGTTGATATACTACATACATTTTATAAAAATACACATCCATGACTGGAGTACAAACATTCGTGCTCAACAAATGAATCCCTCGGGACTCGAACCCGCGACCGGTGCTGAAAGCAGGGTAACTACAAACTGCTAAATTTCACTTAACAAGGCAATATCGTATGATAATTAAAAAAAAAACAATTGTTTTCAAATCAATTTATTTCTCCTCAACATCTTTAGGTTCAGTGATTGAATCCACAAACATAACCGAGTTACATTCAGCAGCATCACATTGAAGCATTGGAGGAACTTCAACTGGTGTGACAGAATACTCATCGCCTATCACATATGGGTTTCCATCAATCCACAGAGCATCAAACAAACAGTAAATGTGAACTTTAATGGTCATGTAACTAATAAATTTGTAAATCCTTCCACCGCATTCTCCTAAATGCTCCTTAATACTTTTATCGGTCTTATACATGAGAAGGAGGTTGTGGAACTTAGTTATCTCATCCATAACCACTTTTTTGATCAGATTGGTATATATTATATCCGCTTCAATGTGCCTTTCAGGATCTTCATACATTCTTTGCTTGATCCTCAAAATCGCGTCAGACATTCTCACTCGGAAAATAACTCCTGGATTCATAGTTTCTGGTAGAATACCAGGCTTTTTGGTGGTAGTGGTAAACTCCAAAATACGGTCTTTCACTGGTTCAGGGTATAAATAGTGATTTGGACGTTCTCGAAGCTTCGGACCATTCATAGAATTGAACTGGCGGGTGTTCTGTGGAAAATATTTCTTGTGAGGAGCCTCATAGCATTTATTTATTTCAGTGATTATTTTAGGATTTTTGATTTGTTTTAGCAGATTTTTGGAATCTTGAAATCTGAATCATGTAGTAAATTGTAATCTTTAAATTTATTTATTATTTTCTTTTAGATTAGTTCTACACGTATAAAACACAACAAAGGGCAATAAGAAGTTTTTCTTTTTAAAATATGTAATGCCTTTACATTTTAACACTTGCTTTTACACTTTGAAGACGTCAGAAATTTAAGAACTTTAGTAAGAACTTTAAAAAGAGGTTGTGAGTGTTTGTTTGTATATAGAAGAATATGTATGAAACTACGATTATGTCTATTAATTTATCTAATTATCATGCACTTATTTTTAACATCGGCGTATGACGCGAGTGAACTTGCGTGCGAAAATTATTGGTCGAAAAAACACGTCGGTTATCTAGTCGGTTTGTTTAAGGCGGCTAAACTAAAATTATGACTATTGTGTTGTAAATATCAATTGTGCGGGGATTATTTTAAAGCACAAGCGCAAGTGCAGACACAAGTGCACTTTCTATTTCTTTAATACTCATATTTTGGTAGGACGAATACTTGACGTAACCGGTGAGGGGAGGCGGAAGACTGATAGCTTAATTAACTTTGTCTGGACATGCTACATCCCTACTTCGGACTGCTACAGAATATTTAGTGACAAAAAATCCAAGTATCTATTATACTAGCCTAAGACTCGAACCCAGGACTTCACGACATCAACAATCTACAACCAAAAGACCAACGAGGCAATCTAAGAAATGAGTATTCAAGCTAAAACATACCTTAGCTCGTCGTTTCACACGATTATTTTCAGGATCCATAGCATCAGAAATATATGCGTCGAATTTGGAGAAATCAAAAGGTGACCACGGATCTTCAGTAGGTGTTGGATCAATTTCATTCTGGAAATATATTTATGACTTCTAAATTCTTATTTTCTAAATTGATTTGTAATATCTAAATTATTCAAATTCAAAATGGATTATTAAGAAGAAAGCAAGTCTGACAGAATCCAAATGTTTTTGATTGAAGTACATGTGTATTGTGTAAATAGCACTTGACGAACGCAGTGGACTATGGCTTAATCCCCAGTCCCCTCGCTTTGATACTGTAAGCTTATGCCCAGCAGTGGGATTTTATTAGAATACAATACATAACATAAAAATATCTAAGATATCCCTACTAATATTACAAATGTGAATGTAAGTTTGTTTGTTACGCTTTCACGCGAAAACTACTCAACCGATCATCATGAAACTTTGTACCTACACATATTCTTGGAGGTATTAGAAGTAACATAGGAAAATTTTATATTAAAAAAATATTTTTACGAAAAATTAAAAAAATGTTTGTTAAAAATAGGTAGCCGTGCGGCTCAGGAGTGTATTAACGATGGGTTCTGAAATAGCAAGAGTAATTTTGAAGAAATTTTCAGGCATAATACATATCAACCCAATGAGGTTGATTTGCAATTAATAAATGAACGCGGGCGAATCCGTGGGTACAGCTAGTTTTAAATAAATCTTTTCAATATTTTTAAGATCGGCTAATAAAGATTACTTACTTTTGCATGAGGATTCTTCTGTGGTTTCATAAGATTTACTGGTTGTTCGTACACATCATCTTTTATCTAAGAATGAAGAAAATGAACGAAATTAATGAATATGTTCTTTTAAAATTTTAAGAAGAAAACGAAGTAGTTAAACATATTTTGTTGGTATAATATGTTTTTACTAGCGCATCCGACGTACGTAACGTTGTCCTGTGCGCAGGTGCAAAACTACGTTGCCTAGCAACGACTTATTTATAATTAATTGAATATGTCATTTTTTATCTTAATTTATAAATAACTAATTAATTCAAAAAATACATTTTGTAGTGGACCGAATTGTGAAACTAAACCATTCTCGAATCCACTCGAATACACACAAAACATTTCATCAAAATCAGTGCAGCCGTTTAGGAGGAGTTCAATGACGTGCACACGCACAGAAGATTTTTTATACAAAGATGTATTTGTTTTCACGTAATACACTATACTAGTACTTTCATAGATCGCATAATATCCATGGGTATATTCGAATCTAATAGGACGTATTGTTTATCCCATACAAAATATTTGAACAGCCCCAATTTGGGGCTACAAATATTTTTGTTTTCTAGTACAGACAATAGATGGTATTGTTTCACAAATGATACGAGTACACGTGAAACTAAATAAATAATGTTAATAAACATTAAAATTACGGAAATTTTGATTTCATATTATTATTTGGTTAAACCATTTTGCAAAACCAAATTATACCTGTGTTGATTATATTTTATTAATAAAATCTAATATTTTTTATCTGTATGTCTGTCTGTGACAGCATCAAAAAAACATTGGATAGATTTTTGATGAAATTTGTTATATGATTATAACTGGTAATCTGGGTCAGTATGTAGATAACTTTTTATTGGGGAAAATCTCTAATATCTGTAAAATATATATGAACCGTTATAAACTAGGGATGAACCCAAGCGGAGCTAGGGTGACTCGCTAGTACCTAATAAAATTGGTGAAGTGATATAGTCAAGGTCGATTTTCAACATGTACTTACATTCGGATAGTTAAAGTCAATACTAGCTGCCGACTTCAGTATCAGGAACAGAAAAGTCTTTAACATGAAATTTGAAATCAATAAATTATTATTATTTGTTTGTATAATATACTCGTAAATAAAATTATTATTTCTTTGAATGTTTGTGCGAAGTCTTAACCATTTAATAACAGATCGTGATAAAAATTTGATAAGTTATTTTGCGTACGTCTGCAAAAGATCAAGGCCGAAATAAATATTTTAATTAAAATATAAATTCAAAATCATTTTTTTATTTTTATTACTATAGTACACATGGCCATGGATTTATATCTGATCTCTCACGAGTCGTGTCAAATTGTCTTAATTTGATAATAAAGAAATAAGAAGAGAGTAGTTTTTGTTCTTTAATTTCATGGAGATTGCAGTCATGGCCAAAACTTAGAGAAGTATAAAAAAGGCAATATTTGGAAAGAATGAATTGATTTTAATGAGACTTTAATTGTTATAGTACTCGACAGTCAACCGACAAGTACATAATGTTTCTAAATCTGGGACGAAGAAAATGTATCCGCTAAATATAGTAGGAGTCTCACAGTCTCTGCTTGTTAACGGCCGGCAGGATCCCATTATGAGTTTTCCCAGTTTCATCAATAAAAAAGTTACATAAATCAACCCCAACCCCCCAAAGCGATCCTGCCACACCCTATTAATACGGGGGAGGTTATGTTAGTTTTTGGTGAGTCCCACATTCCCAAAAATAGGGATGTCCTGAGTGAAGGGAATATAAGTCGCTGATGTACAGAATATATATAAATAGAAAACAAAACTCACCGCTAATACTGGAAGCATTTTTAAAACAAATGAAATAAAACAATTACTGATTCTTTAAAAAATCGATACATTTAATATAATTGCTTGTTAAGGTTTCTTTCGATAAAAGTAATGGCTTTAATAATTGTGCACTTGTTTAGCACGTTTTTGATTAGAAGTTAAATTTCCATGGGGTTTTAGAACTAATGATTAATAAATGCGGTACAGCACTAATAAACAATTGTCTAATAAAAGACTTCGATTTTCTTTATAGAAAAGGATACATGTAATCAAATAATACGTTTAACTTCAAACTGTATTTGTGACATCATGATTTTTTTTGTTCTTTATCAAATCGTTTTTTGTATACGGATTACCGAATACAGGTATCGGTTTTTTTAACTGTATCAGATTTTTGTACGGTGTAAATAGAACCACTTGCTTGTAATTAGCATGCACCACTATATATCGTACAGGAAGAATTGTCAGTTAGCCGCAATATGTGAACGGGCTGTTACGAAGGCATCAATCGCTTGTTATGCGTTATTTTATACCTCAGTCAAGAAACGGCTGATACGACTGTAAGTTATCACTACATATTCTGTACACTTTATGAGTGAAACAGACCCATTTTAAAGCCCGTCCATAACATTGGGACGTTTGAAAGGGCTAAATACGTGTCAAATTAATGATGTCGATTTTGGAAATCAAACTGTGAGGACTGGCTACAAAAAGGATAGTTTATGTTTTAACTTATACATCTAAATTATTTGTGGGAAATCAATTAAAAGTCATGAAAGTTGAGAAATATATATATTGTACATAATTTTTATAAAATGCGTTGACAATAATTCTGTTGTTGTGTTGTGACGTCAATTGTTTTTAAAAGTAAAATAAATAAAGAAAAAGAAATTTAATTCACATTATTGAATATCAAAAATATAAAAAAACTATTCTAAAACGTTTTATTTTATTAATATTTATTAACTGGTAACAAATATCATACAAATTCTGTAGATCACAGATTAAGTATTAGTTACTCTGTAGATATTTTTTTAATGTGGAGTATAAAAAGAGTATTAATTTTTCATTATATTATTCATTCTATTAAATATCGATAACCAATATTCGTTACCAGTTCATTAATCACAAAAGTACTTTTAAATGCGCGGCGATTATTCAGCACACAGGTATACCAAAATGTATGTAAGTGGATGACATTATGCAAATGAGTTTTCGTTTTGTAGAGATTCCTTAATGATTCCTTGTGGCTAATAGATCATTTTATACTTTCTATATTTTTTTACAGATTAAAGTTAGGTGTCTCGCCAACATGAAGTTACTCATGATATGCTTGATGCATTTACAAAAATGGCTTATCCATATTGTGTCATGATTACGCGTCCGAGTATTTTACGTCATGCACATATTTATGGTAATAATATTAAGAAAATATTTTGGTTTTGATGATGTAAATTATTTAAGGTCGCTTTGAGAGCTTCAGTCTAACACTTTGGCATAACTACAGTGTAAGAATGTGTGAACGCTTTAATAGTTCTTAAAAACTGTATACTTTAGTGTCGAGACCTTTTCCTTTTATTTTATCATCAATCCAGGATCTTAAATTGGCGACGTCTACGTACACTCCTGGAACACCATTTTCTCCACATCCAATACCCCAAGCTACTATGCCGCTTTGCACGTAACGGTCCTTTTCGTTCTGTAAAAAAGACATGAATAAATCCTAAAATATAATAGATAATTAATTACCAAGTGTTATTTAGAAATGTTACTTTATTTTGAATTAAAAAAAAACAATTTAACTTTATTTAAAATTTTCACAAATCTTTTTCGACTATTAGTAATAATGACACTTTCTATATCAGTAAGTAATCGGACAAATTTTTTTTATTCGTGTCGCACGAAGAAAAAATAATCGTATTGGGCAAATAGCAACAATCAAAATAATTTCTGGTAATACTTACCTCTATCGGGCAGACCAGTGGTGAACCCCCGTCACCTTTGCATGTGTCCACTCCACTTTCACCACCAGCACACATAAATGATGTGTGAAGTTCAAAGAATTTACCCAACCGTGTTGTGCGTAATAAGTTCTGACACTGGCGACGTTCAACTACTGGTAATTGAACCTGGGGAAAGAAAAGTTGATGTTATTTAATACTTTTTCCGTTAAATAGTCCCTACACTGAGGAGACTTTCATAGCATAACTAGAACTGAGCACCAACCTTTTTCAAAATGGCCTGATAACGACCTTTTTGTCCAAATATGTCTTTTCCCCACCCAGAGGCAAGGCATTGGGTACCACTGCCTGCTCTTTCCCCTTGGGGTGGAAGACACACTACTCCTACGTTTGGTGCCATTTCCATAGGTGTTTGAAGAAAGAGTAATGCGATGTCATAGAATAAATTGCCTGGAATATTTATAACGTAATTTTTAAATTTGTAAAAAAAATAAACCAGAAAATTCGAAATATTCGGTTAGTTCTAGATTTGCAAAATACAAATTAAAAAATGCTGACTAAGGGCCATCTATTTTCTGACATATTAGTTGTCATCATTCAGGCCATTCACAAAATGTATATAAGAGCAAATTAATGTTCTTAATAATACGATAACCACTAACCATTATTAAAGTCCTTATGAATAACCACAGAAGACACCTCCCTATCTTGATATGGGTATATCTCTTTTGTGGTCTGTGTATCCCACTCTCCTGCTCTGACCTTCAGGGTCTTGGAGACAGCTACGTTGTGAGCTGCTGTCAGGACCACACTGGGGTGGATGAGTGATCCTCCCCCCACGTACACACTTCGACTTTGATCATTGGGATCATCTTCATTCACTGGTTCAATTCTAGGATCAACGTAGTCATTGCTTGATGGGAGATTAATAAACATATTTTTAAATTCATTGGCGTTTTTGTAATTAGTGGTATATTTAAGTTAAATATTTTGTGCAGTTCTGTTTCGCATTCCATCTTATCTAGTATTTTTGAAGTGATTTTAACAATTGTTACATGTTGGTTAATTTTATTTCTAAGAAAATGTAACTTGATTTTAAATATTAAAAAATTAAATTATTATTTGATACTCAATAAAAAAATACGACTTTATTAGATGCAAATAGTACATGCACATTATTTTGTAAACAAATGTGCCTGATAGTTATGTGCATAACTTCAAAACTGGCATCTTAATTTCATATTCAAATATTTTTGCAAAGTGCTTCATTTTTGGCAATAAAAGTTTTACTCAAATTGACTTTTCTATAGTAAATACGTATAGTAGAAATCCAAAATTATATTAAAATACTATATCATAATGTGATTATCACACCATAGTCCGTACAGGCTGTATGATGATATCTGACCCATGCAATACTAACAGCCCCATCATGACGTGGAGGATATTTTGGTCTATCAGTACGGATATTGTCGTATTTATACAAGATGTCATTCTACTTTCGTTGATAGAAATGAGAAAAATATATGGAAAAGACATTATTTTTATGATTCTATTATATAGGTACTTGAATTGTAGTAATATGTACATATTACTTAATTCACAATACTTTCGGTACTTTACTTACTTAGATTTATATTTATTTTTCAGATATTTTTGGTCTCCTAATCTCCAAAAGTTAATGTTTATTACGCATGTATAATACCACCGCCACAGTCTATATTGAGCCATTTAAACAATTTAAATCTACAATTAAAAATATGTTACTGATTAAAGCTTACTCATCACACCATAACGGAATACTTTAATGTTATGAACGTGTGGGATTAATGTCTGGTTGGGTCTCTCGTAGTATAAATAGTAGCTTCTTGTATTGGAATATTATAATCCAATTTTATTTTAAAAGAGTAACTGTTGAGTTTCTCGCCGGCTTTTCTCAGCAGAACTGTCTTCCAAGCCAGTGGTAGCTTTCTCACAGACTAACATACTGACAAATAATTTAAATTCTATATTTTCAAAATGTAAAACTCGAGGATTCAAAAGTGCTAGTAAAAGTCAATTTGAATAAAGTGTATTTTGATTTGATTAATTAAAAAATATGTATAATATCCTTGAAGTTTAACTGAGATACGGCTTCAGAACAAAAGAAACCAACTATGTGCAAAAATCCATAAACGTGTAAATAATTTAAAACTCACTTAAGTATGGCGACCATCCATGGGAATTCCCCGAATTTCGATTCAACGTCCGTATGGCCCATTATACGGAACCCTACACCGTCAGGGTTCCTCCAACCACAACCTTCATGCTGTAAAGCAAATGTATGGTTATTTCCACATATGTTGCGGAAGTCTGAGAAAGTCAAAGATATCGTAAAACATTTGTGGTATAGATAAATGCTAATTATATGCAATTTCGTTAATGTCACATAATACTTTCTTAGGTTTACGCGAATGTTTGACATTATAAATGAAACTATCATTTCGGATTTTGTCGCGGATTTATTATGAATTTTGGTTCCCGACGACTATTCAAAGAATAGAAATGTATAATTTTAGAGTCTATCATTTTGAATATTTGTAAAAAATTGTGGGTAGGCACTGTCTGTAACAAATATATAACCCCCTGAGACGTCAAATACCTTAGTCTCTCCCGTGACCATGATTGCTGTAAAGCATTTGAAACGTCAGGAACCAAAAATCATAATAAATCCGCGACAAAATCCGAAAAGATAGTTTTATTTATAATTCGTTAATGTCGTTTCTAGACAAATGTTCAAACGACTTTTTGATGAAAGTAGACAGATGGTAGACATACACATACAATAATATGTACCATGCAAGTATAATCAGCTAACACGCAATAGGCCAGCGCGGTAGACTATTGCCTAATTCTCTCGTACTGAGGGAGGCCCTGCCAAGCAGTGGGACGTTAATAAAAAGGGGCTAAACACGAAGCATCATCAGCAATCATGCAAAATTATACAGTATAGTGAAAAAAAAACAATAGAAAAATGGCTTTAAAGTGTCTTAAAAGATGTTATTATTTCAACCACGTTGTAAGTTATACGAAGTAAATTATTAATGTTATAAAAATATGTTATAAAAATTTTTTACCTGAGGTAGTTTATCTGGAGCAGGAGTGATGGGGTCTGTAGAGTCTCTATGGTCCCGGAGAACACAGCACACGTCCATGTAGGACGGACATTTGACATTTTGTACTCTGAAATATAAAATATAAGTATTTACGACTTCACTAGCATCAAAACTATCAATTATCAGAGGTGCAAGACTCAGAACTTAAACTTGGAACTGGCTTAGCGAGTGCGCTACCAGTAAGCTGCCAATCCTTTTCTCAATGTCTATTAAAAAGAATGTATATTTTTTTAAAGTGAATACTTATCTTACCTTATATCAATTACACCAACACCATCAGTTATAACCGTGTTGTTAGAGTTACATAAGTAATAACGAACACATTCACCGCTTTCCCCATCTTCTCTCATACATTTTGTGGTACCACCAATGTCTAAAAAATTAAAAAATATATTAGTTCCTGTACAATTGAGTTATAATTCAGCTCTTGTCTTGTCAGCATGTACGAAAGCAAGTGTCGCTTAAGACACCTTTTAAAGCGAGTGGAGTCGCTAGTAAAATAGTTGGTGGACTTCGAACTATTTCAAGTAAGTACTTAGTATTTAAGATTAAGCACATAAGTTTTCGGATAATCAGGTTTACTCGCAATCTCTCGTCTGCTCGATGCGCTGGGATTCGTTGCTGCTTACATTTTAATGGTTATTATACATTACTCAGAGATGAGATATTTATCCGCAATAAAAAGTATCCTATATTTTGACCCAAATACTAAACTATCATCAGAACAACTTTCATCAAAATTTGTCCAGTGGTTTCCTCGTGATGCGGGCATGGTCAAACAGACAAAAATTCAATAACTATAGATAAGGCTTCTATATCTATGAATATGACTATTTCAGTAACATTCTCCAAAAATAATCTGTGTACAGATCCTATTCAGTAAGAATTTTGTTATGTCTTTTCAGAGGTTGGTTGGATGCTGCATGAATAGTTTTCCAGTAATTCTTTTTAAAAGTTGAAAATAACTTACCACTGTTACCAGTAACAGGTGGAACAATCGTCGAAGGTTTGTTTGTAATCATAGTGTTGGGTGGAGGTGTGTTTTCCTTTGGTTTCTTGAAGAGGTCATCAATTAGAGAGGCCAAATCTCCGGACATTTCTTGAGGTGCCGCCCATACTAGGGCCACCACAGATAGTATTAGAGCTACTGTGCGCATCTAGATGAAAAAAGAAAAAATATATATATAATTTCCTTATGTCCGTTCGTCTGTTACCGAATCATACTAAAGAGAAAGACTCAATAACAAAACTTAGTCCAACTCGAACCCAGGACCCAGGTCCTCCGGATGTGAAGCCTTACGTGCTAGCCACTACAGTATAACATACTATTGTGCCCTTCTTTGTAGTTCACTGTTTACACAATCAGGTTTTTGTTTAATATTTTTATATTTACTTTAAAGGTTAAAATAAATTTAAAATGGTTATTATTATCAAAATAATCGATTTATAGTTTGAGGAAAATTGAAATCAAAACTCTGTCTTGACTAGTTCGAAAAAACATATTAAGTAAATATGTTGAGGATACATATTGAAGGTCATGTCGCATGTCATTTGAAAAGGTCGGATATACACACGTGAGAAAATGAGAACCGTCTTTGAGAAATAAATATGTTGGGACATTAACGCAGCACCATCTAGTTCCATGGTAAGCTTGTGCCTCGAGGCTTATGTTACGGATACACTACACATAATATATAACTTTAAATACATACATATTATATAACATTTAATTTATGGAAAGGAATTTTACTCTACATATAATAGAAGACAATCTCTACGGGGTATGTAATGTAAAAAAATTTTACGTAAACGTTTATTATTTATTAATGCATTGCATACATACATCTGACGACACGTTTGGCTCAGTGGGTAGTGACCCAGCTTTCTGCGCCATCGGTCGCTGTTTCGAGTCCCGATGGGGGCATTCATTTGTTGAGCACGAATGTTTGTACTCCAGTCATGGATGTTTATATTTATAATATGTATGTATTTAAACTTATATGTGTGTAGTATATCAACCATCTAGTATCCATAACACAAGGCTCGTACCTTACCGTGGAACTAGATAGTGCTGTGTGTAAGTGTCCCATATTTATTATTATTATTATTATATAACATTAGTCTATCGAGTCCAAGTATGTGGTTAAGAACGAGTCATCCTGTTTCGCTCGGGTTCTTAAGTTTACTTTAAAACGGTTAGTGATTTCCATACAAAATAAAATTTTTAGAGTTTTCGATTTTCTATTTATTTTTCTTTTAAGTTTTACCTATTTGTACATTAGTTACCCTTAACACATCCCTAGCCAAACCAAAAAAGAATTATTCAAATCGGTTCGACCGTTATAGAGTTTTAAGGTACTATGGGCGTGTTGGTAATAAAATATGTTAAAGGTAGACTAAAGATAATATTTATTGTCCACTCAATAACACGGCTGCAAGACGGTACAAGCGAGGCTAACGAAAATCAATTGATTTTTTATATACAGACTAGCGAGATCTAGATCTAACGCGAGCGAAGCTGTAGGTTCCGCTAGTGTATTATACATATAAATCTTTATGTCAATTTTATGTCAAACGTCATAAGGTTACATAAAAAAAGTTTATATTGTCTAAAGCGCTAAGGTTAGATTAAAAATAATTTTATATGGTGGTAAAATAATTATTTAATTCAGAGCATTTTCATATTTATTCACCTTTTAAACCTTCTCTGGACTTCCACAAACAATTCAAGACCAAAATTAGCCAAATCGGTCCAGCCGTTCTCGAGTTTTAGCGAGACTAACGAACAGCAATTCATTTTTATATTTAAAGATAGATATAGATGTAGCATTACAAAAACACAGAAGGTTGATTTATATTTGACTTTGACCTTGGCTTTTGAATTTTATATTATGGCTATTAATAAGTATTAGAGGATCCCAATGAAGAGCGACCTTCACACATCTGCTTACCATACGAAAATATATTATATTATTAATAAAATATGTTTCTAAGCATATACCAATAGCGTAAATAAAAATTATTAAAATTAATTTTGCCTGGAAGAGCTCGCTCTTTTAGCTAAGGCCGCCTGTTGTGCATTCGAATCTTTTTTATATTTTGTCTCTTTTCTTTTATTGGGTGTACAATAAAGAACTCCCTTAATTTAAGTAAATGCTGTATACACCTGTAAAGGCGTATCATACTGAACTGTATATTGCAACATTAATTATAGTCTACTTATGATCAGTCGATTGTGTATCTTTTTAAATAAATAAATAAATAAATATTATTAGTTATTACTATTATCAAAAATAATTTATTTTTAAAATTTCACTGTCAGGGGCGCCCATTAATTACGTGATGTTTTAAGCAAGTTTTTAAGAAGTATTTTTTTTTGTTTTTGTTTATACTTCGTAGGAAGTTTTACAGGTGACTTGGCTTAATAGGAATGTTCGGCCGTTGTCGCGGTGCACGATAAAATCTTAGTAACGGCGAGTCAAGATCACGCATCAAATTTCTCTCTAGAATTCGCGCCTTCAAAGAAAAAACACGTGATAACTCACTACTATGGCCAAGACCAAACTAATGACGAAATGGTTACATCGGTGTGGAGATTCGTCAAATCAATCGAAAGGTCAAATCTTTCTAAGGAAGACAAAGTAAACACTGAAAGAAAGAAAGACCTATGAGGCCATGAAAGTACTAATGAAGGGTAATCTTCCTCTATCCCTTAAGAGAAAACTAATGGACGTATGCATTCTCCCCATTTTCACATACGGTTTCCAAACTTGACGGGTCAACAATCCGTACTTCAGGTTTGCCTAAGAGCAATGGAACGGAGTATATTGGGAATTAAAATAACTGACCGTTTTAAAAATACCAGAACTCAAATTACGGATGTCATTCGGAAAGTTGCCGTGTTAAAGTGGAACTGGGCTGTTCAAGTTACCCGTATACCCGAAGTTCTTTGTACCAGACAAACTACTTTTTGGAACCGTCAAACTAGAAGAATTGATACTATGAACTAGAAATAGGGTTGCTTAATGCTTTACAAAATCCAGTCAAGAATAACAGTTGCCAGGCTTTTAAATTAAAAAATCGGATAGTAGAGAAGAATTTCGCGTACGCATAATACTTTCTACTCATAGTATAGACAAGGATGGAACTAATATGCTATTAAGCGTAATTAAAACGTTTTAGAGTAAACACTCCGTATGTAAACACGTTTTGTGAAAAAAAAAACGCGAAAAAGTTACTTTTATGGAAATTATGTGATTCTAATATTGAAGTTGATGAATATTTATTTAAGAATTGTTTTTAGAAGTACCGATAATATAAAGGCTAAGTGTAGTGAGGTAAAGTTATAAAAAAATAATAATAGACGTTGTGGTTATCACTCGTCGTGTTATAAAATAAAAATCTAAGTAGTATATTGAAGATTTTAGTAAATTTCTTTAAAATATTGAAGTAAGTAGCGTTCATTAAACAGTATAAATAAAACAGAATGTAAAAAAACATTAGTGAAATATAAATCTGTGAAGATGAACTCTCGAAGGTCATACATTCCGGTTCAGTCTGTTTTACTGATGCTTGCGCGATGAGAAGCAACTATAAGTTATTTATAAATTTAAATTAAAAACTTATTTAAATGATTTCGATATTCCATATTCGACTACACTAGCTAGTAAAATTGCTTGACAAATAACAACAAAAACTGAACTGCCTATATATATACATATAACAACTTAATATAATAAATTTAAAAATATAATAAAATTTAAAAATATAATAAATTTAATTATAAGTAATAGATCTATACATCTATACATATAAATAAAATTGGAGTGTCTGTTTTTAATATCAAATTAACAGCTTTTCACTAAATGCATATATATACGATACTAGGAACAAAAACCTATTTTTTAATTTTTTTTTGTCTGTCTGTTTGTTCCAGGCTCCAGCTAATCTCTGAAACGGCTAAACCGAATTGACGGGACTCTTACGAGCTAATGTTACAAGACGTAACTAAGGCTACTTTTTAACCGACTTCAAAAAAGGAGGAGGTAGAAATTTTACACATTTTACCTAGCGGAACCCGTGCCGTGGCTTCATTCGCACTAAGCCTAGGGAAGAACACGAGCGAAGCGAGGGTGACTTTCTAGTACATAATATATTTACTGCTAACAAAAATACAAAATTTACAAAATAATTTATGACAAAAACAGTAATTTAGCGAAATCGTTATGCGCGTTACATACTACAGAAAAATCTTTCATTCTCACGGGAAAACCCGTGAAAAAAACTACTATTTCTATTTAGTGGTTCTTAGTAAATATGGCTAACGCTGATTTAACCTTATTACAACTAAATAATTTTATATTAGTACTAGTGGAACCCGCGGCTTCACTCGCGCTAAATCTAGGGACGTATCCGAACAAAGTGAGGGCGAGTCGCTTGTTTAAGATAAACATTTCAATCATACATTACATATTATGTGTAACTAGCGATTTTAGCAGCGCACAACAGAATAGCTTGCAGATGGTAGATTTTTACTACTTACTTGTCACTTATCGTCATATTTTGAACAATTCATACAATATCTTTATAAATTGTAGCCTTTGTGTTATTCTGCTGTATAAACTATATTATTGTTAAGTTTCATTAAAATCCATTCAGAATTTTTTACGTGAAAGAGTAACAAACATCCATCCATCCATACTTCCAAACTTTCGCGTTTATAATATTAGTATAGATTCGTTATATTCTAAGGTATACTTGCAATAATAATGACCCGAGCGAAGCGTTCATCAGCCACTGATGCCGTGATGTTTAATATATGCATACTATGTACATATAAGCTTATGTTTACATTTTCCTATTAAACATGAATAATATGTGTAAACATTATATATAGAGGTTTACGATGTTTTTTTGACCTCGCGACAGTACTGACCGAACGTGAATATCCTTGAATCAGAAATAATTGTTAAGTGTAGAACTCACAAGAGAATTAAAATTGATATAATAATAAAACAGTGCTGTATTAGCAAATTTAATTAGATATAGTTAAAAATCTTGGAAAACGTCACATAAAAGTAATATATAGTAAAAGGAAAAGTAAACACATAAACTATTAACTTTATAATACACTATAGTCTCATATAATATATTAAGGACAATGTGCATATAAAAAAACAAATATTTATGTCTATACTAATATTATGAAGCTGAAGAGTTTGTTTGTTTGTTTGGTTGAACGCACTAATCTCAGGAACTAATGATCCGAAGTGAAAAGTTCTTTTTGTGTTGGATAGTCCGTTTAACGAGAAAGGCTATAGGCTATATTACATCACGCTACGACCAATAGGAGCGGAGCATCAATGATAAATGCTGCAAAAACGGGAGCAAAATATTACTCTTGATTTCAGGCTTTAGAACACGGGCGGAGCCGCAGAAAAGACTTGTGTTTATATATAAACTTAAATAGAAAATAACGGGTGATAATAACACCTAAGTACTTACTTTAAAATTAGTAATCTCAACTATTCTTTCGTTTTAATCTCGTTACTTATGTCACAGCAACACTCACTAACTATAGGTTTACGACGCGACACTACACTCACTCACTACACTTTCATACATAACACAAATACACTGTAACAATCCAACTTTGAGTTGATCTTCTTGTCTCTTTGACGATCAGTGAGAGACTGCCCTTCTAGCGAGATCAGCCTCCTTTTTATATAGTTTTACTACTAATACTAAACTCAATGGTGTAGTGGCTAGCATGTACGGTCGTACATCGAGAGGTCCTGGGTTCGAGTCCCGGGTTGGGCCAAGTTTAATTATTGAGTCTTTTTGTTTAGTAAGTCTCAGTCAGCCCGAAGTTGGGAAGTTGGCGGTGTGTCACCCCAGTGCCGATGCAGAGCACGTAAAGCCGTCGGTTCTACGCCTTACCTACTTACGGTCGTGTTGAGTAGTCGTCCCATCGGAGTATGAGAGTGATAGGAATAGAGAGCGCACTTGTGTATGCGCGTACACTTGTGCACTATAAAATCTCCAGCGCAGCCTTGATGAGATTGGCCATCATGGCCGGAATCGGTCGAAGAACATTATAGTTTTACTAGCAGCACCTGCGGCTTCGCTCGCGTTCGTGTCTTCAATCGCTACTAAACTTTAAACAATCACTCACTGGGCTAATCTAAGGATTGCCTGAAAATTTCATCAAAACCGCTTCAGCCATTCAGAGCCCATCGAAAATATACTCTATTACTATTTTATTTAGATTGTTGAATGGAGTATCCGATTTAAATGAATAAAAAGTAATATTTTATTAAGTTGTATTTTCTGTGTATTGTATTATACTTGAGTCAACAATGAATGTTTGTTGAACACATAGGGTTGTGAAAACTATTATACTCCCATAATACGGCCCTGGCGTAAAATCTATTCTTATATACATACTAGCTGAACCCGCGGCTTCGCCCGCGTTCATTTTTTTAATTGCTAATCAACCTCATTGGGTTGATCTGTAGGAAAAAAAATTGTCTAAAAAATTAAAATAAAAAATTTTGGAGTGGACTACCCTTAACATTTAGGGGGATGAAAAATAGATGTTGGCCGATTCTCAGACCTACTCAATATGCTCACAAAATTTCATGAGAATCGGTCAAGCCGTTTCGGAGGAGTATGGGAACGAAAATTGTGACACGAGAATTTTATATATAAGATTAACTATATATGCTATCCCTATACTAATTTTTAGGTAAGTCAAGGATGTCTTTTTTATGTTCTTCGTCAAATCGGCTTTTGTATAGAGTTTATCGAATACAGGAATCAGATTTTTTAACTGTATCAGATTCTTATACGGTGTGAATATAGCCACATACTTACTGCATGCACCACTACAGTTTACAGTACGCATAGAAAACATTTTTAGTGAGTCGCATCGTGTGAACTGGGTGTTACGAAGGTATCTCGTTAGTCACCTCCCGCTAAAGTTCGGGTTTGTAGTGACCCTACTTGCTGCGCCAGCGGTCGCGGGTTCGAGTCCCGCTGGCATACATTTGTTGAGCACGAATGATTGTACTCCAGTCATGGGTGTTTATATTTATATTATGTATTTATTTAAAGTTATATATGTAGTATATCAACTATCTGGTATCTGTAAAACAAGCCTCGTAGCTTACCACGGAGCTAGATAGCTCTGTGTGTAATAATAAAAAAATAAAAAAACTAATAAAAAATAAATGAAAAGTTGAGAAGAATCTATATTTTATTTTTAAAAAATTGTACATAATTTCAATATAATGAGTTGACAATATTTTGTTTCTTTTTTTTAAATTAAAAAAATTAAGAAACGTAATTTTATTTCACAAAATTGAAAATTAAAAATATACAAAAAACTATTCTAAAATGACTGTTTTTATGAATATTTATTTATACTGGTAACGAATATCACACAAATTCTCTCGATATATTTTTGAGTGAAGTATAAAAAGAGTATTAATTCATAATTAATTTATAAAGAGTGTTAATTATTCATTCGATTAAATATCAATAACCAATATTCGTTACAAGTTCATTAATCACATAAGTACTTATATAACCGCTTACAGCGGTTATACAGCCTACAGTTATATCAAAATGTGTGTAGCGTTCATTATGCAAATGAATTTCCTTTTTGTACAGATACCTCAATTTTTCTGTACGAAAATTGTAGATTATATGGCTAATTGAAAATCGGGTTTAAACATTGCGTTAATTTTACAGATTTCAAAATTTTAGGCGTCTCATACGAAGTTACTCTATAAGTTACTCTAATAAGATGCAAGATGAAACTTATAAAGTGGCTTATCCATATTAACGTCTAACTACACTCACAGATTTATTGTAATAATATAAAACATGATTATTTTAATTATGAATATTTTTAAGTGAGGTCACTTTTGCACTGAGAGCTTCAGTCAAGAATGTGTGAACGCTTTAACGGTTCTTAAATACTGTATGCTTTAGTGTCGAGACCTTTTCCTTTTATTTTGTCATCAATCCAGGATCTTAAATTGGCGACGTCTACGTACACTCCTGGAACACCATTTTCTCCACATCCTATACCCCAAGCTACTATGCCGTTTTGCACGTAACGGTCCTTTTCGTACTGTAAAAAAAGACATCCATCATTTCTAAAATATTAAATAAGGCTTTTTAAGTAATTTTACTTCATTCTAAAATTTTAAAATAAAACAATTTATCGTTATCTAAAATGGTCACAAATCAAATTTTTTTAGCTATGCAAACTGGAACTAATATTAGTAATGACACTTTCTGTGTCCGATAAAGTCCAAAACTACTGTACCAATTTTTATCAAATTTTGTAAGCTTCTGTAACTTGGTCCAACTTGGGAGATAGGGTAGTTTTTATCTCAATTATTGATCTCAATATTTGTTATTGCAAATTAATTTTTATTATACGACTTTAGTGTGTATTTATCGGTTAGTTTATCCTGTAGATGGCGCCGTATTTCTATTTCTAGATTATAGATGGCGAATTTATAGCTAAAATATTGTAAAGAGTAGAATTTTTATTTTATTAAAATATATATAAAAAACGTTTAATTTTTTTTAACTTACGCCCACCGATGCGGGCCGGGTTTGCTAGTTATACTATATTTACTTAATTACGAGATAAAATTTACATATTATTTAGTAAGCATTCTTGTAATCAAAATAATTTCTGATAATATGTACCTCACTCGGGCAGACCAGTGGTGAACCTCCGTCACCTTTGCATGTGTCCGCTCCATTTTCACCACCAGCACACATAAAGGATGTGTGAAGTTGGAAGAAATTACCCAAACGTGTTGTGCGCAATATGTTCTGACACTGACGACGTTCAACTACTGCTAATTGAACCTGGAGAAAGAAAAATTGGTATTATTTAGTATTTTTCCGTTAAATAGTCCCTACACTGAGAAGACAACATAACTAGAGCTGAGCACTTACCTTCTTCAAAATGACTTGATAACGACCTTCTTTTCCAAATTTGTCTTTTCCCCACCCAGAAGCAAGGCATTGGGTACCACCGCGTGCTCTTTCCCCTGGGGGTGGAAGACACACTACTCCTACGTTGGGTGCCATTTCCATGGGTGTTTGAAGGAAGAGTAATGCGATGTCATAGAATAGATTGCCTAGAACATATATAACTTCATCTTAAAATTTGTAAATAAAAAAAATAACCAGAAAATTAATGTATATAAAGTTATCATTCAGGCCATTCTTTCATATGAGAAAAAATCATAAAAGTCAACGTTCTAAATAATACAATAAGCACTAACCCTTGTTAAAGTCCTTATGAATAACCACAGAAGAGACATCCCTATCTTGATATGGGTATATCTCCTTTGTGGTCTGAGTATCCCACTCTCCTGCTCTGACCCTCAGGGTCTTGGAGACAGCTACGTAGTGAGCTGCTGTCAGGGTCACACTGGGGTGGATGAGTGAACCTCCCCCCACATACACATTTAGACTTTGGCCATTGGGATCATCTTCATTCACTGGTTCAATCCTAGGATCAACGTAATCATTGCTTGATGTGAGATTAATAGACATATTCCTAAGCGTGTTAGCGTTTTTGCAAATGGTGGAATTAAGTAAAAGTGCAACCTTAATATAACGTACTTCAATATAACGAATTCCTCGATTTAACAAATTCTTCGTAATCCCCTTGAATTCTCCATAAGAGTCAATATAAAATATACCCTTACATTGCGATTTTTTTTGCGAATCAAAAAAAGTGTAAATTCCTATAATTAACGAATTTTGTCCATCCAAACCTTTGTATAACTTTCCCACCCACGTTTCGAAACGTTTTCTTCGTAAAACTATCAGTGTTGTTTAATGGAAACTCTTCAATATTATTAAAGATTCTAGTTGCAATGGCTTAGAATCGTAAAAAGTGTTATTTATTTATTATTAGCAGAAGTTGTTTGCTATAACAAGAGAAGTATGTTATGTTTAGGTGAATAAAACAATTTTTACCTCTTTATAACAAATTTTAGACCAACCTAACCTTTAACGAATTACCTACTTGATATAACGAATATTTACTTGGTCCCTTCCGATTTGTTATATTGAGGTTGCACTTTAGGTTCTGGTTTAGGACGTTTTAATGATATGTGAGTTGTCTTGTTTCGATTTTTTACACTTTCTTGTATATTTTACAAATGAGTGATTTTAAGAAAATATTACACCTTGGTTAATTTTGATTAGTACTTATAAATAAAATTGAAGTGTCTGTTTTAATAGCTTTTCACCAAACGCATATGAAAAATCACTTTTTAATTTTTTGTTGTCGTTGTTTCGACTAATCTGTGAAACGGTTGGACCTATTTTGATGGGACTTTCACTCGCAGATAGCGAATATTATAAAAGATAACTTAGATTAATTTAATTTATTAGAAAATTATAAAAAATCGTTTTTTTTTTCTTTACTTATGCCCAGCGAAGTGGGGTTTGCTAGTTCTTAATAAAATATTTAAAAAAAAAATATATTTTTTTTAAATATTAAAAAATTAAAAGATATTTTGATACCTTATAAATTTTGACTTTATTAGAATACTTTTAAGTTGTTTTTCATATTACAGTAAGTATAAATAGATACAGCCCGTGCCTCGTGCAAATAAATACATGCTCATAAGCATTATTAAGTAAACAAATGTGCCTGATTATAAATATTATGCATAACTTCAAAACCGGCATTTTTATTTTAATCAAAATATTTTTGCAAAGTGCTTCATTTTAAGCAACTACAAGCCTTACTCAAGATGACTTCTATAGTAAATACCTATAATAGAAAACTAAAAATATCATATTAAAATAGTATTTTTTTACACCATAGGGGCTGTATAATGATATGTGACCCATGCAATACTGATAGTATTGGAGTGAATCCCATGTGAAGTGAAGGATATTTTGGTCCATCAGTATGGATGCTGGGGTATTATACATGATGTCAATTTACAATCGTTGATAGAAAAAAAAGTGCGTGTGTACACAGTACACATGTCAGAAGTAAAACTTCTTTGGCAAACTAATTTTTAAATCTCGTTTATATTTATACTAAATAACCCCGTCTAAGCTCGTTGAGAGAGGGAGATGGCGCGAAGGTCACACCCACGAATTAGATAGAGTTAGAAATGTCACTGACTCGCGGTGGGCGAGATCTAACTAAGGCTAACTCTTCCCCGTCTCTGAGCGCCTGGTACTATGGGCTTATTTTTTCGTTTCATCGAGATTGAAATCGCAACGATTCTAAAGAAGTTTCACTTCAATAAAAAAAATAATGGGGAAAATTGTATTATCATTGTTTCTATTATATAAATAAAATATGTTGGGACATTATTACACACAGCGCCATCTAGTTCCGTGGTAAGCTACGAAGCTTGTGTTACGGATACCAGATAGTTGATATACTACATTTATAAGGTTTATTACATACATATTATAAATATAAACTGGAGTAAAAATATCCGAGTTTAACAAATGATTGCCCCCAGCGCGACTCGAACACGCGACCGCTATCGCAAGAAAGTAGGGTCTCTAAAAACTGCGCCAAGTGTCGTTAAATATTATACCTGTACTTTACTTATTTCACAATACTTTCGGTACTTTATTTACTTAGAATTATAGTTACTTACTTTTCGTTTTTTTTTGTGGTTTTATATTGATTTTTGATTGCCCAATTTCCAAAAGTTATTAAATAAAAAATATGGTAACGGATTTTGGACTTTTCAATATTAAAATTTTATCAAACGTAATGTTTTTTTTCACCCATTGTAGATTGACACCATGTGATTAAACATTAGTTAAACTAACAACAAGTACCGTTGGTACCCCTTGCTCAAAAGACTAATTTCTAAATAAGTTATTGAATATCTGAGAGCTATTTACATACTATATTTAGTTTTCTTTTTATTATCGTAGAAGTCCAACTGAGATAAGGCTTTAGAACTAAATTTCAAACCAACTACGTGCAAAAATCCATAGACTTGTTTATAATTCAATACTCACTTAAGTATGGCGACCATCCATGGGAATTCCCCGAATTTCGATTCACCGTCCTTATCGCCCGTTATGCGGAACCCTACACCGTCGGAGTTCCTCCAACCACAACCTTCATGCTGTAAAGCAAATGTATGGTTATTTCCACATATAACGGCAATGTTGCTGAAGTCTGAGAAAGTCACAGATATTGTAAACCACTAGTGGTATATGATAGTGGTAGCCCAGCGGTAACGCGCTCGCTTGTATAACCGAGTGATGCGGGTTCAAATCCGGGTCTCACACCTCTGATAATTTCATGTGCGAATCATTTCTATCATGATTACCACTTGTCTTACGGTGAAGAAAAACATCGTGAGGAAACCTGCATGACTGAGAAAACCAAGCAAGTTTTCGAAAGACATGTAAAGTCCGCAACACGCATTAGGCCAGCGCGGTGGACTATGGCCTATTCCCCCTCGTACTGAGGGAGGCCCAGGCCCAGCAGTGGGACGTTAAAAAAGGGCTGATAATGATGATATGATGATGTATAGGTAAAAGTTAATATGTGCGATTTCGTTCAAGACTTTTCTAGACTAAGGTTCGAACTTTTTGATGATGGACAGGCATCAGAAAAGGGGGGGGAAATATGAACCTACCCACAAGATGATACAATAATTTGGAAAAAAGAAAAATTGCTTTAAAGTGCTTTAAAATATCTAAATAAAAATTTCAACCATTTTGAAAATTATATAAGTTAAATTATCGAATATTTTATATCGATTGGTTTTTGATCATTTTTACCTGAGGTAATTTATCTGGAGCAGGAGTGATGGGGTCTGTAGTGTCTCTGTGGTCTCGGAGAACACAGCACACGTCCATGTAGGACGGACATCCGATTTCTTGTACTCTGAAATATAAGATACTAGCATTACACGCGGGTTCACTCGCATCCAAATTATCTAAAGGATATTAGGCTGTGTGAACTACAATTAGATTGTGAAATTGATTTTCAAATGTATTCAGTCCTTTTTAACGTCCCACTGTTGGGTCTGGGATGCCATTCCATAGGAGGGGGATCAGGCTATAGTCTTTCTTCTTTTTTCATACACATAATATTTTGTTAACTAATTTACTCTTATTAAATTTTCAATTGCTGACATAATTATTTATTAATATTGCTCGTTCGCTTTTGTGTAATATTTAAATGTGGAAATTTGATTTACTTCAGTAAAAATAGCGTTTTTTTGTCAATCTCGCACTAAATTTCCTATCCAATATTTTTTTTAGGTAAACGACAAGCTTTACAAAAAAGTTTACAAGGAAAAAAAGATGCGAAATTTTATTATCTACAATAATCTTTTAGTCTAAAGTGCATAGTTTTCGAGATATCGGCCAAAATCTGTTTCAAGATGGCACTTGAAGCTCCACCTGGATCTGTCAGAATTGTGTGATTTTATACTCAGTAAGTGACTCTAAACCTTAGGGATTATTTTCATTGGTCGTTAGAGCACGCATTCGGGGTGCGGGAGATTTCTGTTCACGCATACCATAGGGACCGCATGCTTTAATCGTTTTCATTAGTCGATAGAGCCCGCATACGTGTTACGGGAGATTTTTGTTTAAGCATGCCATAGGGCCAGCATGCGATAACCGTTTTCATTAGTCGATAGGTCCCGCTTGCGGATTGTTCACTAACTAACTTCACAGAAGAAAAAGAAAGAAATATTCATAAACTGAGTCCCCGCACGGCGCTACTTTACACCAACCGATGAATTTCATTGGTTGTTAGGCCACGTGCGGGGAATACCCGCATGCCGTATTACGACCGAGATATAGACAGCATATTTTTATTAGTCGATAGCCCGTATTAGGGGATTCCCGGTATGCGGTGTAACGACTGAGTCAACGACCAATGAAAATGAGCCCTTATAAATAAATAAAAATTGGATCGGAAATTAAGTGCGAGGTTAAATTCTATTTTTACTGGCCTCATTGGTATTGACCATAATAGGTAATTTTTTATGTTTTATGGTTAACTCAATCATAATGTACTGTTTGTTTACCTAACAAATAATTTTTTTTTAAATAAAAATAAAACTTGCAACGTTCTCCCTAACATGGCGGTTTCTTTACGAAAATTCCTTTACCGTAAGACAAGTGGTAAATATGTCAGTAACGATTAACACATGAAAATTTCAGAAGTGCAAGACCCGGGAATTGAACCAGCTTTATTCGGTTGGAATAGCGAGCGCGTCTCTTTCGCGATGCCTAATAAAGAAAATGTATAAAATATAAAAGTTTTAAGTGAATACATCGTACCTTATATCAATTACTCCAATACCATCAGTTATGATAGAGTTGTTAGTGTTACATAAGTAATAATGCACACATTCACCACTTTCTCCATCTTCTGTCGTACATTTTGTGTTTGTACCCAAGTCTAAAAAAATTAAAAAAAAATTAGTTTCTATACAATTGAGTTATAATTCAGCTCTTGTCAACGTGTAAGAAAGCCAGTGTCGCATGAGACACTTATAAAGCGAGCAGTCACTAGCAAAATGCTAGTAGGTGGACTTCGCAGTTTTTCAAGTACTTAAATAATAATAAATAAATATGTTGGGACATTATTACACACAGCGCCATCTAGTTCCGTGGTAAGCTACGAAGGAAGCTTGTATTACGGATACCAGATAGTTGATATACTACATATAAAGAATAAAAAAAAGAATTTGGATTCCGCATAGTATAGTTTTCGTCGTTTATATTAGTTTTCTAGGCGTAGGTCTTTTTAAAAGGACAAATAACTTACTCTTGTTAACAGTACCAGTAACAGGTGGTACAATAGTCGCAGGTTTGTTAGTAATCATAGTGTTGGGTTTAGATGTGTTTTCTATTGGCTTCCCGAAGATCTCGGCGATTACAGCATCCAAATCTCCAGAGGTCATTTCTTGGGGTGCCGCCCATACTAGGGCCAGCACTGAGACGATTAAAGCTATTTTGCGCATCTATATGAGAAAAGAAAAAAAACAATTTATATTCTTAACATTTTCATATATATTTATACATCTATACTAATAATATAAAGAGGAAAGGTTTGTATGTAAGTATGTTTGTAACGAATTGGCTCAAAAAGTACCGGACCGATTTTAAAAATTCTTTCACCCTTTGAATGCTACATTATCATTGATTAATATATGCTATTTTAATTGCAAGAAAAAAATAAGAATCCCTACTAAAACTACAATAACAGTAGAGGAGGAAGAGTGCACGCCGCACATAATATATGAAATAGGTAGCCGCGCGGCTTAGGACTTTAGAAGTATATTAAAGCTGGAGTAATTTTGGAGAATTTTCAACCCAGCGAGTGATCGAATGAAGTTTAGTAGCGATTAAAAAAATTAACGCGGGCGAAGCCGCGCGTATTGCTAGTAATATAATAAAATTCTAACCGAATCAAATGTGTACATTAAATATTTTTGGAAAATCTAATTGAAATAGACATTATCATCGATATAGAGACCAAATCTACAATAGAATTGTTGTCTGTCTGTCTGTCTGTGACCGCATCACGAGAGAACCACTGGACGGATTTGGATGAAATTTGGTATGATGATAGCTGGTTACCCGGGTTAATACATAGGATACTTTTTATTGCGGGAAAATATCTCATTTCTGAGAAATCTCAACTAACCGTTACAAACCGGATATAAAACATCACACGGTATGTGAAATCTATTTTGTTTCCACTCTTTAGAATGCGGGCGGAGCCGCGGGAAATGTTAGTATGAATATATTTTTATAATTGTTCTGACTTCCGTAATCTTATAGTTTCCTATATCCGTTCGTCTATCACTGAATCTTACTGAACAGAAAGACTCAATAACTAAACTCAGTCTAACTCGAACCCAGGACCTACGAATGTAAAGCGAAGCGATACATTATAACCACCACCGAGGCAGCTATAACATTCCATTGTGCCCTTCTTTTTATTTCACTTTTTACAGTCAGGTTTTTTGGTTTGAAAATATTTTTTATATTTAGTTTAAAGGTTAAAATAAATTAAAATCGGTTATGTATCAATAAAATCGATTGATAGTTTGAGGAAAATTCGAATCAAAACTCGGTCTTGAGCAGATCGAAGAAACGTATTAAGTAAGACGTTTAGCACACAAATTAAAGGTCATGTCGCATCTGAGAAACGTCTTTGAGAATTAATATGTTGGGACATAAACATAGCATTATGTAGTTTCAATAAGCTAAGAGGCTTGTGTTAGGGATATGATAGAGTTGATAAGTTACACATAATATGTAACATAAGTACATATAGAAATCAAATCAAAATATCCTCTATTCAAATAGACTTTTACAAGCTCTTTTGAATCGTCATTTTTACATTATTAAAATTTAATGTCAGTCTGTAAGTCTGTGAGTAAACTACCACCGGCTCGGAAAGCTGTTCTGTTGATTGAGAAGAACCGGCGAGAAACTCAACAGTTGCTCTTTTCGAAAAAATGTTTGGTGACAATATTATATTACAATATTTATCTATTTATCCTACGTGAGACACAACCAGACATTAATCCCACACATTTACATCTGCTAAGTATTCCGTGATAGTGTAATAAGCCTTATTCAATAACGTATTTTTAATTTTGGATTTAAATTGCCTCAAAGGCAAGTTCAATATGGACTGTGGAATTTAATTTCATTTGTGGGAATTAATTTAATACATATTACAAATATAAACACCTATGGCTAAACTTATATATTATGTAGTAAGTATATCAACTATCTTGTATCCGTAACACAAGCTTCCTTCGTAGCTTACCAAAGAACTAGAGTGCGCTGAGTGTAATAATTTCTAAAGATATATTATTTTTTTATTTATAAAATATCGAATTTGGCCGAAATTTAAATTGTTATAAAATTATTATGTTTATACATAAGGTCTAATTTTTTAGTCGACGAACCACGTCGGCCTTTAAATCTAAATATACAAAAGCGAAAGGTCACTCACTCGTCACGAAATATCGAAAACTGCTTGACGTATAAAGATAAAAGTTAGGGAGGTAGTTTATAGTTAGTAGACATCCGCTACGAACAAATTTTGCGACAGGGTCGCATTAAGGAGGTTTAAGAGTTCTCGCAAGTTTGTATGAAAGTCCTTTATTTTTGTTTTTGAATTTCGTTTTTGAACCCGAGCGAGTCGCAAGTGTATTTTATTTAAATATAAATTGTTTGTTTATTCTAATACTAGCGACTTACCCTCGCTCCGGTCGGCTTCGTCGACATACATGTCACAAACAGACAGACAAAAATATTAAAAATTACGTTTTTCTTATTATCATAAATAGTTTACGGTACGTTTTAAATATTAGTAGTGGGAGTAAAACTATGCTATATTTTGACACTTTACAACCTGCTATCATCATACAAAATTTCATCAAAATCTGTTCAGTAGTTTATTCGTGTCACAGACAGATAGACAGACAAAAAGTAAAATAAAATAGATTCGTCTCTGTATCGATGTTTTTGCATTCAAAGTGTATTTTAATAAGATTGTCTAAAAAAAATTTAATGTATAGATTCGTCGTTTGAGTAAAAATTAGTATTATTTAGTATAAAACAAAGTCGCTTCCCGCTGTCTGTCTGTCCCTATGTATGCTTAGATCTTTAAAACTACGCAACGGATTTTGATGCGGTTTTTTAATAGATAGAGTTATTCAAGAGGAAAGTTTATATGTATGATTCATGTATAACTAGCAGAACCCGCGGCTTCGCTCGCGCAAAATCTAGCTATGAGCCTAAGCGAAGCGAGGGCGAGTCGCTAGTATATGTGCAGATTATAGACATAGTGACAGCAAATTGGATAAACAAAGCAGAGTGTAAAAAACATCAGTCAAATATACATCTGTGAAGACGAAGTCGCGAAGGTCATAGATTCCGGTCCAGTCAGTTTTACTGACGCTTGCGCGATAAGACGCAATCTTTAAGTTATTTAGCATTTTTATACAAACTTATTTAAACGATTTCGATATTCCATATTCTACCATAATATTTTTTGATAACACATAAGTTATCAACAAATACGATAAAAAATAAGAACGTTGGTTGACAAACATGTCAAAATCCGAACTGCCTATAAAGTTAAATTCTTTAGAGAATTGTTAAAAGAACAAGAACTTATAAAAATAATATAAAATAAATTATAATGACAGACAGACAGACAAAATTTATAAAAACTATAAAATCGCACTGTATCGATAATAAAGACTATTTCAATAAGTTTTAAAAAAGAAAATTAAGTTAGAAATAACACTTCTTTTATTACAATCGGTTAAATTAATAATTTATACAACACTAGCGAACCCGACAAACGTTGTCTGTACACATTGAAATTATAAACTTTTGCTCCCGGTGAAGTGTTCAGTTCGCGTGCGCGAAACAACGTTGCCTAGCAACGACTTATTTATAATTGAATACTACCTATATCATTTATTGTCTAAATGTATAAATAACTAATTAATTCAAAAAATACTTTTTGTAGTGGACCGAATTGTGAATCTAAACCATTCTCGAATATACTCGAACACACACAAAACATTTCATCAAAATCGGTCCAGCCGTTTAGGAGGAGTTCAATTAAATACACACGCACACTTTGTCGGATCAGTCAAGAATCTATATAAATAAAATGATAGAGGTCTGCAGTTGTGCGCGCATCGCGGAAAAACTACTGGATAGATTTCAATGAAACTTTCTAAGTTTTATTTCTTAAACACTTGGGCCTTATCAAAAAAAAATAATTGCGATATTTTCATTTAATAAAAAGTTATTAAAGTTTCAAGAAACAACGATTTGTATATGCACTGCGTGTTCAGTGATGTATGTTTCCTTCTCGCGGAGTAGTGGGGCAAGCGGCGTAGCGCGCATGCGGGAAACTTTGTTCATATTTCAAGCAACGCGGACGAAGTCGCGGGTATCAGCTAGTGTTGTATAAAGTAGTACAAGTACTTCTTAATTTCTGTTATTTATAAGGTTGATTACTTAATTTGTATTATTTATATTTAGTTATCCCAATGGGGGTGGCATGATCACTTTGTGACCAAACCCCTTAAAATAAAGATAAATAAAAAAATACACACGCACAGTAGAGTTTTATATATAGAGAAATATATAGACTATAGAGCTGATAAATACTGCTGCTGATAAAGACAAGAGATCAAAAGGTTATGTTCATATAAGAAGTCGTTAAATGATAGTCATTTTTGTTTATACTCAAACGTACATTCCATTTCAACGGGAATTTCCAAAGTACAGTACCTATCTATATAAATAAAAATGAATGTGCTAAGCTTAAGGCACACGGAAGGTTTTAATATTAAAAAAACTAAAAAAAAAACTTATACTAAATTCGCTCAGGTCCGGCCCTAGTTATTGAATAACTAGAGACTCGCCCTCGCTTCGCTTGGGCTCTTCCCTAGATTTAGCACAGGCAAAGCCGCGGGATCCGCTAGTTATGCATATAAACCTTCCTCTTGAATCACTCTATCTATTAAAAAAACCGCATCAAAATCCGTTGCGTAGTTTTAAAGATTTAAGCATACATAGGGATATAGGGACAGAGAAAACGACTTTGTTTTATACTATGTAGTGATGATACTGAATTTATTTTGATAAAACAAACTAATTAAAGTATTCACGATAATCGAATAATATAGCTATTTGTATATGAAATTAAGTTATTTCCGATATCCCGACTTCCCTCGGCATTTCTAGGTGCTTTAGAGCCGATCACATAATCTATACCTAGGTAGTAGGTACATATAATAAAATTGTAATAAAACTAGCATTACCCGCGGCTTTCGCGTTCTAAGGACCAGAAACCAATTTCTTTCTGAGTCGCGCGGTACGATACCTCGCAGAACTAACAACAAATTTTTGTAACATTTATCATTGATGCTCCGGTCCTATTGATCGTAGCGTGATATAATATAGACTTCCTCGATAAACGGACTATTTAACGAACGTTTCAAATCGAACCTGTAGTTCCTGAGATTAGAGCGTTCAACCAAACAAACAAACTTCTGCTTAATAATATTAGTATAGATTAATCTATATATATATAAAAATCAATGCCACTTTTCGTTGTAATCTTATAACTCAAGAACACGCTCACCTATCCAAACCAAATCTTTAAGCTTTGTTCGGACTATTTAGTAGATGGTTTATGTGAAGTTTGCACAAAATCGGTCGAGCGGTTCTTCATTTATCACATTTTTTGTAACAAATGAATTCAAATTTGAAATGGCGGATCATTTTGTTAATAGGGATTTTGCTGTCAAATTGAAACTTTTTTCAGATGGGGAGGCTAGTTTTAAACCGTCTTCAAAAAAGGAGGAGGTAGAAAATTTATTTAATTTAGCTAGCGGAATCCGTGGCTTCGTTGACGCTAAACCTAGGGACAAACCCGAGCAAAGCGAGGGTGAGTCGCTAGTAATATTATAAGTATAGATGAATCTTTACATTAAATATGTTTTGAATTAATAATAGTCAGTCTGTCTGTCTGTCTGTCTGTGACCGCATCACGAGAAAACAACTGACCGGATTTTGATAGTATTTTGTATTTTAATAGCTGGTTAAATATACGTAGAACGATCGAAGAGAAATTTGTACGAACTACGAACCCAAGCGAAGTATAGTTAAGCCACTAGTTAATTTACATTTTAACCTGTTTATTCTATTGATTTGGATGAAATTTAAAGATGATTTCTTAGAACAAACAAGCGTTAAGAAGACGAGTTGTAAACAAAGCTTAGCATAGAAGATGATAATTACTAACGATGTTTTGATTACGTTTAAATACATTGCAATCTCTCATAAAAACTGCATTTACTACAATATACATATTAAGCAGTAGTAACGCGCTTGCTTGGGAAACCAAGTATAGCGGGTTCAATTCCGGGTCTAACACTGATATTTTCAATGTGAATCATTCTTTATGATTACCACTTGCCATACGATAAAGAAAAACATCGCAAGGAAACCTACTTGCTGAGATAAGTTTTTGAAAGACGTGGGAAGTCCAACAGCGTGTTGAACTATAGGCTGATTCCATTCAGAAAAAATTGACTGAAGGGAGTCTAACATTAAAGAATTTTTGGAAAATCTTATTCAAATAGTAATGAGTAAGAGGACGTGTTTCATGTCGTGATGGAATGTGCCCAGAATGAGTTATTGAGGCGATATTTATTTGATGACAACCTTTTTTACCTCAATGTTGGCGAATGTAACAGTATACTTGCTAGACCTGATTCTGTAAGAGCTAAGAAGCTGTTTAAGCTCATTGAAAATAAGGGTTATTACCCTTAATTAATTAATTTTAAAATTTGTATGTATTCCTAACAGAGCGACATAGTCGTTTTAACGGCAAAGCTCTAAAATAAAGAAAAAAAATAGTAAGAGACCGAAGCAATAGTTTTAATTTTTTTTACAAAACAAAATTCTATTACAATTCAAGAAATAAGGAACGAATGAACACAACAATAGACAAAACACACTATTATTTCTTTAAAACTGTTATATGAAAGGGAAAACCCCAAAAAAATCACTTAAATTTAATAATATGTACATCAGTACATATAAATAAAATTGAAGTGTCCGTTTTTAATTTCAAATTAACAGCTTTTCACTAAATGCATATGACAGTATATACGGTACTTACATCAAAAAATCAATGTTTTAAATATTTGTCTGTCTGTCTGTTTGTTCCGGGTAATCTCTGAAACGGCTGTACCGATTTTGACGGGACTTTCACTCGCAGATAGCTAATGTTATAAGGCGTAACTTAGGCTACATTTATTTTATTAGAAAATTATAAAAACTGTTTATTTTAACTTACGCTCAGCAACGCAGGCCGTGTTTGCTAGTTTTAAATTATATAAGCTTACGGTTATAACAATAACAAATGAGTATTTAAACTCATTTAACTTGTGACTCATCATTATTCGCTCAGGTTCGTCCCATGATTAGTGTTACGGTTAGTAGTAGCTAAATAGAAATTTTCAAGCGGCTTTTTTGGATTTTCCCCATTTTGATACTTAAACCGCCGAAGAAAACGAAAAGAATTATCAAAATCAAAAAGAATTATAAAAAATCGGTCAAGTTGTAGACTAACAAAGGATGTACATAGATATAAATAATACATAATGCTTGTTTACGCGATATTTGACATTATAAATGAAACTGGTCACGGGAGAGACCATGATTGCTGTATAGCATTCGACACATCGGGAATCAAAAATCTAAATAAATCCGCGACAAAATCCGAAAAATTAATTTCATTTATATAATATAAAACAATATAGTAAAAAATGTATTTCTACAATACCTTGAGAGTTTAATCAAAACCAGTTCACAATTTACAAATTCAAACGAATTTAAAAATAAATTATTATTATGGAAGGCCAGAAAAAAAACTGTAGATCGGTAGAAAATAGTTTAGAAGCAAACAAAAAGCATCTCGAGTAGTTTTATATTCGATTCGAATCAAATTTCTTATGATGAAATTATTTATATATAATAAATGATAATAAAAGTTATCGCGGGGTTAAATAAATATTACATACCTTAAAATAATGTCCGTTCTCACTCACAACTGAATAACGACTGCTAACTGGTTTGTAACTCGCGTTTTCCTCATTCGAGGTCTAGGCAAAAGAACCTATTTATGTTTGTGATAAAATATAACTAACTATCCTCTGTCTGTTAGTTGGTCTGTCTTTACACTGCTTTGACTTGAGTAAAGTTACTAATAATCTTTCAATTTTAACTTAAATAATATTAAACTACCTGCTTTTTACTTTTTGTGTCTTATTATTTTTACTGTTACTCGCTTTTTTTGGGTTCGTCGTCTAAATTTATATCTATGCTAATATTATAAAGCTGAAAAGTTTGTTTGTTTGTTTGTTAGGTTGAACGCGCTAATCTCAGGAACTACTGGTCCGAATTGAAAAATTCTTTTTGTGATGGATAGTCCGTTTATCGAGGAAGGCTATAGGCTATATAACATCGCTTAATATAGGTTTATCTGTGATGATGTATTTTCTCCGCAGTAAAAGGTATCCCATATATCGTCCTCGATAACTAGCTATCATTAATATTGGGACCCTGTATTGCTTTAATACTTTCTTAGGTTTGCGCGAATATTTGAAATTATAAATGAAAGTATCTTTTCGGACTTTGTCCCGGATTTATTTAGTTTTTTTTTGATATTAGAATTTTCAAAAATTCATTTTTTAGGATAATTTTTCATAATATAGTCATAATTATAGAGACCATATTTTTTTGTCTATCTGTCTATCTGTAACCGCATCACGAGATAATCACTGGACAAATTTTGCTGAAATTAGGTATGACGATAGCTAGTTAACCAGGTAAATATACTTTTTACGATGGTGAACTATCTCATCTCTTGTGTCACAAAAAGCATTCCAAGCCACAATATTTCACTAGTTTTATCATTTAACATACATAAAGATATTAAAAACTCCATTTCTTATTGGGGTTTCCTCAGATATCTTCGATGTCCATTGGAAATCCCAACTTTAGTACGATTAAAGTTGTGATAACATTATCACTACATATTATTAAACAAATTCTTTTGTCTGTCTGTTCGCGATAAACTCAAAAACTACTGCACCGATTTTTATACTGTTTTCACCAATGAATAGAGTGCTTCTCGAGGAAGGTTTTAGACTTTAGTATATAAGTGGAACCCGCTGCTTCGCTCGCGCTAAATCGCTTTCCGCGTCTGTAGGCTTAGATATATATTTTTTCTTATGGTAAAAAGGGGGCAAATGGGCAGGAAGCTCACCTGATGGAAAGTGATCACCTCCGCCCATGGACATCTGCAAGCCAGGCTTGCAGATGCGTTGCCGGCCTTTCAGGAAAGGGAGGGATGGAGGAGGGAGGGAAGTGGGAGGGAGGGGGGAACGAAGGCGGAGGATGAAGGGAAGAGGGAGGGGGGAAGGAGAGTGGGCCTCCCGGACTCTCACTCACCGAACGAAACGCGACAGCATAGCTGCCACTTCACGCCGGTCTCCTGTGAGAGAGTGGTACTAATGAACTATACGGGGCGTGCCGGCCCATTCGGTTGCTACCCGAAGGTAACAAGCATGGCACTACCATAAACTTATAATGCGATTTTCATCAAATTTCATCTTTTCGACTATAAATTATATTCTTTACATAGTAAATAATCATCAACATCTTACTCTAATATATAAAAATCTTGTGTCACACAAGTTCGTGTTTGTTATCGAACTCCTCCAAAACGGCTTGATCAATTTCTATAATTTTATTGTTAGGTCTGAGAATAGATCGTAGTTCATTTTTTATTCCCCTAGGACCTAGGTGAGAAAGGAGGTTTCATTGCAATTTAGGTACTGCCATTTTTTTCAATATGGTGTAGTAGTGAAAGTGGTATACGAGTAATTTATTAATACGTATGGCTCCTAAACGGGAAATATTTTTCTGCTATGTGTGGCTGCAACATTGGCAACTAATTGCAGTGCCATCTCAAAAATATTGCAACAATGGCCGAGCAATTTGTGTCCGGGCAATGTGTTGCAATTATTTTATTGTCAAAGTAACGTAGCAACTGACAAAATAACAATAGCACAGAATATAGCAATTAATCACGGCGTCACTCACAGCAAACTTCAGGCGCATATTATATTCAGGCAGATAGACAAAAAATTTACGAACTACACATTCAGCCTCTATATGCATAACGATTAAGTATTTAAATTAGATATTCCAATAAATATCTTGTATACGGATTTATTATATTTATATAGATATTATTTTTATATAGATAACTACGAAACTCTTTTATTATATTTATATAGATATTATTTATATAGACATTAGTTGTTTTTATGACCTTATATTTTATTTTATTACTTTTATAATGCTGGACCCACACGTTAGCAAAACCTTGACATATGCAAACATTTACATTTACAACGTTACATTAATTCGCAAGTCGGCTAACTTAGTGTAAGCTCTTCTCAGGGGAGTCTAAAAATATTAAAATTTCAATAATATTAGGAATTCGAATCATCAAATTTTAGATTATTAAAAACTATATCGATATTAACAAAAAATGGAATATTTATTGCTGGGTTGCGTTGCGTTTAGCCCAGTTTGACCCTACTTTCTGCGCCAACGGTTCCGGGTTTGAGTCCTGCTTGGGGCAATCATTTGTTGAGCACCAATGTTTATACTTTCGTCATTGATACCTATATTTATAATATATATGTACTTAAAGTTACATATGTGTAGTTTATCAACTATCTGGTATACGTAACACAAGTCTCGTAGCTTACCCCGGAACTAGATGGCGCTGTGTGTAATAATGAACCAACATATTTATTTATTTACAGGCCTAAAGTAAATTTGTGATAAGTTTATCAAAATTTTATAGTTCGAAGCGAATTGTTACCGTGTGGACGCTGCATAACTTTTTGTCGAAGGTCAAGGACCTTACAAACGTGCTATGTTCCAAGTAGTTAAATATAATATGTAAATATCACATACTAAGCAGTGACCACTTACCCTCGCTTCACTCGAGCGTTTTTAGATATCTATATAAATAAAATGATAGAGGTCTGCAGTTGTGCGCGCATCTCGGAAAAACTACTGGATAGATTTCAATGAAACTTTCTAAGTTTTATTTCTTAGACACTTGGCCCTTATCAAAAAAAATGATGCTATATCTTCATTTAATAAAAAGTTATTAAAGTTTCAAGAAACAACGATTTGTATATGCACTGCGTGTTCAGTGATGTATGTTTCCTTCTCGCGGAGTAGTGGGGCAAGCGGCGTAGCGCGCATGCGGAAAACTTTGTTAATATTTCAAGTAACGCGGACGAAGTCGCGGGTATCAGCTAGTCTTCTATATATCTATACATCTATACATATAAATAAAATTAGAGTGTCTGTTTTTAATTTCAAATCAGCTTTTCACAGTTAAATGCATATGAAAGTTTATTACGATACTAGCAACAAAAATCCAATTTTTAAAATGTTTGTCTGTCTGTCTGTTTGTTCCGGATAATCTCTGAAACCACTTGACCGATTTTGACGGGACTTCCACTCGCAGATAGCTAATGTTATAAGGCGTAACTTAGGCTACTTTTTAACCGACTTCAAAAAAGAAGGAAGGTAAAAAATATATTTATTTATCGTAGCGTTACTGACGTTAAACCTAGAGACGAATCCAGTCGAAGCGAGGGTGTGTCGCTAGTGTACATATAAGAAAACGTTTATTTTTAATAGTTTGTTTCACAGAACTAAGATCACGTTGTATAATTAAATGATAGTATAATGTTGTGTCATCTGCGGTTATATATGTCATTGAATTCTGAAATGGTCGTTAATTATTATTTTAACCAATTGCTTTAAAAGGAGGGTAATGTTTTGAATATTCATGATATATGTAGGTATGTACGTCTTTATTTAACTCGCATTAACTTCTAGAGAAATAGGTATATTTTATTCTATTTTTTTTTTGGAATTGCACACTGTAATTTAAAATAAAAGTATTGATAATTAAAATTGTAATAAAAATTCGAAATAGTTTCCAGTAATTGAAATCCTTACTTCCTTACTATCTTTCATAATATTATAAATGCGAAAGTTGCTCTGTTTGCCTGTGTGTCCGTCGCTTTTTCACAGCAAAATTACTGAAACGATTTAAATGAAATTTGGTACACAGTCTAGAGCCTGAGAAAGGACATAGGCTACTTTTGAAGGCGAAAAAAGGGATGTAAGGGCTTAATATTAATAAATTAAGTGATTTTTAAAGCTTGAAACTTGTTATTTAAATAGATGAGAAATTTAAAGTTTGTAAAAATTTTGCCCTGAAAGGGGTTCCTCGGGACGAACCCGAGTGACTCACGTTCGCTTCGCTCGAAAAAAGAACTAGGGTTCTGCTCAAAAACTAAAACATACCTTTAAATAAAATATACACTAGTCTTTCCCGCGGCTGCGCTCGCGTTCTAAAGTTAATAAAATATTTATCACCCGTTTTCGCAACATTTTACAATGATGCTCCGCTCTTATTGGTTGTACCGTGATGTTATATAGCCTATTAATATAGCCGTTAATCGAAACGGACTATCCAACACAAAAGGAACTTTTCAATTCGGACCAGTACTTCCTGAGTTAAGGGTGTTTAACCAAATAAACAAACAAACTCTTTAGCTTTATAATATTAGTATAGTTTATTATAAGGTATTATTGTTGGGTTTTAACTTCCTCCTCTTGATTTTATATTTTATGATGTATATTATATTGCAAAATTAGTCATTAACTTGCGACACGTTTGTCACAGTTTGTTGTAATCCTACTAGCTGCACCAGCGGTCATGTGTTCGACTCCCGCTGGGGACAATCAATTGTTGAGAATTAATGTTTACTTAGATGTACTCTAGTCAGGGATGTATTTATTAATAATATGTATTTTAAGTTATATTTATTTATTTTATTAACTGTCTGGTATCCGTAACACAAGCCTCGTAGCTTACCGTGGAACTATATGGCGCTGTGTGTAATAATGTCCCATGTCCCAATGGAATTTTATCAAAACGGTTTCAAAGATTTTAGTTTATCTATTACAAACATAAAACATAACCCTCGTTCTAGCGCAGTCGGGTAAGAATCTGCATTTTTAGGCTACTTCAGTAAGTTAGCTTTAAGCTTATACTCGTGACGAATAGCCGTCCCACCATCGTATGAGAGTGACAGGAACAGAGAGTGCACTTGGGTCTGCACTATAATATCTCCTGCAGTTGGCCAGTCTCAACGAGATTGACCGCAGTGGTTGAAAACGGTCGGGAGGACATTATTATTTTATAAATCAAACTAGGGTTCCGCTCAAAACAACTGAAACGTATTGCTAGTTATAATAAAATTATATAATACTTTCTTAGATTTACGTGTATATTTGACATTGTAAATGAAACTGGTCACGGGAGAGACCATGATTGCTGTAAAGCATTCGAAACACCGGGAACCAATAATCAAAATAAATCTGCGACAAAATACGAAAAGATTGTTTCATTTATAAAATTATACTATTTTAAAATATTATATATTACTAGCTGTACCCGCGGCTTCGCCCGCGTTCTTTTTTTTTATTGCTAATCAACCTCATTGGGTTGATCTGTAGGAAAAAAATGTCTAAAAAAAAAAAATTTAGGGTGGACTACCCTTAACATTTAGGGGGATGAAAAATAGATGTTGGACGATTCTCAGACCTACTCAATATGCTCACAAAATTTGAAAAGAATCGGTCAAGCCGTTTCGGAGGAGTATGGGAACGAAAATTGTGACACGAGAATTTTATATATAAGATTTTACCTCATAATAACGATCGATGATGTATTGCAAAATTAGACGTCAATGTCTTTTCCTCACTAATATCACTAATATTATAAATGCGAACGTAACTGTCTGTCTGTTGCGCTTTCACGCCAAAACTACTGAACCTATTTAACTGAAATTTTGTACACAGATAGTCTAAAGCCTGAAAAAGGAAATAGGCTACTTTTCAAGGCGAAAAAAGGGCTGTAAAGGGTTGAAATACGGGATGAAAGTTTATGTAGAAATTACGTCATTTTAAAAGCTTGAAATTTATTTTTTAGGCCCTTTATTAGATATAAATAAATAAGACTTTCAAAGTTTGTAAAAATTTTATCCGCCGATTTTTATAGCCCGAGTGAAGCGAGGGTGAGTCGCTAGTATACAATTAATTTCGTAAAATAATAGAAAAATCTAGTGTTCGTATAGGTAAAGTTTTGAATAAACAAGCGATTCACTTTGCTCCGTTCGGGTTCATCCCTAGATACGTTTTAGTCCCCAAATACATCACAGAAAGACGGACAAAAATTCTAAAAGATATAGATTCAGTCACTGTATCAATAAGCACTGTAGTAATGCCGAGCAAACTTTACATAGAAAAACTATGTGCCGAGGTATATTTTGCTAAATACGAATTATATCACTACATAGTACCTATAAAACAAAGTCGCTTTCTCTGTCGCTGTATGTACGCTTAAATTTTTAAAACTACGCAATGGATTTTGATGCGGTTTTTTTTAATAGATAGAGTGATTCAAGAGGAAGGTTTATATGCATAACTAGCGGATCCCGCGGCTTCGCCTGTGCTAAATCTAGGGAAGAGCCCGAGCGAAGCGAGGGCAAGTCGCTAGTGTTTTATAAAAATAAAATCAGTATGTACCAATTACAATGTGGTTAGGGAATTCCGCTGAAATCGAATATAGTTTATACTTTAAACATCATAATAAAATGACTGTATCCGACTGTGCCCTTTATATTGACACTAGTGTTTCCCCCTTGATCCGTTCGTGTTCATCCCTAGTTATCTCGGATATATGGAACTCAACGGAAAAGATCGATGTCAAAGTTGTCATAGATACAAAATAAACAAAAGCGGGTAGTTAAAAAAGTACTTTTTGTAATAATTTTAACAAAAGCAAGAATTATAGTGTGAAGAACAAACAAAACAACAAACAAAGGCTAATTAATCTATACTAATATTATAAAGCTGAAGAGTTTGTTTGTTTGGTTGAACGCGCTAATCTCAGGAAATACTGGTCCAAATTGAAAAATTAATTTTGTGTTGGATAGTCCGTTTATCAAGGAAGGCTAGAGGCTATATTACATCATGCTACGACTAATAGGAGCGGAGCATTAATGTTTCAAAAACGGGAGGTATTTGGTTTCCAGCCTTTAGAAGGCGCGTGAAGCAGCGGGAAAGGCTAGTTAATTATATTTTACCACACCAACATAAATATACTTCTGTCTGGACCTCAAATAAGGAAATATGAGATATAGACCATTTGTTAGTCGGAAAATGTGAAATATAAATCAGTTTCCTGCCACCGCTTACTAATCGTTAGTTAGGTGTGAGTGTGAACGGACATGTTATCAAATTGGTTTGAAGTTTGAAAAAACGCACTGTGTATGTTAAAACTTTCAAGGTACCGTAACGATACAGTTGTATAATATTTATTTTCATCTATTTCAATTGCTGTTATTTGGTCTTACTTCTTACTAAGAAAGTGGGAATCCGAAAAATTCGCAGTTTTTACTTTACTTACTTATAAAATATTACTAGGGACGAACTCAAGCGAAGCGAGGGTGAGTTATTATAATAAAAGAAGTCGAAACTGATTCTTATAAGTTCTGCCGAAGATGACCACGCAGCAGCGGGGTTGCTACTTGCTCCACAGACCACAGTCCACTCTGCTATCAGATAATTAACAGGAGTAAGCGTATTTTGGTTCGCACGCCAGATTGCCGTAGTTGGCCTTGCCATGGAACTAGATGGTGCTGTGTGTGATAATGTCCCAAGTCCCAACGTTTTTTAATTGTTTTCTCAAAGTCGGTTTTTATTTACTAACAAGTCTATATCCGACCTTTTTAAATGACATGCGACATGATATGTTTGCTAAATACGTTTCTGGAAACTGCTCAAGACATTGACTTGATTTTTCCTCGAACTATCAAACAAGAATTGTTTGTACATAAACATTTATTTAATTTACATATATCTGTAAAGTAAATAAAAAAAGGCTGATGCTAGTCGTCTGCTAGTTGGACGAGTAAAATAATTTAGTCGTCCAACAATTGTTGGACGACTAAATTATTTTAAAGGCTGTTGCTAGTCATCGGATAATCGTATTAATAAAAAATGTATTATTCGTCCGACTATTGTCGGTTTGTACGAATATCTATCACTTTTTTGATTTCTAATATAAAATAAGCGATTTTTATGTGCAGGATATACCTATGCCAAAAATAAAAAAAAATAACCTTAACCTACCGAGCTGATAATTTATTATTAAGATCCCACCCACTTTTAAGTCCAAGACTTGTTATATATAAAAGAGCTGGCGACTCAGAAGTCGTCCTATGAAATTTACGTTACTAACACTCACTGAGCGTATGTACCTACATCAAAACAATGTACAAGAAAATGGTATTTTGTAAAAAGTACTATAGAAACGTACGCAATTGCATTCACGAGTATGTTAAAACTTAAAAAACAAATTGATTTCTCTTTGAGCCATTTAAGAAGCAACAAAGTCTCAGTCGCGATATATCAAACACCAATTGTCGGACGAATAATATTTAATTTATTCGTCCGCTTAGCGGATGAATAGACACTTCGATAAAAAAATGCGAAACAAAAAACCTAACTACGTAAAAAGTGAACTAAAGTTATTTTTCTCATCTAGATGCACACAGTAGCTTTAATCCTCTCAGTGCTGGCCCTAGTATGGGCGGCACCCCAAGAAATGTCCTCTAGAGAATTGGATGCTGAAATTACAAAGATCTTCGTAAACCCAATGGAAAACCCTCCACCCAACACTTTCATTACAAACAAACCTTCGATAATTGTGCCACCTATTTCTCGTAAGAGTAAGTCGTGATGAACTTTTTTTTAAATCCATCACTCCATTTATTACCCTATTAGCTTCTAAGTTTCATGATTTTTAAGTAAGATCGGTAAGCCTGAATTGTAAATCATTGTAAAAATATTGTTTGTAGGTACTAATATTTTTCTTTTTTTAGGAAATACACAATGTACGACAAAGGACGGAAAAAGTGGTAGATGTGTGTTGTATCATTTATGCAGCTCTAAAAACTCGAATAATACTGATGGCCGAATTCGGAATAGGTATTATATGTTATTTAATACTCATAAAGGAAGGCAGAGGTAGCTCAGTGGCATATTTGAGAAGTTAACCAACCCACCTTTTTTAAGTTGGGAAATGAATTAATGCATACCACCTGTAGAAAACAGGATGTTATGTGGGACTCATCGGCAAGCTAGTACTACCCACTAAAACCCAACTGCCCTTACCCGTCTTAATGGGCCGTCATAGGATTGCTTGCGCATGCAACTAAAATGCCCCGATGCGACGGTCCGCCAGGTCTGCTCAAGCAGACCACACAGCAAAAGGGTTGCTCCCCGGTCCGCTCCGCTATTCAGAGAAGTTACAGGAGCAACCCATCTGACACACCGCCCACCGAAGTGGACCCTCCATGCATTGCCCACCGAAGTGGGCCCTCCCTGCGCGTTTCTTGGCTTCGCACCCGACTTACCGGATGCTACTGAGTCCCGCTACCACGAAAAGGTGAACGCACATTTTTAACTAGCCCACCCTTGGCCAACCTCAGTACACAATACTAAAGCCAGATCCCCCTTGTAATAGAGGGAGACCTGTGCCCAGAAGTGCGATGTTAAAGAATTATGGAACCCTTTGAAAAAGTGTAAAGTCGTGTATTTACGAATGCCGTTCTAAGTTACATTTATTGAGTAATCTGTAATCGATTCTCGTTCTTAATCGTTTATAACAGAGATGTATTGTAATTAAAGGCTAGATATCAGATAGATACTTTGTGTTACGACCGCAAAGGCGCTAAAGTATAGGTACATTGCTAAAACCGTAACTGCATTAGTCAAATTCATCAAATATATAGGAAAAATGAAAAATATATTTGAAAATTATTTTTCAGATTTTCAGATAGATTTCAAGAAACCCAATGTCGGTCTGTCAGGCAGATATGCTGTGCTTTCCGAGACCACAGTGACTCTACAGACCCTATCACTCCTGTTTCGGTCACATTGCCTAAGGTAAAAATTATCAATATTTGATACCCAAAAGTAAATAATATTCAATAAAATATAATAGTTTTCATAATGGTAAAAATATGGTTGACATCTTGCAAGGCGCAGTTTATTCAAATTTTGAATAATTTTGTAGCTAGGTGTTAACCCTATTTTAACTGAGTCTTAATTCGCTTACGCATTTAAGCAAGACGAACCAACGACCAATAAGTTACTTCACAGTCCACTCATTTATCAGAAAAATACCAGGTGCAACATGCACCTCACACGGCCCGTTGAAGTGTGCCACCTCCATGAGCGTTTCTTGGCTACGCGCCTGGCCGGATTGCCAGATCCTGCTGAGCCCCTCCACCACGATAAACTGAACGTATGGGGGGAAACGGAACGTACTTTTATACAACAAATGGTTTACAATATTTTTTTAATTTTCTCAGACTTCACAAACATTGCTGTTACATTTTACAATATAAATACTTTCGCTTTACAGAAAGAAGGCTGTGGTTGGAGGAACTCTGATGGTGTAGGGTCCCGTACAATGGGTAGTGAGGATTCATCATTCGGGGAATTCCCATGGATGGTGGCTATACTTAAGTGAGTTTTAATTTACTTTATTTTAATATGACATAGGTATGACAGTGGTACTGGTAGCCCAGTGGTTACGTGCTCGCTTGGATATCTAAGTGATGCAGGTTCAAATCCGGGTCTTGCACCTCTGATATTTTCATGTGCGAATCTTTACTAACATGATTACTACATGTCTTATGGTGAAGGAAAACATCGTAAAGAATCCTGCATGCCTGAGAGAACCTAGCAAGTTTTCGAAAGACATGTGAAGTCTGCCAACACGCACTTTTGGCCACCGTGGTGGAATATGGCCTGATCCCCCTCATATTAAAGGGAGGCCCGTGCCCATTGGCAGGGGTTGCGCTTTTAGCACGTATATAGATGGTTTGAAGCTTTGTCTCAGTTGAACTTCTACAATAATATTAAAAGAACATTGTATAATATGAATAGGACTGAAATGTTCAAGAACTAGTCCAGATTTTTAAACAAGTTGTAGTCCGCGTGAATTGGTCCTATAGGGGAAATATCTTGGGTAAAGCGATACTTTCCTTTACCTTTGGTAATAATAATAAACTCTTTATTGTTCACCAAAAAAGAAAAGAAAATATACATAGGAAGGAATAATGTACAAAAGGCGGCCTTATCGCTAAAACAGCGATCTCTTCCAGGCAACCTTTAGGTGTAGGAAATAGCAAATTTTACAGAGGTAAGGGGTGCAAAATATAGACTTTCACAAATAAAAAAAATACAATAAAAATTTATATATATATATATACATACATCATACCAACATACATATAAATTATACATACATACATACACACATATAAATAAAATAAAATTATAGTAAATACGTTAGAAGGTAAGAAAGTGTCCTTTAGAAGCTTTTTAAATATTGCGAGTGACTTCGCGCGCCTGATATTTACGGGAAGAGAATTCCAAAGACGTGGTGCTGTTACAGTAAATGAATTACTATAGAAGGAAGAGGAGTGAGAAGGAATTTTAAGGATAAGGTTAAGGTCAGAGCGAATAAGACGAGTATGTGAATTTCCAAGAAACTGGAAGCGTTCCTTAAGGTAAGGTGGAGTATAGGGATCGAACAGAACACAGTACAGAAGATGAAGTATGTGAGTATTCCTGCGAAGTCGGATCGGGAGCCACTTGAGCTTCTTGCGAAAAAGAGATACATGGTCATATTTACGTAAGCCAAATATGAACCGAATGCAGAGATTTTGAAGGCGCTCAAGTTTATTTAAATGCTCCTCTTTAATATCAAGGTAACTAATGTCAGCGTAATCAAGAATTGGTAAGAGGAGCGATTGTGCTAACGAAATTTTGGTGTAAATAGGGAGAAAGTTCCTTAATCGTCGAAGAGATGATATTGACGCAAACATTTTCCTACTCACCTCACTTACCTGTGGACTCCAAGACATATTTTGATCCATGGTTATACCTAGATTCTTTACAGTTTTACAGTAAGGTATAATAACACCGTTTAAGACAACATTTAGTAGATTATCAAAGTTAATCTTGGCAATGAGCTTGGGGCTACCTATAATTATTGTTTGCGTTTTGTCAGGATTTAGTCGCAGCCCAAAGGACTCACTCCAAGCAGTTACTTTTAGGAGGTTGTTATTGATAGCATTAATAGTAGTAGGTATATCTGGAATTTTTGATTGCATATAAATTTGCAAATCATCTGCATATAGGTGGTAGAGAGAAGAAATGTGCTGACAAATAAAACTAATAAACATTGAAAATAATAGAGGAGACAACACGCCACCCTGCGGAACGCCAGCCTTGACTGGGAGCCAGTCTGAGTACGAATCGTGAATTCGTATACGTTGCCGGCGTCAGTGCAGGTAACTACGAAACCAGTCAATTACATTAGGAGATATGTTAAGTGAACTTAAAGAAGCGAGCATAATATCGAAATCGACAGTACCAAAGTCCAAAGGCATTGCAGAAATCCAACAATATCAGTACTGTGACTTGCCGATTTTCCATGCGTAAGCGAATGTCATCAGTTATTTTAGCAAGAGCAGTAGTCGTATTATGACCCGAACGGAAACCGGATTGCAAAAGATTATGAAGGTTATAAGTAGATAGGAATTGTAGAAGGAAAGTTGACATTGTACAAGGCGTTCAAGGACTTTGGATAAAACCGGCAGGATTGATATGGGACGGTAGTCACTAAAGCTTATAGGATTGGTTTTTTTAGGTAGGGGTATAATTTGAGCGTCCTTCCACGACCTAGGAAATTCATTGAAATCTATAGCGTAATTGAGAATGCCGGTTATGACTGGACATAGGATATCAAGGATGGGAATGATCATATTACGACTAATACAATCGGCACCAACTGCATTAGAATTAATGGCAAGTATATTCTTCTTAACATCACTTTCTGTAAATTGACTAAAGAAGAAACTTGGATAACTAGGAAGGGATGAAGTTTAAATGTTATTAATAGTTATTTGCTTGGTTGCCTCATCAATGGCAATAGAAGAGGAAAAATGCTTGTTAAGCTCTTTTAAATTGATATTTTAAGGATTTACGTTGTTACGAGGTTTTCCCACTCCTATAGAATTTAAAATTTTCCAGACTTTTAAAGTGTCTTTTTCCTCAACCACGGATTTATGAATATGGCGTCGTTGACTGTCTCTACACTACCTATTGCATTGATTGCGAATTTTCGTGTACTTGAGGCGGTTGGCATCATTTGCATTTGCACAAAACTTAATTTTCGCTGCATTTTTCTTCACTTGTAGTTTCCTGATTTCGTCGGTCACCCAAAGGGGCAGGAAGGTGTTTTATCCGAACAGGGCGTAATGGGGCATGTCGGTCGTAAAGTTGCGTCAGAAGTGAGTTAAAAAGATACACTTGATCGTCGATAGAAGCGCCGTTAAGCGCATCCAACCGGTCAAGTCGAGCTGCATCTTGCCGTAGCCTGTCTAAGTCTATTCCATCAAAATTTCGTAGCAGAAGAATTCTTGATTTAGCTTTAGGGGGATTAATTTTGTAAGAGACATAAAGGAGATCATGATAGGAAAATGCCGAAGCAGGATATTGGCCATGTTTTTCAACATGGTCAACAGAAGAAACAAAAATTAAATCTAAGTAATAATGAGGGTAAACAATTTGGAAAAGTATGAGTAGCTGAAAGAAGGAGGATATTTAGATTAGCACCGTTGACCACTGATTTTAAACGCGAAGAACGATGGTCGTCCTTTAATAGGCAAGTATTAAAATCCCCCATAATAATAGTGTGGTTATACAACGCCTTAAAACGCTCCAATAGGGATCAAATGAACAAAAGTAATCGATCGTAAGGCAAGGGTTATAATATACACCAAGCAAGACCTTTTTGTTGCAAAAAGTCACTTCAATGAATAGATGTTCAGGTCCCACATTTGAATGATGCGCGGAGAGGTCTACAATGGAAAATGGTATATGTGAGCGAAGGTATATAGCAACTCCGCCTCCAGCACGGCCAATACGATCGTTACGTATCAAGTGTAACCCCGGGAGCGCGTAAGAAGTCGAAGGTAAGCAAGGCTTTAACCACGACTCAGATACTAATATTGCGTGAACATATTTATTATCAAAAACAGTTAAAAGATCTGGGTAATGTGCAGGAATACTCTAAGCATTAATATGGACAATGTTGAAATTATTTAAAACATCTAAGAAATTAGAATGCAAAGTTTCGTTTAGTGAAGGGATACTTAAAAAACTGTCATCACTGCTCGATCCATCGGAGGAAGAAGAAAAGGATTGAAAGGAGTCACTAAAGCTGGTACAATTATCTGCCATTGAAAATGTGTATAACAATAATAAGAATAAATATAAAAAGAATAAATATAATAAACTATACACTATAGTCTTACGAATCACCTAGTGTCAATTAAAAACCGTTGAAAAATAGAATCTTTGAAATTGCACAATTTCAAAGATTCTATTTTTAATGAAAAAGAATGGATCGGAAATTTTGCGCGAGGTTGACCAAAAAATACCGCTATTTTAACTGTAGTAATACTCTTCTCCATAATTCGCCAAAAAGCCCACGCACTTAATGATATGCCTATTAATCAAGCAATGACGTTAATCCTAGAAAGAAAACAGTGAATGTCAATAAAAACGTAAATGTGTACGTGGGGGGAGGATCGCTCATCCACCCCAGTGTGGTCCTGACAGCAGCTCACATAGCTGTCTCCAAGACCCTGAGGGTCAGAGCAGGAGTATGGGATGTTCAGGCGACAAACGAGATATATTCAAATCAAGAAAGGGATGCGTCTTCTGTGGTTGTTCATAAGGACTTTAACAAAGGTTAGTGGTCATTTATAAATTTTGTCGTCATGTTAGTTACACTATTAACAACTGAAGAACGGCTGATTTTTTTGAGATTTGAGATTTGGCTCAAAATTGGTGGGGAGGTTGCTTAGAACCAGGAGACGGAAAAGTATCCTATATATTTTTCATCCCGTTCGACCGCGTTCCCGTTTGACGTGACATAAAACGTCAAATACATGTCACTATATAACGTGGCATAACAAAAACGCATCTGACATGGAATAACAAAACGCAAATGACAGCTAAACGTAATTTTGTCGTTGAAAAAATGATAATTATAAATTTTGGCAGAAATCAATAATCAATAATAATTTGTATTCTGGTGGAACAGAGTTCGCTGGGTCAGCTAGTTTTTATAATCTTTAAAATCTAAGAATAATTTTTAATTTATGTTCTAGATAATCTTTTCTATGATATCGCATTACTCTTCCTTGAAACACCCATGGAGATGGCACCCAACGTTGGAGTAGTGTGTCTCCCATCCCCAGGGGAAAGAGTACGCGATGGTACCAAATGCCTAGTCTCTGGGTGGTCTCGTCATCAAAACATTTTGCAGAAGGTAACTGCTAATGCTGCATGCTTATATACACATACTCCTCAGTGCAGGAACTATTGTAACGAAAAAATATTAAATATCACCAACTTTTCTTTCCCCAGGTTCAATTACCAGTAGTTGAACATCGTGAGTGTCAGAACATATTACGCACAACACGGTTGAGTTATTACTTCCAACTTCATACATCCTTTATGTGCGCTGGTGGTGAAAGTGGAGTGGACACATGCAAAGGAAGGGGTTCACCACTGGTCTGCCCGATTGAGGTACGTATGTAATCAGAAATTATTTTGATTTTTGCTATTTGCCCAATAGTTGCACAAATAAAAAAATATTCATCCGAAAATCAAAATAGTAACTAACACAGAAAGTATAACTTTTTAAACTTTCGCGTTTCATAACTATATCATATTTCGTATAACGGGACTTAAAGCGTGTATTAGTTAAAAAAACATCCAAACTTCAATCGTGAGGATGGATGTACAGGCTCTCGTCTGTGTGGAATTCGGTGATAGAAAAATTTAGATATCGCGATTTCCCGTCCGACACACCCGTTGATAATATTAGCACCGTGTGTAGTGGCCATAACAAATTATTAAAATTAAATGAGGGTACCAGCAACACACTCCTCGAATCGTGGTAGGCGATGCCGTCCCCCGCCAGTCTCCCCGTGACTACGGCTGGTGCAACCCGGTCGAAACGTCGGGAATAAAGTATCTACCTTTAACTAATACACGCGTTAAGTCCCGTTATACGATATATGACACAGAAAGTGTCATTATCAATACTAGTAACTGATAGTCTCGATTATCAGAAGAGTTTTGATTCGTGACTATTATAGTTTATTTTTAGAATTTCATAAAAAAGAAATGTTTCTTATGATTTTTGTAATAGATACTTGCTTATTCTTTATTATATTTTAAGATTTTGTGTATGTCTTTGTACAGTTTCAAAATGACCGGTACATGCAAAGCGGCATAGTAGCTTGGGGTATAGGATGTGGAGAAAATGGTGTTCCAGGAGTCTACGTAGACGTCTCCAATTTAAGATCTTGGATTGATGAAAAAATGGAAGAAAATGGTCTCGACACTAAAGTGTACACTTATTAAGAACCATTAAACGGTCCATACGTTTTGACATTGTGCAAGTAGTTATGCCAAAATTTTAGACTAAAGCTGTCGGTGCCAAAGCGACTTACTTTCAAATATTCTCAATAAAAATATTTTTTTATATATCAAGCATTCCATCGAGCAGTGATATCTTAGACTATAAATATTCATGAAACATTCATTTATGACATAGGTTTTATTTTTGATTTTTGATGTACATATAGACAATTCATTTTTACTTTGAAAAACAACAAACGTACATACAACAACAAAAAAGTTTAATTTATACTTAATATCATATATTCGCCTAAATCTAAGAAAGTAGAAGTATCATTATCGATTAATTCATGAAATTATGTTAAATTTTTTAATGTATAATATATATTTTTTTCAACTTCATAGTAAGTATTTTATTTTATTTCCTAAATGCCTTTGACAATTATATTAATTGATTGATTGACTACATAGACACAAAGAATAATTTTATTACTTATTTTTATATAAATCACTACATAGTATAAAACAAAGTCGCTTTCTCTGTCCCTATATCCCTATGTATGCTTAAATCTTTAAAACTACGCAACGGATTTTGATGCGGTTTTTTTTATTAATAAAAGTGATTCAAGAGGAAGGTTTATATGCATAACTAGCAGATCCCGCGGCTTTGCCTGTGCTAAATCTAGGGAAGAGCCCGAGCGAAGCGAGGGGGAGTCGCTAGTATAAATATAAATTAAGGCAGTGGTATTGCGCTTGCTTGGGAAACGAAGTTTAAATACGGGTATTATCTTTGTTAGTGATATATCAAGATCGAATCATTTCTAACATGATTACCACTTGTCTTACGGTTAAGGAAAACATCGTGAGGAAACCTGCATGTCTGAGAGAACCTAGCAGGTTGTTGGAAGACATGTCCGACAGTACTTGGCGAGCGTGTGGCGAAAGAAGACATAGCAGTGAAGTGTTAAAAGCTGAATACATTAAAATACAATATAAATAATAAACTTATTTTCGGGTCAGTTATAACAAAAATAAAATAGGATGCAAAGTAGCAAGGAACATTACAAAAATGTTTTTTGGTCGCATTACGAGAATATCACTGGAAAGATTTTGATCAACTTTGGTATGATTGTAGCTAGTTATCCGGCACAACATAAAGAATATACTCTTTACTGCAGAAAATATTACACCTCTGAGAAATCTAACCGCTTAGACTACCAAAAAAATATAATTTAAAATTAATATTTTATAATAATATAAAAATATTTAATTTTAAATTATTATTTTATAATTATTATTAATATTATTAAACTCTGCTTCGGTGGTGTAGTGGCTAGCATGTACGCTCATACATCGAGAGGTCCTTGGTTCGAGTCCCGGGTCGGGCCAAGTTTAGTTATTGAGTATTTCTGTTTAGTAATCCTCAGTAACAGCCCGGAGTTGGGAAGTAAAGTCGTCGGTCCTGCGCCTTAGCTCTCACTGGTCGTGTCGAGCAGTCGTCCCACCAGAATATGAGAGTGATGAGGAATAGAGAGTGCACTTGTGTCTGCGCGTACACTTGTGCACTATAATATCTCCTGCGCAGTTGGCCAGTTTCAATGAGATTCGCCGCAATGACCGTAATCGGTCGGAGAGCATTATTAATAATATTTTAAAAGAAAAGTTGAATAGAATAATTAGAACTTTCAAAACAAAAGTCGTATATAAGTAAGTAGTACTTCAATTACAATAATAGTTAACTTAAAGCAGTAATTGCAAAGTCTTATAATAACTTCCTGTTTGAACTCACTGGCTTTCATTTAAAATGTACATTTCCATATAAAACAAGCTCAAAGCTCAGGTACCTTGTTTGTCTCCCCAAATTCGTTCGCATAGTCGTGGTGGGAGGGCTCATTAGCGTCAAAATCTCAACCGAAAAAAGCCAAGAAACACACTGCCCTTCTCATTTGGTGGTGTGTAAGCTCCTGGTACTTTTCTGATGAACAGTGTGGACCGTTGGAGCAACCCCACCTCTCTAGTTTGCTTCGACAGACCTCGCGTCGAGGAGCAATGTTTGTGGGCATAAGGTGTGTAGGTTTCCATAATTTAAGACGAGGGCGGTTCTTTTTGTGTTGTAGCTTAAAGTACTGGCTTTAGTGATGAATCCCACGTAACCATTTATATTTATATCTATTTATTTTAATTTCCAACGTTAAAAAACCACGCTTGAGATGTGCAAAAACTAACTAAAAAGTAAAAAAAGTTATAGTTTATCCGCCAATTAAACTTCATCGATATCCGTCAAGCTATTTCAACGAAAGAGAAACAAACCTCATACACACACAAACTTTCGCAATTGTAATAGTGGCCCAATTTTAAAGTATACCTAGTCAAGTTTTGAAACTAGACAGTGGTAGCCCAGCGGTAACGCGCTCGCTTGGATAACCGAATAATGCGGGTTCAAATCCGGGTCTCGCACATCTGATATTTACATGTAGGAATTATTTCTATCATGATTACAACTTGTCTTACGGTGAAGGAAAACATCGTGAGAAAACTTGCATGTCCGAGAAAAACTAGTAAATTTTCAAAAGACATGTGAAGTCCGCCAACACGCACTAGGCCAGCGCGGTGGACTATGGCCTGATCCCCCTCGTACTGAGGGAGGCTCGTGCCCAGCAGTGGGACGTTAAAAAGGGCTGATGATGAAATTTTGTAACTATACAATGAAATATAATATGTACGTATAAATTAGTCACATTGTCAGGGTAAGCTTTATCACTACTGATAAGAATAATGAACAATTATTATTAAATATTGTTTACAAAAACAAAATGTCCAATAACAAAATGATAACAACCGTTTGATACTAAGAGAGAATAGTTAATATTTTGTCTATTCCAGGAGTTCTAAACCTGGTCCACCTCTAGTGATATGTTCATAGAACTTATTTATATTTAATACGTTATAAGAACTAATGCCCGCCCTTCCCATTTTTGTAACATTTTTAATTGATGCTCCTCTTCTATTGGTCTTAGCATGATGAAATATAGCTTATAGCATTCCTCGATAAACGGACTATCGAACAAAAAAATAATTTTTCAAATCGAACCAGTAGTTCCTGAGATTAGCGTATTCGAACAAACAAACTCTTCAGGTTTATAATATCAGTATAGATTAAAATAAATAAAAATCTTTAAAACCCATACCTTGTATTTAATGATTCATATTTAATATATATTTAAAAATACTGTATTTTATTTAAATTTTGTTGGGGCATAATAATATTTGTATGATCCGGGATGCTCAAGCTCAACAGATCAAAAGGTTTAGAAACTCTGGCCCATGGACGTATTACCTAAGGACCAGTCATAAAATACAAATGCATGAAAACACTTTCAACCATTTGAAGTATAACGCACACAAAGAATTGACACAATACATCAAAATTCACTCTAATGCTAGTGCTTGAACGTAGTCGATAAAATACATACATCAATGACATTTTAAATATTAATAATAAATATTGTTTGATTTTTCGCCGACAATCAAACCCAGAACGTTCGAATGGGAAAGAAAAGGCGTATCATAAATAAGCTGTAAGGCAAAGAAAATAAAGGGAGAATAAAGGTGGGGTAAGCTTCCGGTATTTATATTTTAGTTATACTAAAATAAGCAGGACATTGTTATGAACTTTTTACTCAATTATAGTTATTATAGACTTCAAATTTTTTGTTAAGAATTTCTTTTCTCTTTCGAGAAGGATCCCTAGGAAATCTAAAATTTTGTGTAATTTATGTGTTAAAATAAAATAAAAATTAAGTACACATACTAATTATAATTTTTGCATTTATAATGTTTTTATTTAATTATAAAAATATTATTATAAATTTATTGTCATCAGATTGTAGGATACTGCGATAAAAGTATTTTATGTTATTGTACTGTACAAATAACATCCATTATTCGCTTAGTTATTTCGTCAAATATCGATATATTTTTCGACATTGACAAGCACTAGTCGATGTCAAATGGACTTCAATTCAATTCAATTAATTCTTTTAATGGCTTCCAGGAGTGCCGCGGCCGGTTGGGCACATTTGACTTCGCCAATGTCTCTTACTCGACGGTTCTGTCATTTGTTTTGAATATTGGTATAATCCAGCCATTTTATGATGGTTGTCAGATGTCAACAATACATAGATATATCGACTATATTTAACATAGTTGAATAATACGAAATTTTATTTTACATTTACTTAAATTTTGTGATAAATAACATTAAATGTAATAAAATATATTACTTACAAGTGAAAAGAAATAGTGCTGCTTCCGCTGCTTTAGTTTTTACACCATCTAATAGAACATTTAGTCATTTTTGGGAGATGTTTTGTTGACAAGTAAGTGCTTGAGACTGACGTAAAATCAAACGGCCAGGCCTAAAATATCCTGATTACTGTCAAGGCCGGTAAAGGTACGTCAGCTTATGTGTCTCGTCCTTAGTTAATACGTCCATGCTCTGGCCTATTGAATTTTCTTGTTAAGCACAATTGTTTGTACTCCAGTCATGGGTGTTTATATTTATAATATGTATCTATATTGTATGTATTTAAAAGTTATATATGTAGTATATCAACTATCTGGTATCCGTAACACAAGCGTCGTAGCTTACCACGGAACTAGATGGCATACAATAATGTACCAACGTATTTATTTGTCTCAACTTTTTGAACCTGGACGGAAGAGTGTAAGCTTATTAATGGGGTCCCTAAAGATTACTGTTGCAGAGGGTTTTAACCTCAATACAACTTTATCAACTTTAAACCAATATCGAACCTATTTTCATGAAATCAAAGTTCAATTTTAATTACCACATCGATAGCTTACAGTGTATGACTTGTAATTACTGCTTTTTTTGTTTTCCTCAAAGAAAATGGACTTTGATCTTTATTTTTATTGATGTAAGAGTGAATTTCAACAACAACATGTTTTCAAGCAGCGTTGCGGTGTTAATTTACAAGTCAATCGGTTCATTCTTTTATAGTCTTTATTCATACATGAAATAAAGGTTATTTTCCTTTGTAAAATATTATATTTAAGACGTTTACTTGTTGTAACGATTCATTTAGTTCTATATAAAGTCAGTTAACTTCCACTCTGCATGGAATGTGTTTGTTCGTATTTGCAATGTGAATATATTTCTGTGAATTAAAAACGTGAGTACAGTGTGCCCCTCCTAAAGTTAAAATAAATTAAATGGTTTTCATAATTTTCTAATAAAGTAAAAGTAGCCTAAGTTACTCCTTATAACATTAGCTATCTGCGAGTGAAAGTCCCGTTAAAATCGGTCCAGCCGTTTCAGAGATTAGCTGGAACAAACAGACAAAAGTTTTAAAAATTGTTTTTTTATATAAGTACCGTATATACCTTCATCTTTATTTCATTTAATGTAAAGCTGTTAATTTCAAATTAAAAACAGACACTTCAATTTTATTTATATGTACTGTTGTACTGACTAGTGACTCACACTCGCTCTAACAGTCAATACTGTTAGTACAAATTTTGCAGAAATAAGATAATTTTGTACTAATCCAGTACATTTCTGGTGTTGTAGTCATAGACGGACATAATTATTTAAAAAAAACTTTAATGTTCTTATTCGGTTCGTATTCAGCTTGGTTAAGTTTATAATAAACTAACTTTACCCGCGGCTTCGCTTGCGTTCATTTTTTTAATTACTGATCAACCTCATTGGGTTGATCTGTAGGATGCCTGAAAGTTTCTTCAAAATTACTCTAGCTATTTCAGAACCCATTTTTAATACAAACGATTTTTTAATGTTTCGTGAAAAATATATTTTTTAATAATAAGTATCCTATGTTAGTTCTAATACCTCCAAGAATATGTGTACAAAGTTTCATGATGATCGGTTGAGTAGTTTTCGCGTGAAAGCGTAACAAACAAACTTACATTCACATCACTACATAGTATATAAAAACAAAGTCGCTTTGTTGCTTAAATCTTTAAAACTATGCAACGGATTTTGATGCGGTTTTTTTTAATAGATAGAATGATTCAAGAGGAAGGTTTATATGCATAACTAGCGGAACCTGCGGCTTTGCCTGTGCTAAAACTAGGGAAGAGCCTGAGCGAAGCGAGGGCGAGCAGCTAGTTTATAATATTAGTAGGGATAAACTAATTTAACAAATGTGATCGGTTATCATATCTTATAATACTACTTAGATAGGTACATACTAGACATTCTCAATTCGCTCGCATTCATCCCTAGTTAAGTTTTATTATTAGCATGGATTTCTCAGAAAATAGATGTTTTCCCGCAGTAAAAAGTGACTTATATTTTGAGCCGGATAACCAGCTATCTTTATACTAAGTTACATTAAAATCTGTTCAGTAAATTTCTCGTAATGCGCTCACAGACAGATAGAGGAAAATTCTAAAAAATATAGTTTGGCCTCTAAAACTGTATTGTTAATAGTGACTATTTCAATAAGATTGAAAAAATAGGTATATTTAATGTACAGATACGACTCAGTTAGAATTTTATTATGTATAGGTATATAGTAATATACCTATACCATTAGCCAATAGGTATTAGGTGACTAGTGAACTACATATAAAGCATATATTTAACACTAGAATTTCCCGCAGCTTCTAGCTTTTAGAACACGCGTTCTAAAGACCGAAAACCAAATTCTTTCTTAGTCGCGCGGTATAGTACCTGGCAGAACGCCCGCCCTTCCCGTTTTTGCAACACTTTTTATTGATCATCCTCTCCTATTAGTCGTAAGGTGATATAATATATCCTATAGCCTATAGCCTTCCTCAATAAAGGGACTATCTAACACAAAAAGAATTTTTCAAATCGAACCAGTAGTTCCTGAGATTAGCGCATTCAATCAACCAACCAACCAAACAAACTCTTCAGCTTTATAATATTAGTATAGATATCAACGCAAAACGCGCTGGCCGGTGATTAAGCTATTCATATTATTGCGTAGATACGATTTTGAGATTTTTTTCTAAACTATTAATATTCACTAGATAGGTAGTATAAAATAAAGTCGCTTTCCACTGTCTGTCTGTCCCTATGTATGCTTAGATCTTTAAAACTACGCAACGGATAGTGATTCAAGAGGAAAGTTTATATGCATAACAAGAACCCTCGGAACCCTTGGCTTTGCTCAAGCTAAATTTAGGGATGAGCTCGAGCGAAGCAAGGGCGAGTAGCTAGTCACTACATAGTATAAAACAAAGTCGCTTTCTCTGTCCCTATATCCCTATGTATGCTTAAATCTTTAAAACTACGCAACAGATTTTGATGCGGTTTTTTTAATAGATAGAGTGATTCAAGAGGAAGGTTTATATGCATAACTAGCGAAACCCGCGGCTCGAGCGAAGCAAGGGCGAGTAGCTAGTTATATATAAAACACTTCTGTGCGTGTGTATATAATTGAACTCCTTCTAAACGGATGGACCGATTTTGATGAAATGTTTTGTGTTTGTTCGAGTGGATTCAAGAATGTTTTAGATTCACAATTCGTTTACTGCGAAATATATTTTTTAATGAATTAGTTATATTTTATACATTTAGACAATAAATTACATATTCAATTATAAATTAGTCGTTGCTAGGCAACGTTGTTTCGCGCACGTGTACTGTAACACTTCACCGGGAGCAAACGTTTATAATTTCAATGTGTACAGGACAATGTCTTATGTCTGACGAATCCGCTAGTATACAGTCTTTATTTAATTATTTAGTTTACATAGAGATTAAATTATTAAAAACGTCTTAAATTTCCTTTTTATCAACGAAAGATTGTATAAATGAGGTACGTTGCGTTAAATAAATAACTTTATCACTATATCATCAAATAAGTTTATTTAAGAAAGGATGATGCGTTTGGCTCAGTTTGTAGTGACACTACTTTTTGTGCCAGAGGTCGTGGGATCGAGTCCGCTTGGAGTACTAATTTGTGTGATGTCTACAAATGTTAGTAATAAGCACTTTTATGTAATCAAAATGTATAAAGGTGTGGTATGAATAACACAAGCCTCGTAGCTTACCACGGAACTAGATGCTGACTGTTAATGCCCCAATATATTTATTTACTAGCGACTCACTCTCGCTTCGCTTGGGTTCATCCCTAGGTTTAGCGTCAGCGAAGCCACGGGTTCCGCTAGTCAAAATAAATAAAATTTCTAAGTCCAACTGTTTTTAAGTCGGTTAAAAAGTCGAAGTTAGGCTAGTCTAAGTTACGCCTTATAACATTAGCTATCTGCGAGTGAAAGACCCGTCAAAATCGGTTCAGCTGTTTCAGAGATAACCCGGAACAAACAGACAGACAAACATTTTTAAAATTGTTTTTTGTTGCCAGTATCATGTTTACCTTCTATATGCATTTAGTGACAAGCTGTTAGTTTGAAATTAAAAACAGACACTCCGATTTTATTTATAAGTATAGCTTTATATGCAAAAATTTTAGCATCATGCCTCTTCACTACATAGTATAAAACAATGTCGCTTCCCGCTGTCTGTCTGTCCCTATGTATGCTTAGATCTTTAAAACTACGCAACGAATTTTGATGCGGTTATTTAAGTAGATAGACTGATTCAAGAGGAAGGTTTATATGTTTCATACATGCATAATTTAGTAGAGAAACTCTGATAATTTTAGAGGTACGAATGGAGGTGACTACTGACGACTGTTTTTTCTTTCTGGGTGGCTTCCCTCGCGCTAAATCTTGGGACAAGCCCGAACGAAACGAAGGCGAGTCGCTAGGAAACGTATATAATAGCAATGTACTTGAAAAAAATAAACTAAAATCGGTTCAGTAATTGCTTAAACATATTACAAAAAAGCGTGTTTTTTCTTAACAATAACAGGCGTTATACAAAAAACAAATCTATATTCATAAATAACAATGAAGTGTCTGTTCGTAAGTAAATTATTACACCGACCTTCGAAATAATCCCTACTAATACTATAAATGTGAATGTAAGTTTGTTTGTTACGCTTTCACGCGAAAACTACTCAACCGATCATCATGAAACTTTGTACACATATTCTTGGAGGTATTAGAAGTAACATAGGATACTTTTTATTAAAAAAAATATTTTTTACGGAAAATTAAAAAATTGTTTGTATTAACAATGGGTTCTGAAATAGCTAGAGTAATTTTGAAAAAACTTTCAGGCATCCTACAGATCAACCCAATGAGGTTGATTAGCAATTAAAAAAATGAACGTGGGCGAAGCCGCGGGTGAAGATAGTACTGAGATAAAAACAAAAAAGTCATAAAAATAAAAACCAGTATTAGGTTTCAATAAAATATTTGAAGTAACTTTGCTATATTTATCCTTGGGCTCGGACAGTCACCTGCAATTACCTAAGAACGCTACATACATTGGTTCGGGGATCGAAACTAAATAACAAGATTTTACAATCACTACATAGTATAAAACAAAGTCACTTCCCGCTGTCTGTCTGTCCCTATGTATGCTTAGATCTTTAAAACTACGCAACGGATTTTGATGCGGTTTTTTTAGTAGATAGAGTTATAATTCAAAATAAAGGTTTATATGTATAATACACTAGTAGAACCCGCGACTTCGCTCGCGCTAAATGTATATATTACTTAGAACGTACATTTTTACTCTCAGTGAGATTTTTATTTTTGTGTAAATAAGCTTTAACCCTCAAAGGCTCATTTTTTTTGAATGCGGGACAAAAATATAAAAAAACTCTTCAGCTTTATAATATTAGTATAGATATGATAGAAAATTCTTTAAATCCAGGGTAAAATGAAGCTGGTCATCATACTCCTATCGCTGGTGTCAGCGGTATACAGCTACAAGATACTATGTCTCCAGACTGTACCTTCCAAGAGTCATTACCATCTGGTACGGGGTCTGGTTAACCCTTTGGTTCAGGCTGGGCATAAGGTATGTGAGTAATAGGGATTTTTGGGCACTATTGTACCCTTTTTATTTGGTATTAAATGGAAAAAAGTCTAATAATGTGAAAAAATGTCTAATAAGGTAAATATATAGTATAGTATAGTAGTTAGTAATAGTTATGTTATTGAAAATCAATATTATACGGAAAGTTAAGATGTCCTCAATTTCACGCGTTTAGCATGACAACATAAATTCATAGTATATAATAATTTTCTACGACTGCTGCGCAGGAGATATTATAGTGCACAAGTGTACGTGCACTCTCTATTCCTTTTCACAGTCATACTCCAGTGGGACGACTGCTCGACACGACTAGAACTGTCGACATTACGCCAACTTCCCAACTCCGGGCGGTTACTGAGGCTTACTAAACAGAAAGACACAATAACTAAACTTGGCCCGACCCGGGACTCGAACCCAGGTCCTCTCAATGTATGACCATTCATGCTAGCCGAGGCAGTAATACCTAATAGCCAAAAATCTATAGAATTAGCTCTGCTCAGGTTCGGGTCGGTACTGTTATTAATTATTATATTATATATTTTAAACCTATTAATTAAGTATCGTTTGTGTAAAAACCTGATACGATATATGATTACAAAAAAAATTACGATTTTCATTTATTTTCTATATTTATTTCCAGGTAACTTTAGTAACAGCGTTCCCAGAATTGGAAATATCAAAAAAAGTGAGAGTGCTAGATGTGAGTCACGTAAAGAAATTGCATGAATGTAAGTTTACTTTTGAGCGTATTTTTGGGGTGATGGTGGTGAAATCATTGTCAGTAAAAATAAATTTTATTTTTGAAGTAGGTCATTGATTGTTAAGAAAAATCTTTGTTACTTCTACAATTATAAACTCAGATAGAAAGAATATTTATCTAGAATACAAATATTCACGAGCTCTTCACACAACATACCAGCGGAACTCGAACCCGCGACCACTGCACCAGAAAGTAGGGTCATTACACAGAGCCAAATTTGTTATGTAATAGAATAACAAAAGTCATCCAGATTTTTTTTCTTTTTAATCATTTGTTTAAACTTAAACTACTGTCTTTTTAGACATGGCAGCGTCAGATAGAACGAAACAACCAATGTCCATAGTAATAGAGTTCGGAAGAAATATTTCGCTAGCGACCATAGAGACCCCTGCAGTAAGAGACGTGTTGGTTAATGAGAGATTTGATGCAGTAATATCTGAATGGTTTTTCTCTGACATCGAAAGTGGGTAAGTTTTTCTGATAAATAAGGTAATTTTCAAGACAGTGGTAGCCCAGCGGTAACGCGCTCGCTTGAATAACCAAGTGATGCGGGTTCAAATCCGGGTCTCGCAACTCTGATATTTTCATGTGCTAATCATTTATCATGATTACCACTTGTCTTACGGTGAAGGAAAACATCGTAAGGAAACCTGCATGTCTGAGAAAACCTAGCAAGTTTTCGAAAGATATGTGAAGTCCTCCAACACGCACTAGGCCACCGCGGTAGATTATGACCTGATCCCCCTCGTACTGATGGAGGCCCGTGCCCAGCAGTGGGACGTTAAAAAGGGCTGATGATGGTGATAGTAATTTGGGTATTTTTTCGTAAGTTGGAAAACAAACAGCATAAAGTTAAATTTGACGGCATGTTCGGCTCAGTTGGTAGTCATCCTACTTTCTAAGCCAGCGGTCGCAGGTTCGTGTCCCGCTGAGGGCATTGATTTGTTATGCACGAATGTTTGTACTCCAATCATGGGTGTTTATATATATTATATTATTATTATTATTTCCTTTATTAATTTTATTTCTTAAGTTAGGTTTTTTACAATAAAGTTATATCAAAAGTAAAATACATTAAAGAATTTACAAAATATAAATACATTATAAAAAATCTAACCTAGGGTGCCGCCGGCAGCGGGGCAGGGCCCAGGCTACCGGTGGTTAGGGCTGTAGAGAGAGGAACCTCCTGACAATGCGCGCCGTGTCCAGAAGTACCGCCTTCTGCATCCGACCCTTGATCCAGCCATCTAGCGAGAGTCTCTTAAGATGTTTGTCGAGACTCTTCGCTATAAGACCGTTCGCTGAAACGACTAACGGGACAATGATCGTCGAGTCAACATCCCACATGGCGGTTACCTCGTGAGCCAAGTCAAGGTACTTGCTGAGTTTGTCCTTCTCAGCCTTCACGAGGTTCTCGTCATGCGGGATGGCGATATCGACGAGCATTGCCTGGCGCTTTGATCGATCTACCAGCACGATATCAGGCTTATTGGCTACAATAGTCCTGTCCGTGATGATAGATCGATCCCAATAGAGCGTGGCACGACCATTCTCAAGAACCGGCAATGGTGCATACTTATAATATGGCACCTCAGACCCCACAAGACCGTATCGAAGAGCAAGTTGCTGGTGAATGATCCTGGCTACTTGGTTATGTCTGTGCAAGTACTCGCCGTTAGCAAGATGAGAACAACCGGAGATTATATGCCTGAGTGACTCACCGGGACGGCGGCATGCCCGACAGATGTCGACCGTACCGTCCCTCAGGATATATCTCCGGTAATTGTTCGTCATCATTACTTCGTCCGCAATTGCACAGACAAAACCTTCGGTTTCCCCGAAGAGATCCCCGAAGCGTAGCCAGTTCACCGACGCGAGCAGATCTACATCGGGCCCCGTAAGGGCCTTGTAGAACCGCCCATGTAGCTCCTTGCACTTCCACACAGTCCTACGGTCATCGGTGCTAAGCACCTTTGGTCTGCGCCAGTTCTCGTTTGCCAAGGAGAGAGAGGTGAGGCCTTTGTCAACTGCTACAACATCGCGATGAATCCCACACTCGTTGTTTAGGAAGTACTCCCTAAGACTGCACACCTCGCGGTTATGGAGGTCCTTGGCGTTTAAAAAGCCACGGCCTCCACACTTACGCGGGATGTACAGTCTCATAACTGACGAGCGCGGGTGCCTCATGCGGTATGCAGTGAGAAGCTGACGGACCCTCGTATCCAGGGCGTCCAGCTCAGTCTGAGTCCACCTTAGTATGCCAAAGGAGTAAGTGAGCAGAGGCATTACCCAAGCGTTGAAGGCACGCGCCTTATTGCCACCGGACAAAAGACTGTTAAGTACTTTTGTCAAACGACAAAAGAAACGCTGCCTCAACGCCTGCCTAATGTCTCCGTCCGCAATACCCAATGACTGTGACATACCAAGGTATTTGTAGGTTTCAACTTCGGAGATAGACCTGAGGGATATTATGTCAGAAAGTTGTAAATTCGCGGAATTTACGACCTTCCCCCGCTGCACATGCATGATCGCGCACTTGTCTACACCAAACTCCATTTTGATGGCGCTACTGAAGGTTTCTGTTACTTCCAGTAGTTCCACCAGATCCTGGCGCTTTGATGCATACAGCTTAAGATCATCCATATACAGCAGATGAGAAATAACCTCACCTCCTCTTCGAAGCCGGCAACCTAGTCCTGAATCCTTCAGCAAAGTGCTGAGCGGGTTCAGGGCCAGGCAGAACCACAGAGGACTCAAACTGTCACCCTGGAAAATACCTCTCTTAATCCTTATCAAGTCCTGCGGGCCAGGGAGACCATCCCCACCACCTGGTTGATAGAGGACTGTGGTCCACCGCCTCATACATGCGCCTAAGAGTGATGTTAGAGTTGTATCGATTTTATAAAGCACCAAGACCCTCTCTAGCCACGAATGAGGCACCGAATCATAGGCCTTCTTATAATCAATCCAAGCGGCTGAGAGGGACCCCCTGTTCCGCCGGACCTGTTGGCAAATGGTCGTGTCAATGAGGAGTAGCTCCTTAGTACCACGGGACCCAACTCTACACCCATTCTGAGAAAAGGCCAAGACATTGTTCGCAATAATGTGCGTGTTAATTTTTGTTCTCAAAATGGACATAAGAAGCTTGTATAAGGTGGGCAAGCATGTGATGGGTCTATAGTTTTTCGCTTCCGTGGTACTACCGGACTTATGGAGCAGGAAGGTAACGCCAGTAGTCATGAAAGATGGCAGGGAACCAAGCTCGAGGGCGTGTTGAAATTGTGCTGCCAGACGTTCGTGTGAGGATCGAAACCACTTGATCCAAAAATTGTGTAGTCCGTCCGGCCCAGGACTTTTCCAGTTTTGGGTCGCACGGGCCGCACACCCTACATCATCGGGGCTGATAGTCACAGCCCCCATGGTTTCGATCGATTCACATTCACGTCCGACAACATTCATCCATTCGCCCTCGGTGTGCTCGACTGGCACCGACCAGATACTACGCCAGAAGTTAGTCATGGCAGAAGGATCCGGCAGCTGCCCGTCGCCCACACATTGGTTGGTTCCCTCCCACCTTCGGTATACCTTCCTTTGGTCACTTTGGAAGAGACGATTCTGCTGGAATCGATCCACACGCACTCTGTAGCGACGAATACGGCCTGCCCATGCACAAACTTTCTGCTTAAGGTAGTCGATGCGCTCCGTGACACATGCCATGTAATCACAGGGTCTGGTACCAGTCCCCGCGAAGGCCTGTGTCACGTAGCGCATCACACGGGGGCGGCTGTTGCCCTCCCTAAAACAGATCAGCTTGGCAATGAGAGTCCTAAACGAACTGATACGCCGCTCGATCCGTATTTGCCAGGCAGGAACACCCCCGGTGGTCCGCGGTGCTCGATCAGTGTCCGGGAATCTGACACGAGCAGCACGGCACACCGCGATGGCCCCACAGTACATGATCGAGTGGGTATCAGTTAAATCTTCGCTAGCCCGGAGGTACGGGTCTAGCAGAGCGTCCATGGCTCCCATTAACGCTAGGTTACGCTTGTGCATTGGCAAGCGTGGTATTCGTGGCCTAGACTCAGGTGTGGATCGATACCGCCCAATCGCCTCCTCCAAAGCCCTCCTCAGCTGCTCATTGGCCTGCGTATTTACGCCGCTCGCACATTCTTCCTCACCGGCTCCATGATCCGCCAGCGGCACCCCCGGCACCAGGTTGGGCGTTGGTACCGGAGCCGGTGACGCAGCAGGCGGACCCAGAGCCGGCGTAGAAGCCGCGCGAGCGGCCAGTACTTCCAGGCGCAATCGATCAAGTGTCGCGTCATCCAGCAACTTGCGCCGCTGGATGAAGCGCACCTGATCGGATAGGCGTTGCGCAGATACGGCGATGGTCGGATCAAATGCCAGAAACAGAGGCAGCATCCTGTCCCGGTACGCGGACAGGTTGATTCCCCCCTCTGTAGCCCCATAATAGGCGCGCATGCAGTTCTCGTTCATTACTTGAGTCCATCGCATGCGACGCACTACACCACCGGTAGCGGGGGCCATGGTTGGGGCAGGTTGCCCCGTAGGTCCCAAGCGTGCCGGCAGCGGTGGTCGTCCACGTCGCGCAGGTGTTCGTGGCGGCGGGGGCGGGGTCCCGCGCTCGTCGTCGCTCGACTCGCTAGTGTCGGGCGCTGTGGCGAACTCATCACCCGACGATGATGGCGAGGAGAACGACGAGACGGGTGGGGGTGTTGGGCGTGCGTTTGATGTGTGCACGGCTGTTTTTCTTGCCTGGCTCCTTGTAATCATTGGTATTTTTGTCTGTTTATTTTGGGTGACACTTCGTTGTCATCTTGTGTCGCGACTGATTTTTAATAAACACTACACATTTCTCACATTGTCTTTGCCTTTGTGGTTTTCCTTATTTATTTAGAAGGTTTTTATTGTAGGTACTTAACTTAAAATCAGCAATAAACAATTCCAAAAATGTAAAAATACTAAAAATTCACGGGAGCCTATATTTGTGACATTATGTGTCAGCTTATTATTATTATATAGCCTTTATTCAGACATTGTAGATATACATTAATAGAATTTAATTACATTTGTTCTTTATTTAATTTAATATAATACTATTGTTTTATAAATTATTAATTTTACTTTATTATATTATATGTAAGTTATAATAATTGTTTAATGACTCCCGTCTGTGTGCCTTCTATTGGCAGAGGCCTCCCCCAACTGCCTCCATTTCTCTCTGTCATTGGCTATTGTTGTCCATCCGCCACCTGCTATAGCTTTTATTTCGTCCACCCATCTCCTCGGTGGCCTTCCTCGTTTCCGTTTCCTATGACTTGTGAACCAGTGCATTGTAGATTTCGACCACTTCTCTGTACCTCTGATGGTATGTCCTGTCCATTTCCATTTAAGTTTTCTGATAGTTACAGTAATGTGACATCCTTTGTTTTAGTACATTTCTTTATATTGATGGTTCTTAATCTATCAGAAAATCTCTTTCCCATCATGCTCCTCTCCATAGCGTTTTGACAAGTTTCAAGTTTCTTAACATGAGTTTTATTAAGTGCCCAGGTTTGACAGCCATATGTGAGAACGGGTAGTATACAAGTGTCGAAAAGTTTACGTTTAATAGCCATGCTCATTTCTTGGTTTTTCATGACCTCTTTTGAATTCCAGTATTGTTTCCATGCATTTCCTATGCGTCTATTAATTTCCTTGGATGTAAGGTCTATGGGCGAGATTGTTTGACCTAGATAGATATATTCGTCTACATAATCAATTGTGTTATTGTTCAGGCTGATAGGTTCTTTGTGCCCGTTCGTCATGACCTTAGTTTTTTCGGGATTCATGATTAATCCTACCTTACGACTTTCTGTGTCCAGATTCTTCAGCATAGTTTGTAGACCTTCTGCCGTTTGTGCGATAATAATTAAGTCATCTGCAAATCTTAAGTGCGACAGATTTTCACCGTTAATTAATTATATATATTATATGTATGTATTTAAAATTCGGTCAGTCGACAGTCATAGGTGTAGTGCTTATATATGTAATATATCGACTATCTAGTATCCATAACACAAGCCTCGTAGCTTACCACGTACATAGATGGCGCTGTGTGTAATAATGTCCCAACATATTTATTTATTTAATGTCTTATCAAAGTGCAATTGCCTAAACTGTATATATAAGTGTCCAATTATCATATTTTTCTCTAAAGTTACGCAGCAGTACAACAAGTCCCATGGATTCTGCTCAGTGGCATGGTAATGCATCAACACATAGAATTTCTAGTAGACCAAGTGAGATCCGTACCCACAATCCCAGGACTCAAGATGGACGCTCCAATTCCGATGGATTTCTTTGACAGACTGTCCAATACTATGTCCTATTTGAAAACAAGTTATTCATTTTGGTAAGTACTTTTATTATTTTACACTATTATTAGAGGACCCTACACACGTTGTCCTGTACACATTGAAATTATTAACTTTTGCTCCCGGTGAAGTGTTTCAGTACGCATGCGCGAAACAACGTTGCCTAGCAACGACTTATTTATAATTGAATATGTCATTTATTGTCTAAATGTATAAATAACTAATTAATTCAAAAAATACATTTTGTAGTAGACCGAATTATGAATCTAAACCATTCTCGAACCACTCGATCACACACAAAACATTTCATTCAAATCGGTCCAGCCGTTTAAAAGTACGTTAGATTACGTACCTCAGAAATGATATATTTTCTAAAGTATACCAAAATTTAACAACATCGGTTTTGACATAATTGTCATAATACGACCACAAACAAAAAGAAAAAGTGACTGATAAAGATTCTAGAAATATAAAATTCCGAATCTGTATCGGTTATGCAATGAATATTACTTTCCTCTCTAAAATTTTATTTAGTTCATTCTAAGTTCATTCAAATATGACGCCGAAGGTCATCAAACTTGTCTCTTGCCAGTTGATTATGAATGGGGTATTGTTTGCAAATATATTTTGACGACACGTTTAGCTTAGTGGGTAGTGACCCTGCTTTCTGCGCCAGCGGTCCCGGGTTCGAGTCCCGCTGGGGGCATACATTTGTTGAGCACGAATGTTTGTACTCTAGTCATGGGTGTTTATATTTATAATATGTATGTATTTAAACTTATATATGTGTAGTATATCAACCATCTAGTATCCATAACACAAGACTCGTACCTTACCGTGGAACTAGATAGTGCTGTGTGTAAATGTCCCAACATATTTATTTATTTATTTATATGATAATAAAATTTAGTATAAACGCAAGTTGTTCTGTCAGTAGGTTTGATGAGGAAACGTTTGGCTAACTGTGCGTAGTGATTCAACTAGCTGTGCCAGCGGTCGCGGGTTCGAGTCTCGCTGGAGGTATTTGTGCGATGGGCACGAACGTTTGTAGTTTAGTCAGGGATGTATATATATGTAGTGTATTAACTATCTGGTATCCGTAACACAAGCCTCGTAGCTTATCACGGAACTTAACACTCAACAAATGAAGCGGGATTCGAACACGCGACCGCAGGCATAGCAAGCAGGGTTACCACTTACAGCTAAATAACAGCTGACCATGATTGCTGTAAAGCATTCGAAACGTCGGCAACCAAAAATCATAATAAATCCGCGACAAAATCCGAAAAGATAGTTTCATTTATAATGTCAAATATTCGCGTAAACCTAAGAAAGTATTATAGGAAAGTATAATAACAGCTTTTAAAAATTTAGTTACAATAAAAATACTTTACTTACAGGTCACGTTTTTTACAACAAGAATCGGACTACGAATCTAAGTTTAACCCCTTAGCCCAGTCCCGAGGGGTGACTTTACCCCCATTTTCTTCAGCTGTACACAACATATCCATATTATTCGTTAATTCTCACCCTTCTTTTGCTCCTGCGCAAAGTCTACCCCCAAATGTAATCGAAATTGCTGGGTACCACATTGACCCTGATGTACCACCGTTACCTAAGGTAAGTTTTTATATTTTACTTGTCCTTTTTAATGTCCCACTGCTGGGCTTGGGCCTCCCTCCAATATGGATCATAGTCCACCGTGCAGGACAAATGTGATTGGCGGACTTCACATGTCAGTCAAGAACTAGCTAACTTCTCTCAGACATACAGGTTTCCTCACGATGTTTACCTTCACCGTAAGGCAAGTGGTAATCATTTTGGAAATTACTTGCACATCAAACTATCAGAAGTGCGAGACCAGGATTCCACTCGTTTCCTCTCTATTTACTTTATAAACTAAGTTATTTTACTTTTCCTAACTTTCTTTTCCCGAGTATACCTTTTTTGGACACAAGTCTTGTGAACTGTTTTAAGGTAAATCTACTTTTGTAACACATAATATACTCGTATGTATGGATTCTGCCATAGTAAAAAAATTTAAAGCACAAATCGATCTCTATCTATACAAATACATTAAATTTAAGTGTCTGTTTTTAATTTCAAAATAACAGCTTTTCACTAAATGCGTATGAAATATTTACGATACTAGTATCAAAAAATCAATTATTATATTTTTTGTCTGTCTGTTTGTTCCTGCTAATCTCTGAAACGGTTGGACCGATTTTGACGGGACTTTTACTTGAAGATAACTAATCTTATTAGGCGTAATTTAGGCTACTTTTTAACTGACTCCAAAAAGAAAAAGGTTATATTTTTGATTTTTTTTATTACTAGCGAAACCTAGAGACAAACCGAATTTTTGTAAAGTATGAGCATGCTCTAGATCATAGGTTCCTAGACTCCACCTGGACCACTTTGGAAATTACTGCTCTAAATGGAGTTTCTTAGTAAAGAAAAAAATCTTTTTCAGGATCTCCAAGACATCATGGACTCTTCACCACAAGGAGTAATCTACTTCAGCATGGGCTCAATCGTGAGGTCAACGGATATGTCAGAAGAAACAAACAAGAATATTTTTAAAGTTTTTGAACAACTACCATACACAGTGCTGTGGAAATATGAAGGAGAAGTGGAGAATTTACCCAAAAACGTCCACATCAGATCGTGGATGCCACAATCTAGTATATTAGGTACTAGCAGTACCCGCGGCTTCGCCCGCGCTAATTTTTTTAATCGCTACTAATCTTTATTCGATCACTGGCAATCGGTTGATCTGTAGATTGCCTGAAAATTTACAAAAATTACTCCAGCTATTTCAGAACCCATCGTTGATATACTCCTGAGCGGCGCGGCTACCTCTCCCCGCTCTTGGCTTCCACTCCCTCTCCCCATTGCCCGCTGTGCTGCGCGTTATTTTATTATTATTATTTTTAAATTCGTAATATCCTTTGAATGGAGTGTCCGATTTGTAGTATCGTAAAAGTTATCTAACTCAGTGCGAAATTTGAAACTTTTAGCACAAAAAATGAAGGTATTTCGAAAAACTTATGAGACCCTTACACCACCTTAAACCGGCCCTATAGAAAAAAAAACGTTTTTAGCGTACTTTTATCAACAATTAACCACCTTCGTACCAAATTTAAAGTTCATAGCACAAAAGATGAAGACTTTCACACAAACTTGCTATGGCCCTAAGACCTCCTCGATTCGACCCGTCGCAAAATTTGTTCTTTGCGGATGTCAACTAACTATTAACTACCTCCATGCTAAATTTAAAGTTTGTAAGACAAAAAGTGAATAACTGTTATACAAAATAATGAGAGCCCTCATAATATCATCTTAATCCTACCCTGTCGCAAAATTCGTTCTTAGTAGATGTTCACTGACCACACATTATCTTCCCGCCAGATATAAAGTTTGTCGCACAAAAGATAAAGGACTTACATAGAAACTTGCTACAGCTCTTAGACCTCATTAATCCGGCCTTGTAGCAAAATCCGTTATTAGCGGACTTCTACTTAACTACAAAAACTACTTTCCTGCCAAAAAGTTTGTAGCGCAAAAAAATTAATAAATTTCATACAAACTTGCGAGAGCCCTTGGACCTTCTTAATCCGGCCCTGTCGCAAAATTTGTTCTAAGCGGACGTTTACTAACAATTAACTACCTCCCTGCCAATTTTAAAGTTTGTAGCAGAAAAGATAGAGGAACAGCATACAAACTTGTGAGAGTCCCTAAACCACCTTAATCAGGCCCTGTTCAAAACCCATTCTTAAAAGTCTTCTACTGACAATAACTACCTCTCTACAAAATTTTAAGTTTGTTGTACATAAGGTGAAGGACTTTCATTCATACTAACTTGCGACAGCCCTTGCACTTTTCAATCTGGTCCTGTCGCAAAATCGTTCTTTGCGGATGTCTACTGATTATTAACTACCTTCCAGCTAAATTTTAAGTTTGTGGCATAAAAAAATTAAAGACTTTCATACAAACATGCGAGAGCCCTTAGACCTCCTTAATCCGGCCCTGATGCAAAATATGTTTATACGCGTAGCGAACGATTACAAACTATTAATTACCTCCCTATCAAATTTAAAGTTTTTAGCACAAAAAACGAAGGATTTTCATACAAACTTGCGAGAGCCCTTAGACCTCCTTAATCCGGCCCTGTCACAAAATTCGTTCTTTGCGGGCATCCACTAACTATTAACTAACTCCCTGCCAAGTTTAAAGTTTGTAACACAAAAAATGAAGGAATTTCATACAAACTTTCCATAGCCCTTAGACCACCTCAATCCGGCCCAATCGCAAAATCCTTTCTTAAACAAACATCTAATAACTTTAAACTACCTCCCTGGGAAATTTAAAGTTTCTAGGACAAAAAATGAAGAAATTAAAAAAAAACTTGTGAGAGCCCTTAGACCTCCTTAATGCGACCCTGTCGCCATATTCGTTCTTAGCGGACCCATACTAAATATTAACTACCTCCCTGCCAAATTTAAAGTCTGTAGCACAAAAGATGAAGGACTTTCATACAAACTTGCGAGAGCTCTTAGACCACCTTAATCCGGCCCAATCGCAAAATCCGTTCTTAGTGCACCTATACTATTTATAAAGTACCTCCCTGCCAATTTTCATCTTTATACGTCCAGCAGTTTTTGAGATTTCGTGAGGAGTGTTTTTCGCATTTATATATTACATTTATATATTACATATATAGATTAATAACGCCATCTATGAGAAATCATTACGCATCATTTGATAAGTTAAAACTTAGAACATATTATTATTATTTTATTCTTTCTTAGCAGTATTTTAGGAATTAAATATTCTTTTTTTATGTAGTAAATATATTATATTTTATTTAATTATACTATATATTTTATTTTATATGAATTACAAATTCTTATATTTTAATACGTATAACATTAGAATTTATATTTTTGTTTTAACTGGATGTGAGATGATTTTATTAAAACATACTTTTAAAATTGTTGTGATTTATTGTTAATAGGATATTATTTTTTTTGTAAACGCAAGAAATGAAAGGATTTATTTTATTTATTTTTTATTTTTTATTTACACTAATACAGAGGTAAATCTTTATGGCTGTATGAATGAGTTCCTTTGCTTCAATATTGACGTGTCATCCGATGTCAGTATCGCTTCGCTAGAGTGGCCAATATGGCGATTTCGATAATCAATTTGTCTTTCAGCATCATTAGAATTTAACAAAATACTCGACAATCCGAATTTTGCGGAAATATGTTGTCGAATCGAAATCTTTATTTTTTTATGTTTTATTAATCAGGTAAGGTTTCGATCGAGTCTACCGTACCCCTTGACGAAATTATTAATATAGATATAGATTACACCTTGTGTCCGAAAAACCCTAATATCTTACGGAACCCTATTTTTTTCCAAAATAAAATATAGCCTATGTTACTCGTGGATAATGTAGCTTTCGAATGGTGAAAGAATTTTTAAAATCGGTCCAGTAGTTTTTGAGCCTATTCATTACAAACAAACAAACAAACAAACAAACAAACAAACAAACAAACAAAGTTTTCCTCTTTATAATATTAGTGTAGATATAATTTTAAGTACTATACTTCTGTATCTGCCTCTGTAAATCCAAATACTGCAAATCCAGAAGTGTCCTGGGTTCGAATCTCAGATCAGGTGTATTTATTAAGTCTTCCTGTTTGAGGAGTTCAGAAAGATCAAATTGAAAAGTTGGTTTCTGCCAAATTTTAACAATTTCTCCGCCTTTTTTTATTTTCATATACCCGTTAGCACTCTCACAGTAAATACGAATCTAACGATACCACCCAAGCTAAAACCCATCGAGCCGTTCAGATCGCAGAGCGTGCCAAACTATAATACATACATACATAGATACAGTAGATACATTCTCTCGAAAAACATAACCTTCTTTCTGGTGCAGTCGGGTAAAAAATAAAGTTCATGGAAAATTTTATAAGTGTGTGTAATACATAATACAAATGATCAAAAAATCACTCTAATGAGTAAACAACTTATATATGTACGTACGTACGTAACTAATTATATCTACTTACTGCTCTTATCTTATCTAACACAACTTTGTTTCATTTGAATCTGTTTAGAAAGCTTCTGTTATACTTTTAAAGATTTGTGTCATTAATGTCGTGATAATATAATATTTACTCTCATTAAATGTGTTTTAGGACCATAACTAATAAATAAAAAGCTACCATAATCTGTGGCGTAGCTATACCAATCCAATCAATCGGCCGCATCAGAGGCCCTTAATAGAGGCCCTTATATATTATATAATGACGACACGTTTTGCTAAGTTTGTACTTTGTGGTATCTGCTCGCTGTGCACGCGGTCATAGGTTCGATTCCCGCTGGGGGCATTGATTGAGCACGAATGTTTGTTTACATTTATTATATGAAGACACGTTTGGCTCAGTTGGTAGTGACTCTACCTTCTGCGCCAGCGGTCGCGGGTTCGAGTCCCGCTGGGGGCATTCGTTTGTTGAGCACGAATGTTGGTTCTCCAGTCATGGGTGTTAATATTATTTATTTATTTATTTATTTAAACACTTTATTACACACAACAATAAAAATGAAACATACAAAACAAATACATTTAGAGAAATGTGCAAAGGCGGCCTTATCACTAAAAGTGATATCTTACAGGCAACCGCTAGACGTAGGATACAAAAAATAAATAGAAAGCGGAAAGGTGCATAAAGTGTACTCAATTAACTTATTATTAATAAACATACATAAAAATTACATTAATATTATGTATGTATTTAAAAATTTATATGTGTATAGTATATCAACTATCTGGTATCCGTAACACAAGCCTCGTAGCTTACCACATTTATTTATGTATATGTTTAGGATATATAGTATATATGTATAGTTTATCAGCTAACCATAACACAAGCCTTGTAGGTATGGTAGGCTTCTATGGTAACACCATGGAACTGGTGCTGTGTGTGTTAATTTCCCAACATATTTATTAACATAAGTTTTAAAATAAATATAGTTTTATTCTGAAATATGTTATCAATGTATGACGAGGATTACGTCTGGGATAAAAATTCTGATTCGAAGCGAAGGTCAGTCGCTATGACAAACAGAACACAGAGCGGGCTTACAATTTTGATGTTATTTTATGGTTTTAATGTTATTTAATGGTACTTATAATATATTTTTTTTACGTTCAACTATTTGGGGTGGGCCAAATTCTAATGCATTATATGAAAAAAAAAGTGAGAATATCAGAGATTCAAGACCTGGGAATCGAACCTGATGCACTTGATTTCTAAGTGAATGCCTTACCACTAAACTATTAGTGATTAATGAAAAAATATTTTCTTTCAGCACATCCAAATACAAAAATATTCATAACACACGGAGGCCTTCTTAGTACACTAGAGTCCTTACAATTTGGGGTGCCAATTATTGCTATCCCTGTCTTTGGGGATCAACCTAGCAATGCGAAGCGATGTGAAAGGGCAGGACATGGTCTAACTGTCGATTTTGGACCGAATGTGGACCAGGAGTTAAAGGAAAAGTTAGATTTAATGTTAAATGATGATAGGTAAGTTAACATATTTCTGAGTCAGTTGTTTTTACCTAAATGTTACAGAAGAGGTAATATTTAGGTTTTTTTAATATTTTACTAGCCTTTCCCGCGGCTCCGCTCGCGTTGTAAAGGCTGAAAATCAAAATAAATATTTTTCTCCCGTTTTTGCAAAATTTTAATTTAATTTTAAAAAAGTGATGTAACATAGCCTATAGCCTTCCTCGATAAACGGACTATCTAACACAAAAATAATTTTTCAATTTTAACCAGTAGTTCCTCAGATTAGCGCGTTCAACCAAACAAACAAACAAAGCTTTATAATATTAGTATAGACGAGTGTTTGTATGTTCGTATGTCTAACAAGTGACCTGATTTAATGTTAGAGCAGATTTAGTGCGTTTTTGTTAGATATTATCATTTGTATTGTACTAAGCCTATTTTAACGTCGTACTGCAGGGCACAGGTTTCCCTTCAATATGAGGCGAATCAAGCCAAGTACGGGTTGGCGTACCCGCACTTGTCTTTCGAAAACTTCCTAGGTTATCTCAGATATGCAGGTTTCCTCACGATGTTTTCCTTCACCGTAAGACAAGTGGTGATCATGTTAGAAATGATTCGCACATGAAAATATCAACTGCCTACATCAATTGATTTGCATTTGATTGTCAGGTACATAATTAGTTCGACCTAACATATTTTTTGTTTAGAGTTAAATATTTGGCTTAATTATATGAAATAATATGTACTTACAATATTTTTCAAAAATAAATAAATACATTATGTACTAATATTTTCAGGTACTACAAAAAAGCAAAATACATATCGAAGTTGTTTAGAAACCGGCCGGTGACTACTACCAAGTTAATACAGCACTATGTGGAACTTGCTATTGAGAGTAAAGGTAAGCTATGATTCTACCACCTCTACGCCTTCAGTATAATAAAAGATGACGTAATAATTTTTTTTTCTATTTATTTTCAGGGCTTTTATTTAAACAATATGCCAGCCCTATCATACCCTAACCTAAATAGTTACTTAAATCTTATTCTAACAAAGTTACATACCATTTTAACTTCCTCAGAAGTAGTAATGGACAAAATGGTGTTAAAATATCCTATATCTAACGTATTTATACTTAATGTTTTAATTAGATGTAAAAAAATCTTCTTTGAGTCGATTCGAATCGAAATCTAATCTTTAAAACGGTTGGACTAATTTTGACGGGACTTTCACACAGAAGAGTTTTTACAAATTAATGCCTCCAGCGGGACTCGAAACCGCGACCGCTGGCAAAGAAAGCAGGGTCACTACCAACTGAGCTAAACGCGTTGTCAAACATTTATCAATATTTAATATTATAAACGCGAAAGTTTGTAAGTATGGATGGATGGATGTTTCGCGTAAAAACTACTGAATGGATTTTAATGAAACTTTACAATAATATAGCTTATACATCAGAATAACACATAGGTTACAATTTATAAAGATATTGTGTGAATTGTCCAAAATATGACGATAAGTGTCAAGTAAGTAGTAAAAAATCTACCATCTGCGAGTTATTCTGGCGTGCGCTGCCAAAATCGCTAGAGTTACACATATGTAATGTATGATGGAAATGTTTATCTTAAACAAGCGACTCACCCTCGCTTCGCTCGGGTTCCTCCCAAGATTTAGTGCGAACGAAGCCGTGGGTCAATAACAGTCCACTAGTCAATAATAATAATGCAAAAAAGTTAATTAGTTTATTCAAAAACTGTTAAATGTGTTTTTTCAGGAGCTTTTTATTAATTAGTTTATTAAAAAATTGTTAAAACCTGTTTTTTTCAGGAGCTTTTCATCTTAGATCTACGTCTCATCTCTACGCGTGGTACGAAAACTGGATGCTGGATCAACTCGCCTTATTACTAGTAATACTATATGTTATATACAGGATGTTCAAAAAAGTTCAAAATTCTTTCTCATCGAAGAAGTATATTAAAGAAAAGAAGAAGAGACACTAATTGAAATAAAAGATTGAATTATATTGTTTTTTTTTTAATTCTGAGACGTAACTTTTTTAAATCTTTAGTACTCGGTTGAAGCCCGCTGAGTTAGCAAAAATTGAAGTTTTTGGGAAAGACATAAAAAATCGGGAATTATTCAGAAAAATGCCTATAGAAAGTGCCTAATCTTAACCCTTTAACCCTTTTAAAAAGCAAAACCCTATTTTATTTTATCCTAATCATAGATTTTGTTCATACTCGTAGACAATATCAATACGATGTAGGTTTTTAATTTCAAATTAACAGCTATTCACTAAATGCTTATGAAAGTATATACGGAACTTACATAAAAACCGCGTTTGACGGGACTTTCAATCGCAGATAGCTAATGGTATAAGTAACTTAGGCTTCTTTTATTTTCAACTAGCGACTCGCCCTCGCTTCGCTTGGGCTTTTTCCTAGATTTAGCACAGACAAAGCCGCGGGATCCGCTAGTTATGCATATAAACCTTCCTCTTGAATCACTCTATCTATTAAAAAAACCGCATCAAAATCCGTTGCGCAGTTTTAAAGATGTAAGCATACATAGGGATATAGGGACAGAGAAAGCGACTTTGTTTTATACTATGTAGTGATGTCATATTAAGGCTGACAATAAAGGAAAAAATCGCGTTCTCATATTTGATTTTTAAAATAAAACAACAAAATATACCTAATAACATTTAATTATAAATAAAAATAAATAATTATCACACATATAAAACCTACTTCATTTTAAAAAAAAAAACAAACAATTTGTGCAAAGAAAATCATGCATTTGGTGAAATAATACTTCAAATTCTTTAAACGACTATTCACTATAAATAAGGCATTAGTGCAAAAGTGACATAACTCAAAATTACTAAAAATTATATGGAAAAGACAAAAAATGACAAAAAGCAACCAGTATACACAAATATATTCAAAAATGAAAAATGACCTTGTGTATAAGGCACAAGACCTTATTATCTTATTTAAAGAAACTCAGAAAACTGACTTAGATTTAGTATTAGCAAAATTAAACAGTACTACATAATATATATTACCATCCGTAATAATATTACCATCAGTAATACGCAAAGCGTAAAAATACTATTACTCGATTTCTTTCCCTCTCTCCCTCTTTCTCCATCTCTCTCTCTCTCTCACACACACACGTACATATACTCTCTCTTTTTTTAATTTTTCTCCAAAACTTAAAATTCGAGCGCTTTATTTTTTAAGTTAGACCACTTTTACACTAAAAGCATTTATAATTCGCGTCATGTAAAAAGAACGCTGGCTGTCAAGTTGCGCAGAGGCGATTTATCGGCCAATTTGGTGGTAAGACGCGGGGCGCGGGGCGGTGGTGCACACGTCGAATGCTTTTCGGCTCGCTATTGGTTTGTCAGTTTGAAATACCATCGCGCACACAAAAGTTATTAATTACGAAATGATTTTATATTAAAAATAGTGAAAAAATATTTTTGACGCATATTGTTTTATAAAGAGAGAGTCTGATAATAATGCAGATAATAATTAAAAAAAATATATTAAACGAAATAATTTAATTTTTTGTAAGTAGATTAAACATTCTACACTGAATCAAACATATTTTATTAATTAATAAAATTCTATTTAATGACATTCTATCTAATATATTTTTTAATGTACGTACCATATAATCAATATACATCGTAAACGAAAGGCTAGTTAAAAAATAAAAGAATAGGCTTAGGAATTTCGTATGCGAATGTACCGATGCGCAAACACACCCCCCACCACTTTCTTCCAGCGTTCTTTTTACATGACGCGAACTGTACAATTATGACAAATCAAATAAATATATTGCATAAATAAAAATATTCAGGTACAATCCATCTTAATAATTAGATAGCCTCGTGTTTTTTTTTAAATATTTTGTTTAGAATTTACGTTACGAATTTAATAATAATAATAATAATAATAATAAAATCGTTTATTGCCATAAAGTACAGTAAAAAGAATTTAACATAAACTAGGTGGCTTAAATAACTAAATGGCAAAGGGTAATAACTCAGCTGATGCTGCTGAGGTCAGAGTCTCAGACATGTTACATTTTAATGTAAAAAAAAAAATAATCGAAGACATAAATGGATAAAGGTGATATATCGCAATATTTTAATTTCGAGAAAATTGAGTTCAAAGTTTTTGTAATGTATGAAGTATATATATAAAATGGCCGTCAAGTGTCACGAACTGAACTATAATAGTCATAAATATGGCGGTTTTAATCTATATAAATAAAATGATAGAGGTCTGCAGTTGTGCGCGCATCACGGAAAAACTACTGGATAGATTTCAATGAAACTTTCTAAGTTTTATTTCTTAGACACTTGGCCCTTATCAAAAAAAAATGATTGCGATATCTTCATTTAATAAAAATTTATTAAAGTTTCGAGAAACAACGCTTTGTATATGCACTGCGTGTTCAGTGATGTATATTTCCTTCTCGCGGAGTAGTGGGGCAAGCGACGTAGCGCGCATGCGGAAAACTTTGTTCATATTTCAAGCAACGCGGCCGAAGTCGCGGGTATCAGCTAGTATACACATAAACCTACATCTACGCATAAAACAGCGAAAATTCAAAATCACCTTCATTCCATTCAAGTCTTCGATTATTTTAATAACGACTTTTTTACGCATAATTTGAATTCATATTAAGAATTACATATATTTAGACAAAAAACATTAATCAATCAGTTATAATTTTCGAGTGAGGCTCATTAACGGTCTCAGAGCAAACACCAATATACACTAAAATACGCTATTTTCAATCGCCTCTACTCTAAAGATTTACAAAATCTTCTAAATACCCTTTTCAATGGAAAATATAACGTCGCTGTAGAATTAATACCTCGTATGTATTTTTGTAAAAATCAAATGAAAACCACGTATTTTATATTACGGCGAAACCGTAAGCCCAATACATGACTACTAGTGCCATATTTGGAGTAAAACAAAAACCTCTTGATTAAAAAAAAAATTACAAAATGAACCATTTTTTCGTTTCCTGTAAAGTTTGGATCTCTGGACATACGAGGTTATCTTTCTACAGCGACGATAAATTATTATAATCTTTTTTTTATACTAAAACTAGCTGCGCCCCGCGGTTTCACCCACGTACTTGCCGTTCCCGTGGGATTACAGGGATAAAAAGTAGCCTATGTCCTTTCTGAAGGTCTTCTCTATCTGTGTACCAAATTTCATCGAATTCGGTTCAGCGGTTTAGGCGTGAAAGCGTAACAGACAGACAGACAGACAGACAGACAGAGTTACTTTCGCATTTATAATATTAGTTAGGATGGTAAAATTGTACTTATTAGACTGTAAATACTGAAGTAGGAACAAAATCTTAATATCAGTTTTAAATACTTGTGTTTACTTTGAGACCGTATCTTATAAAATATCTTAATATTTACCAAAAATGCAATTGAATGCTAGACCAAAACTGGACCATAAGTCATAACATATATTTTTCACAAACTTCTAAACCAGTTAAATCATTTGGCATTAAACAATAAATACTCGTGTCAATAAATAAAAAAAATAACTGTCAAATAATGACAGTGACAGAAAGCTATAGCTAGAAAAATAAGTTATATAAATAGAGAAATATAAAAAAATTGCACATTTATTGCTTTAAATACGTTACGTTTTGCTCTAAATTAAAAAAAAAGCAAACTAGCGACATCTAGCGGAATTCTCTACAATCGGTCCGGAGATATCGTCTGAAGACTGATCCTTCTTTTGTTCTATCTGTAACAGTAAAATAATAGATTTTTTTAAGTAAAAATTTATATTAAAGTACATGACCTCTTTATAGAGTAAGTTGTTTTGTTTTTAATTAAGTCACTATTTCTCTTTTTCAATATATAGTCGTATTTTTAATTAGACGAAGCTAACTGACAGTAGCTAATGTCACTTTGTAAAATAATGTTGCCATAGTTAAAGTGTTAGTGATGCGTTCCGTTCTCGTTCAATCAGATGAATGAACAATGAGTGTGAATAGTTAATCATTTCAAACTATAAAAGAATGTTATTTCTATTTTACACTAGTAATAGTAGTAGTATGTAACTACAATCAGTTTTTTGACACTTATTACAAAGCGCGGCGCGGCGACTAGTGCCAACACCGATCAACGCCGCGCTTGCGGTCGCCATTTTGTTTGTTATTCGGCTTCTAACCTCTAATCTGATAGCACGAATGTTTTTTCTGCGCCCACGCTGTTAAGTTATTGTTTTTGTTAAGTTTGTCGTTTCAAAGATAAATTAGACGATTTTACTTTTACCGCTATAAGGTGAAAAGTACATAATTATTTTATGACTCATATAATTAAAGAAGAAGACAAAATGTATGGTCTCGACCACATGATGGACAATGTTTCAGACATATTAATAATTAATGTCACCGAAAGCGATAGTGACGATTTTTTATCTGATGATGAATAAAAACAAATGATGTAATAAGCGATGTTTTTTTATTTTCATTACCTACCTATAATTGGATTCTATAGGCACATAGTCGTCGAAAACTCGTTGGTATGTACAAAGCACGACTAAAATTCGAACCCCGTACCCGATATCGGCAGTTCGGCACACTAACTATTCACTAGACAATCGAGGCAATTTCATTAATTCAGGAGTTTTTTCAATCATTCATTTTGTTACAACACTATTTTTATTTTGTCAAAACCTGACAACACAGTAAACGTCAGTTGACTTCGTCTAATTAAAAATTAGAGTATAGGCATTAACCAAAAAACAATCCAACGAAAAATAGGCCTTACATATTTTCAAAAATATTATTTTAAATATTACAAAAATGTGTGCGTACAACTTTTACAAGTGGTCGAAGAAAACTTCTTTGATGTTGTGGCAGATACCGCAATTAAGTTACATATAAAAAAAATATTTTTAACAACATGATTACTATTAGTAATAAATATTTTTATAAGTTAAATAACACTGAAAAAAAATATAAAAATATTTTGTAAATTATTGATTCTTCTACGCCACCCATTTTTCCAATATATTTTTATACTTACCTTAAGCTACAACTTCAGAACTAAATAAATTACTAATACATTGAAAAATAGTGATTTCAAAAGGTCCATAAAAAAGACGACTCATTCAAATGTTCACAACTGAACCACGACTGAGATGGACCAAGTTTTTACACATAATAGTGAACTTAAAATTTTCAAACACAAAATGTGGTCCATAGAAAAAAATGGACCAATTAAATTTTCAAACTAAACACTTGCACTTACACTCACCTTAGGCTCTCCTAACAAAGTGTTCGCTAGATATGGACACTTGAGTCCACCACGCCAGTACAACTTCTCTAGCGGCCTATTCACACTCCAACCAATACATCTTACTGATTGGGACCTCCAGTATGACACTTCACTTCTGTAACACAATATAAAAATTCTATTTATTTACACGAATATTTGACATTTTAATTAAATATTTTCGGTTTTCTCGCGGATTTATTTTGATTTTTGGTTCCAAACGTTTGAAATGCTTCACAGCGATCATGGTCGCGGGAGAGACTAAGGTTTTGCAGGCATTTAAGCTATATCTAGCTAGGTCTTAAAAACAAACTAAATCCGCGAAAAAATCAGAAAAAATAGTTTCATTTAAAATGTTAACTTTCATCATTAATACTATAGTGCCAATACTAGTAATCAAATATGAAGAGAGATGGCGCTGTCTTTATGTTTACTTATTTATTAGTGAGAAACTTAGACAACTAGTCAGATTTAGTCAATTAGTCAACTAATTAATTAAAAATTAGTCAGTCAGTTAAACATAAAAAAAAACAATTTCCAACAATACTCACGGACTGACTATATCCTTGTGCACTAAAACCGCACTGACCGCACACCACTTTGCCGACACTCGCCATAGCAACGAGTGAGCGATATCGGCGAGTCGAGACCCAATGTGCCATAGTGGATTTTCGTATCTGGAAATTCATATTATTAATATTATTAACTAGCGATCCTAACTTTATTTGGGTAATGTCTTGGTTACATGTATAATAGGGGATCGGACAATTTTTCAGAAAGTTTTTTAAATTAATCTTCATGGATACTTATTCACATAAAAAAACAAATTTAATTTATTTATAGCTTTTAGGTACTCAAAATCATGTTTTAATATTGTTTGTTTAAAAATACCGCCAAAACGACACGTTATACGCGTGACGTCACTTGTAAATGTCATCAATATTATTGTTCTGTGGTCATTCATAACATAAACAAAACGACTGTATGAACATAAGTTCGCAAGAAGTTTTGTTTCGTGGAAAATATTCTTTATTTGTTGTTATGGAACGAAAAAGATTGTATTTAATTGATAACTGAAACTAATATAAGTTTAAGAATTATTTATTAATCAATAGATTTATGTGTGACATATATATTTATATATATTACTAGCTGTACCCGCGGCTTCGCTCGCGTTCATTTTTTTAATTGCTAATCAACCTCATTGGGTTGGTCTGTAGGAAAAAAAAATTGTCTAAAAAATAAAAAATAAAAATTTAGGGGTGGACTACCCTTAACATTTAGGGGGATGAAAAATAGATGTTAGCCGATTCTCAGACCTACTCAATATGCTCACAAAATTTCATGAGAATCGGTCAAGCCGTTTCGGAGGAGTTCAAGTTCGAACCCCGTGACACGAGAATTTTATATATAAGATTTTATCTTAGTATATTATTTTTATCTGATTACTGTCCGATCCCCTATTCGCATCATTTAAAAAGAACGCTAGCTGTCAAGTTGAGCAGAGGCGATTTATCGGCCAATTTACAATCAAATAAAGAAAATAGGTGGGGGGCGCGAAATAAAAAAAATAATTAATGACGTATACTGTTTTATAAAGAGTCTAATTTCTAATTTTAATTTTAATTCTAATCTAATTTTAAAAAATATATTAAATAAATTAATTTAATTTTTGTAAGTAGATTAAACATTCTACACTGAATCAAATATATTTTATTAATTAAAAGAATTCTATTTAATGACATTCTATCTTATATATTATTCAATGTACCTACCAATAACCAATATACGTCGCGAGCGAAAGACTAGTCCAAAAATAAAAGAACAGTCTTAGTAATTTCGTATGCGAATGTACCCATGCGTAAACAACAACTCCCCCCCCCCCCCACCACGTTCTTCTAGCGTTCTTTTTACGTGACGCGAACTGTATATCACAAATTGATTTTATAATTTTACATGATTTACAGAATTAAAACTATCAAAGCTCTTCCCAAAATTTCAACCTATCTTTAAATTAAATTACATCTATATCGGTTCAGCAAATACATTACAAACATACATACATACAAAAACATTTTTTACAAATGTGAAAGCAGTTGGTTTATTTATTTTTCTTTCTTTCACGTCGAAACAGTGACTAAAACTTGGTAGGTAGACTTACCTGTGATGCCTAGGGCCATGTTCCGCATCATACTCCTTTGCACTAAAACAAAATGGCCGATAGCTGATCGCTCCAACAATCTCAGGATCTTTTTTGCGTATCTGAAATTATATTTTATATAATTAACTAGCAAACCCAGCCCGCTTCGCTGGGCGTAAGAATAAATAGATTAAACGGTTTTTATATATATTTTAATAAAAAAAAATACTACTCCTTACTACATTTTGGCCACGCGCCAATTATAATCTAGAAATAGAACTACGATGTCATCTACCGGATATCTGTGCAACTTAGATGCCGAACCGCCATCTATTAGGATTTTATAGAACTAACCGATAAATACACACTAAAGTTGTATAATAAACATTAAATTTGAAATAAAATAAAATTGCGACTATAAATTAAGATGTAAGCTATCCTATCTTTCAAGTTGGATCAAACTGCACGCGGTGTGCAAATTTGATTAAAATCGGTTAAGTAGTTTAGGAGTCCATCGCGTACAAACAACGTGACACGTGATTTATATATATTAGATATAAGATGCTGTTAAATTTAATACATAAAATTTTTTTTATTTAAGTTTTGGTATTTCATTTTTGAATTTTTGCTGTTCTAAGCATAGATGTTGGTGTTATTGCTGTATGAGCAATTTTAAATCTTAAAACAGACACACTATAGTTCAGTTCACGACAGCCATTTTATACTAATATGTCAAACATTACATAAACTTTAAACTGGATTTTCTCCAAATTAGAATTTTTAACATATCACCTTCTTTCTTTCATCCATTCATGATGAGTCAATTATTTCTAACATTTATAATTTTATACATAACTAGCTGACCCGTGCCCACTTCGTTGGGCATAATGTTAATAATCCTTTTTTAGTACAGAGTGTTTAAAAATTATTTTATTAATATTAAAAATTAAATTATCTATACTAATATTGAAAAAACTACTTTTTGTCACTTAAATATAAAAGTTAGACATATTATGCTGTCGTTGACTTTTTTGTAGGCATTTTCAAGCTCCACATCTTTTCTCTAGAACTCAAAAATATATCTTTCAAAGTTAAGGCAGCGTTCGTAAGAAACGCTTTCATTCGACCGGTTTTTCTCCGATTCACTTTGCAAAACGGACTACCAGGAAAAAGCCTTTTTATTTTTCGGTTTTTTATATAACCTATGACACTCAGCAATAATGTGGCTTTCTATTGGTGAAAGAATTTTTAAAATCGGTTCAGTAGATCCCGAGATTACCCCTTACAATTTAACAAATAAACTAACTTTACTTCTTTATAATATTAATTATATTATATATTATATTAATATATTAATATATTATATATATTATATATTATTAGTATAGATTAGTATAGATATAAAAGAAAGAACTTTAGTACATTTTTTGTAATTTTTAAATATTTAGAAAAATTAGTTCAATTTTATACAAATAGATGGCGTAAAATGTAACATCATGTATAAATAAAGTCGGATGAAAACTTGTCTTACAGTGAAGGAAAACATTGTGAGGAAACTTCCATGTCTGAGAGAACGGAGCAAGTCAGAAGCCGCATTTGGCCAACCTTGTGGACTATAGAATATCTCTAGTCCCCTATTTAAAGTTATGGCCGTTTAAAGGGCTGAATAGATGCAGCCCTATGTCATACCTGGTACAGCACCAGTGGATTGAAAGATGTGACAACTGCATGCTTATACAATGTGGGACGTGATGAGAACGCTTCTACAATACCATTTATAACCTGTAATGAAAAATAAATAAATTATAGATATGTTATTAGTTCTTTTTTATTATACATTTTTCATTGAATTCTCTTCTACAATTGGACATAGTTATGCAAACCAGAACCAACCCAGAGAATAAAAAAAGTAATTCTATGATCTGATATGATTGATTTTCATAAAAACTGTATGCAAAGTTTGTATGAACCTCTTTCCCAAAAATACCTTTATAATATTATAGAATATGTAGATAGCTTTGATCTTTTTAGCATATATAAACCACGCAATTTTGGACCTATCTGTGTACTTAACTCAATGTAACCACCATTGTGGGTTAGTTCTGGTTTGCATAACTAAGACCAAATTGGTCTTAGCGTGATGAACAAAAAAATCATTATTCAATTCAGAGCAGTAGTTTCAGGGATTAGTGCGTTTAACCAACCAAACAAACAAACAAACTCATCAGCTTTATAATATTGGTATTGACAAAAATGTAGTATAATATTTTAATACCTGTTTATCTTGGCCTTTGACATCTATAATCATTTTGGCATTTTTGGATAGCAAGTATTCCACTGCATCATCTAATAGACAAAGATGTACTTCTTTAAACCTATGCCTGTTAAAAATAATTTCAAATATAAATACATGTAATTAAAAAAATCTTATTTCAATGAAATGAATTTTCCAAATAGGCACTTTATTTTTTCAATGGTATCCTGATTCTTTTTCTAAAATATAAGTAAAACAAGTTACTCCTAATAACATTAACTATCTGGCAATGAAAGTGTCATCAAAATCAGTCTAATAGTTTTAGAGATTAAACAAAACAAACAGACAGAAAAATTTAGTTGTTACTTATAAGATAATATATTTTTTGTTATATCACTACATAGTATAAAACAAAGTCGCCTTTTCTGTCCCTATATCCCTATATCCCTATGTGCGCTTAAATCTTTAAAACTACGCAACGGATTTTGATGCGGTTTTTTTTAATAGATAGAGTGATTCAAGAGGAAGGTTTATATGCATAACTAGCAGATCCCGCGGCTTTACCTGTGCTAAATCTAGGGAAGAGCCCGAGCGAAGCGAGGGCGAGTCGCTAGTTTATTATATTTTAATACAACACTTACCAATCTTAATATTTAAAAACTATATTTTTTTATTCATTAAAAACTTACCTATTAACATGTAGAGTGCCTACATCTATATTTTTTATACTATCCCAATCAGTTTGTTTCACATCCTTGATCTCGGAACTCCAGGTCAGTCGTTCTAGGCCTTCATCATGAAGAAGTATGAGCTGACCATCCTTTGTGGTTCTCACATCTAACTCAACAAAGTTACACTCACTTTCTACACACTGAAATAACAAGAATTATAATTGTAATCACTACATAGTATAAAATAAAGTCGCTTTCTCTGTCCCTATATCCCTATGTATGCTTAAATCTTTAAAACTACGCAATGGATTTTGATGCGGTTTTTTTCAATAGATAGAGTGATTGAAGAAGAAGGTTTATATGTATCCATTAAATAGTGGAGAAATACTGTTATTTTTGAAAATTTTACGCATACAGGCCACGGGCAGTAATGAATAAATCAAAACTACTGGATCGATTTTAATCATTTTTTCAGTGAATGACATAAGGTTATATATTTGATACCCGTGCGAAGCCGGAGCGGGTCACTAGTAAACAATAATACAGAAAAAATTAATAAAAGATAAGTAACTTTTACTTTCTCTTTGTTGTATTTTGACTAAAATGTTATATAAACATAGAGCAACTTTATTACAAAAATGAGTTATAAGGATAGTAGCTACTTTCATAGAAATATGTAAATATCTTTTCTGATTATCTAGCATATTCTTATAGTTGTAAGGAATTAAAACTTTAAAATGCAACAATAACAAACAGAATACTTTAAATATATAATAAAAATAAATGCATATGTCTAGGAAATGTGTGTCTAGGTAGATCACTATATATGTATATAGATGGTAACACACTACCTGACTAGTGACTATTAACTTACATATTTAAAAGCCTCCAGAGTATTTTCTGGCGCATCCCATCCAGCGCCTCTGTGAGCAATTCCTTTGACCACTTTTTCTGGATACATCTCAGCTTCCTTCGACCCTGGCTCGGGACCAAGTATACTTTCCACATTGTACTGATCAGGCCTTCTCAATCTTGTTAAATAATACGCAGCGACACCCAAAAGCCCGACATCAAGTCCCAAAGGAAGAACTGCGTGTAAAGTCGATATAAACGTAAACAGTAATGTTATTAAATAGAATATACCACTGTAACTATAAGATATTATGTATAATAACATATTTTCGATCGTTCGTCTGTTCGATTATCTAATGTATGTTATGATTTTCGAAAATAAAAAAACATTAGTTTTTCGAAGGCGGGGCTTCTTGACATTGACACTTGACAGTTGATTTGGCGCGTTTTGTTATTGCTTTGATTTATTTACACAATAATATAATAATTAAATTATTTTAAATGTAATATATTTGATTTAAATATAACCTCAAAATTTTCTAATGATTTAATTTATTACTACTTAAATTTTTTACATACTTACATTTTCTTGAGATGAACATTTTTTGAATAAAAATAAGATTTTTGTGCTTCAAAATAATAACTTTGGTAAATTCACTGATTTTAAAATAAAATTAAAACCTAATTGTGGATTCTGTGTATTTTTTAAGAATGTGGTAACAATTTGATCGGATCAGAGAAATATTGTAGCAAGATAAAATATTAAATAACTATCAACATTATTGCCATTTTGTTAATTATATATAAAAATGCCTAGCTGCGTGACAATGTCCGTCCGCGATAAAGTTCGTGATTTTTTTTAAATGTCCGATTTAGCCAAGATAGATTTGATTTTGATTTGATGATTACAATAAATCCCACTTTTTCCGTTATTTATCAAAATCATCGATAATCATATCCGCATAAGAGTAGGAGTAGTAATCTGAGAAACGGTTATAGTAACTAAAGTTACAATTTTAAGGATAAATATAAGGAAAAATATAAGTAAGCCACACCAACGCAGTCACACAGGTGGGGTCTACTAGTTTAGTTAGAATTTACTAATTATTGGTTTAGTGATTAATGACATGACGGATCTTAGTTTAAAAAAAATAACTTCTTACTACTAGAATTACGAGGATATATTATAAAAAAAAGTCAATATTACTTTCAAATACTATAATATGTCACACAAAACTAATAACATGAAACATTTTTACATAAAAAACACCTACTTTTACAACTACATACTCATGTTTACATCTATGTTGTTTCAGTAAATGTTTTTGTATGTACGTACAGTTCTCGAGGCATAAGCTCAGCTTTGCATTTGTGTGAGTGACAGCTAAAAGCCAATAGCCGCGCATCAAAAACCAGTTAAAACGGGTTTAAACCAATCACGCAACGTCTATCCGTATCGTCGTGCCTATCCGTACACTGAACTCTCACAAATGCAAAGCTGACCTTATGCCTCGCGAACTATGTATAAATCTATACATCTATTATTACATCTCTACATATCTATACTAATATTAAAAAGAAGTAAAGTTTGTTTATTTGTTAAATTGTAAGGGGTAATCTCGGGATCTACTGAACCGATTTTAAAAATTCTTTCACCAATAGAAAGCTACATTATTGCTGAGTGTCATAGGCTATATAAAAAACCGAAAAATAAAAAGGCTTTTACGTGGTAGTCCGTTTTGCAAAGTGAATCGGAGAAAAAACGGTCGAATGAAAGCATTTCTTACGAACGCTGCCTTAACTATGAAAGATATATTTTTGAGTTCTAGAGAAAAGATGTGGAGCTTGAAAATGCCTACAAAAAAGTCAACGACAGCATATGTCTAACTTTTATATTTGAGTTACAAAAAGTAGTTTTTTTAATATTAGTATAGATAATTTAATTTTTAATTTTTAATATTAATAAAATAATTTAAATTATTTAAACACTCTGTACTAAAAAAGGATTATTAACATTATGCCCAACGAAATGGGCACGGGTCAGCTAGTTATATATAAAATAGTAGTACCTACTACCTAGTGTCTGTTTTAAATTTCAAATTAACAACATTTCACTAAATGCATATTATGATAGAATATACGGTACCTACTAACAGCAATAAAATATTTTTTAATATTTTTGTGTGTCTGTCTGTTTGTTCCGGTTAATGTCTGAAATGGCTGGGCCGATTTTGACGGGACTTTCACTCGCAGATAGCTAATATCATAAGGAGTAAACTAGGGTGCTTTTATTTATTTTAACTAGACGAACCCGAGCGAAGTGAAGCTGGGTCGCTAGTGACATATACGAACTTGTGCGAAATGCAAGTATGTATTATTGTAACGTTTAATAATTATGGTTGGTATTTAAATTTTCTTTTATGATGCCAAGCAACCACAGACGATACAATGTGTCTTATTATGAAGAGTATCATCTCAACCACTGTCAGAACGCTTGCACCAACGAAGAGAGCCGTAGTACCGCCGAGGGAAGCTTTAAAAAAATTGTGTCAAATAGTAGTATGTCACTTGTGTCAAAATATAAAAATAATAGATATTTTAATTTTTATACAAATTGTCCTTGAATGGGATGCAAAAGAACAAAATCTAAAGATCCCATTCACGATGAGAGAATTATTACATATATACAAAGTTTTTTTATGAGATAAAAACGACGTACAAAACAAATCATCGAGGCTGAAAATGATGTCACGATGGAGGCGAAACTTGGGCGGCATCAATGTGAAAGTGACTGTTGCTTCTTCAGGCTCCTCGTTAGTCTCATTCATGTTGGCATAAAATAAAGTACATTAAGGAAAAAATAAGTCAAGCAACAATAGTGTTGATCAAACGGAGATAAATTAAAATTTGGTAGCATGAATCCATCGTATGGAATCCATAATATTTTCGTATATCATCGTACAGTTCTCGAGGCATAAGCTCAGCTTTGCATTTGTGTGAGTAATAGTTAAAAGCCAATAGCCGCGCATCAAAAACCAGTTAAAACGGGTTTAAGCCAATCACGCAACGTCGTGCCTATGCGTACACTGCACTCACACAAATGCAAAGCTGACCTTATGCCTCGAGAACTGTAGTCGTATATGATTTTAGAACTCTACGAAATGACCCAGAGCTTGTTTCCTTATTCTTCTTCGCTTTAACTTTAAGGCGTGTAGTTTTTTTTAATATGTATGGAGTTTCTAAATGTTGACTAACATCAAGTAAATTCTACAGTATGTAAATAATATATCTACAACTCTACAAGCAAAACCTACATAAATTATCATAAAATATTATAAACTCAAATATATAATAATATTCTAATAAAACAAATATGTTACTTTTCAAATTATTTTTTGAACAGAAAGTACCTAAATATTTATTACAAGAAAACTTACCGATTAAAAATCTTTTTTGTGTGTGAATAATAATTGAGTTCCTCGCATTGGGGCATGCATGGACATTTTGCAAGATTTTTTGGTAAATTGATAAGGATTTCGACGTTGCGACCGATGCACGCCATGCCGTGTGCATCGCACATTTCGCCATCTTGTTTGTAAAATAGCGGGAAAGCACAAAATATTAAACACAAAATTACTAAAACTAAATTGAATTAAATAATATATTTTATATTTAATCCTCTCAAAAATCAAACTCCTTTGGGACCGAAATTTTCAAAAGGTAGTCAATTAGAGACACTGTGATAAAAATGACATTTCGTATTTCCAGCCAGTCTTAACAACAAAAAAGGTTTAACTGTGGTGCAGTTATAATAATAATTGTTAAAAGTTTAGAATGAATAAAAGCAAGAAAAAGGTTTAATAACAAATAATATAATAAGTATAATTCGCGTCATGTAAAAAGAACGCTGGCTGTCAAGTTGCGCAGAGGCGATTTATAGGCGAATTTGGTGGTAAGACGCGGGGCGCGGGACGGCGAGGCACGCGCCGCATGCTATCCGGCTCGCTATTGGTTTGTCAGTTCAAAATACCATCGCGCACACAAAAGTTATTAGTTACGAAATGAATTTATATCAAAAATAGAAAAATAATATTTTTGAATATTATTGTTTTATAAAGATAGAGTCTGATAACAATGCAGTTAACAATAAAATATATATATAAAAACGAATTAATTTAATTTTTTGTAAGTGGATTAAAAATTCTGCAATGAATCAAACAAATTTTATTAATTTATAAAATTCTGTTTAATGACATTCTATCTAAAATATATTTCAACGTATCTACGAATAACCAATATACGTCACGAGCGAAAGGTTAATTCAAAAATAAATGAATATGCTCAGTAATTTTGTGTGGGAATGTACCGATGCGCAAACACACCCCCCACCACTTTCTTCCAGCGTTCTTTTTACGTGACGCGAACTGTACTTAAGTAATAAATGATTAGAAAAAAGGTTATATTTTATTATTACTTTTTTAACATCCCACTGCTGGTGGTGGGGCTACCTTCAATACGAGGTATTCAGGCCATACACTAGTCAAGTACAGGTGGACTTGGCCAGCATGGCGGACTATGGTCTGAAACCTGTTAAATGGAACGGAGAAGCGTGTCCAGATTTAGGACGTAGGAATAACTAAATAAGTACTTACTTGTACTTTTAATAAAACTTACCGCCCTTGACATGGAAATATGGGCGACATCCACAAAACATAATCGCCAACCGAGTACGACAATGCATCTGACACAAACCAAAGCTGTAAGCCTGTTAAAAATAATAAATAAAATATAAATATGTTGTGACATTATTACCTTGTTCCATGGTAAGTAACGAGACTTGTGTTATGGATACCAGTAGAGACACTACACGTATATAACTTTAAATGTATTCATATTATAAATATATACCCATGACTGGAGTACAAACATTCGTGCTCAACAAATAAAGACCCCCAGTGCGACACGATCCCGCACAGCAAAATAGGGTTACTACGAACTGAGCCAAATGCGTTGTCAAATTAGAATTGAGTAAAAATATGTATCATATTAGTATTTTATTTTTTTATTTTTTTTTATTTATTTAATAAATTGTACAATGTAGTTACAATCGAGTGGGTGAAGTTCTGTACTCCTTGCTAGGTTATAAAATAATCTGTATTAAGGAGTAACAGTCCCGTTCCCCTTTGGATATTTAACAAAATTTAGGTACAATATATTCTTATATAAAAATTTCCACTGCTTACAATGCTACAATATAATATTAACTTCTATCTTAATTAATAATAAAGTTTGTTGAGGTGTGTGCGTGCGTGTGTGTGTGTGTGTGTGTGTGTGTGTGTGTGTGTGTGTGTGTGTGTGTGTGTGTGTGTGTGTGTGTGTGTGTGTGTGTGTGTGTGTGTGTGTGTGTGTGCGTGTGCGCATGTGTGTCAGCTTACACGTCTAGGTAAGGATTTTTTTTAAAGTAAGTATTAAGTAAACTACTTTCATATATGTGAAGAGCTGACTCAGTGGTAGTGGCTAGGACAACCGTAGGTCCTAGGTTCGTATCTCAAGCCGGGTCACGTTTTGTTAATGAGTCTTTCTGTTAAGAAAATCAATGTTTGAAAGAAGTGAAAATGAAATGAAATTATTCATTTTCTCGTATGTGCCTCAGAGAGCATGTGTCGCGTCGCTCCTATGTCTAATATTTCACCACGACTGGCTAATTTTAGTCTTAAAAAATTCGAGAGTGACAGGAAAATAGAGTGTTTTTTCTTGTGAACTGTTATATATCATGTACCTAGTTATCTCAGGGAGATTGCGCCAGTCAGTTGACCGCCGCGGCCAATATCGATCGGGAGAACATCATATTCATTATATGTACAATGTACATTAATGTGAAAGTCTGTATGTGTAGGTATATGTCTGTTACTCCTCCTTACTGAAAAATCTGGACAGATTTGGATGAAATTTAGTAGTAAGTAAGTGAGAATTAATAAATATATGCGTAGGAATAATATAGGCGTTAACAACCTTTAAATTAAAAAAAATAAGTTGGTCAAAACGTACCTATAACACACAAAATTATACGCTTTTTTGAAAGCGGTCAAAGAAAAATTAATATAGAAATATGTTTATACATTTGCTTACTCTAATAGAATTGCCAAGCCACTCGTGTGTGTATTTACATCGTCGTTGTTCAGCCGTCAAGCCTTCTATCCTGCTTGCTGCTTCGATTTCCACTACCTACAATATACATATATATCTACGACTGAATCAAAAACTGAAGTGGAAAAAAGATAATTAAAATGTAATGCATTAATTATGAAACCCTTCATTTTATACATCCCAAATATGTGGCAAAAACAGTAAAAAAATAGAAGAGATAATGTGGATGGCTAGCACTCGTGTAGCCTCCACTCGCCAAGACTTATGCCGGAGGCACCTCGCGAGAGCCTGGAGCGGGCATGAGTCGTACCCACAGATTAGTATATATGTAGGTCGTACCTAACATCACCTCTCAGGCTAAAACATACATACACTCGACACACACAACTTTTCTTCAGGCGCAGTCGGGTAAAAATTGATGAAACATTTAATTATTACTTACTTTATAATCGGTAACTAAACTATCTCCAGAAAAAACTTCTCCAGTAGGGTTAGATATAGCAGTGGCGATGTCGAACGGCGAGTGTATGAAATACTGAACAAAAAAATTGAATTTTTAATTCCAATCAATTTTTATAATTTTTATCTGTCTTCTCTGAAACGGATTTTGACGACACTTTCTCCTGCAGATAACTAACGTTATAAGGCGTAACTTAAGCCACTTTTAACTGACTTCAAAAAAGGAGGAAGCTATATTTTAGAAATTTTATTTTTTTTAACTAGCGGAACCCGTGCATTTACTCATGCTCGCTAGTTTTGGTATAATATGTACAATGTACAGGATGTTTTTGTTTTTACAAGAAAATTAATAAAAATAAAAAATAAATCAAACTTTACACCACTTACTCTAGCAGCGTATGTCATTGAACTAATGCTCACGTAACATGCCTCGCTATGATAGTGGCATGTCATCAATTCCAGAGGCTTCCAAACTTTTTTGTCTACTTTCTGATATTGCGCATATTGTCCATTAAAGGTCTTGCATAAACCTTCTTCTGTCATCACTTGAACCCATTGCACCTTCAAACACCAAATTCGATCAACCTTATGTACTTTTAAAAGTTTGCGAGCGTCGAGAATCGAACGTGTGAGACACTATGGTCTTGATTTTGTCCATGGCTTCAGTCGCGTGCTAAGCGAGTAAGCTACGTCTAGTTCCAAAATGTAAAAGTTTTATCAAAATCTTTAGTTTCAAGTTCACCGCTAAACAATTTGTATGTGAAATTGTACAAGTTAACAGAATTGCTTTCACATAAAGAAAATTAATTAGTATGTAGAAATAGTGTACAGTATATACCAAATATTACATTTTGTAGTATGAGTTCGCGACAGGTTTGAGATACGCTATAGGGGCATTGAAGCCGTTGGGACAAAAAAATGAATGACCCCAGCCGGACGCGAACCCGCGACCGCTGGCAAAGCAAGTACATTATATATTATAGGGTCATTACAAACAGAATCAAATAAATCGTTGAAATGCCCATTTATTTTATATTATAAGGTGACCTACATTTCTTTCATCCGAGGTGATTGTTTCGAGAGGATATTCAGGATGCAAAAACGTTGCTAGCTTTAGTAAATCAATATCGTTGACAGAATCGTCATTTTGATATTTCCAAAAATTTTGCAAATTTCTCCTAAACGATACTTCAGCTATGAGTTCGATGAATTCGTAGTAATACTGGTATTTATCTGGATCGGAATCTTCTGTTATATGCCATGTCCTGTAATTGTATCAATTATACTCTTTAACTTTAAGAATAAGTATATTCAGAGGTTTCTCAGGAATAAGATGTATTGCTGCATTATATGTTGGGACATTTACACACAGCACTATCTAGTTCCACGGTAAGGTACGAGCCTTGTGTTATGGATACTAGATGGTTGATATACTACACATATATAAGTTTAAATACATACATATTATAAATATAAACATCCATGACTGGAGTACAAACCTCCAGTATGCCCCCAGCGGGACTCGAACCCGCGACCGCTTGCGCAGCAAGTAGGGTCACTACAAACTGCGCCACGCAGATTGAAAAGTATTCTATTCTATTCTGCGCACATTGAAAAGTATTCTATAACATATAGAAACACTAATAACCAGCTATCATGATACCAAATTTCATCAAAATCTAACCAGGGGACTTCTCCAGATAAGCAGACAGACGGATAAAAGTTCTAAAAATATATTGGGTTTCTGTATCGATAATATTGACAATTGACACTCAGATAAGGTTTAAAAAATATATATTCGGATTCAACACAATTTTGATTATACCTATTTGATCAGCTGTAATTTTTGTGACTCGACTATATAACTTTAATTGAATCCAAAGTCTTTTGCATTGCTAGAAGGCAGATTTCCACTATTCTTTTAAATTATTGCGATAATCAGAAGTACCTACCTACTTGATTTTAAGACTTAATTACATAGAGTATGTCTTCTGCGCAACAAACAATAATTAAGTAAATGCTTATTTTTTTTAATTAAAACTACCGTCGAAGAGGCGAACACCCTCTTTCCCAAATCCTATTAATATTATGAAATATATGAAAATTGTGTTACAATCCTAAAAATACCGCACAACACTTAAAATTAGATTTAGATCAGAATTTAATACCTATATTTTGAAGTCGGTCTAAATATTAAGGAAAATATATTTATTCCTTATTTTATAATACCTCGAAATAAACTCTCTTGCCCTTTCCACGTTTACTCTATCCAAAAAACATATAGTGACGGCTGGGAACGCCGTGGACCAGCTGCGGTAGTCCCGTTGCAAGGAAACTACTACAGGTTCGGAAATGTAACGTGTAAGTTGATTTAAAGCGCAGTACGTAGCTCCAGCAAAGGCAGCTACGGTGAGGATGAACCACAGGAATCTGAAATTTTTATCTATACTAGAGACTTACTTTCTTAACTGGAAAAATGAATTGCCTAATACAAACTTTCATTATTTATACAAATAACCACATACAAATTTCATTTTTGCGTTTAAAAATGCGTATGTTCTTCTTTAATGTAATCTGTAATCTGTATACTAAAATTCCGCCACTAACGGTAATCGAACCCGTGAGCGTGAGCACAGCAAGTAAGCTCAATGCAAACTGTGCTAAACGTACTACACAAAATGTAAAACTTTACTATAAGAGTATATATATCGTATATGATATCTGTTGTTTTAATCGTTATAAAACTTAAATCTTGCCGAAAAAAGAAATTTTAAAGCAATGCAAAATATTTGCCAGCCAAACCTTTGCCATCATATGTCTCATCAAAAAAAAAAAAACAAAAAATACTGGCCACAATTACAAAACCCAGAAATTCCATACAGACAACAGCACTGTCAGTTCAAGTAAATCAAAATTCTCAAAGAAAAATTAATGGTGAAATATTAAATACCTTTCGAAGAAATATAAATTACTAGCGACGGTATGCTTTAAGCCATGTAAAGAGGTTTGTTCGCAGAAGTCCGAATAAATAGAATAAGCTCTCGCAATGGAGTCTTTAATTGACTGGATTATTGACTTTTTTCGGGTCCGACTGCTTAATATTGCGGTAGGTTCCTTCTTCTTTTTACTCATCTTCTGTAAGTTGCTAGAGTTTTGGGTTAAGATATCGAACTTCTAGAAGGGAATTTTTCTCCGTCTCTTTGACAAGAGACGAGAGTGGGCTTAACTGTATATTGTAATCTCCCGATTAGATGAGAGAGGAGAGCGGGTGAATGAGGAGGAGGTGTAAATAGACCTGCCTTAAAACGGGCGAGTGCAGGAAATTAGTAATTTTTGAGATATTTAGTTTTTTTTTTACTATAACATAGTAAGTATGTAATATTATCACATTTATACATGCACTTATCGATGTTATTCACTGTGATGTATACATTTCAATCGGTTATTCATGTGACCACCGCATATTATAGTTATATCTAAGTAATCCATTTAACCCTGCCATTGTAATAATTTTTACGACTTTTTTCTTTTATGTAAATATTCACGTCATGTAAAAAAAACTAATCTTTTAGGATATTTTTTAATTTATTGTCTGTTTTGAAATCGATAAATCATAGTCTCTCTTATATTAAAAAATTGAAAAATTGTGAACAAAAAACCTATTTAAATCCGAGAAAATACCCTAATAGATAGTTTTATTTAAAATATTATAAAACTTCGTATATGCTTATCATATTTTTAAAATACATACAGCTAAAGCTGTATAAAACATAAATTAGGACAGATTTTTGTACCTTGATATACGACGTCTTTTCTAATGCAAAGTTATAATCGTTTTGTCCATACAACTTTGATTGGTGTATACAATAACCGATCTAATGGTTAAATAGTTGTATTCTTACTTTAATTGTATCAATTACTAGCGATATAACAAAGAAAAATATTAAGGTTATCTATATCTAAGGCTTATAAAATAAAACATATAAGTATTTCTTTGTGTAATGTATTTATATTTATTTTTTCTTTTACCTACTTTGTTTTATAATTTTTTAAGAATTAAGAATTATTGACACATCGTCACTATGTAACTATCCTTCTCATTCGAGCTATCCTTGTCATTCCACTATCTCGCACTTCCATGTCGGTCTCTTGTAAAGTTCAAATAAAGAAATAGTTAACCAGCAGTAGGTACATCAGTTCGGTGGTTTGATTTATCGCCGTTAGAATCGGAAAAGGCAACTGATTCGACATGTACATATATATACCATCTTTATGTTATTGTAATACAGGTCATCATCATCAGCTGTTTTGACTTCACACTGCTGGGCACGGGCCTTCCTCAGTACGAGGATCAGGCCATAGTCCACCGCGCTGACCTAGTGCGTGTTGGCGGACTTCACATGTCTTCCGAAAACTTGCTAAGTTCTCTGAGACGTGCAGGTTTCCTCACGATGTTTTCCTTCACCGTAAGACAAGTGGTAATCATGATAGAAATTATTCCACATGAAAATATCAGAGGTGCGAGACCCGGATTTGAACCCGCATCACTCGGTTATCCAACCAAGCGCGTTATCGCTGGGCTACCACTGTTTTGTTGATACAGGTGATATGCGTAAATCACCTGCATTCATACATGTAATTATATAGAAATGACAGGCAAAGCTAGTACTACCCACTGAAATACTCAAAAAACCTACCCTTTGTAGGCCAGAGTGGATTTAAGTACCCCCTTTTCTCCTCTTCTCTTTCTTTGGATTATTTGACATGCATAAAATCTTTTTTACACTCCATCAATCTTTGTATATTTTTTTTGTTGGATATTTTATTAATTTGATTTTAGAACTACATTTTAAAAGCAAACAAATTCTACTCAATCGTCATAATCTGTTACTCGCAAAATGATATTGATGTTTTTCGTGAATACCTTCTTTTCATTTAGAAACCAAAGAGTGCCATTAAATAAAATTTGTAAACAAACAGACAAACTAACTATAGCTATTTGGAGATACCATAAATTCCCACAAAACATAATTTTATTATTGTCATATTACATGTCTATTAACCTTTATAATGGTCCCCCATGATTTGATGGAAAAACAGCCTTATCAAAGTGAATCTTTTATTATACCTTTTGTATTTTCGTAAAACCCCATGATATATAATATATTACTTAAAGTAAATTCTAACAATTATCCTATACTAGGCAGTGGTAGCCGGTAGCCCAGTAGTAACGCGCTCGCTTGGATAACCGAGTGATGCGGGTTCAAAGCCGGGTCTCGCACCTCCGATATTTTCATGTGCGAATCTTTTCTATCATGATTACCACTTGTCTTACGGTGAAGGAAAACATCGTGAGAAAACCTGCATGTCTAAGTAAACCTAGCAAGTTTTCGAAAGACATGTGATGTCCGCCAACCCGCACTAGGCAAGAGTGATGGACAATGTTATTGTTGATGTAGGAGTAGTTGATGAAGGATAGTACACGGCTAACATGAAGTAGATTATACAAATAGGGTGTTTTCGTAATTAATTGTGCCAAAAGGTATTTGTATCTTTACTAAGTAATAGAATAAATCTGAAAAGTTTGTTTGTTTGGTTAATCGCTCTAATCTCAGGAACAACTGGTTCGAATTGAAAAATTCTTTTAGTATTTGGCAGCCCATTTATCGAGAAAGGCTATATTATATCATCACATGGTATAATAATATGTAATATGATCTAAGAATTTGGTTTAAAATCTTAAGGACGCGGGAGGATCCCGGAGCGGTAATACTAGTAATTTATAAATAATAAAGGCATTAAGACACTAAAGGTTTGTATTCTTTTTCAGGTGGCAGCTCTGTTAACTTTAGGATATTTCGTATACCAATATCGAGCTGAGCTTTTCAAACTTGGTGACGAGAAAGGTAGACTTTCACGGCGTTGTTCCAGCAGGCTGTCAAGATCACGGTCCAGGTGATATAGCCATTCATTCTCCATCATCACATGACATGACATAGTATAAAATTTAGTCGCTTCCCACTGTCTGTCTGTCCCTATGTCCCTATGCTTAGATCTTTAAAACTACGCAACGGATTTTGATGCGTTTTGTTTTAAATACATAGATTGAATGATTTAAGAGGAAGGCTTATATGTATAATACGCTAGTGGAACCCGCGGCTTTGCTCGCGCTAAATAATAAAAAACATACTCTATAATAATAATTATTTTTTAACAAAAATGAAAACCGACTTCAAAACGCTACAAATCGAAACTAAAAAGAAAAAAAAATAATTTTAATTACTTAGTTATTGTTGGAGTCGGTGCCAGCCAAGAAGGACAGTTTTATCCTGCCTTTGCAATGAACTTTCGAACGGATATTTTGATTATATTTACAAATTGATACATTAATTAAATTGTATTAAGATTATTTTGCTTTGGCTGGCACCGACTCCAACAATAACTAAGTAATTAAAATTATTTTTTTTTCTTTTTAGCTTCGATTTGTAGCGTTTTGAAGTCGGTTTTCATTTTTGTTAAAAAATAATTTATTTTAAATTTTTTTGTGGAAATTATTATGTTTAAATAAAATATTGGAAGGCTAACTAAACTACTGCTCCAATAAGTCAGCGAAGTTTTGAAATGAACGACAATAGTCAATCGAGATTTGTCCACGTTTATTTTTCCATCGGTTAAAAACAGATGAACAACGCCGCTAATTCGGGCGTACGAGCTATTTTTGTTTGATTAAATAAAAAATAATACTTATTAAGAGTTTTTCAATTTGGAGCAGTAGTTCCTGAGATTAGCGCGTTCAACCAAACAAACAACCAAACAAACAAACTGTTCAGCTTTATAATATTAGTATAGATCTATTCATATAACTACTAAATGATCTATTGACATTTTTTATCAAATTTTACTCTACTTGACCAGTGGGATGGTTTACAAACTTTATCTCCTTATAATATTTATATAAATAAACGCTAAAATGACTATTTGTGTCTGTCTGTTACGTTTACAATTTTCGCATATAAATCAATGAACCAATTTTTAACCGACTTCCAAAAAGGAGGAGGTTATTGATGAATTTTCGTTGGTATTTTGAAAGTTTGTATTGGGAACTCTCAAATTATTTCTCTATATTAATAACTAGCATTTCCCGCGGCTGTGCACGCGTTCTTAATACCGGAAACCAAACTCTTTCGCAGTCGCACGATATGATACCTCGCAGGACTAACGCCCGCCCTTCCCGTTTTTTCAACATTTTTAATTGATGCTCCACTCCTATTAGTCTTAGCGTGATATAATATAGCCTATAGCCTACCTCGATAAATGAACTATCCAATACAAAATAATTTTTCAAATCGAACCAGTAGTATCTGAGATTAGCGCGTTCAACCAAACTTTTTAGAATAGATTATACTTATTAATAATTGTTAACAGAACACGGTCAAGATCCCGATCAAAACATAACAATAATGACTACAAGCTAACTGATACTAAGCATGGACGGAGAGGAAGAAAGTCCTCCAGACGATGCCCAGACTGCAGTCTATGTAATTATGAGGAATAACTAGAACTTGGCTCATTTATCGATAACTTGGCCTATTTCTTGGCGATAATATCAAGGTGTTTTTAAATAAAATATTTTTTTTTATACTTGGCAAAATTTTGATCAGTGCTTCAATTTTTTTAATCTGTGATCACAAAAAATAAACTATTTTAAATGTTTTTTGTAATTTTTTTTTGATATTGTAAACGTTTATGTCTATGGTTTAGATAATTAAAAAATAATTGTTTAACATTTTTTTTATTAAACGAGTATTTTTTTTTCTTATTTATTCTGGATAGATCAGTGCAAAAGTGGCATAACTAAAATAATTAACTTGTACGTTTAATATTCTAAAAAACTTTTTGATAGTATACCTTGCTTGTAACATATGAATTTGTATAGTATTTAATTTATTCACTTTCAAGGCTTTACAATTTTCTTATTTTTTTTCGTAATGGCTTAGAATTCCGTTAACAGGCGCAAAACGTTCTGCCAGTGTAATATATTATAGTTTGTCCATTTTGTTAATGGTTTTTTGACAGCCCGCCGACTGACAAGCTATAGTGATGTCAAAAGGACGTAATAATCGATATTTCATATTTTTTTAAATATAAAATAATATTTATTTTTATATTTATTAATATGAAAATAAATATTAGTATCGTAAAAATCAAGTGTGGTGGAGAGAACTAAGAGAATCATAATGTCTGATTCGGGCCATGGCATTGCATTTGATAATTTATGCACACAAGAGTTAATAATTAATATAACTGAAGACTCCTCATCGGACAAATCTAATATAAATGATGGTTCTGACGATTCAGGTTAATAAAAGGAATTAAACTATTTTTGTTGTTTTATTTATATGATTATAATAAGAAGAAAGTCAAACTTTACTTAATGTTAATGTCTTAATTTATTGGTATTAACCTTAAAATTTGGTTGTCTTCCTGATTAAATAACATATTACACCTTATTTACATATTAGCATTGATTTCTATTGATTATTTGTAATCTGTGGCACAATCGTAGTAATCGTTGTGTGGCACAGCAATAAGGGGGCGGTGTCCGTCCATGAAGTACAATATTAATTGTATGACATTTTAACTTTAACGGCTAACTATTAAATACGAAACTTCGTGGGCGTGAGCTGTCAAAAAACCATTAACAAAATGGACAAAGTATAGGTACTGGAAAAGCTAATAAAGTCAATTTATTTTTTTTTTCAAAGATAAGAAGCAATATATATATCTTTCTATCATTTTGACGGCGACTATTTATAATATTATATATTAGGTTTGATAGCGTTATACCTAAAAAATAAATCCTACACTATAGACGTGGTCGATATATTATATTTTATAACCAATAAATAAAAATTATGCCACTTTTGCACTGTTTGTTAAAAATATTGTCTAATCGTCATCGTCGTCCAAATTGAAGCTGTCATTGTCATGAGCAGGATCAGTGGTTTGCGGTATGATGTTTGAGAGAAGACAGCATACTTCCCCTGCTGAACAAATTCTGTAAAAAAAATATATACAATATACATTTTATATAAATTTTTTCATTATTTATAAAATAATCTTATATATTTTTAATTCGGAAAATTGAAATAAAGGTTATGATATAAAAATTACTTTTAACCAACATTATTTTTACGTTGATTTCAAAATCCACCTTTTTAAATTTATATTAAACAAAATTTTTTTATTACATTTATTAATTATTATTATTTATTTATTTTTATACCGCTGGTCACATAAAAAACTAATGCGCATGTCTCATTTCCGCGCATATTAAACATACGTCGTTCACATGCTCCTCTATCAAAGTGAAAAAAATCTTCACTTAGAAGAGGGCCGCGAACATAGCCAATAGTAAGAAAAGTCGATAATTTCTATCGACAATTTTTTTTTATCCTTACAACCCTAGGAATGTCAGTTTGACATATGTCGCAGAGATCAAGCTATTTTTTATGAACTATAATTGATATTTTTATTGATGAGGAGTGAGGATCTTTAAAAAATCAATCAACACATTTCTTTCTCGGAATTACATTGGAGAACATAATTTTAATTTCAACATTTAATTAAAAAAATTAACAATGTTGTCTAAACTAAAACCAAATGTTATGGTAGATTTAAATTCTGATGAAGACGACATAATGTCTGAAGACGCTGATTCAGGTATTGGTCGTTTTTTTACAGGTATTCCTGAAGTCATTATTAATTTTAATCCAAAAAATTAACATAACGTAATTGTCAATTTCATTAAATTTAATGTTCTATATAGTATTTTTATTGTCATATTTTATTTTCCATAACATATAATGCCAATATATTATGAATTAATTTTCAGAAAAACCAATTATACAGTTACTTAAAAGGCACATAAATAGTAATAATAAGTACAATGCTAAATTCACAAATGCTCATATTGTGGACATTTTACACAAGGAATTCAATATAATAATATCTGATATCCATGAATTAGAAGGTGATATATACTTCACTGTTATGAAGAAATACCTAAAAGACTGGCCACAATGGGATAAATTTGACAAAATAATCAATCAATTAAAACAGAAAAAAGATAATGCCTCTATAAATAAGCTATTACAAACTAGTTATATTAAATTGAAACAATATTTGCAAGATATATTGGATTACACCAAGGTCATAGCAAAGAGTACTGTTAAGAAAGCTTTAGAGGTAGAAGCTGCTAATAAAACTGACAACAACGGTCGAAATAATGAGAGGAATGTGGTTCTTGAAGTTTGTGCTTCAAGGAATCAGTTAAATCAATTGTTCTTGCGTGAACCAAACCCAGAACTTAATAATACTATTTTTAACAGTACTAACAGCGTACCTACTCATATTTCATGTGATACATTGCCATTAGAAGCCATTCTAAATTGGTGGGGAGTTTGCATAGGTATAGCATCCACAAATAATGTCTGGATTTACAAACGAGAAACCATTCATGAGTTAAAACATGTATTGGTAAATAAAAAATTAACACCAAGTTTCAATCCTCTAAGAGAGTTGGATCAAGACCTTAAAATCAATAGTGGAGCTCTACTAACTAAAATAGATAAGTCTGATTTTGTAACATTCATAGACAATATGTCATCTCAATTTGGAAATGCTAAGTATATATTTGAATTTATAAAGAAAGATTTAGAATTGCTACCAGATACACTATACTCTAGGGCTTCATACAAACGCTACACAAATAAGTATCCATACGTGAGATACTTATACAAGGATACTGAGGGACAAGATATGGATAAGAATGATACAAGTGATAAGAAGTTTGATATACAACTAAAAGAAACCGTGTCTCCTCAATACAAAACATATATCGGAAAGATATTTGCGTTGAATAAAGACTTAGTTATAAAATGCTTGCCTTGTAGTTATACTCCTAGCCGTATAAATTTAATTGAGGACTTAAGATCTCATTTTGCTGAGCATCATAACTTGGAACCAGATTGGAAATGCTCTAACTGTAGCAGGAGCTTCGCAATGGCCAATCTAGCACAGAACTGGTGGACTCATAGATGTTAACATATTTAGTAATAGTTGAAGACATTTCATTTCAATTTCAAGAAAATTGAGTTCTAAGTTTGTGTAATGTGTGAAGTGTAACCATCATAGTCATAAATATGTCTGTTTTAAGATTTAAAACTGTTAAACACCCTTGCCACAGACATCTATGTGTAATACAGCTTAAATTAAAAAATGTGACTTATCACCTTCTTACACTCACATTTTCAGTTGTAACAATTAGGTAATAATTAAATATAGTTTCTTATCCAATTGTTTTATTGAGACCTTTTGTGTTTATCTATAATATATATAAATGCGAAAAACACTCACTGACTGATCACGAAATCTCGTAAAACGCTAAACGTATCAAAATGAAAATTGGTAGGGAGGTAGTTTATAAATAGAAGACGTCCGCTAAGAACGGATTTTGCGATTGGGCCGGATTCAGGTGGTCTAAGGGCTCTTGCAAGTTCGTATGAAAGTCCTTTATGTTTTGTTCTACAGGCTTTAAATTTGGCATGGAGGTAGTTGATTGTTAGTAAGGGTCCGCTAAGAAAGACAGGGCCGCATTAAGAAGGTCCAAGGGTTCTCGCAAGTTTGTATGAAATTTCTTCATTTTTTGTGCTACAAACTATTTGACAGGAAAATAGTGTATAGTAGGTAAGTAGAAGTCCGCTAATAACTGATTTTGCTACAGGGCCGGATTAATAATGTCTAAGGGCTGTAGCAATTTTCTATGTACTTAAGTCCTTTATCTTTTGTGCTACAAACTTTAAATTTGGCGGGAAGATAATGCATGGTCAGTAGACATCCGCTAAGAACGATTTTTTTGACAGAATTGGATTAAGGTGATCTAAGGGGTGAGGGCTCTCATTATTTTGTTTAAAAGTCTTTCATTTTTTGTGTAACAAACTTTAAATTTAGCACGAAGGTGGTTGACAGTGTGCTAGTGATGTACTGCAACGGTAAATGGTAATATTCACATATCGATAATCACGTTATTGTTTATATTAGAAAATATTTATAATTTTAACCAAGAAAATTGATTAAATTTTAATAAAAAAATATGTATGTGGAAACCACTTTCACAATAGCATGACATGTTTCTTGAATTTCCCTGTCACATTTATTCAAACGTTGACATTACAACAACTACCACCGAATACCTCTCAAGGGATAAATGATTGTAAAGCTTCATTATTCCAGGCTGGACCAAGTTACTCAGGTACCATCTCTTTTATTCAAATGTGTTTGGCAGCTGCACATTTTAGAACTTAATATTTTTATGGTTTTGATTCTATTTTTATTCTGCAATTATTTCCAAACTCATACATCAAGATACAAGAAACAAGTGAGAACAGGAACAAGAAAGAAATTCAATCATCAAAAAAATCAAACCAAGAAAAGAAAGAGAAACATATAAAAGCTAGCTCAAGAAAACAGTGATAATAATTTTAATCTTTTAAAAAATTATTTAAATATCTTTATTTTAATATATTATTGTTCTATTTCTAATAGTGAATAGTGATGAATATTTTTAATGTTATTAATTATTTCGTATGTTGTTGTTATTTATTTGTATTTTTTTTATATGAAAATCATTTTTGATCTTTGTGTGAGCATTTTAATATAATATTTAACATGATTCTCACTACAAGGATTCCGTCTGTAGTTCTATAATACAGCTTTGCTTTACAGGACATCTTATTTAATTTAGCCGAAAAAGCTTTTTATTGATTTCGGGTCCGCATTTAATCGCTTCGCCAACATTAGACTCATGAATATGGATTCGATACTTCCCTAAAATTAATCGGGAGTAACCCTGATTTCTACCCAGCCAATTTTATCGATATCGATAAAACTCTATTTGTCAAGCGCTATTTCGACGTAAGATTGGTACTCCTGTTATTTGACAATTGACATCTTCGTTGTTAATGTTGGTATTACTATTAGAATGCCATGTAAATAATTGTAAACTGATTCTTGGAATAATAAAAGCATGGAAGCCAGGCTAAAATAAAAACCGAGTTATCTATAGTTTACTCATTTAGTTCAATTAGCATGTCATAAGGTGTAAGTGAAACAAAACATAGCTGTTTGTTTTATTATTTTGGAACGTGCCACAAGGCAAAAATAAATGGCCCCTTTGGTCATCTTATAATACTAACAAATACAAAAGTTCTATCCAAGACGTTAAAAACTTTAAGTCGGCTATCAACTTAATTTTTCAGTTTTATGTTTTGTTGATACATGTCTAGTGATGTAAAAATGATTGTCGATAATAATTTCAATACTGTTGCAGATTTCTTAACGATGATGAAATGAAAATTAAATGGATTCAGTGTATCAATAGGTTCTGTTAACTGTTACATATAGATTATTATAGATGTCATAGGAAGATTCACAAACAAATATTTCGCAAAAAATACTTGGAGTTTTATGATTAAAAAAACCTAATCTAAGCTAACTTTTTCAATATAATTAATTAAATAATATCATAGCCGCTACCTAACTCCGTGTCTTTCAGAAATCCTTCGTTTTTTGCGAAAAATGGTTTGCCAATCTTCCTACGACATAATACAACTCATAATATGATGTACAGCCAGGTATTTTAATTTTATATAAAATTAAATATATGTTTCTCATCGACATGGACACGACAATGTCGATAATAAACTCATCACTATCAAAAAAATACCTTGTGAGTTGTGACAACCTGCATGGCAACGAAACAGAACGGCATTATGATTATATGTCTCTTTCCCGCGCATTATTACCATCGTAAGAAAAAAAAAGATAAATATATGCATTATATTCTTATTTTAGCCCGGCCTTATTCTGAGAACTGATTCTATCTAGGCATTTATTCATCTATGGTTACAACTTACAATTTACAAATTACAATTTTGAATTTATATATGTATCAATATACTCTATGATTTACATTCTCTTTGGTTCGCTTCGCCCAAACTCCAAAGAGAATTATAGGTACTTTCGTAGTAACTAATACTTAATCTGTGGTACTTTGTTTTGTTCTTAGAGACCACTAAAATTTCAATAATTATTGATTTAATGAAAGATCGTGTCAAAAATACAAATATTTCAAGTTTGACATTAATTAATTTTAAATAAATAATGTCCTCTACACAAGATAAAATGATGATGGATGATGTGGTAGATTTAAATTCTGATGATGACGACGGCCTAATGTTTGAAGAAGCTGATTCAGGTATTAGTTTTATATAAATATTTATATTTACATGTTTTCCTAAATTTCATTCTGTTTTTTTTTACATAACATTTTTTATATTTGAGATAAGTTAAATTTGTTACATTTAATGGTAATATTTTTACATGAAAAATTGTTATTTACTTGTTTTTACTTATATGTCCTAATATTATGATCAATTTGTTTTCAGGAAAACCAATTATAGAGTTATTTAAAAGACTTATATTGAGTAACAAAAGGTATGAGACGGTATTGACGAATGCTCATATTGTGGATATTTTACATAAGGAATTCGATATAATAATGTCTGACATCCATGAATTAGAAGGTGATATATACATAAGTGTTACAAAGAAATATCTCAAAGACTGGCCGCAATGGGATAAATTTGACAAAATAATCAATCAATTAAAACAGAAAAAAGATTATGCCTCTATAAATAAGCTATTACAAACTAGTTATATTAAATTGAAAGAATATTTGCAAGATATATTGGATTACACCAAGGTCATAGCAAAGAACACTGTTGAGAAAGCTTTAGAGGAAGAAGCTGCTAATAAAACGGACAAGACCGGTAAAAACAATGAGAGGAATGTGGTTCTTGAAGTTTGTGCTTCAAGGAATCAGTTAAATCAATTATTCTTGCGTGAACCAAACCCAGAACTTAATAATACTATTTTTAACAGTACTAACAGCGTACCTACTCATATTTCATGTGATACATTGCCGTTAGAAGCCATTCTAAATTGGTGGGGAGTTTGCATAGGTATAGCATCCACAAATAATGTTTGGATTTACAAACGAGAAACCATTCATGAGTTAAAACATGTTTTGGTAAATCGAAAATTAACGCCAAGTTTCAACCCGCTAAAAGTGTTAGATCAAGACCTTAAAATTAATAGTGGAGCTCTACGAACTAAAATTGATAACTCTGATTTTGTAACATTCATAGACAATATGTCATCTCAATTTGAACATGCTAAGAGTATATTTGAATTTATAAAGAAAGATTTAGAATTGCTACCGGATACACTATACTCTAGGGCTTCATACAAACGCTACACAAATAAGTATCCATACGTGAGATACTTATACAAGGATACTGAGGGACAAGATATGGATAAGAATGATACGAGTGATAAGAAGTTTGATATACAACTAAAAGAAACCGTGTCTCCTCAATACAAAACATATATCGGAAGGATATTTTCCTTGAATAAAAACTTAGTTATAAAATGCTTGCCTTGTAGTTATACTCCTAGTGGGAAAAATTTAATCGAGGACTTAAGATCTCATTTTTCTGAGCATCATAACTTGGAACCAGATTGGAAATGCTCTAACTGTAGCAGGAGCTTCTCTATGGCCAATCTAGCACAGAACTGGTGGACTCATAGATGTTAACATGTTTAGTAACAGTTGAAGTCATGAATGTGTAATGGTGACATGTCACAAAATACTAATTTTAAGAAAATTGAGTTCAAAGTTTGTTTAATGTATGAAGTATGTTTATAATATGGCTGTCAAGTGTCGTGAACTGAACTATAATAGTCGTATAAATATGGCTGCTTTAAGATTTAAAACTATACACACATTACATCAACATCTATGCATAAAACTGTGTAAATAAAAAAAAAATACCTTCATCCATTCACATCTATGTCAGTATTTTTGGTAGTAATTAAATGTGTTATTGTGATCCAATTGTTTTATTGTGAGAGAGTTTGACTTGGTTCATCCCTAAAAGTTAAAGTTGGGATAGGTTATCCCACAAGAACAGTATCTTTTTCCACGAAATACTAGGTTTGAAGTTAGTTCAGACTTCAGTGTAGTTAAAGAGATTATAAAGTTTTATAATGAAGTAACCTTTTAATTTATTCTTAACTAATATGCTTACTACATATATTTAGCTGGTATATCATCACTACATAGTATAAAACAAAGTCGCCTTTTCTGTCCCTATATCCCTATATCCCTATGTGCGCTTAAATCTTTAAAACTACGCAACGGATTTTGATGCGGTTTTTTCCAATAGATAGAGTGATTCAAGAGGAAGGTTTATATGCATAACTAGGCGATCCCGCGGCTTTGCCTGTGCTAAATCTAGGGAAGAGCTCGAGCGAAGCGAGGGCGAGTCGCTAGTTTATGTTATAATTTAAATGTTAAGTAAAATTTGAAAAATATATTAGAACTATAATGAATAACAATTAATTTTTATTTGATTTTGATTCTATATTAGCAAAAATAATAATTTATTTAACAACTACATATTTTAAGAAACTGTAAACCTTAAAAGTAAAAACAATATCTAATTTTTAAAATATTTGAAGTAGGTACCTATTATACTAACTTATTCACATCAAATAGAAATTGATGATGCCTGTCGGCATTAAAATATTATTTATATAATAAAATAAATTAATAATTTTTAATTTTTCTTATAATGAATAATAAATTTAATATATTATTCCAATTTGATATGTATAGTAAGTAAACATTATTTTAAATTTAAAAATAAGAATATCTGTTCTGTTATCTGTATAATCTATGGTCTAGTAACTACCAAGAAATATACTCTATGGTAACTACTAACTAGTTTGTTATAGTACAAGTATCTGTGCAAAGATGGCGCTGATTGTTCCTGAATGAAAGATTAATAATTTTTATATTTACTTTATCATCTATAATTAATGAAAAATATTCGGTTATTTACCAACCATTATTAATGTATTCCGTAAATTAGTAAACAATTTGAAAACAAAAACCTCATTAAAACTGTATAGACATTTATTATCTGTCTAATTTGCTATGGTACAAGTATCTCTACAAAGATGGCGCTGGTCGTTCTTGAATCGCGTTAACCATTAATAATTTATATAATTTATTTAATATTAATAATAAATTTAATTTCATTTATTTCACTATTTACCAAACATTATTAAAAAATTAAAAATAATTAAATCAACAAAATTCTATAGCCATTTATTATCTGTTATCAGTTTGTACAAATGGCACTGAGCGTTTCTGAATCGCGCTATCGATGTGTTCTGTCGCCGAGTATATAAGGCCCGAGAGCGTCCAATGTGACTAAATCCGTTCAGTAGTTTTTGAGTATTTTTGACATGCTTTAAGTTCATTTTATGAACTGTAGCATTATAATTGATGTTATATCGCTGGCCCCGAGCAATAAAGCGGTTATATAAAAAAACAAATTTTACAGGAGAAACAATTAAAGCTAATTTATTTATATTTTAGTGTACAGTCATTTGAAATAGGCGTTTAATATCTCAATCGAAAGGTATTTTTTTTTCCTATTAATCCCTTTTAATAAAATATATCTTACATAAATAATTGAAGAGATAATGATAAAAATGTATAATACAAATTATTTACGTTGCAGTTCTAACTGCAATACCATTAACTGCTTTATGAATAAACCTTCCAGCAATAGCCCGGGATGTAAATAAATAATACAACGTAATTTCCATTTATAACCGTGAGCGTATCAGCCTATTACCACCTTTTTCAGGGTAACTTTGTAATACTATTTTGGAAGTATTATCCACTAAACGCTATTTTGGAATCCTATCAATGAATTAAATTTTTATGTGACTATCATTACAAACTGACCACATTGCTAAATATATTATTATTTTTTATTATTGTAGGCTGTATTTTATTATATATATTATTATTCTTAAAATATTAGCTCTAATAAAGGCTTTTTTAATTAGGTACCAGTTCTGGAAGCATGATTTGATTAAAATAATTATATTGATTGGTAAAAATTCCCTTGGAACTGGGAGAAGCCAATAACATTATATAATACTAAATTATAATTAATAAATACTACCAATTTAATTTCAAATATTTAAAATTTTATTAAGTATAAGATATCGCCTCAAATATCAGCCTATTGAATAATAAAAATAATTATTATTTATGATTAAAAACTTTTAAAATTGACAATCATAATCTTTATTAATTATTAAACTTGCTTTATTAAAAAAAAAATGCTTATTTAGTCTGAATCTTCGCTTACAATATCCGAATCTTCTACTGTGTCTCCAACACACTGCAAATTATTATAAAATACGACTCACCCTCGCTTCGCTCGGGTTCGTCTCTGGGTGGGGTACCCATAACCCCTTTGGCATAAAATGTTTACAAACTTTGAATGTCTTACTTATTTATACATAACAACATGCTTGTACTGTCAACACTGAAAAAAGTTTCAATTTGACAGCAAAATCCACATTAACAAAATGATCCGCCATTTAATGAATTCATTTGTTACAAAAAATGTGATAAATAAAGAACCGCTCGACCGATTTTGTGCAAACTTCACATAAACCATCTACTAAATAGTCCAAACAAAGCCTAAATATTTGGTTTGGATAGGTGAACCCGTTCTCGGACGCTAGGTGCCGCCACTGCGTCCATTGCGGGGAGGACACAGCGCAACACACGCTCGCCGAGTGTGTAGCTTGGGAGGAGCAGCGCCGTGTCCTCACAAATAAAGTAGGAGGCGATCTGTCGCTGCCGGCCATAGTGCGGAGGATGGTCAGCAGTGCAGAGTCGTGGGACGCGGTGGTGTCCTTCTGCGAGGACGTGATGTCGCAGAAGAAAACTGCGGAACGGGAGAGGGAGATCTCGACTCCCTTCCCCGGCCGCAGGAGGCGCACCGGGCGCAGGAGAAGAGCGGACAACGCCCTTTTCCGGCCCCCATGAATGGGTCCAGGGGCGAGGGACTTGGGGAAACAGACAAACAGACAGGGACACGGGGTAGTTCAACACCTCACTACCCCGTGCAGGAGATGAGGCCCGGACAGATCCGGCCAGCACTAATATAGATGTGATAATGTTTCGAGATTGCTTCAACTTTGCAGAGACTCATCAAATCATCATAAAGTGGTTTTGGTAAGGCAATTAGCTCTCTGTAAAGATTTGTCAATTCATTTCCTGAAACATGAGTTGTCGGTGCCTTTTTGCACCTCCCTCTTGAGGATCTAGTGGTTTGTGTAGTATTTAATGATTTATACTCATCGTCAAAGTTGTAATTGAAATAGATAACATCTGGATGATCTGCAGTGATTTTAATTTCGTGAACTTTTGACCACATTACTTTTTCATTAGTTTGGTCTGCTCGTAACCAGTATCGTTTACCCATCATCTCCTTTAAATCATAGAAATTGTGTTGTTCCATTTCCATTAGGTGGAATTTTTCACCGTTGATCTTGGCATTCATAATTATACCATACATTTGATCAGGAGTAAAAATTGTATGATTCTTTTTTGCTCGTTCAATAAGAGAATGCATAGAATCTCCTTCGGACTGGAGCCAGTCTCAAAATATCTATGAATTATGTTAACTCTATACTTTTTGGCCAAATATAAATAAAGAGCAATGATAATTCTGTTTTTATTCTGGCCAGCACAGCCATGAGAATAAGAAATGAAATTCTTTATGCCTTTATTGCTTTCATTTTCAATGAAATTTAAAAGACAACTACCGATTTCATTTGCCCCTCTTTTGGCTAATTGATAATGCCAAAGATAGCAATAACCTCTTCCACTTAATGAGTTATAAACCGTAAAGTTATATATATAGGATACTTTCGCTTATAATAAAGATACATCTGATTGAGGGATCTTCAAAACTTTTTCCAGGTCATAAATAGCGACGTCAGTATCCTTAGGATTGCCTTCTGCTTTATCTGTAGTTTTAAGTTCACGAACACATTCCTTATTTCTAATTTGCTTTGTATAAGACTCTTTGAGTTGTTCTCTTCTTTCATCATCAGCTTGATGATACAAAGTACATTGACCGCAAATATATTTTTTTGGTTTATGAAATGAATAATTGAATTTTGTATTGAAAATTGTTTCGTACTGTCGTTTTGTAGCCATCTTTATATCGTTCGAATCATTTTCTTTCTCAAACCATTCTACATATAATCGGTACATTTTAGAAATATTTAGCGTTTCTTCCAAGTATAACTTTCTAGTGTCTTTTCGCACATAATGTGATTCTTTCACCGGGAATAGTTTTATGTGTGCGATAATACTTTGTTCAGTTAAAACACTCATTTTTCGTGGCCTTACGTCGCTAGAGCTACAACAAATTTACGAGAAAAAAGGCGTAATAGCTTTTACAAAATAAATTATTGAATGATTACTTCGTATTAAGTGTTTACATATCCATGTTTATAAATATTTGTTTCGGGAAAAGCGGTTAACGGTTTTATTGTTAAATTTTTAAAGAAAAATAGAGTAAAGATGTTCGCCGATTTTTTATTTTATGTTTCATGATGTAAGACCACATCACATAACTTAATCGTTTAATAATTTACCGTACAATAAAGGTGTTAATGTCATTAAATATGTTTAAATGGTGACAAACAAATCTGAAAAAAATAAGAGGTATAGATTGAAGGACAGGGAAGCCAAAAATCAAATAACATTAAAAAGGGCGTAATCGCCGGTTACCGCTTTATTGCCCGGGGCCAGCGATATAATGATGTGGTAGAAGTTAGAAAAACGTTGATCGTTATTTCTTTCTCGAAGGTATAATGATTAACGATTGTGGATAAATCATAAACATTAAACATTATTATTTAATATGTAATGTAATAAAGATAAATAATAAATAAAATATAAATATGTTGGGACATTTTTACAACAGCGCCATCTAGTTCCGTGTATTATTATACTCTTTGTTCCGTGGTAAGCTACGAGGCTTGTGTTACGGATACCAGATAGTTGATATACTACACATATAAATTTTAAATACATACATAATATAAATATTAACATCCATGACTGGAGAACAAACATTCGTGCTCAACAAATGAATGCAGCGGGACTCGAACCCGCGACCGCTGGCGCAGAAAGCAAGGTCACTGACAACTGAGCCAAGCGTGTCGTCAAAATAATATTTTTTAAGTCATACTGGTAATTCCCGCGGCTTTGCCCGCGATCTAGTCACTTCTAACTTCTAAGTTCTAATCACTTACTGAGTATTGAGTATAAAATCACAAAATGCAGACATCCAGGTGGAGCTACAAGCGCAATCTTGAAACAATTTTTTAGCTGATATCTCGGAAACTATGCACTTAGGAGCAATAGTTATTAAAACCATCATTGTAGAGAATAAAATTTCGCATCTTTTATTTCCTGTACACTTTTTTGTAAAACTTAACGTTCAGGATTTATTGAACATGCATTTTATCGATTAATCCAATATTTTGATAGTTGTCAGCCGAGACAAAACCGGTTCATTAAATGGATCATAAATAATCAGTAAGTAACTCTAAACCTTGTAAATAAAAAAAAAATGATCGAAAATTTAGTGCGAGGTTAAATTTAATTTTAAGTGGCCTATTTGGAGTCACTCCGTAGGTACATTTTAACGATTACTGATAAATTTAAAATAAACAGTTCTGTACGATTCTATTTTCCAGATGTTTTTAGGGGATTCCATTAGGAAATAAATAAAAAAAGTCTTATACCCGCACCAATACTATATCGATTAGAAGAAACTTGTAAATGTCTACAAGTATAATTACTTACTTCTTAAGTCCTTTTGGCACGTATAGTGAGGTGTCCACGTTGGAGGAACCAAAATTGCAATTCGCTCGTTTGGAGCAACTTCCATCTTGTCCGTGTCCTGTTTTGCATGGTATCACTATTTATGGAAAAAACAAAATACATATCTATTTAAAATATAAATTAACGAGCGAGCTCTTCCCTAGATTTAGCACAGGCAAAGCCGCGGGATCCACTAGTTATGCATATAAACCTTCCTCTTGAATCACTCTATCTATTAAAAAAACCGCATCAAAATCCGTTGCGTAGTTTTAAAGATTTAAGCATACATAGGGATATAGCGACAGACAAAGCGACTTTGTTTTATACTATGTGTTTCTCAAAGATGAGATATTTTCGTATAATAAAATTATCCTACATCACGGATAACAATCTATAATCATAACTAATTTCCGCTAGTAATCTGTACTAATTTTATAAAGCTGAAGAGTTTGTTTGTTTGGTTGAGCGCGCTAATCTCAGGAACTCCTGGTTCGATTTGAAAAATTCTTTTTGTATTGGATAGTCCGTTTATCGAGGAAGGCTGAAGGCTATACTATATCACGCTACGACTAATAGCAGCGTTAGTTCTGCGCGGTATCATACCGCGCGACTCAGAAAGAATTTGGTTTCCGGTCCTTAGAACGCGTGCGAAGCCGCGGGAAATGCTAGTTATACAATAAACAAATTTAGATTTGATTATTATTGTTACGCAAAAGAATGAAAACTATACTTACATTTTGGCTCCAATTGTAAACCTTCTTTCTGTTCAAATTGTTGAATCAATCCAAAGATAACGAAGAATATACTGAAATTTAAGACAAATTATAAGGTTTATTTCAAGTAAAATAGTCACTGCCTGTGGCTTTATAGGAAGATTCGTAAACATCTTGCTTTGTTTTAAATTAAAAAACAAAATCCGTCACTTGGCCTTTTTTCTTTTTTAAATTCCAATCTTTTTTTTTTGACATCTTGACCAATCTTGGGATATGCATTTATAATTTACTAGCGACTCGCCCTCGCTTCGCTCGGGCTCTTCCCTAGATTTAGCACAGGCAAAGCCGCGGGATCCGCTAGTTATACATATAAACCTTCCTCTTGAATCACTCTATCTATTGGAAAAAACCGCATCAAAATCCGTTGCGTAGTTTTAAAGATTTAAGCGCACATAGGGATATAGGGATATAGGGACAGAAAAGGCGACTTTGTTTTATACTATGTAGTGATTAGAAAAAACGATACTGTTTACAAAACAAAAAGAACCTTGTCCGTTTGAAAGAGGCAAGGCAGTAATACGATTAAGATCAACCACGTTCCGGTACGCTGCGACGGCTGCGTACTAATAGACTACCTCTTACCACGATAAGGTGAAAACAGATGCTTCAAGATGAAGAGTCCGAAATAAATTCGGAAATATCGATATTTATTACTAATGTTTTCAACTTGAAGAATATTCATTGTTGGAACCACGTACTTGAGAGCAGAAACGATCCTGCGACCCCATATTAAGACGGGGAAGTTCCATTGACTTCTAGTGGCTACTGACTTATCTAGCCAGGTAGTTTTAGATAGCAAAATGCATTCAAAACCCATCGTTAAAATAAAGTCTTTATTGAAAAAAAATTATTGAAAAAAATAAAAAAATAGCGCTTATCTTAGATTTAATAGAGTCTAATTTTTAACACTTACACAAATAAAACAAAATATATCTACGCATGATAATAAAATTTTAAGTAAATCGAATCTTTACTGTTTTGTGCTAACTGGTTACAACTGGCTACAACTTAGAAACCGGGATAGGGTGAGTCATTATTAACCTCCTAAGGCCCAGAGCATGAAACGGTGTGCTAGTCATTGTAGCCCAAGGTGTTACCAGTAGTACTAATATTTTATTGTCATTCAGACCCAACACTTCTGGGTGTATTTTTTATATGATACAGCAATCGTATTGAAGTCATATTTTCAGGGCGTGGTAGTTATGATCATAGGACACGGTTTTGGAAAGTTTTGTTCTAATATAATAAGTACTATGGGCGGGCCCACGGGCATTAGTGAGGTATGATTATTTGTATTACTATAATTTTCTAATGAAATTAAACCACTAATTTATTCGTATTTTTAATCAACATTGTGTATTTTCCTTCATTTAAGCTATTATTATTAATAAATCAATCACAGGTAGGAAGTAATACAAGTATATTTCAAAATATCAAACTTAAAATAAACTTTTCATAAGATACTTTTACATTTATTGTATAATTAATGAAATATATCACAGATATAGAACCTCTTTCATGTTATAAAGTTTCAAAGTGAAAAAACTGATCCACATAATTGATAATTGCTTTATAGTAATTGTGTCCCGAGGTCCTACTGATGGACCATATTTCATAAACTTGACATGTTACCGTAATGATGCATAGATACTGCGAAATAATTATATCATATAATCAAGCAGTTATTGATTGATAGGTTTATGTAATAATTAAAACTAAATTACACGTGATAACTCAAATAAAAATAGATTAAATTACCTCTTCCTCGTGGACCTGCCATATCGCCACCTATTTTTAAAAGTCTGACAGTTGTATTTTTGTTGCACCTAAATTCAGTATTATCATATGCTACTAAATATAATGATCTACAAACTCGGATACACTCTATTGCTATAGCGGCAAGTTCGAATCGAAAATGTGACGTTTTGTAAAAAGTCCTACAGGTAGGCCTTTGGGTCGTTATGACTACATAGCGTGTAAGAGGGTCGGGTCTGAATTACTATAATAAATTAGTACTATTGGTAGGACCGTGGGCCTTACGAGGTTAAAAAAGCTGCGACCAAATTCGAAAGTAAGTTTAGAAAATGTCGAATATTCGTGTAAATCTAAGAAAGTATTAAAAAAATTATTTCCGACACGTTTGGCTCAGTTGGTGGTACATAGGTCACGGGTTCGAGTCCCGCTTGGGGCATTCATTTGTTGAACACAAATGTTTGTCTAGTCATGGGTGTTTATATTTATAATATTGTAGTATTTAAAGCTATGTATATGTAGTATATCAACTATCGGGTATCCGTAACACAAGCCTCGTAGCTTACCACGGAACTAAATGGCGCTGTTGTAATAATGTCCCAACATATTTATTTATTAACAAACAAAAATTAACTTACATATAACTAGACGCGTACATCTTCAAGAAGTAATCACAGTGTTATAAATTGTTATTAATTAAAAAAAACATTTAAATTCAAATGAAACTTGATAGTAAATCTATGAAACCACTAAGTGTTTATCTAATTATTGCTTAAACTGGTTGAGAATATTCCGGATTCGAAGGCCTTTTCGGTAGATTTTATTTAGATTTGATACTATGCAACCACTTGGTTGCAAAGCGATCGAAATACTAGCATAATCATTATTTTATTTGAAGAAAACTTATAGTACGTAAAAGAAGACAGTGGTAGCTCAGTAGTAGCGTGTTTGTTTGGGAAATCGAGTGAATGCCTTTATTTATTTATTTATTAAGGATCTCCAATAGAAATACATAATAGAAGAATACAAAAAATAATAGAGATTTGTTTTTGTTTGAATTTTCATTGCTTAAAATGTACCTCCAATTATAGAACACATCATGTACCAGAACAGTGTTGACAACTATACAAGAGAACAAAATTATATCTTATAAAAAAATAACAAAACCAGTTTAATTTTTAGCAAAAACAATAAAAAAAATGTATTAATCATATTTAAAACAACAACAACGATAAATCTAAACTGTATTTTTAACAAAACAATGAACAAAACAAAAAATATACTTGCTACTTTGCTAGTTGATTAATTATAATAATTAATTAACAACTAGTAAACCCGTCCCGATTCGCTGGGCGTAAGTTGAAATAAATTAAACGGCTTTTATAATTTTCTAATACAATGAAAGTTGCCTAAGTTACATCTTATAACATAAGCTATCTGCGAGTGAAAATCCCATCAAAATCGCTTCAGCCGCTTCAGAGATTAGCTGGAACAGATAGACAGGCAAAAATTAAATAAAATATTTTTTAAATTTAAAGGCAAAGGACTATAGTCCATACAGCATTTTTAAAAATTGATTTTTGATGTCAGTACCGTATTTAAAACTTCATTTGCATTTAGTGAAAAGCTGTTAATTTGAAATCTAAAACACTCCATTTTATTTATATGTTGCGATTCATATCGCTCCGCTTATGGTTTGTTTAAGTAGTACTTATGTTTTATCGGTTAGTACAGATTTCTTAATGTTTAATGTATGGATTCGACTACATTAGAACGTGGTGGAAAAGCTGTTAATTTCAAATTAAAAACAGACACTTCATTTTTTTATTTATATATATGTATACAGTATAGATTAATACATAGCAATCTATACTGTATAATAATATTATTATTATTATACAGTATAGATTGCTATGTATTTCCGTCCTTGTGCATATAAAAAAATATATAAAATATCAACTTTTTTGCTCATACTTTGTATTTGTCTCTCAAAATAGAAGATCGATTAGTATAAACTTACTAAAGTGATTCAATTTCATTGTCATACATAAAGCTTTTATATTTTTTTAACGTAAAGTTTGCCACAGCTTCTATATTTTAAGTACTATTCATACACGCGTAAAAGGGTAACGTTATACAAAATAAATAAATTTGTCTAAGGTCTAAGTAAATATAGGTTAGTATAAAAAGCAACTGTCTTGTGTCTCGTACATCAGAAAAGTATTTTTCTTTACAAGTAGCAGTTGTTACTTAGAAAATGGTGAAACTTTCAGCGATTTTGTCGATTTTCGCTGTATTCATGGGTAAGATCGTAGTCTTGGTATTTTTCTTAAAATCTATAATTTTTGCCTTCATAATTGCCTCGATTTCTGTCGTTCAAAAGATTTTGTTTTATTTATAAACCTATACATATTTATTGTATCATACTCGTTTTACGAAGACCGTGGTAGCCCAGTGCTAACACGTTCGCCAGGTTAACCGAGGTATGCGGGTTCAAATCCGGGTCTCGCACCTCTGATATTTTCAAGTGCGAATCATTCCTATCATCATCACCACTTGTCTTACGGTGAAGGAAAACATCGTGAGGAAACCTTCATGTCTTAGAAAAACCTTTTAAGTTTTATTAAGAAAGACATATGAAGTCCGCCAACACGCACTAGGCCAGCGCGGTGGACTATGGCCTGATCCCCCGCGTACTGAGGGAGGCCCGTGCTCAGCAGTGGGACGAAAAAAAGGGCTGATGATTATGATGATGAATGTTTTTCCATTCAGGCTGCATCTGGGCAGCAAGAGTGTGCAATTCCTGCGGAACTGAATGTGCTCCAGCATGCGGCACAAGATACTTTCGGTCGTGTTGTTTTAATTATTTAAGAAAGAAGCGTGGCCTTGATAATGTTAAGGTAAACAGATATACAGACAAATACAGGTACATAGTATGTAGTAATTTAATAGTTTTTTTTTATTAATTACACACTAGCATCATTTGGGTGCCTTTTGTGTTTAAAATATTATTTAAAAGTAAGTATATAGGCACAGGCAGCGCTCTTTGTCAAATTTTATTACTAACCGTAACCTACTTTGTAACTTCGATACTAACTTCAGGTCTTTAGATCTATAATATTTGGACAAAAAACCACAAATAAACTACATTATGAAGCTTGTATACTATTTTAAATACTCTAAAGGTATAGAAATTTTTTATACATAAAAAATATTTTCTCGATATCTTTCAGGTCCTGTCCGAAAATGAATTCAAAGCAGGTAATACCCAGTGGAGGGCGCTTCCAGTAATCGTTGTGGATACCATCGAGCCTTGGAAGAGTATGCCAAGCGATACGAAACTCAATTTTGATGAAAATAAGTTACAATCTGAATATATGTAAAAACAAATGAGATATTTAAGAATGAATTTGTGACGACCAATATGAAAATTTTGAATAAAATGATTTTTTATTGAATTTTGATGTTTTATTTTCTTTTTTAAATTTAATGTTAATGATTTTATGATAACTTCTTATAGATATTTGTACATGTTCAAATACAACAGTATTACTTATAATGAACTTATAAAGAAAAAATATATATTTTTTTTACATTTAGTACTGTTTTTGTTTGATGTAAGTATAAGTATATTCACCGATTTTTCGGACACGCTGAACCTATTTTGTTACAATTAAATAATAAGATTATTACTAGATATAAAATATGAAATGGAACAACATGTTTGATTAAGGAAACAATAAGAATTTCGTTATAAATTTATTTTATTAGCTTTTTAACAAATGGGCTAGGATTATGGAGTAATGTGGGCGGTGTATTGATAATTGAGGAAGGGCTATATCATGTAGAGAATAAAAAAAATGCGTTTTTAAAATTAAAACTACTATCGTATAACGAAACTTTTCATCTGTCAATGTCAATGTCATGTAACATTGCACAACAGCACAACAAATTACAAAATAACTCATCGTCATCGCCTAATACATATATTATTGATTAAAAGAATAGGTATTTAAGTACACAAATTAATTAAAAGTATCCAAGCTGGCATCGAGAAGGTTATTATTTGTTGGCATTCACAGTTTCTCGCCTACATATCGATCCAGCTGTAATAGGTTAGAATTTTACTATTGATTTTAAAAGTGCCTAATTTGCGTAGTGTTTACTTAGTTTACTAATTTATTGTATAATATAACATTTTGTCGACTTGAATATAACAGGTAAGGTTAGTACCTTTATGGCTAGTTTTGTGTTTTGACATGCTTAGATACTACTTAAATAAATTATATACAAAATGTGTATTACTCATATGTTCAATAAAAAGTAATTGCAACTTGTTAATTCACTATAATTATAAAAAAAAACTAGAATATTTCTCATATAAATTAATATCATTAATATGAATCCATTTTTTGAGTCATGGTTTAATTGAGGTTCTTTTTCTTATATGACCATGATTGCTTTTATTGTTTATGGTCAAAGTAATCCTTTAAAGGTGAATAAAATACTTATTATTTCCGTAATTTTACTCAAGTTTATTGCTCGAACAGCAAATTTTTATAATATATTTTGTGTTATACATAAACAAAACAAGTGGACTTAAGAGTAAAGGTAAAGAATATTTGTAGGTTAACCACCATGAGAATATCTTTAAAACCTTATATTAAATATAAAATTTAGTGAAAAAGATTCTGACACATTTGAATTTATTGTGAAATTCATCTTCAGACCTTTATAACATCCCACTGCAGGGTGTGGGTCTCCCTCAGTACTAGGGGGATCAGACAATAGTCTACCGCACTGGCCTAATGCATATTGGCAGACTTCACATGTCATTTGAAAACCTAGCAAAGGTTTTCCTTCACTGTAAGACAAGTGGTAATCATGATAGAAAATGATTCAAACATGAAAATATCAGAGGTGTAATCTCGAATTTGAACACACATCACTCGGTTACCCAAGAGAGCGCTTTAAATCAAATTAATATGTCTAATCTATCTAGAATTTATGTAAATTAGAAAAGAACACTGTATTCTTATGTAATTTGTATTGTCTTAAAATGAAACCTTTTTGCTACATTACAGCTAATATAACTATTTGCTGACTAGACTATGATATACTAATAAGGTTTTACTTTCAGTTACATATTCATTCAGAGGCGTCAACAATCAGGTATGACAGTGACACATTGTGCTTCACGGTCTCCGAACCGTGGGCAAAGTCCTACAGAAGTCCATCCTGGTTTGAGTGCCAATGAACCCCCTGGTGCGGTTAAACGTTATGATAATATTGTCAAAAGTCAAGAAGACAAAAGAGAGTATAGGTATGTATTCATAAAATAACATTTAATGGTTGTTTAACAATTTTTTTTATTACATTTTAAAAAATCAATATTAAAATTTTATTTTATTCAAAACTAGCAAACCCAGCCGACTTTGCTGGGCGTAAGTTAAAATATATTAAACGATTTTTATAATTTTCTAATTAATTACAAGTAGCCTTAGTTACTCCTTATAACATTAGCTATCTGCAATTGAAAGTTCCATCAGAATTATTAAAAGTGGATTATGGCTAGAAATCCCTTAGATTTTGAAGCCCACGCCCAGCTGTGGGACGTTTAAAAGAACTGAATATATGTATTAATTATCAAAATAAAAATTGTTACAGAGGACTTCAATTAGCAAACCGTCTGAAAGTTTTGCTAGTTAGCGACCCAAGTACTGATAAGTCGGCAGCAGCTTTAGATGTGAATGTTGGTAAGTGTTCATTCTCATATGCTTCCCTGCTTCTTGCCATCTCTTCCTAAAAATATCTATAAAATTAAAGAAGGAGTTAGAGAGAGAAAGAGAGACAGAGAGAAAGAAGTGGAATAACTATAGCTTCTCCATTTTCTGTCAGTATTGTAAAAATATGATTGAAATACTATTATTACTATATTATATTATAAATGAAATACTATGTATGTGTGTATGTTTGTTACACGTTCATACTTAAATGACTGGACTGATTTGGATGAAATTTAGTTTACATATAGTTTATGTACCTGTAGTAACCGCTCGGCACGAACGAACGAACCACTTAAAAGTTACGAACACGAATCAGTTTAAAGACTAACAAAAGTATTTTTATTTAATTTGCCACTTGGATTTTTTTTCTAATCCTGTCAATTTAATTCTAATCCTTAGGGTTTTTTCGCGGATTTATTTCGATTGATCCCTGACTTTTCATTGCTTTACAGCAAAATATATTACCTATAACAAAATTCTAAATAAGTCAAATCTGTTGATTAAATATGTTTTACAGTCTTATTGAATTTTAAATTTACTATTATCGATATGTATGTCCATCTGTGAACGCATCACTAGAAAACTACTGAATATATTTTGATGAAATTTGGTATGATAATAGCTAGTTATCTGGGTCAACATATTTGTAATATATAGGGATGGACCCGAGCGGAGGGATGCCAAGTCGCTAGTATATAAATATTCGCGTAAATCTAACAAACTATTATGATTACTTTATTTAGGTTATTAGAACGATAGATTGTTGTCTACAAATTTTATTCAGAAGATATACCTACTTTAATTATACATTAATAATATGCACGTTCATTTGATTTACTTGCATATGTTGTTAATTATCATTGAAAGTTTAAAAAAACCTCATAAAAATTCTGCTTTTAAAAAAACATCAAATTTATTTATCTGACACACTGACTCATAAATTTTTTGTAAATCACTTGTTTATAAGTTTAATTGCTGGGCGTAAGTTAAAAAAATTAAAAGTGCGTGTGTACAAAGTACACATGTCAGAAGTAAAACTTGAATTTAAATTAAGGCTAACTCTTCCACGTGTCTGAGCGCCTGGTACTATGGACTTATTTTTTCGTTTCATCGAGTTTGAAATCACAACGATTCTAAAGAAGTTTCACTTCAATAAATTAAACAAATTTAAAATTTTCTATTATAATAAAGGTACCCTAAATTACTTCGTATAACATTAGCTATCAGCAATTGAAAGTCTCGTTAAAATCGGTCCAGCCGTTACATAGAGTTTGAACTTTGAAAGCGGGCGAACCCGCGGGTACTGATAATAGAAATATGTATGTGGATAAGTTTGTATATAAATATTGTTTTTTTTTTCAGGTTATCTCAATGATCCAGATGAACTTCCCGGTCTGGCGCATTTTTGTGAGCACATGCTTTTTCTAGGGACTGAGAAGTATCCTGAGGTAAGGATAGACCTCGTATAACTAACGCCCGCCCTTCCCGTTTTTGCAACAGTTTTCATTGATGCTCCGCTACTATTGGTCGTAGCGTGATGAAATATAGCCTATAGCCTTCCTCGATAAATTGACTATACAACTCAAAAAGAATTTTTCTAATCAAACCAGTTTCTGAGATTAGCGCGTTCAAACAAACAAACAAACTCTTCAGCTTTATAATATTAGTATAGATATACATTATTTATTTTAATATAATAAAAATTACTTCTTCAAGAAATATAAGGCTTTTTATACATTATTTCTTTAATTATTGTTAATTCGACAGGAGAATGAATATAATAAATTCCTATCGGCCCACGGCGGGGCGTCCAATGCGTCTACTTCTGCAGACCACACCACATACTTCTTCGATGTTCTGCCACAACATCTTGGTGGTGCTTTGGATATGTAAGTTTGTATGTGTGTATGTATGTATGTATGTATGTATGTATAATTCGCGTCATGTAAAAAGAACGCTGGCTGTCAAGTTGCGCAGAGGCGATTTATCGGACAATTTGGTGGTAAGACGCGGGGCGCGGGGGGAGAGCACGCGCCGCATGCGCGCCGGAGAGCTATTGGTTTGTCAGTTCAAAATACTATCTCGCACACAAAAGTTATTATTTACGAAATGGTTTTATATATAAAATTGATAAAAAATATTTATGATATATATTGTTTTATAAAGAGAGAGTCTGATAATAATGCAGTTAATAATTTAAAAAATATATATTAAACTAATTAATTTAATTTTTTGTAAGTAGATTAAACATTCTACACTGAATCAAACATATTTTATTAAATAATAGAATTCTATTTAATGTCATTCTATCTAATATATTTTTCATTGTACCTGCCAATAACCAATATACTTCGCAAGCGAAAGACTATTTCAAAAAAAAAAGAATAGGCTTAGTAATTTCGTATACGAATGTACCCATGCGTAAACACACCCCCCACCACCTTCTTTCAGCGTTCTTTTTACGTGACGCGAACTGTATGTATGTATGTATGTATTTATTTATTTGAATTACCAACAGAAATTACAATAATTTTAATGATAATAATTTACATAATAAATTATAAGTATACTAGCGACTCGCCCTCGATTCGCTCGGGCTCTTCCCTAGATTTAGCACAGGTAAAGCCGCGGGATCTGCTAGTTATGCATATAAACCTTCCTCTTGAATCACTCTATCTATTAAAAAAACCGCATCAAAATCCGTTGCGTAGTTTTAAAGATTTAAGCGCACATAGGGATATAGGGATATAGGGACAGAAAAGGCGACTTTGTTTTATACTATGTAGTGATTTCTTTTTATAGGTAATCACAGCATGCATTATTATTTTATCAATTGAGGGATAAAAAGATTTAAAAATTGAATTTAATTACGTAATATTAGAAAATTGATAAGTTTTAATAATTTAAATTTGTATGTAAGTATGTATGTATGTATGTATGTATTTCCCATGCAAATAAAGTTGTAAAATAATAATAAATATGTTGCAATATTAACATATAGCATCTAGTTTCATAGTAAGTTACGGTTTTATTATGGATATCAGTTAGCTGATATACTACACTTGTGTAACTAAGTAAATATATCATAAAAATGAACACCTCTAAGACTTTTCAATCATATATGCTCATCACACTAAATAATGCCCTCAGAGGAAGTCGAACCTACGACCACTAACACTATAAGCTGAGCCAAATGTCCTGTTACAAAAGTTTCCAGTTCAGCATTAATACTCACTAAAAGATTTTTTTTTACTATCTTTTAATTATTAAGGTTATTCAAGCTGAATAACCTAGTAATGCTGGGTCAAATCCGGGTCTTGCACCTCTTTTCATGTGCGAATCATTTTCTATCATGATTACCACTTGTCTTACGGTGAAGGAAAACATCGTGAAGAAACCTGCATGTCTTAGAAAAACCTAACAAGTTTTTCGATAGATGTGTGAAGTCGGCTAACATGCATTGGGCCAGCGCGGTAGACTAAGGCCTGATACCCCTCGTACTAAAGGGAGGCCCATGTCCAGCAGTGGCAGAAAAAAGGGCTGTTGCTGATGATGATGATGATGATGAATTATCTTAATAATAATTAAAAGATAGTAAAATAAAGTCTAAACTAATCAATGTCTCGCTACAGTTTTGCGCAATTCTTCATATCTCCATTGTTCACTGAATCTGCCACCGGAAGGGAACTGAGTGCGGTCAACTCTGAGCATGAAAAGAACCTGTCATCTGATACTTGGAGGCTGGATCAACTGAATAAAAGCACATCTGATCCTAAACATCCCTACCATAAATTTGGAACAGGTAATTTTATTCAAATAAATTAGAAATTTAAATATGTTGTACATTATAACACACAGCGCCATCTTGTTCCATGGTAAGCTACGAGGCTTTTGTTACAAATACTGGATAGTTGATACGTTACATATATACCTTCATATAACTTGAATATATTAGGGTGGCGCAAAAGAATCGACTACTTTCTTTTTTTGGGTCTCGCGTGCAAAAATGTTAGTTTTTGATGTTTTAAGAGATTTTTTTTAATTTCAAAAGTCGTCAAAAATCGATTTTTTTTTAATTCGTACTGTAGGTTTTTTCGAGCGACCTTTTAATATTAAAATTAAAATTCATCTCGTGGTGTATTTTTATCGATTATTGTACTAAAAAAAAGTTGTCGGTTTTTTGCGCCACCCTAATACATGTGGGATTGAGGACACCAGCAAATAAAAAAAATGTATCACCTTAAGCTTTTATTTAATAAATTTCTCCATGCACACGCTCGTTACCTCTTTCTTAACTATCCACCATCTTGTATCTATCCATCATAGCCGAACACACTCTATCCCTTTCACTCATTCTTCCTTTCATTCACACTTCACAGATAAACTATTTCTATTTAAAACATTCATCCCACATACATATAAATATAAACACTCATGACTGAAGTACAAACATTTGTACTCAACAAATGAATGCCCCCAACGGACTCGAATCAGCGACCGCTGGCAAAGCAAACAGAGTCACTAAAACTGAACCATATATAACTAAATAGTAGTAGCCCAGTGGTAACGTGCTAGCTTGTGTAACTGAGTGAAATGGGTTCAAATTCGGGTCTCGCATCACTATAAATTTTTGTGTGAATCGTTTCCAACATGGTTATAACTGGTGTTACGGTGAAGGAAAACATCGTGAAGAAACCTACATGTCTGAGAAAACGTAGCAAGTTTTCAAAAGACATGTGAAGTCCGCCAACACGCACTAGGCCAGCGCGGTGGACTATGCCCTGATCCCCTCGTACTGAGGGAGGCCCATCCCCAGCAGTGGGACGTTAAAGGATGAATGCAAGTTTATGTGTGACATTGCGGACTCTAAAAATAAGTAAGGATTAGGTATGTTAGGTAGTAGGGCTTAATCATATAAATATTTTTTTAGGCGGAGTTTAATATGTGTTACAGTTGAAACCCTTTAACCCTTTGTTAACATACAATAAAAAATAATCATATCATCTTAAAATTAAAAGGTACATCCTCATAATATGTACTTGTTATTGCAAGACAAGCTATCGTAACATTTTGAGTTACAAAGGCAACCATTTTTCTTGCAGAGACACCTTTTTGACATACCTATATTCTTTCTTGCATACGCATTCTTAAAGTGGTAGTGCCATGCTTGTTACCTTCGGGTAGCAGCCGAATGGGCCGGCATGCCCCGTATAGTTCATTAGTACCACTCTCTCACAGAAGACCGGCGTGAAGTCGCAGCTATGCTGTCGCGTTTCGTCCGGTGAGTGAAAGTCCGGGAGGCCCACTCCCCTTCCCTCCTTCCTCCCCCTCCCTCCCTCTTCCCTTCATCCTCCGTCTTCGTCCCCCCCTCCCTCTTCCCTCCCTCATCCCTCCCTCCCTTTCCTGAAAAGCCGGCAACGCATTTGCAAGCCTGGCTTGCAGATGTCCATGGGCGGAGGTGATCACTTCCCATTAGGTGAGCCTCCTGCCCGTTTGCCCCCTTTTTACCATAAAAAAAATAACTAGGGAAAATGCGTTCTATCTAAAAACGGGTGTTAACTAAAACATATCAAAATAGAAATAAACATAAGATGACATAAAAATAACAGATGTTGATTATTCTTCTTATTTTTTTTCTTATTTTTCAGGTAATAGAGATACATTGGAGAAAATACCGAAGGAGAAAGGGATTGATGTAAGAAAGGAACTGCTGAAGTTTCATCAGAAATGGTATTCTGCGAATATCATGACCCTCATTGTTATGGGTAAAGGTGAGTTATATGTATGTGATACAATATTGGTGATGATGATGATGTTGTTGATGATGATGATGATGATGATGAACCCATCCTTAATTGCTACAAACATCACTTGACTTTTACACACTTATACATTATTATTTTTTCAGAATCCCTAGATGAGCTCGAAGATATGGTGACTAAACTGTTTTCATCAGTAGAAGACAAGTCGGTCACCCCCCCTTCTTGGCCCGATCACCCCTTTCCCCCCAATTTGAGAAGGAAGCAAGCTTATTGCTATCCAGTGAAGGATTTAAGATCCCTCTCCATATCATTTCCTATTCCGGATCCGAGGAAACATTATAAGAGTGCGGTGAGTTGATTGTTTGTTTTTTTTTTAAATCATGTTTTTTATTTTTTTTTATTTACATATGTGATTGATTATGCCTCAAAGAAAGGGTTTGGGAATCCCCTAAAGGGCTTTAATAAATGATGAACTAAAGGGAATATATAAGGGGACACTGAGATAGTAAATAAATAAATATTTTGCGACATGATTACACACGGAGTGCCATCTAGTTTCATGGTAAGCTACGAGGCTTGTGTTACGGATACCCGATAGTTCACACACAACATATACATAACTTTAAGTACTTCCATATTATAAATAAACACACATAACTGTACAAACATTCGTGCTCAATAAATGAATGTCTCCAGCGGGACTCGAACCCGCGACCGCTGGATCAGCAAGTAGGGTCACTGCAAACTGAGTCAAACGTGTCAAAAATGTCCACATTTTTTATTTATATGCACATATATTACTTTTTCAGCCTAGTCATTATTTGTCACATCTGTTTGGGCACGAAGGACCAGGCAGCTTGTTGTCTGCTTTGAAGGAGAAAGGTTGGTGTAATAGGTAAGTTTATTTTGTCGTAATCAGCCCTTTTTGTTTAGGATGGCCCTCCCAGTAGTACGAAGTGGATGAGGCTATAGTCCAACACGCTAGCCTAGCCTAGTGCTGGTTGGTGGACTATACATGTCTTACGAAAACTTGTAAGGTTCCCTCAGACTTGCAGGTTTCATCATGATGTTTTATTACACCCTAAGACAAGTGGTAACCATGACAGGAACGATCCGCACGTACAAATAATAATAATAATGTTTTCCGTCCGATTCCGGCTACGGCGGCCAATTTTATTGAGACTGGCCTGTGCAGGAGATATTATAACGCAGACATAAGTGCACTCTCTGTTCCTATCACTCTCATACTCCGGTATGAGGAATGCTCGACACGACCACGTCCTCTGCCTCTTCTTCTTGGGGGTGACACACCGCCAACTTCCCAACTCCGGACGGTTACTGAGGCTTACTAAACAGAAAGACTCAATAATTAAACTTTGCCCGACCCCATACTCGAACCCAGGACCTCTCGATGTATGACCGTAAATGCTAGCCACTACACCAACGAGGCATTTATAAAAATATCAGAAGTACATGACTCAGGATTTGAACCCGCATCGCTCGGTTTTTCAGTGCTACCACTTCCTTTGCAAAGCGTAATTGAATTAATTGTATTTCTTTTTATTTCATTTAATATGCTAAAAATAATTTTTCACAGTCTCGTCGGAGGAAGTCGGAGAGGGGCGAGGGGTTTTGCGTTTTTCGGCGTCCAAGTTGATCTGACTGAGGAAGGCGTGAAGCATATTGATGATATAGTGGAACTTGTGTTTCAGGTGAGTTGGCATGAGGGAATATTTTAAACTCCTTTGTTTTTTGACACTGTGGAAGGTTTTGTCGTCTCGAATGTCAATTCATTGCTTTTTTACTGACAACCCCCAATGATTAGGAAAAATAATTAAATTTCCACTAAGAAATGTATAAATGTTTAAAATAATAATCTATACAACTATAGGTACAATATAAAGAAAATTAAAGTGTCTGTTTTTAATTTCAAATTAACAGATTTTCACTAAATGCATAGGAAAGTATATAAGTAAAGTAATTTTTGTCTATCTGTCTGTATGTATGTTCTGGCTAATCTCAGAAACGGCCGGACCGATTTTGACGGGTCATCCACTCGCAGATAGCTAATGTTATAAGGCGTAACTTAGGCTACTGTTTAACCGACTTCAAAAAAGGAGGATGTAGAATTTTTATTTATTTTAACTAGCAGAAGCCACGGGGGCTTCGCTGACGCTAAACCAGATAATATTACGTCAAGTTCAACAAAAAACGGCAAGTAGTCAAAGTAAACAATATTTTTTTTCCATCGAGAATTGTCATTGTCTTACCAAAACTTGCTAGATACTCTACACCACCTCGGTTGTGTAGTGGCTAGTATGTACACCGGGAGGTCCTGGTTTCGAGTCCCGGGTCGGGCCAAGTTTAGCTATTGAGTCTTTGTCTCGTAAGCCAGTAATAGCCCGGAGTTGGGAAGTTGGCGGTGAGTCACCCCCGTGCCACGGAGTACACGTAAAGCCGTCGGTCCTGCGCCTTAGCTCTCACTGGTCGTGTCGAACAGTCGTCCCACTGGAGTATGAGAGTGATAGGAATTGAGAGTGCACTTGTGCCGCCGGGTCCGGAATCGGTCGAGAGGACATCATCAGGTTCTCTCAAACAGGTTTCCTCATGATGTTCTCCGTATGTTAAGTGAGAATCTTTTTGGACATAATTTGCACGTCAAAATATCAAAAGTGCAAGACCCGGGATTTGAACCAGCTACAACGCTAAGACAAGGCAATAGAAAGTTTTTTAAACATATTCTTTTTCCAGTACATAGCGTTATTGAAAACTGAAGGTACCCAGCGCTGGGTGTGGGAAGAGCAAAGGGATCTAATGGCGATGGAGTTCCGCTTCAAAGATGCTCTATGCCCTCGTTCTGTTGTCACTGGTCATGTGCACTTGTTACAGGTAATATATATAACTATAGACTATAACTGGTTAGTAGTTAACCGAGGTCCTGGGTTCGAATCCCTGATCGAGTCATGTCTAATTATTAAGTGTTTTTGTTTAGTAATCCTTAGTACCCGGAGTTGGGAAGTGGTGGTGACATCATCAGCCCTTTTTAAGGTCCCACTGCTGGGGGTGTGGGCCTCTCTCAGTACGAAGGGGATCAGGCCATAGTCCACCGCGTTGGCCTAGTGCGTGTTGCCGGACTTCACATGTCTTTCGTGATGATTTTCTCAGACATGCAGGTTTCCTCATGATGTTTTCCTTCACCGTAAGACAAGTGGTAATGATAGAAATGATTCGTACATGACAAAATAAGAGGTGTGAGACCCGGATTTGAACCCGCATCACTCGGTTATTCAAGCGAGCGCGTTACCGCTGGGCTACCACTGTCCCTTTTGTTGTTTGTTGGTGGTGTATGTCTGATCAAAAATAGGATAAGTGCGAGTCTGTCTTGCACCTCGGGTTCTGTAGTATGAACAATTATTATATTTTTTCTATTGTTACCTTTACTTCATCACGCATTTTTGAGTAAAAGGTTCTTGAAAACAGAAACATAGATAATTAAAAAAGAAATCCTTTCACTTTGGAACCCTAAAAAGGTTAAATATAAAAAAAAACGAGTCTACATTATAACACATAGCACCATCTAGTTCCGTAGTAAGCTCCGAGGCTTTTGTTACGGATACCAGAGAGTTGATACACAACATATATAAGTTTAAATACATACCTATATAATATAATAAATATAGACACTCATGATTGGAGTACAAAACATTTGTGGTCAACAAACGAATGCTCTAAACGGGACTCGAACCCGTAACTGGTACAGCAAGTACAGTCACTAAAAGTGTTGTAAATAAAAAAAAATATTCACATATTTCAGGAATTTCCAATGGAGGACATTTTAAGCGCATACTATTTATTAACCGAGTGGAGACCGGACCTGATAGAAGAGATGTTATCACTATTTACCCCAGATAACGTAAGAGTGGGCGTAGTCGCGAAGTAAGTGAGAACATATTAGTATAGATTTAAAATATATTGGGACATTATTACACACAGCGCCATCTAGTTCCGTGGTAAGCTACGAAGCTTTTGTTACGGATACCAGATAGTTGATATACTACATATATAAACCCATGACTGGAGTACAAACATTGGTGCTCAACAAAAGAATGCCCCAAGCGGGACTAGAACCCGCGACCTGGCGCAGAAAGTGTGGTGACTACCAACTGAGCCAAACGAGTCGTCAGTATGATAACTTTGACTAAGTTATAATTTTATTATATGTACAGTTTATTATTATAATTGCTTGGGATCGGTAAGTGGGTTCGAATCCCGGGTCTAGCGCTTTTTGTACTTTCATATGGGGACTTGCAACATGATTGTATCTTGTCTTACGGTATAGGAAATCATCGTTAGGAAACTTTGAGAGACCATATCAAGGTTTTATAAAACATGCTCAGTCCGCCCATACTTGGCCAGCGTGGTTGAATATGGCCTGATCCCCTTCTATTTGTGGTAGGCCCACGCTCAGCTGTGGGATGTTAAAAAGTACCGAATACATTAGTCTCAATGTTTTTTTTTAATAATTCCAGAAGTTTCGAAAAGAAGTGCACTCAGACAGAACCGTGGTACGGTACTAAGTATTTGCAAGAGGATATCCCAGAAGAAAAACTTAATGTATGTATCCATAGTAATTAATAAATGTATACTACATAATATATAGTTAAATTAAAAAAAATATATATAGGTGCTCCCCACCAAAAAAAATTGTAGCTCAAAAAATGAAGGACTTTTATACAAACTTACGACAGCCTTAATCCAGCCCTGTCGGAAAATCCGCACTTAGTGGACGTCTTTTAAAGATAAAGTACCTCCCTGCCTTTTATGTTTATACGTCAAACGGTTTTCGATATTTGGTAATGAGTGAGTGACCTTTCACTTTTTTATTTTTAGATAATTAAATAAATAAATAAATAATATCGTTATCATTAATAGAAAACTCAAACTTCTACTTATAATTATGTTATTTAGTAACTAAATTTTATTTAATTTTTGTAGGTTTCTATTTTAAAGTCTCTAAGTCTTCTTTATTTAAAAATTTTTTTTTCCAGAAATGGAAATCAGTGAAACCAAATCCGGCACTGCATCTGCCTTTGCCCAATGAATTTATTCCTTCAAAACTAGAACTAGAAAAAAGCAAGGATCCAACGTCTGAAGCCATTGCACCAGCTATTATTAAGGTAATTTTAAACTAAATGAATACCGTATATGGGCATTTTTCCCGTGGATAGATTTTGAACTAAATGATTACTGTTTATGGGATTTTTACCCGTGGATCAATTAAAGCTTTCTGATCCATGGAAAAAATATTATGATTCCTTTAAAAACTATACCCAAATGATGGATAATTTGATAAATGTAAAGGCTCAAAAGCAAATGCCTATTTAATTAATTATCAGATTTTCTTTTATATTACTAAGTAATTTTTTTCCGCGGAAATCAAATCTTTTCCCCGAAAGTCTCGATAGCCAGACGAAACAGAGGTACAAAAAAATTTAAACATTGCTATGTACTCCTATAATATGTAAACAAATATATTTCGAATTATTTATGTGTATACACTATAATATAATTATTTTTTTTAAATTTGTATCGCCCTTTTTAACGTTCCACTGCTGGGCGTGGGACTCCCTTAAGTAGCGGACTAAGCATGTCTTTCGAAAACTTGCTAGGACCTCATATACATACAGGTTTCCTCACGATGTTTTCCTACACCGTAAGATTAATAATAATAATGATAGAAATGATTCGCACATGAAAATATCAAATGTGCGAGACCCGGATTTGAACCCGCATCACTCGGTTCCGTATCTATTTTTAAATGTAATAGTGATATTTATTATTTGTTTCAGGACACGCCTCTGATGAGACTGTGGTATAAAAGGGACAACGAATTTCTACTGCCTAAAGCTTTTGTCACGTTTGATTTAGTTAGGTAAGTTTTTAAAAATAACAGATCTAAAAAGAAGTTGCAAAGGAAATTAAATACTTTTATTTTTACTTTTTTTTTGTAAGTTGTAATTTACAATATAAATACTTCATTCACTCACTCACTCATTCACTCATCACGAAATATCGAAAATAGCTCTACATATAAAGATTAATGAGGTCTAAAGGCAAGTTTGTATGAAACTCTTGCATTTTTGTGCTATAAAATTTAAATTTGGCAGGGAGCAGCTAGGGATAAACCCGAGCGAAGCGAGTTTGAGTCACTAGTCATAATAAATTCTAACTTGATTCATTAAAGAATTTTTTCGTAAAGTAGGAGACGATTAATTTATTTCTAAAGCATGCCACCTTATATACCACCATCTTGTTCCAGCCCTCTCGCGTATTCGGATCCCGTGAACTGCAATCTGACATCCATATGGGTTTTGCTCCTCCGGGATTCCCTGCAGCAGTTCGCGTACGCCGCGGAGTTAGCTGGTCTAACGTGGAGTGTGGGGAACGCTAAATATGGACTTAGTGTGAGTGCCGTTTAATATTTGTACTTAGACAAGTTTGACCTAGACACATTTGATTTAGACAAATTTGATTTACACAAATTTGACGACATGTTTGGAATCTGTTTGTAATTTGTAGATTAGTACTCCTATCTTCATGCTTGTAGTTATAAAGTGAATTTAAATTTAATGTGGTAATCAATATTATTTACGATATTGTTTTTAGGCAACGCTATCTTTTGACAGTAACTTTTGACTTTTGAAAGTATTGCCAGTTCGATTTCTGTATGAATTATAAAAAAAAATATCAAGCATTTAAATTGTTGTTTAGAAATTTGTTACATCTTTAAATAATGTAATCTTTATCTTTTAAATTAATTAAATAATGTATCCAATGACTTTCCATAGAAATATAGTGAAAACACAACAGCAAAATCCTAAATAAATTCGTATGAAACTTTCAGATTATGGTAACCGGCTACGATGACAAACAGCATGTTTTGTTAGAGAAGATAATCGACCATATAGTAAATTTTAAAGCGGACCCGAAACGCTTCGAAATCATGAAGGAGAATCACATCCGTGGGATCAAGAATTTTGAAGCGGAAAAACCATATCAGGCGAGTAAAGTTTGAACCAAAATGGCGGCCAAGTACAGTCGTAGATAAAGATTAAATAAATATGAAACGGGCCTTCCTTCAATACGAGGGGGGTCATAGTCCACCGCGCTGGCCTAGTGTGGGCGGACTACGATTTTCTTTCGAAAAATTGCTAGGTTTTCTCACGCTGTTTTCCTTCACCTACACTTAATAATACAAATGAAATGATTCGCAAATGAAAATATCAGAGGTGCGAGACCTGGATTTGAACCCGCATCACTTGGATATCGAAGCGACCTGCACTGCTAAAAGATGTTCATTTGAAATTAAAAACAAACACTCCATTTTTATTTATGTGTTAGCCATTAATGTTTATTTTTGTTTTTGACAGCACGCAGTGTATCAGCAAGCTTTGTGTCTATCGGAAATGGTCTGGACAAGATCTCAGCTTTTAAATGTGGCGGAAGGTAAGTTTTTTATATATACCACTCGGCTTCTTCATTAACAAATAAAAACAATAAATATGGGACATTAAGATAGCGCCATCTAGTTCCGTGATAAGCTACGAGGCTTGTGTTACGGATACCAGATAGTTGATACACTACACATACCTATATAACTTTTAATACATACATATTATAAGTATAAATATTAAACAAAGAAAATTTTGTTGAATTAGTCAGTATTTGACGTTAGATGTTATTGATTTGTTATTAAAGTTGTGTTAAATTAATAGAAGACTATAAAAATAGATCTCTATACATATATAACTTTTAAATACAATATACATATTATGAATATAAACACCAATTACTGGAGTAAAAACATTCGTGCACAACAAATGAATGCCCCCAGCGGACTCGAACCCGCGATTGCCGGCGCAGAAAGTACCAACCAAAGAGCCAAACGAGTCATCTCGGAAAAGAAATAAAAGTTATAAATAATAGGTTTAAACCTAAGAAATCAAAGCATTTAGTATAATTTCATTTCATGAGTGTGGAATACCCTCACAGTAGAGCGAGAGGGAGATACGCTCACATCTTACATTTCTCTCCCTCACATGCATCACAACATCCCCACACACACTCACAGATTTACGGATGTTGGTCCTCGTGACCGGATATCAGGAAATTACTAATATACTAGCTGATACCCGCGACTTCGTCCGCGTTGCTGGAAAAATTAACAAAGTTTTCCGCAAGCGCGCTACGCCGCTTGCCCCACTACTCCGCGAGAAGGAAACATACATCACTGAACACGCAGTGCATATACAAATCGTTGTTTCTTGAAAGTTTAATAACTTTTTATTAAATGAAATTTTCGCAATCATTTTTTTTTTTGATAAGGGCCAAGTGTCTAAGAAATAAAACTTAGAAAGTTTCATTGAAATCTATCCAGTAGTTATTCCGTGATGCACGCACAACTGCAGACCTCTATCATTTTATTTATATAGATGTACCTATGTATATTTTTTCTTCAACAGGTCTAACCGCGGAGCAGTTAAACGAATTCTCAGCTAGCTTAGTTCGTAAAGTACACGTAGAAGGGCTAATGTTTGGGAACATCACTAGGGAGAGGGCGTTGGCGTTTGCTGATATCATTGAAAATAAGTAAGTTTTGTATAGTATTATAAATATAGTAAGACATTCAACTTAGTCCTTGCATTAATTCCTTCAAGATAAAATTAAAACAGCACCTTCTTAATCAGTTTTTAACTTTTCTTTCTAACTGATAATAATTTTAATTTATATAATTTTATACATGAAACTATCTTTTCGGATTTTGTCGTGGATTTATTTTGATTTTTGGTTCCCTACGTTTCGAATGCTTTGCAGCAATCATGGTCACGGGAGAGGCTAATGTATTAGACGTCTCAGGGGCTTATATACTTGTTACAGACAGTGCCTACCCACAATTCAAAATGGTCTCAAAGCACCTTATCAAATTATATATTTTAATTCTAAACATTTTTTTTTAATTCTGAATTATATTATAAATATGTCAATATTATTAACTTATTTTTAGCTACTATAATTATAATTATAACAATTTATATAATTTTTTCAGATTTCCAAAAGATGCTACACCGTTATTGGCACAGCAATTACTATTGTATCGAGAAGTCGAAATGGAGAAAGGTAACTAGTAAAGTAAAAATTCAATACATAATGCTACTTTTTTGTCTGTTGCGTTCAATAATATTAGGCAGCGGTGGACTTACGGTGGTGTAATCTCTTGGGAAAGAGAGTGCGGGTTCATTCCCGGGTCTCGCATTTTTGATATTTTCAAAATGAACAGATTTTGACAAAATTTGGTATGATGATGGTTGCTTATCCGGTTCAGAATAGTTATTTTTATTACATATAATTTTTACTAATTTCTGAGAAATCTGTACTAACTGTTTAGACATAAATAAAAAAAATCATTATTTTTTTTATTTATTCATTCCATAATTTATTCACTCATTGTTTTTCATTCATTCATTGGTCTGTTCATTAATTCATTGGTCTATTCATTCATTCTCTAGTATATTCATTTATTCCTCATCTTCTCCACAGGAGCATGGTATCTTCGCCAAACGGAGAACTCAGTGCACAAGTCGTCCTGCACGTCCCTCTACTATGCGTGCGGAGTGCGCCAAACACGCACCAACGTAGTGCTGGAACTACTGGCACATACACTAAACGAGCCATGCTTTCACACTCTGAGGACGCAGGTTCGAATTTGTTTTTTGAAGTGAAACTTCTTTAGAATCATTGTGATTTCAAACTCGATGAAACGAAAAAATAAGCGGGGAGAAGTTAGCCTTAGTTAGATCTCGCCCACCGCGAGTCAGTGACATTTCTAACTCTGTCTAACTCAAGAGTGAGGCCTTCGCGCCATCTCCCTCTCTCAACGAGCTCAGACGGGGTTATTTAGTATAAATATAAACGAGATTTAAAAATTAGTTTGCCAAAGAAATTTTACTTCTGACATGTGTACTTTGTACACACGCACTTTTTTTTTATTGTTAATCTCGCTAACGACTTAATCTTAACATATAAAATGTCCGTCAAGTATCACGAACTGAACTATAACAGTCATAAATATGGATGTTTTAATATTTAAAACTGTGTAATACACACATAATACCGACATCTATACTAATATTATAAAGTTGAAGAGTTTGTTTGTTTGTTTGGTTGAACACGCTAATGTCAGGAACTACTGGTCTGAATTGAAAAGTTCTTTCTATGTTGCATAGTCCGTTTATCGAGGAAGGCTATAGGCTACATTACATCACGCTACGACCAATAGGAGCGGAGCATCAATGAAAAATGATGCGAAAACGGAAAGGGCGGGCGTTAGTTCTGTGAAGTATCATACCACGCGACTCAAGAAGAATTTGGTTTCCGGTCTTTACAACGCGTGCGAAGTCGGAAATGCTAGTCTATGAATAAAACGACGAAAATTTTATTTTTAACAATTTTTTAATTTGATTTTATTATTTTTCAGGAACAACTAGGTTATATAGTGTTCAGTGGTGTAAGGAGATCCAATGGGGTTCAAGGGTTGAGGGTGATTGTGCAAAGCGACAGACACCCAGCCTACCTGGAGGAGAGGATTGAGAGCTTCATAGAAGGGTCACAGGTTCGATTATATTTGATTATTAAAAGGTTATTGACGTTCCATAGAAAACCATCATAAAGTTTAATATAATTTTAGTCTGAATTAGATCTTTAATATTGTAATGTTATTTTCGGTTATAAATCACTACATAGTATAAAACAAAGTCGCTTTCTCTGTCCCTATATCCCTATGTACGCTTAAATCTTTAAAACTACGCAACGGATTTTGATGCGGTTTTTTTAGTAGATAGAGTGATTCAAGAGGAAGGTTTATATACATAACTAGCGGATCCCGCGGCTTTGCCTGTGCTATATCTAGGAAAAAACCCAAGCGAAGCGAGGGCGAGTCGCTAGTATTGTTTAATCTAATAAAACTGGCTTGAGTGACTTAAGTATTTCTCCCGTAACCATGATTGTTGTAAAGCATTTGAAACGTCGGGAATTAAAAATCTAAATAAATCCGCGATTAATTCCGAAAATATAAAAGGTTTTATTTAAATATGTCATATTCACGTTGATTTAAGAAAATATTGCTAAACTGTTTTAGTTCTAGTAATATTAAAAGTTATAGTCATAGTAATAGTCTAGGTAATAGTTCTAGTATTAATAGTCCAAGTCCTATAATATTTGTATTACCACAGGAATATTTGGAGAATATGTCCGAAGAAGAATTCGTGAAGCATCGGTCTGCTCTTGCGGCGGAGAAGCTGGAGCGTCCGAAACGACTCGCCACTAAAGCCTCTCAACTGTGGGGAGAAATTACAGCACAGGTAATATCACTACATAGTATAAAACAAAGTCGCTTTCTCTGTCCCTATATCGCTATGTATGCTTAAATCTTTAAAACTACGCAACGGATTTTGATGCGGTTTTTTTAATGGACAGAGTGATTCAAGAAGAAGGTCTATATGCATAACTAGCGGATCCCGCGGCTTTGCCTGTGCTACATCTAGGGAAGAGCCCGAGCGAAGCGAGGGCGAGTCGCTAGTTATTTATATTCTATTAATATTATTATATCAGTACATATAAATAAAATTGAAGTTTGTTTGTAATTTCAAATTAATAGCTTTTCACTAAATGCATATCAAACTTGTATTGAATCACTCTCTGAACTATTCATTATTTTTGATTTTTTCTGCGCGTGATTTGCAACTTCTTTCCATTGACCACCATTTTCCTCCTCTCTTGTCCGTTTTCTTCCCAAATCATCCATCGACTCCTCATATAAATGTGTTTGTCCCTCAATTGTGTTCATTTACATATTACAATAAAGATCCATTGGGTTAATATCTGTATTCAATATTGAGTCCTCTGGCATAATCAATAAAGATCATTTTCGCTAACTAAAATACGAACAGCGATAAAACGCACTCGCACAAATCGATTCTTGGAATTAAACAATAGTTGTTTACTCTAAGCGATATGAATGCGTCGTGTTTACACCGCTCGCAACTTAAGACTGTATATCATCTTGTTTAAATATAATTAAAAGGTTAACATTGTCGCGTATTAATTGTTTAGGAACTTTTGAGTATGTTTGTGTCAAGTAAAAACAATCAATTTGTTTGTGTCGATATTACATAAAAAAAATCAAAGTTTAAAATTTTTGTCTGTCTGTCTGTTTGCCCCGGCTAATCTTTATTGTATTTCTTTTAAATTATTATTATCAATTTTCTAATATTATGTAATTAAATTCAATTTTGAAATCTTTTTATCCCTCTATTTATAAAATAATAATGCATGCAGATATTATTAAAATGTCTTTGTTAAAATTTTTGTAATTTCTGTTGGTAATCTTAATAAATAAATAAATCTTTGAAACGGCTGGATTGACTTTGCCGGGACTTTCACTGGTATATCACTACATAGTAGTTACCGCTATTATCACTACAAGTCGCTTACCGCTGTCTGTCTGTCTCTATGTATGATTAGATCTTTAAAACTACGCAACGGATTTTGATGCGGGTTTTTAATAGATACAGTGATTCAAGAGGAAGGTTTATATGTATTATACACTAGTGAAATCCGCGGCTTTACTCGCGCTAAATCTAGGAACGAGAGAACGAGTGGCTAGTAGCTAGAATAAATGGAGTAATTTAGACTAATTTTATTTTAGAAAAAGACAAACATTAATTTAAAAAAACGTCCCTTATAAGTATAGTATGTATTTATTACATGTATTTAATAAAAAAACTATTTTTTTTAATTCTCAGGCAAATGCGTGATTTTTTTGTTTTTTTTTTATGTAGGTGTACAACTTCGACAGACCCCGAGTGGAAGTGGAAGAACTGAATACAGTCACTAAAGAGGAGTTAGTTGAATTCTTTAAGGTAAATAAATATATAAAATAAATTATTTAATTTATATTTACTGAATCTATACTAATATTATAAAGCTGAAGAGTTTGTTTGTTTGTTTGGTTGGTTGGTTGAACGTGTTAATCTCAGGAACTACTGGTCCGAATTGAAAAATTCTTTTTGTGTTGAATAGTCCGTTGATCTAGGAAGGACATTGGCTATATTACATCACGCTTCGACCAATAGGAGCGAAGCATGAATGAAAAATGTTACAAAAACATGAAGGGCGTGCGTTAGTTCTGCGAGGTACCATACCGTGTCACTCACAAAGAATTTGGTTTCTGGCCTTTAGAACGCGTGCGAAGCGGCGGGAAATGCTAATTGTATTATGTTTTTATTTAAAGTTATATAATAAGTAGTCTATCGACTGGTATCTGATATCCGTAACACAAGCCTCGTAGCTTACCACGGAACTAGATAGCGATGTGTGTTATAATGTCCAAACATATTTTTTTATTTTTTATTTTAGTAAACAAGATTTAAAACAAGTCATCAGAGTGTATAATTTCTTTTATTTTTATTTTAGAAACACATAAGCCCAAATTCGAAGGAAAGGCAGAAGCTATCAATACACGTAGTGTCGACTGCTGAAGGCGGCGCCGGGAAGCAAGACGAGTCTTCGAATAGTAAAAGTGACAAGGAAAAGAAAGTAGAGGTTTGTATCATCATCAGCCCTTCTAACGTCCCACTGCTGGGGGCGGGCCTCCCTCAGTACGAGGGGGATCAGGCCATAGTCCACCGCGCTGGCCTAGTGCGTGTTGGCGGACTGAGCATGTCTCAGACATGCAGATTTCCTCACGATGTTTTCCTTCACCGTAAGATTATAATTAATCATGATAGAAAATGATTCGCACATGAAAATATCAGAGGTGCGAGACCCGGATTTGAACCCGCATCACTCGGTTATCCAAGCGACCGCGTTATCGCTGCTACTACTGTAGTATATTTAGATTGATATAATCTATATTAAAGCGTTAAATTAAACCATTTTTATTACAGCCGATCATTATACAAGATCTCGTGGACTTCAAATCCAGAAGGCGGCTATATCCTCAACCTGCACCGTTCAATAATATACCAAGAAAAGGAGCACATTGTAAACTTTAAAAATTATGACATTACGAATTATGGCATGCCGCCATCTTGTTTTTTTTAATATTTCAGTGTACTATAGAATGAATATGTACAAATAGCAGGTTGTATGAATATAATGATTATAAATTAGCTTTATTTTCGGATTTTTGTTACTTAGGTTGTTGTTAAATAGTCTTAATAAGTTATTTTAAAAACAAAATGGTACCAAAAGTACCTTATAATATTTGGTGAGTTTAATTCTAACTCTTAGTTTTATAGTCTGTAACAATTATATTATAAACCTCTGAGACGTCAAATACCATAGTCTCTCCCGTGACAATGATTGCTGTAAAGCATTCGAAACGTCGGGAACCAAAAATCATAATAAATCCGCTACTAAATGAGAAAAGATAGTTTTATTTATATTCGCCATGTCTAAGAAAGAATATTTAAATATTAAAAATCCAAAAGCGTCACGTTTTGAAGGTGTTCAAAGGAAAATATCGCCATATTAAAACAATATAGATTATAAATGAATTTGTTCATAATAAATAATTTTTGCTAGTAAATACAATTGCAGATTAAACATTTTGGTAAATAATTTAATTTTATACTAACGACTCGCCCTCGCTTCGCTTGGGCTTTTTCCTAGATTTAGCACAGGCAAAGCCGCGGGATCCGCTAGTTATGCATATAAACCTTCCTCTTGAATCACTCTATCTATTAAAAAAAACCGCATCAAAATCCGTTGCGTAGTTTTAAAGATTTAAGTGTACAAAGGGATATAGGGACAGAGAAAGCGACTTTGTTTTATACTATGTAGTGATTATATTTTATTTTAGTTATTAATTCAAATTAATATTTGAACGATGTCATAATATTTTTCGAATGTAAAATCTAAAACTAAATGGAAACTCCATAATTAGTTTTTTTTTGTGTTGTGAGTAATTTAAGTTAAATGTTTTATTTATATTTTTAACCGAATTTAAAAAAGGAGGTTCTTAATTCGTAGATTTTTTTATGTATGTTCGCCGATTACTCGAAAACGCTTAAACCGCTTTGGAAAATTCTTTGTTCAAAGAGTTAACTTTTGAAGGACTCTTTCATTTAAATTTTATCGAAATCGGTGGAGCGGTTTTTGAAAAATCGACTAATATTTAGTTTAAGTTTTTTTTTTTTTTTTTTTATGGTAAAAAGGGGGCAAACGGGCAGGAGGCTCACCTGATGGAAAGTGATCACCTCCGCCCATGGACATCTGCAAGCCAGGCTTGCAGATGCGTTGCCGGCCTTCCAGGAAAGGGAGGGATGGAGGAGGGAGGGAAGTGGGAGGGAGGGGGGAACGAAGGCGGAGGATGAAGGGAAGAGGGAGGGGGGAAAGAGAGTGGGTTAAGTCGGTTATCGTTTTTTTTAAATAATAATCGTGGTTTATTTTTTTATGATTCGCGTAAATCTAAGTATAAATTGAAAGAATAAATATTAATGTATATGTTGATTAATTTGGTCATAGACCTCTTGTGTCTTTAAATTTTTTAATACTTTTAATTTTAAGTCAAGTAAATATTAAAAACATTAAAAGCTTTTCCATTTATGAAATAAATATAGTAATTAAACTGAAAATAAAGGACTAAAATGGACTAAACTAGGCTATACTTCTTTTCTTTCGGACTTGGGAAAGAGACAACGTACTGGAATTATCGGTCTGTCTCTCTCTTTTCTGGTTAAAGCTAAAACTGTTAAGGAATACAATAAAAGCGATATAATATGAAATTGTTGAATGTTAGAACGAGAGGTACTTTTGACACGATCTGTCTTGCTCACTCATATATTGGTACTTGAATAAATTGAACAAAAATTGACTCTAAATACAGCGCAATATTTATTTTGTGTATTTTTAAATCTCTTAAAATGTTATGAAAAAAATCTAAGAATGCTAGAAAGAGAAAAAGTAGTAAATCTCTCTCACTAACACATTAGCTAATCTATGAATTAGGTACACGTTTTTAAATTTAAAATGCCGCACAATTTGTGAACAATAACGAATTGAAATAAAATTTTGCCGATGAAAAGACGTTATGTATTTTACTGTAAATTTATTTAATAAAAATATCGTTTGGAGTTTGCTTGTTTTATTATATTTTTTATGTTCCCAACATTGACTCACAGCGCCATCTAGTTCCGTGGTAAGCTCGCTGCTCGAACTGGCTTCACTGTTGATGATTGTGTTACGGATACTAGATAGTTGATACACATAAAGAACTTTAAATACATGAATTATGAGAACAGAAAACCCATGACTGTAGTACAAACATTCGTGCTGATCAAATATTTGTCCTCAGCAAATCTCGAACCCGCGACCGCTGGCATCTCAAGTAGAGTCACTACAAACTGAGCCAAACGTTGTCGTATTTCTAAATATTAGAAATCATTTTGAATACTTAGAGTTAGAACCCTAACGAGACTCGCACGAAAAACTAAAAAAAACTCACCTTGAAGAATTCAAAGATTCAAGATCAAATCAAATCAAAATATTTTATTCAGCATAAAAATTGTTACAATTTCTTACTGAACGTCATGAGTCTACCACCAGTTCGGAAAGAAGGAACCTCTGTCCTGAGAAGAACTGGCGAAAGAAACTCAGCGGGACTAATATTTCTTTTTATCTTAATCTCATTCTTTTTTTTTTAATTAAATTGGCCTGGCGGCGATCACATCATTCCCAAGGCGTACTGTCTTCTAAAAAATCGTTAATCGAATAATAGCCTTTAGTACACAAGCGACATAGAAAGAATGAACCAAGCTGGTGCAGGTGACCCTATAAATGCATTGAAACGATTTCTTCAAAATCGGTCTAGCCGTTTTGGAAGAGAATTACAAGACAAAGCTATTTCTATTGTCAATTTCACTCAAATCCAGTTAAGAAGTTACAACATTCCCTAGTCCCTAGGTAATTTTCATTAGGGTTTCGTAACATAAATGCGCAAACCAAAATCTTTTTAACTTATCCGTTTAATTAGGGTTCTGTAACCATAAAATTGGAACAGCTATCCTAGATGATGTCCTCCTGACCGACTCCGGCCACGGCGGTCAATCTCATTGAGACTAGCTATCTGCGCGGGAGATATTATAGTGAAGACACAAGTGCACTCTCTCTTCCTTATCACTCTCATACTCCGGTGGGACGACTGTTCGACACGACCAGTGAGAGTTAAGGCTCAGGACCGACTGCTTTACGTGCTCTCTGAGACACGGGAGTGACACACCGCCAACTTCCCAACTCCGGGCTATTTCTAAGGCTTACGAAACAGAAAGACTATAACTAAACTTGGCCCGCCCCGGGACTTTAACCTAGGACCTCTAGGTGTGCGACCGTACATGCTAGCCACTACACCACCGAGGCAGTTAGCTATCCTAGAGACTAGAGAATACTGAAAAAATATAAACATAAGTACATAAACATAAGTGGCTCTTCCAGAAAAATTTTGTCTAAATGAATTGTGCAGCAGAATTTGGGATATTTTTTATTATATGTATATTTATTAAACTCTTTATTGTACACTAATAATACAATACAAAGAATAGAGCGATATTAGCTCCAAATGCCCTTCCTTTTTGTGATGGCCACATCAGACGTCACCTTATGATCATAGCATCGAACTTGCACTGTCTGTAGGACATTAAGTACTTACTATAAGATAAAATTCTGAAGAAAAAAATAGTATAGAAAAAACAAAGTATGATGATTAATTTTCTTTTTGGTTGTTCATTGCGATAACATTATATTATGTTTATTATTATATTATTTATTAATAACAAGTAAATTGTGATGGTTTTTCTTTTTTAATATAAAAAAATTGGCAGCGGTGGGATTCGAACCCACGCCTCCGAAGAGACTGGTGCCTTAAACCAGCGCCTTAGACCGCTCGGCCACGCTACCACTGAATCTACAGGATAAAATATTCTATTGGATTATTACATTAAAAATTTCGTCTACGGAATAGTCAATAGAGCATTAATAGATTCGTTATAACTTAAAGAGCCTATTACACTACACAGTATTAAGACAGTCTTATTAGAACTCTCTTAAATTGTAATAAGACAACCTCGCTATTACACCGCGCCGCCTGAAATGCCCCATGCAAACTCATTTACAAGGCGTACTTAGCCGGCGACGTTGTTGGCTATCACGGGATCTGTCATGGGAAGACACTCGGACAGACTAACTTGCTTACTTTTATTACTACACTACGCTAAATCTTAGTAAGACTAGTTAGTGTCTTGATACTGAGTAGTGTAATAAGCTTTTTCATTTGGCGACGACACGTTTGGCTTAGTGTGTAGTGACAATACTTTCTGTGTCAGCGGTCGTGGGTTCATAGTCCATTTACTTATTTTTATTCGAGAATGTGGACAAAAATACACTAATTATAAATATGCCTCTTAAAGAAATCTTAAATGCATTTCTATGAGAGAGAAAATAAAGCATGTTGAAGCTTTTTACACTCCCACTGCTGGTTGCCAAGTGCGAGTTAGCGGACTGCACATGTCTTTCCATAACTTATTTAGTTTTTTAGACATGTAAGTTCACTCTGATATTTTAGTGGAACGACTTCTTGCCACGACCAGTGAGAGTTAAGGCGCAAGACCAAAGGCTTTACGTGATCTTCGAGGCACAGGCGAAACATCATCAACTTCCCAACTCTTGGCTGTTACTAAGGATTACTAAACCTGGGCCTATAATACAATAAGTGATTTGTATGATAAATTCTTTCTACCAAATTTAAAGGTTGTAACACACAAAATGAAGAACTTTCATACAAACTTACAAGAGCCCTTTAAACTTAATCCGGCTCTGTCGCAAAATACGTTCATAGCGAACGTCTACTAGCTGTAAACTTTAGCCAAATTTCGTATACATCAAGATGTTTTCGATATTTCGTAATGAGTGACCTTTCTTTTTTATATTTTAGATAAGACAGCTAAACTTGGCCTGACCTGGGACTCGAACCCTATACCTCCGGATGTGCAGCCGTACTTGCTACCCAATACACCATCGAGGCAGTTATTATTACATAAAGATACTCCATAGCATACCATAATATATTTTCCATTAAAAATTTAAAACGCTTTTAACACCATGAATTTCGAAGCACATAAATAAGCACAATACGTTTTATGGCCGCGATAAATATAAGCAAAATGGCGGTCACACGTCAACTGTCAGATGCAGTTCCCGCGTTTCCGCCATATTGGATATAGTGAGAATGGTGAATGGTCGTAAATATACAGCTTTAAATGTGTGGGAAATATTTTTGAGTATATTTTTTTTATAAATTATATAATAAATATATTAAATTGGAAATAAAAAATGTATAAGTAAGTGTAACGACACGTTTGTCTCAATTGGTGAGGATGGTGAGTTGGCTCAGCTCAGACCCTGCTTTCTGCGCCAGCGGTCGCGGGTTCGACTCCCGCTGGGGGCATTAATTTGTTGAGCACGAATGTTTGTACTCTAGTCATGGATGTTTATATTTATTACATGTATGAATTTAAAATTGATATATATGTGTAGTATTTCAACTATCTGGTATCCGTAACACAAGCCTTGTACCTTACTATGAAACTAGATGGCGCTGTTAGGATAATGTATAGGTAGTTTATTCGCTTTATAGATTAACGGAATTTTATGAATCAAATTAAAAATCAAAATCTTTTAGTTCCAAAAAGTTGTAGTATCGTCAATTTAATTTAGAGTAAAGCTTTTTTGTCTTTAAACAATTAAAAAGTAAATAAATCGAATATAATATTATTTTAGTGTATTTAAAATGAAAATTTTATGGTTGCTTCATTTATTAATAAATAATACCTATTAGTTTTTTTTAAATATGAACTTTTGGTAGAGTTTCACTTAAATACTTTCCTTTTAACATATATTTAGCCACAGGATTTGAACCTGTTACCACTATTAGAAGTTAGAACATCACGAAAGATAAACCCTACTTTATTATTAAGCAAACATTCACTTTATATGAAAATTGAGATCAGGATAAAATATTCAGACATTTGAATAATGCGTTGTGCTCTCGACGTTGAGTGATAGTGATGTACCCACGAAAAAATCGAATGCCTAAATAATATACTATTTGGTTCCGAGGGTTTGCTTGCGTTTCACATTAATCCTGTCTTTATTATCTTTAGAGATTATTTTTGACTGATTTTAAAAAAGTTTACAAGTTTGATGTTCGTTAATAATTAGTGTGTTGCAAATTATAAAAAAATATGTACGTTTTTTTTAATGTTATTTGGGTACTTCAAGAAAAATAAACCATCCTTAAACGTGTAAAATTGATTTATATACTTATAACCTAAACAAACTTACTTTATGTACCTTATTGTCTCCAGTAGCAAATATTAAAGAAATTTTGTTTAAAACTACTTTAAGCACTCAGCTTCGCTCGCGTCTTAATTGGGGATATATACCTACCTAGAATACGATATACATCCTTGCCAAATTGTATTGAAATCTGTTCAATGATTTAAGCATGAAAAGTAACAGACAGAATTACTTTCACATTTATATTATTAGTAAATGGATATGGATTACGATTTACGACAACGTATAGACTCCTATAATCTATTCTTAACAGATGTCTCATATTAAATTCCTGCCAGATCTAACTCAAGTAGTTTTTGTGATTTCTAGTTCAATCAATGAGTGTAATAATCGACTTTTTGCTTTTTTATATTTACTAGTAAGTATTTCACGATTGGGCTGTCTTTGAGTCTTCAGCCCTTTTAATCGTCTTCATGGGCACGGGCCCCCCTTAGAATGAGGGGGGTCAGGATCAGGCCCTGGCCATAGTCCACTGTGCTGGCCTAGTGCGAGTTGGTGGACTTCACATGTCTTACGAAAACTTGTTACGTTTTCTCAGTAAGACAAGTGGTAATCATGATAGAAATGATTCGCACATGAAAATATCAGAGGTGCGAGACCCGGATTCGAACCCGCTTCACTCGGTTATCCAAGCGAGCGCGTTACCGCTGGGCTACTACTATATCATATTTTCTGAGAAATCTTATGAAAATAGTCATTTTATTCGATACAGAGATCGAATGTATAGTTTTTAGAATTTTTGGTCATTTCAGGTTACCCGAGTCCGGATTACCTACATATTATTACTATAATATTCTTTATTGCACAATAAAGTTACATAAGAAATATTATTATGATACTACTATTTGCCGTGGAAAAATATTAGGTCCATATCTAATCTACTTTTAAAGAAAGAAAACAATTAAAGAAAGAAAAGAAAACCCTATGAAAGTCTATAGAGATTACACCTTTCCATAAATTATGTAATTTATACCTTTTATTTCATACTAAGTAGTTCTAGTTTTTCGCAGTTCGCACAAATTGCCACTGTTGTGCAGACCGCTAACCAAGTTCTTATATTTTACACTATCATATCCCGCGGATTCGCACGCGTTCTAAAGACCGGAAACCAAATTCTTTCTGAGTCGCGCGGTATGGTACCTCGCAGAACTAACGCCCGTCGTTCCTGTTTTTTGCAACATTTTTAATTAATGCTCCGCTCCTATTGGTCACAGCGTGATGTAATATAGCCTTCCTCGATAAACGGACTATCCGACACAAAAAGAATTTTTCAATTCGGACCAGTATATATGTACTAAAATCTTCACCAAAACACGCATCCTATGAAATAAGTTCCTAGTCCGTTCCATTATCCATATCCGTAACGTTTTCGGTCCCGGGTCTATCCGTTTTGTAGTTTTTGCAGTTAGAGCAAACAAGAAAACGTCTCACTTTTCTCATTTATTTATATTAGTACTAGCTCGAGCAAAGCCACGGGTTCCGCTAATGATAGAGATACATAATATAAATCTTCCTTGAATCACTCTATCTATTAAGAAACCGCATCAAAATCCGTCGCGTAGTTTTAAAGATCTAAGCATACATTGGGACAGACAGACAGCGGGAAGCGACTTTGTTTTATACTATCTACTCCAGTAATGATAAATAAATATTAACGGTAATAAAATACGTATAGAAGAAAATAGGTAATAAATTTTATTACTGACAATACTGTAGAATTAAACTTATCAAAAGCATTATAATAACCCCCGGAAACATTTCCCAAGCACAGGAGTCGAACTCCAAACCCGTTTGTGTCAATCAGCCGTGGCTGTGTGAGTGAAGGCGAATGAAAGGAGTGTTCATGTGTGCGTAATACAGGTATCAGGCTAGTGTTGGTGTTGTGGAAATTTACCCGGAATTTAGGGTAAACTTGTATATTCTTTTTATAAGTTAGCAAGTTTATTAATAAGTTTTTGATCATTTTTATATATGAATATATTAAATATAAAAACAGTATTATAATTTACATTACATATACATTTTTAAGAATCAAAATAAATAAATAATAAAATTATGTACAGAAATGACAAAAATGAGAATGGTAGGAACAAAAGTGATATGAACTCTACGGTGTTTAATATAAAAACTATTAAATCTATGATTTTAAATGTGAAACTAAATTATCTGCAAATATGTATCGATAAATATTTATGTGCTGTTATTTTCAATAAATAGAAAACGCCTTTCGTTTAATACAAGATTCTGATAAAATGTAATAAATAAATGCTTACTTATTATAAAACTGAATTTAAATTAAAAATGCATTTATAATTGTCAATTTTTTATTTAAACTAGATTAAAACATAAAAATTAAAAATAACGTTTACATATTAAAAAAAACATATATTAACAAAACATAACATAAATATATCTGGTTACACGTACAAAAAATACAATATAACAGTAAATAGCACAAAATTATCAAAGCGTATTATTTAAATACACAACCCTCTTCACCAAAATCAGTTGAATTAGAACAGGGAACTTTTCAAACACGGTGTGGCAACATAAAGCCCCCAAAGCTGCAAAACAAAATTCCTGCCTCAGTACGCGTTCAACCACCGGTAGTGTCTAACGTGTGGTTAAAACTGAAAATATATACGTAGTGACTGTGTGTGGCTGTGCAATTTTGATCAATCTGAGATTATTTATATTATATTTTGAAAAGGGTAAGTTTATAAAACAATATATAAATAATAATCAAATATTTCGTTTGTTCGTGTATCGATTTGTATCAATTCGAGAGCTTTTAAAAGCTCGTAGTAACTTTACACGGTGTTGCTTTTATCAATTGAAATATAATTTAGTACTAATTTTAATCGTTCAAGTTTGTATGATACAGACGGATATTTTAATATTATATATAACTAAGCTTTTTTTGTATTACCAAATTTATATTCGAGTGTAAAATCGTGACTGAATCATTTAGTAATAACTTAGAGTTTAATAAAAAAACTTGTAGCATTCCACGTTATTGATTTAATAATTGAAGTAATTTAGATCGTACGAGTGTGTGGTTAGATTAAGCACATATCAAAGCTTTTGCATAGATCGGGATTCGAATCTGCTACTTTTGTTATAGATAAGAAAATCTGTTCGGTTGTGACTTTTATCTCTGAAACTTGTAATATAGTGAATGTTTTTACAAGTAAAAGCAATACTTGAGTAAAATGGTATATTTCATCGATGTATTTCTAGTAAATTCCCTGGTGATAAGTAGTTTAATATATTGAATTTACTTTTGCGCTATTGATTTTGTAATATAAATCTGGTTAGAAAATGTTTAGTTACTACTTACTAGCGATTTGTCTTGGCTTTACTCAGATTCCTAGGTTCATTTTAATTTTTGGACGGAACTTTCAGCATTTTCAGCTTTCAGCGAACAAGTAGTTTAAGTCGCTCCATATAACATCACCGTTCTATCATTCATCACATATAAAGTTCAGTGAATTCCTTCGGAACAGACAGAGTGACAGACCAAATTTAAAAATTGTGTTATTCTTATAAGTATCATGTGTATTTAGTAAAAAGCTCTTACTTTAATATAAAAAATAAACTCATCAATTATATCTATACGTTAGCGACTCACCCTCGCTTCATCCGGGTTTGTTAATATTTCAGGATATTCATTTCGGATAAAATTTTTATAAACATTGAATGATTTTTTCATTTATAATGTTAAATATTCGCGTAAACCTAAGAAAGTATTATAACATTGAATGTCTTATTTATTTAATCAAAAGCCTAAAATAAATTTCAAGCTTCTACATTCATCTCCTATTTCAATCCCTTACAGCTCTTTTTTCGCCTTGAAAAGTAGCCTATGTCCTTTCTCAGGCTCTAAATTATCTTTTTTCCAAATCAATCATTTTAATCGGTTCAGTAGTTTTGGCGTGAAAGTGTAACAAACAGACAAGAGTTACTTACGCATTTATAATATTAGTAAGTTATCTACAGTAAAGTACTAGCATAATATTACTACTAATATTACTCCAGATCCTAATCTATCTACCTACTAAATTTCATCCAAATAAGACCAGCCAAGTCAAAAACGACTTTGCTTTATACTATGTAGTAAAATTCTAACTTAGTCGAATTTGTATATTGATTATTATTTTGAAAATATTATTAAAATAGTCATATTATCGACGCAGAGGCAGAATCTGTAGTAGAATATTTATTTGTCTGTGTGTCACCGCATCACGAGAAAACTGCTGGGCAGATATTGATGATATTTGGTATCATATAAAGCTGGTTATCCCGGTCAATATATAGAATACATTTTACTCTGAGAAAATATGTCATTTCTGAAAAAAATATAACTAACTGATTAAACGTATTATGGGACGAACTGAGCAGTGTTTCCCAAACATTGTTTTGCCATGGCCCGGTAATTTTTATCCTTCGTGACCGACTTAATATTTTAAACCCAAGCTAATACACATTTATTAATACTAAAAATGGTTCATTAATACACGACGATGCGTTGATCGATAGTAGCTTTTATTTTTTAAAACAAGGCGGGATGGTCGCAACCCGGCAAATGGGAAACACTAGACTAGAGGACAGACAAGTTTTCAAATTAAAGCAAAATATTGGCGCGTACAAACTTACCAACCTACTTAAGCTTTATATATTAGTATAGTCGGATTTAAACCAGTACAATGTAAATACAAAAGTAAACAGTCGTTTGTTACGTGTCAGCAATTTGTCACAAGACGAAACATAATATATTGTATCACTGTCGGTTTGTTTGTCACGATTTCAGAATTAACAGTTTAAATTTTTGGCTGAGAATATCACATTCATGTCAAAAGAAATGCCAAAAATTAAAATAGAAAATTGTCTTGAGTTTTAATCATTTTGAATATTTTATGTGTACTACATATTATACAACAAAGTCCTCTGTCGCGTCTGTCTGTCTGTTCGCGATAAACTCAAAAATTATTGCACTGATTTTCATGATGTTTTCATCAATGGATAGAGTGGTTCTCGAGGAAGGTTTTAGTATATTTATCAAGTTTTTGTATACATATTCTACACGGAACCCGCGGCTTCGCTCGGGCTTAATTATTGGGCATTTATTAATTGAATAAGTAAGTACCGCATTGATCTAAGGTACCCTAAGTTCGGCCCTAGAATTAAATTTAGATCTTCGCTAAATTCTATCAAAATCGAAACGAAAATGTTCAGCGGTAACCGTGACTTACTCCTATTGACTCCTACTAAATCCTTTTTGAGGGTGGAATGGCAGACCACTCGTAAGGATGGAAAAAATATTTTAACCGACTTCCAAAAAACAGGTGCTATTTTTATGCGCCATACGATTTAAATATACGATAAGTTTTTTGAGTTACAGAGAGACACTCGACAATATTTCCTTCAATACGGTTAATTTTAAAGCATTCAGTAAGTCCGCCCGCATACTCGAGACTCGAGGCTTTGTTTTATTTAACACCCCTTGACAGATTGTTCGGAATAGGCACGTGTTAGAGATCGCAGGTTCTTGAAGTACCATTTAAGTTTAGGGCTAAATTTTCTGAAAATCATTTGTAGTAAATATTTTGGTATCAATATTTTATACTTCATGTTTTTTTAAACTATTTTAAAACTAGGTGGTTTTTGAATTTATGGATGAACCTAGTCTAGACGTTAAGTTTTAATGCTATATGCCAACAGTTACTCCCATAAAAATCGGTCTAGCCATTTGGAAGATTTGCCGAAACAGGAGGACAGACATAAATTTTAAATAGTATTTTCTTATAAGTATCTGATTTCATATCTCGACGACACGTTTGGCTCAGTTGGTAGTGGCCCTACTTTCTGCGCCAGCGGTCGCGGGTTCGAGTTCCGCTGGGAGCATTCACATGTTGAAGACGAATGTTTGTACTCCACTCATAGGTGTTTATATTGATAATATTTATGTATTTAACATTTATATATGTGTAGTATATCAACTATCTGGTATCCGTAACACAAGCCTCGTTGCTTACCACGGAACTAGATGGTGCTGTTGTAATATTGTCGTAATATATATATTTTATATATTATATGTATATATTATAAACTATGATTTCAACATTAAAAACAGACACTATTTTTTTTTGTATAGACTATTTTTTACTTTTCCATGCAATTAATAGAAACCCAACAAAGTGTATAGAAAATGTTAAACGGTGTATATAATACTTAATGGGATTATTTCATTTTTGTATAATTTAATTACGTGAAGGAAGTTTTACTTTCTTATGTAGGTACAAAAGACCGGAAACTAAGTTCTTAGATTTTATATTATAACTGGAGAATACGTTTTAATGAGTATAGATTTCTCAGATATTATAAATATTGACTGTTGCTTCCCAATACGTGTTCGAAAATGTTATGTATGTTCAAAAAATATACACGAATTTCCCAAGAATTGCGACATGCATAGCATTAATACTAGGAGCAAACATAAACTTGTAATGCCTGTGACTCGCTTACGCCGAGTCAGTAACTCTTTTCATGGACAATGTATACGTCTATACAACAGGATCCCAGAAAACGTTCAAAAAGCTTCTATTGCCAAATTTAAAAAAAATTGTGAAGGAACGTTTGTGTACTAAAGGCTATTATTCGATTAACGATTTTTTAGAAGACAGTACGCCTTGGGAATGATGTGATCGCCGCCAGGCTATTTCAACATATAGAATTATTGTTAATTTACAATTTAATTTAAAAAAAAAGAATGAGATTAAGATAAAAAAATATTAGTCCCGCTGAGTTTCTTTCGCCAGTTCTTCTCAGGACAGAGGTTTCTTCTTTCCGAACTGGTGGTAGACTCATGACGTTCAGTAAGAAATTGTAACAATTTTTATGCTGAATAAAATATTTTGATTTGATTTGATTAGATATTTTCCGGCAGTAAAAAGTGTTCTAACTAACTAACTAACTCTACATAAAGTGTTCCGGGTAACCAGCTATCATCACACCAAATTTAATCAAAATCTATCCAGTGGTTGTGGACAGACAGACAAAAAATCAACAAACTTCTGTATTGTTAATAATGATTATTTCAATAAGATTTTCTTAAACATTATATGTAGGAGTTACTCGTCTTAATAGCTTCTAGTAAAATAATATCCCTCGGGAGTACTCGATGTAACGGGATCGTAACGATTCTAACTAAGGAATACCTAATATTGATAGAATGAAGCCAAAATTTTAAAATAATATGTACCTAATGTTAGGCAGCCAAGTGGTAAAGCGCTCGCTTGAAAGCTGAGTAAAGCGATGATACTAAATTGCACCAAAAATCTGTTTTGTAGTTTTCTCGTGATGCAGTCACAGACTGACAGACAAAGACTCTAAAAAACTATAGATAGATTCGGCTTCTGTAGTAATAATAACTATTTCAATACGATTAAAAAAATATGTACAGATTTTGTTAAGTGGTAGTGCCATGCTTGTTACCTTCGGGTAGCAACCGAATGGGCCGGCACGCCCCGTATAGTTCATTAGTACCACTCTCTCACAGAAGACCGGCGTGAAGTGGCAGCAATGCTGTCGCGTTTCGTCCGGTGAGTGACCCACTCTCCTTCCCCCCTCCCTCTTCCCTTCATCCTCCGACTTCGTTCCCCCTCCCTCCTCCATCCCTCCCTTTCCTGAAAGGCCAGCAACGCATCTGCAAGCCTGGCTTGCAGATTTCCATGGGCGGAGGTGATCACTTCCCATCAGATGAGCCTCCTGCCCGTTTGCCCCCTTTTTACCATAAAAAAAAAATCGTCTGAATTATATTTTTATTATAATTATGTGTAGAATGTAATTAATATATTCTAGTATTTCATATAATAGACGTTTTTTATACTTATTGTTCGTCAAATAAAAGACTATAACCAATTAGGACTCATTAGTACTGAACAAACAAACCGACGCATCACGATAGATAAATATGTATACAATAGTGATGTTAATGTTAAGAACAATATCGATAAGACTAATTGAAATAAGATTATTTAAATCAGTTTTTTATCGATGTTACTCGTATTCTTTTTTTTATTTAAAAGCAATATAATTTGCACAGCTGTGGGTTTCCCACAGTGGGACGGCAGTTTATTTATTCGTCCTCGTTTATTGTAACTAGTTAGTGCTTATCAATGGTCAAAATTCGACTACATCTAATAACTATTAAACTAAATAAAGAAAATGTAATAACTATTAAAATAAATAAAGAAAAATTGGTTGACAAATTAGAGTTTTGTAATAGTACCTACTTTACTATTTTATTTTGCCAAATTGTGCAATAATTTGAAAGAAAACAGAAAAATTGGCGATAATATCAATTCTTAAAACCAAAAACCTAAAACGGGAATGAAGCTTAACTTACTACAGTAAAGATGTTGCGAACTCGATACTGTTTCGAAGGCGGAATACATACACGTAGAACGTAATTAGAAAATCTTAATATCGATAAATTTTAATGAAGCCCATCACTAGGCAAATAGCCACTGTCGCTGCAACGCAAAGATAACCCGCACAAATAGTGATGTGCATCCAATCTGCATAAATTATCGATTAGCTGTACAAATACCGATAAAGCATAAATTGCTTTAGAAGGATATTTCGCTTCAATATTAAATGTATGAAGGGTTCCGCGTAAATATGTATTTAATAATTAATCATAAAAAAAGTTTAGTGAAGTAGCTATACATCTCTATCGTTGAACTTCTTTTCTATAATAAATAATGATTTTTCATGAAAGTTGCGTTAAATAACTAGAAAAAAAGTTATGGTGACGGCAGTGATAGCTCTGTGGTAACGGCCTAGCTTGGAAAACCGAGTGAAATGGGTTCAAATCCGGATCTCGCACCTCTGACATTTTTCAGTATGTTCACCACTTTTGTTTCGGATCTGCATGTATAGAAAATTTTCGAAAGACAATTTTCTTGTGAAATCTGGCAATCCGCACTTTTGCCTGTGCCCACTGCCCAACACTGGGACTTCGAAAAAATACCACATACAAGATAAATGTTAGAAACTCTGTGACTCTTTGTTACATCTTTACACTTAAACAACATAAAATGTTTCTGTATAATCTGAACTAGCTATTCCCGCGGCTTCACACGTGTTCTAAAGACCGGAAACCAAATTCTTTCTGAATCGCGCGGAATGGTACTTCGCAGAAATAACGCCCGTCCTTCCCGTTCTTGCAACATTTTTCGTTGATGCATCGCTTGTAGTCGTCGTAGCGTGATGTAACATAGCCTATAGTCTTTCTCGATAAACGAACTATCCAACACAAAATAATTTTTCAATTTGGACCAGTAGTTTCTAAGATAGCGCGTTCAACCAACCAAACAAACAAACAAACTCTTCAGCTTTATAATATTAGTATAGATTTAAAACAAATGATTTTACTGGAAATAGAGATATTTAGAGGTTCACACCCACCATGCCACAGAACAGAGTGTGTGGGCAAAACTAGTGTAGCTTCTATAGTGTATATGCGAAAGTTTGTTTGTCGATTCTTTTACGCAGCGATGGAACGACGTAATTTTATATGGGCTTTATGTTCTCGTATTAAATTTTTAATTGAATATAAGCTTTTAATACGTTTTCGATCGGTTGAAATTTTTACATAATATAAAAAGATAGTGCTAGCTCAGTGGTAACGCACGCTTGAAAAAGCGAATGAAGAGGGTTCATATCCCGGGTAGCACAAATATACACTATATTTACAAATAAAATTGGAGTGTCTGTTTTTAATTTCAAATAAACAGCTTTTGGCAGTGCTAGCTAGCGATAACGCGCTCGCTTGGACGTCCTTCTTTGATATTTTCATCTGTGAATCATTTCCAACATGATTACTATTTCTCTTGTAGGAAAACATCGTGAGGAAATCTGCTTGTCTGACAAAATCTAGTAAGGTTTCGAAAGACGAGTGTCCGCCAACCCGCAACCAGCGTGGTGGACTATGCCCTGATTCTCCTCGTATTGAAGGAAGGTCCTGGCCCAGCAGTGGCACGTTAAAAATAGGCATAAAAAACTAGCGACTAAACCTTGCTGCGCTTAAATATGTACTTGTCTAACAATAGCCTATGACCACTATATACTCATAGTAAAAAACGCTTACATTGATATTACAAACAGACGCTTCAATTTTATTTATCTACTAGCTGACCCGTGCCCACTTCGTTGGGCATAATGTTAATAATTCTTTTTTAGTACAGAGTGTTTAAATAATTTAAATTATTTTATTAATATTAAAAATTAAAAATTAAATTATCTATACTAATATTAAAAAAACTACTTTTTGTAACTTAAATATAAAAGTTACACATAATATGCTGTCGTTGACTTTTTTGTAGGCATTTTCAAGCTCCACATCTTTTCTCTAGAACTCAAAAATATATCTTTCATAGTTAAGGCAGCGTTCGTAAGAAACGCTTTCATTCGACCGTTTTTTCTCCGATTCACTTTACAAAACGGACTACCACGTAAAAGCCTTTTTATTTTTCGGTTTTTTATATAGCCTATGACACTCAGCAATATTGTAGCTTTCTATTGGTGAAAGAATTTTTAAAATCGGTTCAGTAGATCCCGAGATTACCCCTTACAATTTAACAAACAAACAAACTTTACCTCTTTATAATATTAGTATAGAAGTATAGATATAGATGGTACAAGTTTATTTCCCATCATCTGCATCTCCATACATTTTCCTGCTGTCGTAAAGTAAATGTGAAGATAAAAACCGTATTATTTATACTACAAGAACCAAGACGACAAACGTCTAGACAGGAAATAACGTTTATGTTCATTTTCTTCTACGAAATACGAAAATTTTGCATCTCTAATACAAAAAATATATATGTGGTACATGCTTAGTTATTAAATTTAGTGAATGCGCTCGGCTTTGGTTGTGTTTTGTGTTTAATATAGCCCTGGTTGTTACAACGCAGTAAAAAGTATCCTATATATTGACCCTGATAACTTTCATCATACCAAATTTCAATGAAAAATCAATCAAATCAAAATATTCTTTATTCAAATAGACTTTTACAAGCTCTTTTGAATCGTCATTTTTACATTAATAAAATTAAATGTCAGTCTGTAAGTCTGTGAGTAAACTACCACCGGCTCGGAAAGCTGTTCTGCTGAGAAGAACCGGCGAGAAACTCAACAGTTGCTCTTTTCAAAAAAAAATTATTTGGTAACAATATTGTATTACAATTTATCTATTTATCCTACGTGAGACACAACCAGTCACTAATCCCACACATTTACATCTACTAGGTATTCCGTGATGGTGTAATAAGCCTTATTCAGTAGCGTATTTTTAATTTTAGAGTTAAATTGCTTCAAAGGCAAGCTCAGTATTGACTGTGGAATTTTATTACACACAATAATTCCAATGAAGCACTTGGAGGACAAATAGAAAAACAAACGATAGTGGTAGCCCAATGGTAACGCGCTCGCTTGAATAACAGAGTGATGCGAGTTCAAGTCCGGGTAACAACTCTGATATTTTCATGTGTGAATCATTCCATCATGATTACCACTTGTCTTACGGTGAAGGAAAACATCGTGAAGAAACTTGCATGTCTGAAAAAACCTAGCAAGTTTTCGAAAGAGAAAGATAAATTTAATGTGTCAAATATTAAAAATGTCCAAAAAGCATTCCAAGCCAGAATATTTCACTAGTTTTATCACATACCTACATATAGATATTTCTCTAACATACATATATACCTATTTATGATTTGATAAAACCGTGGGAGTGTAAATACACACGTTTGAGTGATAACATATCACCTTTTATTATGTATAGATTTGATTATTTTTCTGTGCTAGCGGTCTCGGGTTCGAGTCCCGCTGGGAGCATTCTTTTGTGTAATGAGCGAGCACGAACTCCAGTAATGGATGTTTATTGTTTATATTTATAATATGTATATATTTAAAGTTAATATATGTGTAGTTATCAACTATCTGGTCTCCATAACACAAGCCTCGTAGATTACCATAGAACTAAATGGTGCTCTATTTGAATGTCCCAACATATTTATTCACTTGAAAGTATCCTACGTACCTACCAGTGTAACCTGTACAGTGCATATAATATTTATGTGTACTAAATAATAAATTTCATCCAAATCAGTTTAGCCGTTTCAACGTGAAACAGTAACAAAAATACAAGCTTTCTGTAGTCCGAACATTTTTTTTTATTCTTAATTTTTTTACGGACAGCCTAACAACATACACCTACGCTCTAGTTAAATACCCTATTTTTCAATGTCGGTTAAAATAAATCCTATTAAACCATCATTATTGTAATATAAAGCAGTTATTTAAACTTTACGGCTAAATTTAAAGAGCAATGGAGAAAAATTCTCCCAACGGACGGACGAAAATGTTTTTTATATGTAAATTATTTTAAACGATAGCTATAAAGAAGAGCAATGAACTAGCATACGTACAAACTGTCGATTTTGTAGTAGAGTAGGTGTAGTAGTTACAATAATGCATTTGACGACACGTTTGGCTCAGTTTGTTGTGATCCTATTTGCTGCGCCAGTCGTTGCTGGTTCGAGTCCCGCTGGAGGCATTCATTTGTTGAGCACGAATGTTTGTACTCCAGTCATGGGTGTTTATATTCATAATACGTATGGATTTAAAGTTATCAACTATTTCATGGCCGTAACACAAGCCTAGAAGCTTACCACGGAGTTAGATAGTGATGTGTGCAATAATGTCCCAACATATTTATTATTTATACGAAAGTCCCTGATTCCAAATATAGGAGCGGAGCATCAATGAAAAATGTTGGAAAAACGGGACAAGCTGGTGTTAGTTCTGCAATGTGTCATACCGCGCGACTCAGAAAGAATTGTGGTTTCTGATCTTTAGAACGCGTGCGAAGCCGCGGGAAAAGCTAGTTTAATATAAACAGACATTACTGGAGTACAAATATGTGTGCTATCACACAAATTGATGTCCCAGCAGGACACGAACTCGTGACCGCCGGCACAGCAAACAAGTTTTTTTAAAGTCAATTTGAATAAAGTATATTTTGATTTGATAATAAAACTGCAAAAAACAATTTAAAAAATAGATGATTGTACGATTTAATAAGTTTTTCTTAATTTATTTAATTTCTAGGTCAATAATTTGTAAATGGATATTTTGTTATGTAATTTAACACCAACCGCCTACAGAGCTCGTGACAGCTTTAATACAGTCCTAAATTTTAATATACGTCTAATCTATACATCTATCTTTCATAGTAATACTAAATCATACTAATATTAATATTTTTAACGGAATCGAATCTTTAAATCAAAAATTAAATATTTTTCGGAAATCGTATTGAAATAGTCATTATTACCGATACAGATGCCGAGTGATAGATTTAAAGTTTTTGTATGTCTGTCTGGTTAGGAACGCATCATGAGAAAACTACTGGACAGATTTTGATGATGATTGATATAATATTTAGTTCAGGTTCATCAGCTCAAATGACTTTACTGCGGAAAAATCTAATCTTTAGATTTATACCCAGCGGAAATCGAACTCGCGACCGCTGGCATGTTAACAGTAACACAGTAAGCGTAATTACAAACTGAGTTAAACGTGTCAAATACACAGCTTTAAAAAAAAATCCTAAATGTTGCCAATCATTACCCACGCAAACCTATGATTTTCTTTCTAATATAGGCATTAGGCTGCCTGGAAGCGATCAATTTTAGTGATACGCCCGCCCTTACACTGTACACATTGTACCCTACTGTTATGTAGAATTTATGCATTTTTTACGTTGTAATTTTTTAACCAATATTTTACCAGTAGTCAAATCTTACACTCCCTACTTCCGTTTATTAAGATAAAAGGTTGCGCGGTCACTCACCAAAAAGATGGGCCAATCAAGTGAAAGACTAGTCGTCCTTTAATTTCTATATGGTTGAAAAGATGCGCTGGACAGAAAACTATGGAGGCTGATCCAGATGCAACCTTGATGACCCTAAGACAAGAAGGACCTGTTTACCTGCTTTTGTTGAAATCAAATATTTACTCACAAAAATACAAAGTCATAAGAACTAAAGTTATATTTCATTAAAAAAACAAAATAATAATCTACCTGACTCACTTTCTGTTTTTAGTAGGCCTAATAACCACAAATCTTCTAAATAAATAATTAAAAATCATAAACGGTGTACCACCAGGTATAAATTGGGACCATTTTCCTTAATTATATCTATTAAGAGCTTTAAATATAGGCAATGTCGTAAATATTTTCTATTGCTTTAATGACTCGACCCCCCAAGGCTTATGCATATTTTATATTTGAATGCCACCCCACTTGTGGTTTATGGCTTAGCTTCTTAACAATCATAAAAATTTTCCTCAAAATTTCTTTTGAAAAAATTTGACTTGTTTTTTTTAAATTTTGTCAATTTAAAATATAATTTAATACAAAAATACTTTCAAGGTGCTTTTAAATCGTTATATTTATAATACAAAATTAAATGACAGTATTTAAGTCCGTTCGAATCAAACACCAAATCCGAACCTAGTTCTGTTGATAAGAGCCGGCGAGAAACTCATCAGTGTTAAAGAAGAGATATTGTAAAAATCAGTCAATATACGGTATATCGGTTACGCTTTATTACGTAAATAAGCAAAGTAAGAGTAAGCCTGCTCGAAGAATTTTTCGTTTGTTTGTTCGCACTAATCTCCGCAACTATCATTTGTCTTATTTATATGTTTTAGTCTACATAATATAGCGATTTTAATATCGTAGCTATACGTACGAGTATTTTTAAAATACGAAAAAGTCGAAAGAATTTTGACACATGGTTTTCGTACATTTTGAAGCAATTATTTCGTAGAGGAAAGCATCAAAACCTTTCCAACTGAACTAGTTGAATAATAGCGAGGTCTAACATCGCTGTCACGCGCTTATTGCTTCGTGTAGTGATGTGCGTGCATTCTATCGATTATTTTCATAAAATTTAGTTTACAACCTTAAAATGGTTACTACTACTTAATATTAATCACTACATAGTATAAAACAAAGTCGCTTTCTGCTGTCTGTCCGACCCTATGTATCTTTAAAACTACGCAACGGATTTTGATGCTTTCCTTTTAATAGATTGAACTATCACGCCCATAGATTTGTACTTTATCATAGTAATTTATATTCATATCTAGATGTGTTATACGTGACCTGTCAAAAAATTATAATATTATAGCCTTTAAAAACATTAACATTAAAAACATTAACATTAAAAACGGTCTTAAAAATGATTACCCGTTTAAAACTACGCGAGTTCTCACAAAGCTCAGCTTTTTGCTAGTAGATAGAGTGATTTAAGAGGAAGGTTTTAGTATATAATTTGTCAAATTTATGTACATTTTTACTAGCGAAACCACTAGCGGACCGCGGCTTCGCTCGCGCTAAATCTAGGGACCAGCCCGAGCGAAACGAGGGCGAGTCGCCAGTTATTGAAAAATAACACTACAACTTTGCAACTTACTATAATATAACCGTAACTCTTCATACTGATGAAATCCGCAAACATGCAGTAACATTTGCAATAAACTCATATCCCACGGGAAATACTAGTTAGTGTACCTCCGAACAATAAATTGCCTGTCACTCTACAACCCGAAAAATTTCTCTATCCAAATAATCGATTGCTGCATACGAAGATAAACCTAAATTATCTCGTTTTATCGTTATTATAAATGCGAAAGACTGTTTGTAAATACTCGTTACTCCTTTATTATGAAACAGAAATTAACGACGAATTTGGATGAAATTAAGTGCTCAGATAAACTTTGATTTGGAGTTTCTTAATGTTATATAGGCTACTGTTATGCACCGAAACTGGCACCCGAACGGAGCGAGATTTTTTGGCTGCTGCACATTAGGTGTTTTAAATATTAAAAAAATATTTTTTTTACTGTAGAAGTACAAATTGTAAGTAGGTACATACTATACTTGAAAGATGACTTCTACATAAAGAAGAATATTTCCACCCCTTAAAGAGAAATAAATTATGACTATTAACTAATATTATGTAATATTTTACATTATAAGTAGGCACATAAATATAAATAAATGGACAGACCTGGAACACCCTATAGATTAGCAAAGGCGATTCGCTAGTTTATAATAATTAGATTGATCATACTGAGATTCAAACCTAATACTTGCAATATGCGGATAATATTGACGATAGGGTTTTGTTATGTTCTTACCTATGGTTAACAGTATACGGTACCTAAAGTACTCATGACAAAGGGAAGAAAAGCTGCTAACTTCCGTGTCACGCGTACTACCTCTTCAACGGTATAGGGTTGGGCAACACCTTTATCGATAATTTTTTTCTCAAAAAAATTATATGTATCAAAATGTATTTTACTTAAATAAACTTTAACCTTATTTTTTTAACTTACACAAAATGCCTTTTAAATACGAAACGAATACTGGTAGCATATTTTCGTAAAATATTTTTTTAAGTCGTAGGTTATAGTCTGCCAAGAATGGCCCTTTATTTTTATATTAGTGTTAACAAGGTAACTAAGGTTATTTATTTTCCTCAAGCGAGATTCAAATTCTCGATCTAAGCTTGAAAAACATCATGGTCAATTATTATTATTGTTTAATCGATAACCGAAATTATATACATCACTAATAGCAAATATTGCCATATCGATCGGACGCGTCCGTCAACACTACTCTATATCAGTTACAGTGTTTGAAAACTAATTTTTGGTGCACTGTTTAATACATACGTTAGCGTTTTCATGCGGCTTCGCTCAAAGTTTATATCTTATCTATATATGAATAAAAAAAACCAAAACAGTACAGTGCCTTTTCTGTCTGTTTGTCAATCAATCTTGGCTTAGTTTTTTATCCTTTACCGTAAGAAAAGTAGTGATAATATAGGAAATGATTTGCCAATAAAAATACCTGGGACTTACACTGATTACACTCAGTTTCCAAAGAGTTATACATATCCATACCCATGTACCATTCAGGCATCGAACCAGTTATCTTCGAAGTATGCAAAGCGCCTACAAACATAAAGACAGTTACAAATTGTTATAAAATACCATGTCTAACACAATTCGTGACTATTCATATTGATTCAATGGAGTCTAACGAGTGAGTCATAGCGTCATCACTATCACTACATAGTATAAAACAAAGTCGCCTTTTCTGTCCCTATATCCCTATGTGCGCTTAAATCTTTAAAACTACGCAACGGATTTTGATGCGGTTTTTTCCAATAGATAGAGTGATTCAAGAGGAAGGTTTATATGCATAACTAGGCGATCCCACGGCTTTGCCTGTGCTAAATCTAGGGAAGAGCCCGAGCGAAGCGAGGGCGAGTCGCTAGTTATTATATAAGTTGCATATTACATATATTTTGTAAATGTTTTCACCGACTTTGAAAAGAAGATACTCAATTCAAGGCAGTTCTGAGGCAGTAATAGTCCAGTGGTAAAACAAATTAAGTGGTTCATATAAAATAGATTATAAAACTTGAAGGCGTAATGCAGAATATTTTTAACTAGCGATTTGCCCTCGCTTCGCTTGGTCTCGTCCCTAGCTATAGCGCGAGCGAAGCCGGGGGCTCTGTTAGTAGATGTATACATAAACTTGACAAATTATATACTAAAACTTTCCTCTTCAATCACTATCTATTAATAAAAACCGCATCAAAATCCGTTGCGTAGCTTTAAAAATCTAATCATACATAGAGACAGACAGACAGCGAGGTGACTTTATTTTATGCTATGTAGTGATAATATTTTATAATATAAAAAAACGATAAAATCATCTTAATTACTATATCGATTAGTCTATTTTTTATTAATTATAAAAACATTAAAGAAATATTTTTGATTCATTTGACGAACAAAATATTCACTAAAAAAATATCTTTAAATTAGGTTTATTTTTCGTATCACTCCTCGCCTCGGTGGTATAGTGGCTAGCATGTATAGTTGGACATCCGGAAGAACTAAGTTCGAGTCCTAAACCGCGCCTAGTTTAGTTATTGAATCTTTCTATTTAGTGAAGGTTCAGGTTCATTCCGGTGCAGGGAACGTGATCACGGGAGAAGCTTAAGGTTTTTTGATATCTCAAAAGTCATTGTCATAACTGACAGTGTCAACTCATAAAATTGTACAATAATTTTAAATGTTGTAGGTTTAATAAGGATTTACTTCCCTTATACTTTCATAATTTAAATAAACTTATTGACTCTATGTTACCGACCAATCTCCTTCGTGTCTTCTCCATTCAACGTTACACTGGCGAAATAATTTGTGCTCAACTGGCACGCTTTGAAGCCATTAACAAGAGAATTGAATAATTTTAAAACAGTGATACAAACATACGTACCTTTATTCTAACTATCCATGTACACTATACGTATCTACGGTAAATATTTCAATTCCACGGGAAAACACGTTATCGAATCTGATATACAGCCAAAGTCCGGATATAGTTTTCTGTATGGAGATGGGTATGACATAGGTATATCCACACTGTCAGCTTTCTCACCACGCGAAGGACGAAGCGTGGGTTTCTAATCGCACAACTAACTATTATTATTAAATCAAAACATTCTATGTGCGTATTTTTTGTTACTAAACATTAAAGTGTCTGGATAGATTTTAAAATAGACTGAAAAAATGACTATAACTCTTTATACCTAATATAAATGAAAAACGCGTTTGACCAAAGTGTGGGTCAATCCCTACTTTCATATAATCGTTAAACTATATTCACTTAAATCGTTAATACAAATCAAACATTAATATCTGACGTTTAGCATCAACTGGAATTGAAGTCACGACCTTATTCAATAAATTAATCTGTTCCCGACACTTGGTCCAATTGATATATTTGACTAATATTAGTAACGGCTTCTCATAATTCTTAAAAGTAAACTATCTTAATAATGTATTTTAGTTAAACTAAAGAATTATATATAAACGAAGCCAGTCAAAAAAAATCGATGTCTAAAGTAGTAGCGTGTTTTGCTGTATATGCTACCATTGTCGATTTTTAAATACATATCGTTTACTTTCTTTAAAGAATAAAGAAAATTTTATAAGTATTACGTTTTAACGGTTAAGTAGGTAGTATAGATTTCTAAAAATATGGTTTACAAACTATCATCTTATCAAATTTCATGAAAATCTATCCAGTGGTTCTTTCGTGATGCGGTTACAGACAGACATACAAAAATGCTAAATAATATAGATTTAGACTTTGTATCGATAGTAAATACTATTTTAATAAGATTTTCCAACAAATATTTAATGTTCAAATTTGATTTGTTTTGTTGTTTGTGTAAAACTAGTTTTTCATTTAAGTAATACTAGTTCAGTTTTTATTTATTAATATTTATTTATCTCTTTAATAATTAATATTTGCCAAATTTTTGCAAAGTGGACTGCGCTTTTGCAACTTGCAACTGGACGAAACTTTGTATAGGTACAGATTTTAAGACTAGACTATTTGTTAACGCCAGGTTACATATTTTTAGGGAGTTGAAAAAAGCTTCTAAAAGAAATGGATATCTCCGCCTTCAGATATCTTATTTAGGTGGATTCTTATTTTTGTTTGATATAGTTTCAAAAAAATATTATTGGAGTCTATATTTAGTTCCATTACACTCTATCTATATAATTTATTGATAACAAAATGCCAGTGAATAACTACTAAAACTGATTTACTATTATAATATATAGAATTATGTTATTTCAAATATTTATGGTTCAATTTGATCCCCGTTTAAACCCGTTTTAATATTGCCATTAAATCTATACTGATTATCTTTAATAGTTACAAATTAAATGACAGTGTTGTAATTCCCAAGCTTTTAGCACCTATACCCGATTACTCGAAACATCAAAATTTTATCGATTCTCAAATATTTATACACGATAAACCCGACCTTCAACTATCGTTTCGACAAGTAGATAACGTGTCACATCACTAAAATAAATATTTAACTGTCACTTCATTGTCAAATAACTTAAAATTTAAAAGTTATTTTTGATGACACGTTTGGCTCAGTTCGTAGTGTAGTTGCTTCATCAGCGGTCGCGGGTTCGAGTCTCGCTGGGGGAATACATTTGTGAATGTTTGTAATCCAGTCATGGCTGTTTATATTTATATAGAGTATTTATTTAAATTTATAAAATATGTAGTATATTAAATATCTGGTATTCGTAATACAAGCCTCGTAGCATATCACGGAACCAGATAGCGCTGTGTGTAATAATGTCTTAACAAAAATAATGTTAGAAAGGTTTACAATCTATACTAATATTATAAAGAAGTAAAGTTTGTTTATTTGTTATATTGTAAGGGGTAATCTCGGGATCTACTGAACCGATTTTAAAAATTCTTTCACCAATAGAAAGCCACATTATTGCTGAGTGTCATAGGTTATATAAAAAACCGAAAAAAAAATTTTTTTTTACGTGGTAGTCCGTTTTGCAAAGTGAATCGGAGAAAAAACGGTCGAATAAAGCGTTTCTTACGAACGCTGCCTTAACTATGAAAGATATATTTTTGAGTTCTAGAGAAAAGATGTGGAGCTTGAAAATGCCTACAAAAAAGCCAACGACAGCATATGTCTAACTTAAACACTCTGTACTAAAAAAGGATTATTAAAATTATGCCCAACGAAGTGGGCACGGGTCAGCTAGTTATTATATATAAGTGAAAGTTGTAATTTTTTTATGTTTGGTTGTTAATGCGTTGTTTAACAAGTTTCTGTTTAAATATTTAATAAAAAGTTTTGAGATGTAAATCTTTACTTAAAATAAATATTATGCCGAATAATAATTTTTTATTTACTTTTTTATCTATGCAGTAGGTACGAAGGTACCTATACTATGTTGGAAAAATCTATATAAAGACTAGATATATAAATAAAATTGAAGTGTCTGTTTTAATTTCAAATTTCCAGCTTTTTAACTAAATGCATATAAAAGTATAGTATACACTATACAATACTAGTAAAAAAATAACAATTTAAAAAAAAATCTGTCCGTCTGTCTTAGGCTATTTTTTAACCGGCTTCAAAAAAGGAGCAGGTAGAAATTTTATTTATCTAACTAGCGGAACCCAAAGCTTTGCTGGCGCTAAACCTAGGGATAAACCCGAGCGAATCGAGGGTGAGTCGCTAGTATATTATTATAAAATATTTTTTGGAAGTCTTATTTAAATAGTCAACATTATCGATATTGCAGCCGAATCTAGTTTTTAAAATTTTCATCTATCAGTCTGTCTGTATGTATGTCTGTCTATGACCGAATCACGAAAACACTGCTGTACGGATTTTGATGAAATTCGTTATTATCATAGTTGGTTATCCGAGTCAATATATAGGATACTTTTACTGCGGGAAAATATCAAATTTCTGAGAAATATATAGCAACCGTTAAAACGTACTTGTACTCGTCACTACATAGTATAAAACAAAGTCGCTTTCTCTGTCCCTATATCCCTTTGTACACTTAAATCTTTAAAACTACGCAACGGATTTTGATATATATAATATGCATAACTAGCGGATCTTCTTTTGCTTCGTTTGCCTGTGCTAAATCTAGGAAAAAGCCCAAGCGAAGCGAGGGCGAGTCGCTAGTATGCTATAATATTATGTTTATGTTTTGCGAACATAAGCTAATGGAATAGTATTTGCGATTAAAGTCGTAATAAGTAGTCCCTTCTGAGAGCTTTCGTAATATCTCGAATGCGCCATACAGGTATTACTAGGTCACAACTCACAAATAGATAAAAATATAACAACTGTTTGGCTTGTTACTTTGCTTGCGCGGTAACTGGGGTAAGGTTAAAAGTTAGCCCATATCCATCCCCACGATGCAATCTATGTTCTTGGCAAATTTTATCCAAATCTGTTTAGCTGCTTATGCATTAAGTGGTAAACTGGTAAGGTAATGTTGACAAGTGACGAAGGGTACGGTTACGGGTACGATTTCCAAACATAGATAGAAAGATTGTCATCGTGAGTGGATTTTAAGTTGGTTCCCTGTACAAATTTTACCCTTTTAAAGTTTTACTTCGCGGCAAAAAGACTTTCTCCAAGGTCTCGCCTATCTTTATGATTATAACGACACGTTTGGCTCAGTTTGTAGTGAACTTACTTTCTGCGCCATCGATCGTGGGTTCGAGTCTCGCTGGAGGCGTTCATACTCCAGGCATGGGTGTCTTTATTTATAATATGTATGTATTTATATGTGTCAACTCTCTGGTATCCCCAACACACATTATATCCGTCATATTGTCATCACAGTAAATCATATTTCTTAGTAATAAAGCATTCTATTAGATAATTTATATTGTATATCTGTTTGTACTCAATTTATTGAAGGTAAAAGTGGTAGTAATTCGTCTATCCATTGATTGATGGAGAGATAAATGGTGACGCACTTTATGCATGATAAAGGCTGATTACACACTAAGTTCAATAGTGTAATATCTAATAAAAAGTATGACTTACACCAAATTAATGTAACTTTTCCGTTTTTATAATTCATATTTACAACAAATACTCTTGGATATTTCAACATTATTTATTAGCTGTTTTTTTATTTTTTTGTTATTATTTGAAAGTAAAAAAAAATACAATTAAAATAGTTCCGTTTAATTTCTTCCCAGTTCTATTTAGAGTGGAGGCTTTAACTTTTTTTATAATATGTATTAACCTTAGATCTATTGACATACACTTTTGCCACCTTAGTTAAAAAAAAAATACGAGCGAGCCCAAGTTGGTATTGGCCTACGACATTTAACAATGCCGTCTGTAAGCTTCCTAATTTCTCGTAATGTACAGTGTAAACATTCTCGCATTTGTCATAACAACTAAGCAGTTAATTAAACGAAACTACACACATCATTGTTATCGCCAACAAAGTTGACTGATGTTTTATATATCTTCAGAAGTAGCAGATTTGATTCACGCTTAAGTCAGCTTTATAATCTTAGTTACTTTTAAGTTGTCTATACTTAGGTGCGTATTTGATAAACTTTTAAGAAATCCTAAGAATTTTTCTCAAAAACAAAATATGAATTCGAACACCCTAACACAATATAAATTATAATATATTGCTAGAATCTATATTTCTTCTTTCGTCATCTTCAGCCCTTTTTAATGTCTTGGATGGATCAGTCATCAGGCCATAGTCCACCGCGCTGGCCTAGTGCGGGTTGGCGGATTGTTGTATGTTTTTCGAAAACTTGATAGGTTTCTCTCAGACATGGAGGTTTTCTAACAATGTTTTCATTCAGCGTAAGACAAATGGTAATCATGATAGAAAATGATTCGCGCATGAAAATATCAGAGGTGAGGTGATGAGGGAGGCGCATCCCGGATTTGAACCCGCATCACTGGGTTATCTAAACGAGCGTGTTACCGCTGGGCTACCACTGCCTTGGAATGAGAATTTGTAAATGGCTGGTACATAGGCAACAAAACACTCAAACTTGTTTACATTTATAAGGACAGAGATTTAGAAGATATTAAATAATTTACTATATTGGGGGCGTATTTCATGTGATTCTTACCTAAATTAAAGTCGTGAGTAACGATTTGATTTGTAAGACAATTTGAAACTACACATTGGTGAGTCACTAGACCATTCTATTCATTTAGTATTTTCCAAGGTCCCACTGTTGGGACTGGGACTTAGCGGTAGTCCATCATATTTAGCAAATTTAAGCTATATTTTATCGTATTTATAGTAACAAAAAATTAATATTATGATTGTATTTGATAGGATATTTCGCGGCAAAAATTGAACATTAATTAAAATAATAACGTGTTAATAATATTTTATAGTAGTGATACGAGTAAGTATAGTATATTTTATTTACTTCACATTACTTTGTAGATTGAAATTAAAAAGACAGACAGATAAGTTTAACCTAGTTATATATATAAAAATATATATTACCAATTGCATACTAAAATTAGAATATCATAATATGATTATCATATATTTTGGTCATTAAAACCTAATTTTCACAACCTTATCTATATAAAATCTCATCAATAACTTTATTTCATCTACCCTTTTACCCTACAGGCATCTTTTAGAAAGAGTAAATCATCGTACTTATATGACGATGTTTAAGGCGCCTAAATAATAATCGTGGTCCTAAATAAGCACCTTGGCGCACCCAGAGCACTAAATCATAGAAAAAATTAGAAATATGCTTGTGTAAATTATGTGACTACGACGTTTAAGGTCCATCATAAATTAAGTTTAAATCGTTTTTTAACTGAGCGTCGAGTTATAAATTAGAGATTATAAGGAATCGATAGATATTTTATCAGAAGTATCGAAGGCTTGTAAGAAATCGATTTTTATATATTTTTTTTGATTTTACTAGTTAATTGGATGTTTTAGATGTTAAAGATTACTGTCAATTTAGCTATAGTACACTTTTTTATTATCTACAAATACATAACCTTAGAAATGAACACTAACTTTTAAATAATTATTTGGTTTTTTAAGTTGTCATTCCGACATCAAATACATATTTCATTTTTCTTAAGTTATCACCTTGAGTGAAAAGGTCGGGAAAATCGTTGTTTTATCATATGATTTAATAAAATACCTACGATTTTCCTTTTTGTAATGTTGTTACTTGTTTGAGGCGTCCTAGAGACTCCGTACGAAACAATAAAAACTTTTTGCCATTACATCGAATTTTACTTTTACATATTTGACCTACTTTTGAAACACTCTCTTTGTACCTACTACGAACTAAATTTAAAGCAAAATTTATTCAGCTTTAATGACTCATTATATACAACGCTGCCTCAGTGGTGTAGTGGGTTTGAGACCCGGATCGGGCCAAGTTCAGTTATTGAGTCTTTTTGATTCGTAAGCCTCAGTAACAGCTCGGAGTTGCAAAGCTAGCGGTGTTTCACACTCGTGCCTGTGGAATATGAGAGCACGTAAAGCCGTCGGTCCTGTGCCTCAATCCTCACTGGTCGTGTCGTGTCTTAGTATACATAGGGACAGACAGACAGCGGGAAGCGACTTTGTTTTATAGTATGTAGTTATTACCGATAGTTTAACGTAAAAACGAACCCGAGGAAAGTTAGGATGAGTCGCTAGTTTAATATGATTAGAATAATAATGGATGGTAATAGTGGACGTGGATTACTAACTAATTAGTTTATTATGACTTTATTAAATAAAATAAGTAAATAGTTTAAACAATCTAATATTATTTTTGTACTTTTTTGTTTCAGGTACGTCCATTTATTGGGTTTCACTATAATTAATAGGTCTAAGTATCTAGTAGTAGTATCTTCATCACATTTCGCTTTTTCAAAGTGTATTAAAATTGAAATATGATGTAACCTCACACTAAACTTCCGATCCAATGTTTTTTTATAACGTTTAGGTTACTGAGCATAAAATCACATAATTCTGACAGATCCAGGTGGAGCTTCAAGCGCCACCTTAAAAAAGTTTTTGGCGGATATTTAATTAGTTGTAAGTAGTAGTTAGTTTAAATCATATAATAATTAATTGATAACATTATGTAAAACCAAAGGCTAGCTATAGTCTTTATAAGTGAGTCTTGATGACTTTAACAAATGTACTACAGACAGATTGTGGGTGTGCGTAAGTATGTATAAATAATATCTTTTAAGGGTAATTTATACCATAATTTATACATAAACTAGCGGACCCGACAGACGTTGTCCTGTACACATTGAAATTATAAACTTTTGTTCCCGGTGAAATGTTTTAGTACGCATGCGATAAACAACGTTGCCTAGCAACGACTTATTTATTTTATTAGACCACATACAAAGTACCTACTTAATAAACACATAAAAACATTTGTACATAGAAAAAAAAACATAAAGATGTAGAGTAGTATAATTCGCGTCATGTAAAAAGAACGCTGGCTGTCAAGTTGCGCAGAGGCGATTTATCGGACAATTTGGTGGTAAGACGCGGGGCGCGGGACGTCGAGGCACACGCCGCATGCTTTCCGGCTCGCTATTGGCCCGTCAGTTCAAAATACCATCGCGCACACAAAAGTTATTAATTACGAAATGGTTTTATATAAAAAATTGAGAAAATATATTTATGACGTAAATCGTTTTATAAAGAGTCTGATAATAATGCAGTTAAAATATATATTAACCGAATTAATTATTTTTTTTGTAATTAGATTAAACATTCTTCATTGAATCTATGAATATAATATGAATTAATAGAATTCTATTTAATAACGTTCTATCTAATATATTTTTCAATGTACCTAATAATGATCAATATACGTCGCGAGCGAAAGGCTAGTTCAAAAATAAAGAATACACTTAGTAATTTCGTGTGCGAATATACCCATGCGCAAACACACCCCCCACCACTTTCCTCCAGCGTTCTTTTTACGTGACGCGAACTGTACCTTCATTAAATTTGATAACGATATTGAAGTAGGTAAAACAACAATGTTTCAACTTTACAGTTTAAAAATTAAAAATTAATTACTTATTATTGAATATGTCATTTATTGTCTAAAATCTAAATGTATAAATAACTAATTAATTCAATAAATACATTTTATAGTGGACAATTTCATCAAAATCGGTCCAGGCGTCTAGGAGTTCAATTACATTATGCACACAGAAGTGTTTTATACTCGTATAATAAAGAATATGCGAAGGCAGAAGAGTTCAGTATTCCTTTCTCATGTTTTTGTCTTTCTCTCTCTCTCTCTTTTCTCCAGTCTACTAATTTTATTTTCTTAGTATCTTCTAATGTAGCCGAATTTAATGAATTTTAATATTCGGATACTTCAATTTATTTATACAGGGTGGCCCAAAATAACATTGACAAGTGATTTTACAAATAATTTTATTAATTTTAAACTTAAATGAAATTATGCTATAAATTATAAAAATACAACTTATTTTTTACAAGAATCCCCATTTTTCTTTAAAATAACCTCCTTTAGCGCGAATACATAGAGTCAAACGCATGGTAAAATTTTCCTCAATTTTCCGCACTTCCTTAACAGATATTTTGTCCCACTCCCGTGTAAAAGTAGCCTTCAGGTCATCAACAGTTCTATGAGGTGTAGAACAGGTCCTTGCCTCTAAGATTGACCATAAACTGTAATCCATTGGATTCAGATGAGCGAGTAGGGTGGCCATTCTTTTGAGCTAATGAAATCAGGGAAATTGCTTTTGCGCTACTGTTGAACACTTAAAGCCCAGTAAGCTGGAGCAGAGTCTGTTTGAAATATCCATGGTTAGTTACCAAAGTGCTGATGATTCCAAGGAAGAACTACAGTTTCAAGGATGTGTCGTCGGTAATTTACTTTGTTAATTTGTATACCATTTTATACAAAAACGAGGGGAGTTTTGCCAGTGGCGCAAATTGCACACCAAACCATAATTGATTTTGCGTTTTGGCGACGTGGAATGACTGCAGCAGCTTCAGGACGAGTGAAAGACCAGATCCTGTAATTTTGGTGATTATGGGCTTGTTCTATCGAAACAAATTTTTCGGCGGAAAATGAGATATTTTTCAAATTCGAAGCAGCGGAGCGTTGTTTAAGCAAACGACATCTCTCGAGTCGAACTTTTTTGTCTTTCTCTGTAAGCGATTGCGCTTTTCTGAGTTTGTATGGTATCAATAGGAGATCATATTTCACTATATGCTGCATGGTGGAACGACTTATCCCCAAGTCTCACGACATTTTTCTCACTTCGGTATGTGGATTTCGGACTAATCTTTGTTTGATAATGTGTTAGATCCTAGCAGTTCAAACAGTCCCTTAGGTCCTTTCCCAGGACGGTTTCCGATGTTGCCGAGCTCAACACAGCATTTAATTACTGAAGAAAGTAGCTGATGAGTAACACCAAGAATGTTTACTATCTCAAACTACCGTTTTCTACTCTCATACAAAGAAATTATGGCTCCACGCTGCTCTGACATAACGTAATAAATATATTTTAATACTTTTTAGCCAACAAATTATATTAAAATGGCGCCAAAGAACGAAGAGAGAATAAACAAAAACAAAATATAACGCAAAGCATTCCATTTTTGAAATATTACTTTTGTAATTTTGTCAACGTTATTTTGGACCACGGTGTATAATGTCGTTTTATATTATGTAATGTCGGATTCTTGACTTGGTAAGCGAGCGCGTTACCACTTTTTGTTATAATGCAAGCTAGCCTCTGAAATTATTGGTTTTATTTGTAAATTATTTAACAAAGAAAAGTATTTTACAAATTAATTTAAAAGTACATAATTTTTATTTTACCTCAACCGGAAATCAAACCTCTGATCTTTAATGATTAATCTTAATGTGTAACATGTAATTTAATACGATGCCTGATCGAAAGTTGTTTTTATTGTTCTTGCGGTTTTTATTTCTTCTGTAAGTAGCTGTTGGGACACTTAATTTTAGGGTTCCAAAGAAGATTGAGGGTTTAAATTAAAACTATTTTTTCGGATTTTGTCGCGGATTTATTTAGATTTTTGGTTCCCGACGTTTCGAGGATGATGACTAAAATTTGCCGTAGTATTAAATCACTTGTAACTTATTCTAGCTCCATATATATCTTGCATCAGCCTACGCTACTCTATTTAATCAAGACAGTGGTAGCCCAGTGGTAACACGCTCGCTTAGAAAAGCGAGTGATGCGGGTTCAAATCCGGGTCTCGCACTTCTGATATTTTCATGTGCATTTCTAACATGGTTACCACTTGTCTTACGGTGAAGGAAAAACATCGTGAGGAAACCTGCATTTCTGAGAAAACCTAGCAAGTTTTCGAAAGGACTACGGCCTTGTATTAAAGGAAGGCCTGTGCCCAGCAGTGGGACGTTAAAAAGGGCTGAATTACCATTACATTACTCTAGTTCATAATCAAAATAGTATCGAAATCTGTTCAGACGGTTCAACGTTACAGACTAACAGACAAACATATATAACGAAAAACATGATTGGTTCTTTATATATTGCGTAACGTACACAAAAACACACATTTGCAATACCTTTTATTATAAGTTGGTTAAATATCAATATATTCACTTCCCACATGTAAGTCGACTCCTTAAGGCGTGAAATGCTTGACCACACAGCGACTGTAATTATGAATACCAATTAATGTCTTGGTTTTTATCTTAACATAACATTAGTTTTTAAAGTTATATCTGTAATAAAGAACTAAATTTACTACTATAGAATTGAAAATAATTACTACTAGGTATTTCTTGAAATTACACTAATAATGCTATTTTTAATTTAATAATTAATTGTATTGTGGTTATGGCATCACTTTTTAATCTTTCTGTAAGTTAATATCATGTTGTAGGACGACTCAGTTGGTAGTGACCGTACTTGCTGCGCTAGAGGTCGCGGGTTCGAGTCTTACTTAGGGAACTCATTTGTATGATGAGCATGAGTTTGTACGCCAGTCATAGACTTTGATATTTATAATATGTATGTATTTAAAGTGATATATGTATCAACTATCTTGTATCCGTAACACAAGCCTCGTAGATTACCATGGACTTATATGCGGCTGTAGGTTAAAAATATCTTGTATACACAGTTCTATTAAATTAATTCTTGTTTTTCACATTTATATTAATTTCTGAAAAAAAAACCATTATTTATTTTTTTAAAAAACGTCGAGAAAAGCTGGTTCCTCTAGTTAATTAACGTGCATGATCTCTCGCATAGAATGTAAAGTATTTTTTGGCTTTCCATCTAAATTCCGAACTTAATATAAATATATCGTAAGATAAACACTTAAGTGACACGTGGGCAGGAGGAGGCCAAAATAAACAATTTACGTTTCCTTTCTTTATGTCCGCGTTGAGAGATCAACGACGCGTGTCAAAGAAAACTTAATCTATTTCCGAAATATTTAACCTATTTTAAAAAGGAGGGTTTATTTATTAACGAAACTAAAATTCAATAACTAACAATAACAACGTTTGACGACACTTTTGACTCAGTACTAGCTGTACCAGCGGTCATGGGTTCGAGTCCTGCTGGGGGCATTAATTTGTTGCGCACGAATGTTTGTATTCCAGTCATGGGTGTTTATATTAATTATAGTATGTATTTATTTAAAGTTATATATTATGTAGTATATCAGCTGTTATCTATAACACAAGCTTCGGAGCTTAACACGGGTCTAGGTAGCGTTATGTGTAATAATGTCCCAACATATTTATTATTATAATTTTATTTTTTAAAGAATTCCCATTGCTTCGCTCGAGTAAGTCAATGAGCATCTTTTTAAGTTTTTTCATCGAAATTCTATTTTTTATATAATAGAAGTTGACAAAGCTACTCTTTTAAAGATGAGGTATTAGCCAGTAAACGTCCTATCAAAATCAGTTTAGCTATTTTGTAGATTATTTATTTCCCCTGTAAGTACCAACTTATACCGAAAATATCTAATTCGGTATCATCTAACAACCCCGGTAATTGGTTTAATTTTTTTTATAGTTTTTATTTAAGTTTTTACTTATTTTTTGTGAGAGCAACCCCATGGTTGATGTGGTTACATTGGCAGAAGCCAGCCTGATCCTGCGACGCCCCATTAAGACAGGGGAGGTTTCGTTGGGTTTTAGTGGGTAATACTGGCTGTAAGCTCTAGACCAAAGATCCAGGATAGATAGGAGCTTAATAATAATAACTCGCTTTGTGGCTGGTTCCACATAACCTGTATACAGGAGGTATGCTTCCCATATCCCAAATATAAAAAAACAAGTTTTCTATGTACATACATACATATAAAAAGTTTATATTTTACCTAGTTACTTAAAATCCTAAGTTAAAAGATCAAAATACACTAACGTATTCTAATCATGTTACCACAATTAACATTTCTTTTCTAATGTTCTGGGAAAGAGTTAGCTTTGTTAATGAAACAACTGATTTGCAATTAAAACTTCTTACTGTACGCCAAAGATCGATATTCGACGGTAACTATTATTTAAAATTTCATAAAATTATCTACATAAATTAATATTTTTAGAATTTTTGTGTGTCTGTGAACGCACCATGAAAAAAACTCTAGGTCGACTTTGATGAAATTTTGTATAATGATAGCTATTTATCAGAGTCAACATATACAACATATATATTTACTGCGGGAAAATATCTCATCTCTATACTAACTCTTGAAATGGAAGACGAGCTTTAGTGGAGATAGGTTAAAGGTAAAAAAATAAATAAAAAAGAAAATCGATCTAATAGTATTAATATAATAAAATATAAGAAATAAAATATAATCTTATATTATTTTAGACTCGGTCTAAAAATAAAGCTCTCTTTAGGGTTATTCTTATTAAAAATCTATACTGTAAACATTTTTTGCTATACCTTACGTATTTAAAAAATACTTCTTATCGAATTTGACACATGTCAATGTCAAAAATATTTTTTTTAATCTTTATCCCTTTTACCATTTCTGCTTGGCTTCTTTCGTTAGGCTTAAATATTTCTTGTCGAAACTTGACACTTGGAATTTGATATTAGATAAAAAATATGGTTAACGTGTTTTTACTTTAATTAAGTTTTATGTTATACGATGTGGCGTAATAGACGTCTGACTGGCTTTTGTCTAGAAAAACTTTTTTTAATATAATATGTATTTCAGGTATAAGTAGATTATAAAGAAGTCTACGAAATAAAATATTCAAATGAAATCTGTAACCCGTCATCTGCTGGGGCTCCACCCTAGCAAACACAGAGACAAAGGGGACTGATTAGGCTCCTGTAACACTTTAATTTGTAACGCGTGCCTTCATACAGTGTTTTATCCTTTACTATAATTTGCACGACACTCTATCTATGTTATAATGGAGAATGTAATTTTAATTTGATTTGATTTAATATATTTATTAAGAGATGTTCGATTTCTGATTGAGGCAATTGCTTCGCTCGCGTGTAGTCTTGTTACGTATATACACGTTACCTTTATTATACTCCAGGTCATTGCCTATCTTTATGCGAACTTGTCATCAAAATCGGTCCAGCCGTTCCATATACAACAGCAATACGATTATATGTAGATAAAAAGGGATTCAAAGTACTTAAAGCATCAAAGTACCAGTGGATCGGCATCATATTTTTAAAGAGAATGTTTATAGATAAAAAAATGACACAGCTTACTTTGTCTCTCATCATAATATTATTTTCATGCACTGTTAAAATATTTATTAAATTATACTTTCTTAGGTTTACGCGAATATTTGACATTATAAATGAAACTAGCTTTTCGGATTTTGTCTCGGGAGAGTCTCTCCCGCTACCATGATTGCTGTAAAGCATTCGAAATGTCGGGAACCAAAAATACAAATAAATCCGTGAGAAAATTTGAAAAGATAGTTTCATTTATAATAGTTATTAAATTATTAATATTACAAATAGCATGACGAAATGTAGCATTGTTAGTTCTAATTTTATTTATTATAAATAAAGAAAATATAAATCTAAGTTAGTGCACTTAAATTTAGTCCACAAGGTAAAGGATATACGTTAAAAGATATCCTCTTTTAAAACCCTTTCCATCATTCAATTTGCAGTCACTAAAATAAAACTCTATTGTTTTTTTGATTATAACACTACAAATTCCTGCACTCAAACGGTCACTCTATGGGAATCAGCACGTGTACACCCTTATGGTATTCCAATACATCGTATGCCAATTTCAACTTTATTTCCTTACAGCAAAACATAGTTTCCTTTTTAGCCTTAAGTACCGAGGGGCGGTATTATAGGGTTAGGGGATACAAAAGTGCTTTTTGATTTTACACTCGTAGCGTTTAAAGAAGCGTGTAACGCCAGGAGGCGATTATAACTGTGAAATGGACTTGTCTACTGTAACTTTGGGTTGACGATGTTAGAAAACTAGCTATTTAAACGTGCTTCGCTTTTCTTTCAAATATTATATACAGAAAGTTTAATCTCTTGGATTTTTTTTATTAAATTCTATTTGTTTTTTTAGGTCTTAGTCTATCCGTACAGCGTACATTAAATTTCATCCAAACCATAAAGCCGACACACATTTACGCTCAATCAAATTCAAGCTTTCGCATTTATACGTATTTAATTAAAATATGACTTCAATATGTACATTAACTTATTTCTGGATAACTTATGGATATCTTATTGAAATCGTCATTACTATCGTTACAGAGTGTCGAGACATGTGATATCAAAAATAATATTGATGACTAAAAAACGTCTATAATTCCAGAATAAGTAAAAAAAAACATTATATAACCATAATATTATACCTTCATTATATTTTATTTGATAATATCTGACTACAAACAAAGGTCTTAGTGACCTAGGGACTATATATCCTTTTCTAACACAACGGAAAGAAAAGAGATGGAATGAAGACCCTTTTTTGCTTAACGTTTTTGCGTGAGGTTTTAATTATTTGTATACTAATATTCTAAGATAACATCGAATTCTGATTTTTTGGGAATGTTTTTGTCTCATTCCAAGGAAGATGCTTTAAATTTTGTAGATTATTATCGAAATGAAAATGAATTCTATAATGAAAAAATAAATTATTATATAAAAAGCTAAGGCTGCCTTATAAATAGAAAAATCAATAGACGGTCTGTTTGGCTGTTTGAAGTAACCCTACTTGTTAGTCAGCGGTCGCGGGTTAGATTCCCGCTGGGGACATTTATTTGTGTGATGAACACGATGTTTGTACTTCAGTCATAGGTGTTTATATTTATAAAATGCATGTATTTTAAATTATATATGAGTATCAACTACCCGGTATCCATAACACAAGCCTCGTAGTAGCTTACCACGGAACTAGATGATGTACTTATGTGTTAATGGCTTTATATATTAGTTTATTTTAAGTAGGCTGTCCTAAAGCGTGTTTTTTTAGACTTAACTGAGACTTACTTCGAAATACCTGCATTCTATTAAAAAAAAATGGAGCGAGACTAAGAAACAGCAATTGATTTTTATATATAATATATATAACTTAAATACTAGCAAAAAGCTGAGCTTTGTGAGGGCTCGCGTAGTTTTTCTAACGGGTAATGATTAAACAATTGTTAATGTTCATTTTCTTAATGGTTATAAAATTATATATTTTTTGACAGATAACACATTTCGATATGAAGCTAAATTACTATGTTAGAGCACCAATCTATAGGCCTGATAGCTTTTCAGTAAAGTGTACCACAAAAAGCTCAGGTTGTGGGATAGTACGACACGCGTGGCGCAGTTTGTAGTGACCCTACTTGCTGCGCCAGCGGTCGCGGGTTCGAGTCCCGCTGGGGGCATACATTTGTTGAACACGAATGTTTGTTCTCCAGTCATGGATGTTTATATTTATAATATGTATGTATTCAAACTTATATTTGAGTAGTATATTAACCATCTAGTATCCATAAAACAAGGCTCGTACCTTACCGTGGAACTAGATAGTGCTGTGTGTAAAATGTCCCAACATATATATATTATAGTGTTAGGGCTCACTTCGCTCGCCCTAATGAGAGTTAGAGTTTACGAATATATCATGAAGTGTATGTATATTTATGTTTTTATGTGTGTAACCTATTAAGGCTACCTAAGTACCTATTAGTTTAAAAGTGTTAACTTTTTCTAAAATAAAAGTAACTTGAGTTACTGCTTATAAGGTCCTGCGAGTGAAAGCTCCAACAAAGTTTGTTTAATCATTTTAGAGATTAGCCGAAATAAACAGACAGACAGATAAAATAAAATTAAAAATTGTAATTATTTGATATGTATGTATAGAAAACATTACGATGTTTTTTTAGTAGATTTTTTATTACGATTATTGACTGTACGACAAAATCGTCCCTTAAGCGACACCACGCAATAAAGATGGGTAATTTACGCACAACGCTCTCTCAATACCGGCCTCAAACACTCTAACCGAGATTAAACGGATTTAATGTTATAAATTAAGAGATTTTAACTACATTTATCATATACCATATATAATGCCCCCAGCGGGACTCGAACTCGCGACCGCTGGCGCAGAAAGTAGGGTCACTGCCAACTGAGCCTAGTAAATACATACAGGTTAATGACACATTTCTAAAATATATATATGTAGTTAAAATACGCGTCTTCTTTTCGTTTTAGTCGATAAAAATAAAGTATCTCAACAATAGAAACGAACGATGTAGTATTATTAAAAATAAGTTGAAACTCAATACAGATACGATTCTTCGAAGTTTCTTAGAATATCGTCTTACTAAAGCTATATTGTATGATGGCCAGACAACCATCCGATATTTAAAGCCAAATAAGTACTCGTGTTATATTATTATCTATATCTATGTATATAAAAAAATTGAAGTGTCTGTTTTTAATTTCTTTCACTAAATGTATATGTATGTACAGTGAAACCTGGTTAAGTGAGACATCAAGGGACCTGCAATGTCGTTTCACTTATAGAGGTATTCCACTTACCCAGTGTCTCAGATATACAGGTATAAATAAATATCTGTCTCATTTACAGAGGGTTCCATAATCCATTAATAGAGGTTATTGACAGGTTATTTCAGTTATAAAAGTGCGATCAAACAAAACAATGTTATCTCAGTTACAGAGGTTTATGCATATAAAATTTACTCCCTGTCTCAGTTATAGAGGTAACTATGATGATAAATCGAAAGAACAAATCCCAGATATAGAGGCTTAGCTCTTCCCACTTATTATTAGTAATTCAGTGCCAAAGTGTGGTTTTCTGACTTATCCAGGTCCCACTTAACCAAGTTTCACTGTATATACGGTACTTACATCAAAAAATCTATTTTTAAAATTTTTGTCTCTGTCTGTCTGTTTGTTCCGGCTAATCTCTGAAACAGCTGGGCCGATTTTGAGGAGACTTTTACTAGCAGTTTGCTAATATTATAAGGAGTAACTTAGGCTACTTTTATTTTAGAAATTCTATGTTATTTTAACTAGCGGAACACGCGGTTTCGCTCACGCTAAATATAGGGACGACCCGAGCAAAGCGAAGGTGACTCTTACACTATAACAGTATTTTAATCGTTTGTTTCTTAGTTTGGTTAATTTTTAGTAACACTGAATGAGCTCGTTTGGATAACCGAGTTAGGTCGTGGGTTGAAATCCCGGGTTTCGCACCTCACACCTCTTATATTTTTATATGTGAATCATATTCAACATGATTACCACTTGTCTTACGAAAGATAAACGTCGTGAAGAAACCTGCATGTCTGAGAGAATATAGAACATTTTCTAAAGACATGTTAAGTCCGTCAATCTGCACATGGCGAGCGTAGTAGACTATGGCCTTATCCTCATACCTAGCGGGGGGACGAAAAAGACTGAATCCTTACTATACTCGTACATACAAAATGCATACAGATACTATGCGTTAGTTTAAAACGAAATCCATATCACTACATAGTATAAAACAAAGTCGCTTTCTCTGTCCCTATATCCCTATGTATGCTTAAATCTTTAAAACTACGCAACGGATTTTGATGCGGTTTTTTTAATAGATAGAGTGATTCAAGAGGAAGGTTTATATGCATAACTAGCGGATCCCGCGGCTTTGTCTGTGCTAAATCTAGGGAAGAGCGCGAGCGAAGCGAGGGCGAGTAGCTAGTCATTGATAAGTTTCATCCAAATACGTTCAACGAGTTATTCAATTTAACAAAAAACGTTTAAAGACAGACGCGTGTTGTGACCATTACATAAACATACAAAAAAATATCTGTCTGTATATCAACTCCTACAAACTATTTTTAAAATAAAACCCGTAGAATTAGCTCGCAACCACTCAGACCTGCGCACGCGCCTTTCATTTCTTATCATAGTGTTGGGACGATACGATGAAATAATTTTTAGGATATTTAATTTTTATTAACATTTGGTAGATCCATCCCCAATAATGACGAATGACGAATATCTACGATGTATACGACATTTGGGAACAACATTAGCAAATATTTCGTTATTGAATGAGGAGTTTTTTTAGTTAAAACTACAACAAGAAGATTCAATATTAACGACTTGTTTGGCTCAGTTTGTAGTGACCCTACTTGCTGCGCCAGCGGTCGCGAGTTCGAGTCCCGCTGGGAGCATACATTTGTTGAGCACGAATGTTTGTACTCCAGTCATGGATGTTTATATTTGTATGTTATGTATTTATTAAAAGTTGTATATATGTAGTATATCAACTATCTGGTATCCGTAACACAAGCCTCGTAGCTTACCACGGAATTAGATGGAGCTGTGTGTAGTATTGTGTTTATTTATTTATTTATTAATATAGACAAACTATCTGTTATATGAGTATTAATAGAACCAGTTGAGTTCCCAGAAACAGCGGAGTCGCCTTACCTTAACTTTACCCTTACCTTTTTAGGATTTAGGAGTTTATCCATACAGGGGCGCCGTACAAAATGTCGCCTAGGGCAGTGGTAGTCCTAACGCCAAATCCGAGTCTTCAGGTTTGTTACTTTTGGCTGGACTGATTTTAATGATTTTTTGTGTACAGATAATCTATGACTTGGTGCAAAATAGGCTGTTGTTAGCCACACAAGCAAAGCGTGGGTCAGACGGTAGTATAATATACAAGGTTATAGAATTCCTGCTGCACCGAGAACTAAGTCATAAAATGAAAGTGTCTGACCTATAGTTAGTCTATACTTTAGCCGAGAGCTTTACGACAATACACCATCTTAAGCCTTAAGCTTTTGACACTCGGTAAGATAAATAGCGGACCTTAGAATTGCCTTAAGTGTTCGAAAGCTTCCTTTTTTATAGAAAGCTGTTGACTAGACAAGTACGAGCGTTTTAAAATTTGGTGTATTTTTTATATACTAGTGATGTACCTTGTCTTTGTCTGAATATAAAGTGACTTATATACTGAAGTACTAGTATAAACCAAATTGTATACTGAAATTGCTTTGATAATATAGTAAAAGTATGTTTGTTTGTTTCATTGAAACGATTGAACAGATTTTAGTGAAATTCGCAGTTGAGATAGTTATCTAGAAAGAACAAGTATATGTTGGTTTCTTATTGTTATCGCCGCTATATACTATGTATACCTATTGTATATGTATAAAACGAGCAAAGCCGCGGGTAAAATTACTATGTTATTAATCAATGCATTTATATTATATTTTTATAGGTTTGAAGTAGCATAAGAAACACAAAGAAAGTTAAAAATTTTATCCGATTTAAACAGAGAAGATATTAATATGATTCGAGTACTTTATTTGAGTGTACCTACGTAATATAATATTACATGAAATGAAAAAAAATGAGTTTTAGAATCTATTTTTTTATTATTTAAGATGGTTATTAATAATTTTCCTTTTAACTTTAATTCATTTTCAAACTAAGGGACTTTACAAAGTCAGTTCCACTCCAGAAGTCACTATACATTTTTTAAACATGAAATAACTCGACTGAACGCTTGACCAATTTTTATTGTTTCACTTTTAATGCTTATTATTACAGTTTTTACGACAGAGTAAATACTAAAAAGAACTCTAAAAAATCGGGCAAGTGAGAGTGTGATTCGCACCCCGTGAGTTCCGTAGCGTGAATAGTTAAATTGTTTTAAGTTTTAACTTATCAAATTATTTAAAGCAATTTGTTAATGTTATTTTGTATCTGTAAAAAATAAATTTATTGGGACATGAAGACATAGCACCATCTAGATCCGTGGTTAGCTACGAGGCTTGTGTTACGGACACCAGATAGTTGATACACTACACTTATAAACTTTGAATATTAATATAAACACCCATGACTGGAAAACAAACATTCGTGCTCATCAAACAAATGAATGTCGGGAATCGAACCCGCGACCTGTTACACAGCAACTAGGATCAATACATACGTGTCGTGAAATAAGAAAAAAAATCGTTATATTTTAACATTTTAGGTAAATATTTTTTTCCGAACCCTACTCAAAGAGACAAAGGAATGCACGTTAAATCACTTAGCGCTAGTGATGTGACAGTTCCGTTGAAAAGTTTATCGATTTTCTTATGATGGCACGTCATTATGCTGTCGACAGTTCCGGTTCGATGCTCCGTTTAGGCAGGATGAATCATTAGACCGATTTAGACTATTATAATGTTATACTTATGTATTGTTTTCAACTTTGAAATAAAGTTTCTATTTTTCTCCAGGTTTAAAAGACTAACTTATAAAATGTGAAGTTATTAATTTAAATCTGACATGCATTGTTTGTTTGTAAATTAATAATAAACAGCCCTTATAACGTCTGAGAAACTTCTGGGAACAAGCCTTTCGCCACGCTGAAGTTAGTGCGGACTAAGCATGTCTTTCTAAATTTTGCTAGGTTTTCTCAGACGTGCAGATCTGCTCACGATATTATCCTTCAATAAGGCCAAAAATGATTCGATTGGTGTAAATATTAGTTATGCGAGACTCGGATTTGATACCCGCTTCACTTATATATTTAAGTTATAGTTTATTTGGCTGTTTGTAGTTATCCTATGAGGATAGACGAGTGGTCTTCTCGAAATGCGGTCACAAACGAACGGATAGTAAGAGAATTCTAAAAACTATAAATTCGGCTTCTTCATCGATAATAATGACTACTTAAAAAGGATTTGCCAAAAAATATATAAAGTACCGATCGAATAACTTAGAATTGGAATTACGTTAAAAATACTGAGTGAGCATATATTTTTAAAATTTTAGTTTTTTTTTTCAGTTTAATTTAATGTCCTAACATATTTATTTATTTATATTTAACAGTCTGGACGTATTTGGATAAAATTTTAGTACGCAGATCCTTTATATTATAAATGCGAAAGTAACTTTGTCTGTCTGTCGTTTTCACGCAAAAACTACTGAACCGATTTCAATGAAAAGTACACAGATAGTCTAGAGCCTGAGAAAGGACATACTAGGCTACTTTTCAAGGCGAGAAAGAGCTGTAAGGGGTTGAAATAGGGGATGAAAGTTTTTATGGAAATGACGTCATTTTTAAAGCTAGAAGCTTGAAACTTAGTTTTTAGGCTTTGGATTAGATATAAAATAAATAAGACATTCAAAGTTTGTAAAAATTGTATCTTATATTATCTGTGAGTCGCTAGTAGTTTATAAGGCGGAGATAGTACCTACCTCTAGAAATGGACCAAAGTGAAGTTGCTTATATAAAGTTAAATTAACCAGTAGTCTGTTTGTTTGTACAACTTTCATCGATACAAAGGAATAAAAAGATAAATGTAAAATATATGAAAAAATCCTCTAAACGAGCTATGACTGTCGTTTTTGATACCATCAAGTGCGGGTTACATTTCTTCTGCTGTTCTCAAAGTTTTTTTTGAATGTATATTTTTATTTTAAATTGATAAGAAGGCTATAGAAGCCTACTAATATTATAAGTGTTAGTAACTCTGTCTGTATGTCTGTGTAATAACCCTTAATCGCAGCCGAATGGGCCGGCACGCCCCGTATAGTACCACTCTCTCACAGAAGACCGGCGTGAAGTGGCAGCTATGCTGTCGCGTTTCGTCCGGTGAGTGAGATTCCGAGAGGCCCACTGAAACTGAACTAGCCACTAGACCGATATGGCAAAAAACATATATTATGTATAATACAATGCCTATGTCTTAAACTAAACTACTAGGTACTCATCAGTATCTCTAAACTAAAAAACATCAAATAGAATAACATAAATATTTATATTAAAAAATATTAAAATATTTTATGCACACTTTGACTATCTCTGGAAGATAGATCAGATGGAAAGCACTCGTTAACCATAGATTTGACCCAGCACCCAATAAACGTTTAAACAAAAATACACCCTATCCACCATAACAGAAGGTATATAATAAAAATAAAATAACGTTAATAAGCTCAAATATACCACACAAATATCTTTAGATCTTAACACCTTGTAATAAAGTAGAATTTCGTATAAAAGCGTTTGCATTCCTTACATTTATTTAGATCGCTCAAGTGTAAAAGTAATCTGGTACGTGACGTGTGTTAACTGACTCTGAAAAAGGAGGTATTGTGTTGAGATTTAATCCCAACATAAAACAGTCTGGTCGGAGTTTGTCCATTGAATTTTTTAGTTATGTATTTCGAATGGATATTTTTAAAGTATAACATACTAATGGCTTCATCCGGTTCCGTCGTTAGATGATTTTGAATTTTTTTATTTAATTGAATACTCAAAACTATAATTTGGGCAATTCTAACCGACTTCAAAAAACAAGGAGGTTCTCAATTCTACGGAATCTTTTTATCCGACAATGGCGAAGCCAAATAGAAGGATAATTAATTTGGCAGTCTTTATTACTTTAAATTTTATCGAAATCGCTCGAAGTTTAGAAAAATCAATAATCTTCTTTAGTTTAAATTTGTATATATACTATATAGGTATACTTTTAAAGTATGTTTTTGTTTTTTTTTCGCACAATATGGGTTCCAGGTCGTCTCCAGGTCTATCTGAATACTAAATTTCACCCAAATCAATCCAGCATAGTCATAAATAGAAATATACGCGTCCACTTAAATCAAATCAAAATATTTTATTCAGCATAAAAATTGTTACAATTTGAACATTATGAGTCTACCACCAGTTCGGAGAGAAGAAACCTCTGACCTGAGAAGAACTGGCGAAAGAAACTCAGCGGGACTAAAAAGTCTATGGGCTATATAATATAACTTGGGATAAAAATAATATGTAAAATCTGAGGATTTTGTTTCCTGTCTTTAGAACGCGGGGCAGAACTGCAGGAAACGCTAGTCTATATATATGCTACAATAGAGTAGAGTCAAGGCAAGTAACTATGTCGTGGCATTAAGAGATTGTATACGCGACTATGGTTTTAATAATTAGGTGAAAATGGATGACTCACTGCATCTTGTAACTGAGAAAGCAAATATTTGTTGATGGAATTAGGCTATGTCACATGTACAGACAGACACAGATAACTGTTAAATAATAATCTTTAATCATACATATATTCTAATACAATGTGGTTAAGTTACCTATATGTTACTCCAGGAGTATATCTGTGTACTAAATTCAATTCAAAAATTTTCCATCCCCTTATACGAGGGAAATCAGGGCATCCACCACGCTGACTAAGTGCGGGCTGGCGGACTGCACATTGCACATGTCTTTCGAGTTTTTTTTTTATGGTAAAAAGGGGGCAAACGGGCAGGAGGCTCACCTGATGGGAAGTGATCACCTCCGCCCATAGACATCTGCAAGCCAGGCTTTCAGATGCGTTGCCGGCCTTTCAGGAAAGGGAGGGATGGAGGAGGGAGGGGGGAACGAAGGCCGAGGATGAAGGGAATAGGGAGGGGGGAAAGAGAGTGGGCCTCCCGGACTCTCACTCACCGGACGAAACGCGACAGCATAGCTGCCACTTCACGCCGGTCTTACTAATGAACTATACGGGGCGTGCCGGCCCATTTGGTTGCTACCCGAAGGTAACAAGCATGGCACTACCACTTTAAAAATATGATCTGTCAGTCATGAAAGACAAGTGGTAATTGTTCCAAATGATTCGCACATTAGAATATAGGTTACCCGTGACACATGGGATTTGGGACTAGAGATCCGCTTCACTAGGTTCACTAAGTAAACAAAAAATCATAAAAAAGGAGTAGAATTGCTTACCAACTGGGGAAAATGCCATACAAAAAATATTATTATTATTATTTTATTATTAGCCTGTATTGTCCCACTGCAGGACAAAGGCCTCTCTACTCTTTTCCACTGGTCCCTATCTTTTGCCTTAGCAAACCAGTCTCCCTGAAAGGAGTCTAACTCATGTCGCCATCTCCGTCTTGGCCTACCACGCTGTCGTCTGCAATACAAAAAAATATACATATTATTATATAAGTATGTATGGTATATTTGTTGGTTATACTTTTCGAACTAATGGAAGAGGGGATTACAAACATCTTGACCGATTTAGGCTACAGCAGCCAATCTCAATGAAATTTACCAAATGCACAGGAAATATATTGCGTAAGTGTTCGCGCAAGCACAAAGGCTCTCTCTATTCCCATCACTCGCCATACTTATGTGAGACTAGTGGTTCGCCCTTACTTTTATTACATTAAATGTTTGTATAAATTACTCAGAAATGAGATATTTTCCAGCAGTAAAAATATCTATAATAAATAACATACTAAATTTCTTCAAAATCTGGCCAATGGTTTTCTCCTAATGCGGTTACAGACTGACAAAAATCTTACAACTATAGTTCAGCCTCCTTATCTATCTATATCTTATAGTGACTATATCAATAAGATTTTCCAAAAAATATTTAATGTATAAGTTTTGACTTAGTTAGAATTTAATTATCGTTATATATAAAAATCTTCCTAATCGCCTGGATCGATTTTGATGAAATGTTTTGTGTGTGTTCGAGGGCATTCGAGAATGGTTTTAGATTTACAATTCGGTCCACTACAAAATGCATTTTTTGAATTAATTAGTTATTTATACATTTAGACAATAAATAACATATTCAATTATAAATAAGTCGTTGCTAGGCAACGTTGTTTCGCGCACGCGTACTGAAACACTTCACCGGGAGCAAAAGTTTATAATTTCAATGTGTACAGGACAACGTCTGGCAGGTCCGCTAGTATGTATCACATACTACCAGTTTATGGACCGGAAAGTAACATGATCTCCGGAACATCACGGACCCCATGGGATTGCTTAGCAGCTAAATTCCCCCGGGGTATGATTAGAATATGAGTGGCATATAAATCAAAACAAAATGTCTGCGTAAAGCTACTCTAAAAAGATGAGGAGGAAGGATGTTTATTGTTTATATAGTACCTTTAATTAACCAAGCTTTAGTTTCGTCATGAGAAGTTAAGAATAAGTTCTTTTAAGAAGTTGTTTTTTTAATCAGTAGGTACAATGTAAATAAAATTGAAGTGTTTGTTTTTAATTTCAAATTACTAGCTTTTCACTAAATGCACATGAAATTATATACGATACTACCAACAAAAAACATTTTTTTTAAATTTTGTCTGTCTGTCTGTTTGTTCCGGATAATCTCTGAAACGGTTGGACCGATTTTGACGGGACTTTTACTGGCAGATAGATAATGTTATAAGGCGTAAATTTTTAATCGACTTATATTTTTGGTATGAGAATAGCTGATTATTGGAGTTAACATATAGGATATTTTTACTGCCGAAAAATTCATATTCCTGAAAAATTTGTACTAACGTAACGTAATGAATAACTAGATCAGAGTTGAAGGTTTCACCTTAGAGTACTTCATGAACACGACGATTATTTATAATTATAATACTTACGAAACGAAGTAAAATGACTCCCTCCACTACATTTATTTCTACACAATCCTCTAAAATATTAAGAAATATCAAATAATAGAAGCTTTTTTTTTAACTTTTTATATTCCCAATTTTATTTGACATTTTAAATGAAAATATCTGTTCGGATTTTGATTTATGGTTTCCAACGTTTCAAAACTTTACAACAATATTGTTCACTGTTATTGTTCACAACGATTTTGCATATATTTATTTTGATTCAAAAATAAAAAAATCCGAACAGTAAATCTTATTTAAGAAAAAAACGAAACCGCGGCCAAACTGTAGAGAATATTTCCTTTCAATTCGACCACGACAGTACTCATAAATGGCTGCTGTTCAAACATCACAGCTTGTCTTGCGAGTCTATTACGTCGAACATTTAAATGTTCCCACGTTGACACGTCGTCTAATGAACGCTTCACTGTTTTATTTTCTTTGCTTAAACAAAGACCCAGCGGTAACGCGCTCACTTGGATAACCGAGTGATGCGGGTTCAAATCCGGGTCTCGCACCTCTGATATTTTCATGTGCTAATCATTTCTATCATGATTACTACTTGTCTTACGGTGAAGGAAAACATCGTGAGGAAACCTGCATGTCTGAGAGAACCTAGCAAGTTTTCGAAAGACATGTGAAGTCCGCCAACACGCACTAGGCCAGCGCAATGGACTATGGCCTGATCCCCCTCGCACTGAGGGAGACCCGTGCCCAGCAGTAGGACTTGAAAAAGAGCTGAAGATGAAACAAAGATTTCTTTTGTAACTTCTTCTGTGGCTATGACTTTTCTTCATATATTTCATAGCTTTTGATATCAACAACTTGAAAATTGAAATTGGGAACAAGAAAAGTTAAAAAACAATTTTTATTAATTCTAGAAATTTTAGAGGATTGTGATGAAATAAATATAATGGAGGCAATAATTTTCCGTCTTTTACGTCTAAACATAATATAATAATATTCTAAAGTTGATGTGTACATTGAATATTTTTTGGAAAATCTAATTGTAATAGGTATTAATTCTTTTTTTAAAAACTTTTCTGTCTGTCTGTCCGTTCGTCTATCTGTCTATCTTTGACCGCATCGCGAGAAAACTACTGGACTTAATAATATTTGGTATTGTGGTACTAGAAAATTGTAATTATAGCTTTACGCTTATCCTCTAAGGTACACTCTCAATAACTATTTCTATAAATTGTATAAAACTTAAATATGGACGCACCCTAAATAAATAGATTAAATTAAGTTTTTAAGCGCTTAAACTTAAAGCAAGTTACAAAATATCGTATAAATCACTGCTATCACATCTAACGAGATAAGTGACGTGTAGTGATGGACGAGCTCCTGTACCGATTGTGATGCTGCTTAACTGATAAGCGAAGATATTTAAAGCTATACCTAGTAAAAGATTTAGATATAAAGACATAAAAAGTTATAATGTTTTGTTTGTTTATTGTTTTGTCAAACTCGAATTCAAGAATCGTTCACATTGTCTGTTTTAACTATCAGTTTTGAGATATTCAAAACTTAGTCTCTCCTGTAATCTCATATTTCCTGTAAAATATTTAAATTTTGGTAGCAATAAGTCTGTCTGTTTGTCACTAAAATCTAAAAACTGGACAGAAGAAATGGATAAATTTTGACTGTCATTGCCATGTAGTTATAAAGAGTAACACTACGTAAGCTAAGTAAAGCTACTTTTATTTTAGACTAGCGACTCACACTTGCTTCGCTCAGGTTCGTCCCTAGGTTAAGCATCAGTCGCAAGTTCCCCTAGTTAATATAAATAAAACTTCTACTACTTTAAGTGACAGACAAACAGACAAAAATTTTAAAGATTCGTTTTCTGTTGCTAGTATATACTTTCGTGAAATACTGTTAAGAAATTAAAAACAGACATTCCAATTTTATTTATATATATAGATGTATGTACATGTATAAATTAAAGGGATTGAGGTTTTTTATGTGTCAACGTACTCTGTAATGACTCCTTCACTTGGTCAGACTCATTGAAGTTGGCTCCAATGTGCAATGGTCCAAATCGGCCAGGACATTATATAGATTCTTATAAAATGTGGTTCATAGGATGAATCCTATCCTCAAAAAAGATGTCTATCCCACTGAGCCATCCGTTCTTACATCCAGAGTATCGCTTAACACATTAATATGATAAGTTTGATCGATGATACGCTTCCGAACGGTTATGTGTAAAGCTCTAACCTTAATTAAAGCTATGCTATAGATTTACTCGTCCTTATTATCCGACTTCAATAAAAGAGTACTTTATTTGGTTATATGTATTTTTGAACGTAAGTGAAAGCATCCTTTAGCACACTTGTTACCAAGTTTTTCTCTTTAAAAAATAAATAATATACACCTCCTTTTATTAATTCACTTGCATTTGTCTCTTCTGAAGAAAAAAAACCCAAATTTTTGTTCTTTCTAAAAACGCTTAACGATGCTATGCCACCCAGGTACTGTCTATGTATACTTATTATATGCAGAAAAAAAAATACATTAAGTTGCATAAAATGCTAAGGAAGGCAAGCAACAGAAGCTTCTTTTAAACTTCATCTTATTTCATGGTTGAGTGTCAACCACGTCCACTAATTCAGCACCATGAATGAATGAATGAATGAATGAATGAATGAAAATACTTTATTGCACACAAAATAAATAGATTACATTACTAGACAACAATATAAGATATCATTGCTATGCAAAGGCGGCCTTATCACTATTAGTGATCTATTACAGGCAACCTTTAACGTAAGAAAAACATCAAAAGTAATGGAGGGGTAGTGCTAGCTTATAATACATTGTAGGTACTAATATAAAAGTATAATTTAAATAAAAAAATAATAATATATGTGATACATAATATATAAATATAATAATAACTAGCTGACCCGTTCCCACTTCGTTGGGCATAATGTTATTAATCCTTTTTTAGTACAGAGTTTTTAAATAATTTAAATTATTTTATTAATATTAAAAATATTAAAAATTAAATTATCTATACTAATATTAAAAAAACTACTTTTTGTAACTTAAATATAAAAGTTACACATATGCTACCGTTGACTTTTTTGTAGGCATTTTTAAGCTCCACATCTTTTCTCTAGAACTCAAAAATATACCTTTCATAGTTAAGGCAGCGTTCGTAAGAAACGCTTTCATTCGACCGTTTTTTCTCCGATTCACTTTGCAAAACGGACTACCACGTAAAAGCCTTTTTATTTTTCGGTTTTTTATATAGCCTATGACACTCAGCAATAATGTGGCTTTCTATTGGTGAAAGAATTTTTAAAATCGGTTCAGTAGATCCCGAGATTACCCCTTACAATTTAACAAATAAACAAACTTTACCTCTTTATAATATTAGTATAGATAAAATACAATAACCGAAATTTTTTATTTCATAAATACAGGGTAAATTGAATCATAATATGTAAAATTCGTACATGTACGCGAAGATGACATCAGTTATTTGAATAATGCCATTTTACGTACATCCAGACAAATTCAGGTCATATACAATCTACATAGGTTTTATATATAGATACTCTATGGTACTCGCAACTGGGATACAATTAAGTGAATGTAGCGGGCAATCAGTGAGGAGTATTGTTAAAGTACTGTCGCGGCCAAAAGTCTTACTAATTAGGCTACTTTTATATTTTCACTTATTTTACTTCTATCAACAGATATACTATATATAACTTTTAAATAATTAAATATTATATATATAATTTACTTTACTTTTTTTTACTGTCAAAAAATACACAATTTTGGCATTTTTTTTGTTGGAACTGAAAATAATGTTTGACAAGTTTTATAGACACATGTAGGTAACAGTTTTACAAAAAGTCTATATTATTATATAATATATATTTTGACATATAAAAAGGAAGCCAATAAAAAAATAAAAAAATATACCTTATAACTTGTGGCGATGACAGTACACACAACAGTCGCGCGTGTCGTCTGTCCGTCTCACTTAGAGCCCCTTTGCTATACTGCCAATTTGTGGCATACATTGCAAAATACATTCTTCAACTAGTACACTTTTACATGCATATATTCAGTTACTTTGGTAGATAGCTATAGCTTGTGCAGCTTTAAATTTTCTTTTTGTTTATTTTACTAAAACTTCACTCAATACAGTAAAGTAAGGATCTTCAAGTGCTTCTTGTATTTTAAATAAAACTCTTTTATATTTTTTTTATTTTAAGATTTTAGAGTTTATTTTTTTAGGTTTTTAGTTCTTTAAGTTACGTTTGCTTTACAACAATCATAGTCATGATGGACAAAGCATGGATATTCCGAAAATTCATAAAAGATAGTTCATCCAAGATCCAAAAAGATACTCAGATTTATTGAAAATGACAAATATTCGCGTAAATCTTAGAAACAGTTTCTTGTAGATGAAAATGTATGGTTATTAAGACAAATTGGCTCATTTGGGAGATATATCCATTTTTAAGTAAAAAAAGAACAATGTCGTATTCTTTAAGAAAATAGTTATTTCAATTATAACTAGAAGAATCGATTTATATACTTAATTATTTATACGATACAGTTTTGTGACCCTTTAACGTATATTCCCGCTTCATTAAAATTTAATAATAATTAATAATATCTAAAGTCGGTAACAGTACAAAGTATTGTAGATCAACAAGTAAAGCCACTAAGCAGAAGTTAGTGTTCAACTTTTATTCTGAACATAAGTACTTATAATTAATTAATCTTTTCAAAACCTCCGAACCGTAGATCAAGGGAAGAATTTGAGTGAAATGTCATTAGGAATTCGAATTACAAGGGCTCTTTAGTAGAGTATTCTGAATATATTGAAGGGAGGTTTGTTCTTTTGGAGTAGACGTTAGATTTCTCACGGTTTCAATATATTATATGATTGAGTTGGCTAGCATATACGGGTACAGATCCGGCGGTCCCGGGTTCAAGTCCCGAGTCGGTTCAAGTATAAGTATAGAAAATAATTTTTATTGTTAGATGTTATTAACAGCCTATATAGTCCAGTCATTTTAGGCATTAGTATTAAGTTAATCAGTCTTCGTCATCTCTATTGCAACTTATCTCCTAAAATATTGGCTATCATGAACGCACTCTCTCAAAAACTATATTGGTCTTGCATTAGATTTTGTTCGCTATTGAGATCCTCAAAAAAATATTAGTAAGTCATTTGTAATCTGTGGAAACTAGTGATATTATACTTTTGTGGGAAAGCGACCTCGAAAGAACGTTGATGGCGCGTGTAATATTTCATCGTGTGAAAAGGCCCTAACATTAAATTAATATTTAATTAAATAGCTCTTGTATTGCTTCGATCGCTTTGTTTAGTATCTTTAATACCTCCGCGTCCTTCCTCAAAATATAGGTTAATAATTTTCAGTACCCGAGGCTGGCGCGTTAAGAAAAAAATCAAGACCCTCAAACTTGATTGTGTATATTAACTAGCAATTTTTTTCGGTTTCGTTCACCGTCTTTTATATAGAATTATAATTAGTAAGACGTAAGTCGCAGTGTGAAAATAACAGCAGGAACAGCATTCCCTAAATGTATATAGAAGTATACAGTAATTTAAAATAAAAATAAAAAACACTTGTTAAATTTTTTTTGGCTGACTGTTGCTTTATTCCCGCTTATTTCCCAAACGGCTAAGCTAATTTTGACGGGAATTTCTCTGGCAAGGTTTTATATAAGAAAAAATGATTGTGTTAATTTAGAAACAACCGCAAATCTACGCACGCGAGCGAAGCGAGGGTAAAAAGCTAGTAGTCTATAAAACGCAAAAATATTAACCTTTCAACCATTTTAAACAAAACCTTAACAAATCAATTATACTCCTTAAATTTTATTGGTGAAAACTGCATAAAAATCCGTTCAGTAGTTTCTGAGTTTATTGCTAACTAGCGACTCGCCCTCGCTTCGCACGGACCTAGATTTAGCGCGAACGAAGCCACGGGTTCCGCTAGTACATGTATACATGAACTTGACAAATTATATACTAAAACCTTCTTCTTGAATCACTCTATCTATTAAAAAAAACCGCATCAAAATCCGTTGCGTGGTTTAAAAGATCTAAGCATACAGCGGGAAGCAACTTTGATTTATATTATGTAGCGATAAACAGACAGTCAGGCGCGGCTTAACACTTTGTTTTATAAAAAGTATGTAGTGATATAATAGGTATAATATATCAATATAATATTAAAGATCGAAATTGCCATCCTCATGTTATTGCGCGAACCTCTTATTGGGTGTTTTAGTCGATTGTTGATGACATTTCAATATCGGTTTCTCAGAATCTCACAATTGGTCGCAGTATGTGGGTCAGGCGAAAGCTACTGGGCTTATTCAACAACTATATATATACATAAAAACAAACAAACAAACAAAACAGCTTTTGTTTCACTGAACACCTTGAAATTTTTATTTTACCTGTCTTTTGTTTTAAGGAGGATGAATTCAAGCATGACCATAGTGTGGATTGTGAGACAATATGAAAAAAAAAGAAAATAATGACAATGAATAAAAAATGACAAAAAATGTATGCTATTCGTTATTTTTTATTTTGGCTCGAATTCGAAAAAAGTGGTATATAATTTGGTTACCGGCTGTTCACGTGTTAATGTTACCGTATTTCTTTTAAAAAAGGAAACTCTTATGACATGTAATGTAAAAGACAGTATAAAAGTTTAGTTCCATCGAACTGATCTGATAAAGGAACTATGAGGAAGGAACTCTTCAAATGCTACTTTGAGTATGAAACCATTTTGCTGCTAGTTCAAAAGGAAGCTTCAGATCTAATTTTTATATTTAATTTTAATAAAGATACCATGAGTAAAGTTTCATTCATGCTAGAATTTTCTACCAAAATATTTTCCCAAACAAATATTTCGAAGCCACAGCCCACATTATTTTTAATTCAATAAATTTCATTACGCGTTGAAAACTACTCATAATTATAAAACTCTCACACTAATTACTTTTCAACCCTACTTAATTAACTCGACTACAACTCATTTAAATAAAAAAGAAAGCAAAAAATCCCAGCTTCCATAGCATGAAAACGCATTCAACTGTCAAACGCTATTGTTCCAAATTTGAATTCAACACCTTTGTGCCAGTGTCACAGATAATTTATAACTGTCAAATAGTTATTTGGTTTGACGTATTTATGTAAATACTTTTTTGTATCTAGCAGTGGTAATGGCGTAGTTGTGTACATTGTATGACTGCCATCGACTTTTAAGCTGTAAGAGCACGTTCCTCACGATGTTTAAATATTTTTATTTAGATTTATATTAACGTCCGGAGCGCCTGGGTTCGAGTCCCGGGTCGTGACTGTTACAGTTATTGAGTTTTTTTATAAATCATGGGTAGGTAGCAGATTTTAAATGGTAAACCCACAAATTACCTTCTGGGGTTGTTTACATTTCAGTAAATATCATATTAAAAATACTACTCGTAGTTACACATTTATCTATCTATCATATATAAAATTGAAGTGTAATATAAAAAATCTACTTTTTACTAAATAAAAAAACAGACGAATTGAGAACCTCCTCCTTTTTATGTTGGTTGAATATTAAAGTATATGGGATACATGTTAGAAAAATACATTTTTGTCTGACGTTGTGTATCTTTATTTTGGTTAAACTCTGATACATCTGGACCAAATTTAACGGGACTTTCACTGAGATATCTGATGTTATAAGTAAAAACTTAGGCTACTTGACAAATTTCGATAACATTTCGATATAACGTGTAACAAAGGCCACTGTTAATAATAATTAAATTTACCTGATGGTGGCGTTGTGGGTATTAAATATTATAAAATGCACCTAGTGAGGTACCCGAGCAAAGCGAATGTACATCCTTGGTAAATTAATCAATATATCCCATTCTCATCCACAGCATAATTTTAATAGCACAGTCATATCTGGGCGGTGGCTGGACATTGAAAAGAGGCTCAGACGGGTATTGAACCCGTTATATGCTTTCAATCACTTGACCTTATAATGGGGCTGATTAATTTATGACTTTAAAAGTCATTGTATTGACTTCAGTCTGAAAAGAAAAATGTTTTTGATTGCGATAACTTAAATTCACTTAGAAATCTACACTTTCTAGGGACCCCGTAGTATTTAGACTATATCTATACATATAATACAATTCTTAGTTGAGACTGTACATTACTGTACAGTTTTTTTTAAATCTGATAGTTTTAGCACCATGTTTTACTTTGTTCAGCCGGCCGCATCTTTGGGTAATACTCGTAGCACTGCACACCGTACGACTATGACTTTAAGTTCTTATGTATTAAAATTATAAAAACAGAGGGTAGCTACTGTATTTTGTATTAGTGTTAGTTATAATTAGAAAAACTACTTTTATTTTAGAAGAAGAATTGGGATTCAACTCTAGAGCAAAGCGAAGGCAAGTCGTTAAAGACAATTTCGATACACAAACAAACATCGAACCTATGACCTGCAATACAAAATATCACTACTTATAGTTCCGTCTAAATACAAATATATCCTAAATATCTCGGTCATATACATTAAAGAGCGATAACCTGTAAGTGCGTTATCTTAGATGTTTCTGTACTTTATCATAATGCAGGCGCAGCCATAACTTATTTTCAGCTCTGCTAGAAATGGTTTTTATTTATTATATCACTTATTTAAATGTGGAAAAGTTTTAAAGAGTTTTTTATAGTTAGTGATGGCCGTTGTATAACTTATATGGTAGGTATTGAAACAAAGTTACAAAGTTTATATATATGTTGTTAAAGTATTTCCCTATATGACGACACGTTTGGCTCAGTTAGTAGTTACCCTACTTTCTAGGCCAGCGGTCGTGGGTTCAAGTCCCGCTAGGGGCTTTCATTTGTTAAGCACGAACGTTTGTACTCTAGTTAGAGTGTTTATATTTATTGTGTAGTGTATCAACTATATGGTATCCGTAATTCAATCCTCGTAGCTTACCTTGGAAATAGATGGCGCTGTGTGTAATAATGTCCCAACATATTATTATTACCATGTTAGAATTATAATTATTACTTCGCTCGGGTTTGCCTCTATTAAAAAACAAAAACAAATTTATATTTAGTCTACGAGAACCGTATTTGTTTCTGGGATAAAAGTATGTTTGCTGTGTAAAAACTATGTTCTGTTTCAGACTATAATTTTTTTGCTGTGCCAAATTTCATCTCGATTCGTTCAGCCATTTTGGCGTTATTGAGTAACAAACATCCATCTAAAAACTAAACATCTAAACTCTCACATCTATAACACATATTAATAAGATAATTAAACAAATGGATAGTTTAAGTTATAATCAGTATAAAATCAGTTAAGTTTTTTAATGCAGTTCTAATTTTCATAATTATTGACTTTTCTTCCTTATATATTGAGTGGCTAAGCTGTAATATATTCAATAGGTTGTGGCACAATTAAATTTAGACCGGAAATGTTTTGGTTATTGAATACTTAGTGGCTTTTAGTGTAACGTTCAGATATTACTGCGGTTAAAATTAACTGTTGTTTTAACTTAACTTTAATGTGTACTTTAACCATTATTTGTTAAAATACGATATTTTAAGTCGTGTTAAACAGAAACTATAGATAGTTTATATTTATACTCTAGATTTTTCATCTATACAATGGAGTGTTCTGATGAACTCTTTCATCTGGAGCCACCATATCCTTCTCACAATGCTCTTATGCTCGGTATCCTACAAATATACGTTTATCTCGCTCTTTTTTACACTACACGTGCAAATTGTGAAATAATCTCCCTGAGGATTCCTTGAGTGTTACAATATGGGGTTCTTCAACAGTCGAAGTCCCTTAAAGGTTGGCATTCTCTTATGTTATAGATGTCTACGACTGACGATGGCAACTTAACATCACTTGTAGTACTCGATTGCCTCTTTTTAACCAAAAAAAATATATATATGTGTGTATTTTTGTAAATCCATACATTAAAAAGGGCATGTTATATACCTTTAAATATTTTTCCATCACAATATCCAAGTGTTGGCGGACTGACATGTCTTACGGAAACTTGTTACATTCTCCCAGACATGCATGTGTTTCACGATATCACGACATGACGTGACATCACCATTTACCATGTTTTTTATTCACCGTAAGAAAAGTAGTAATGATTCGCACATGAGAATATTAGAAGTGCGAGACCTGGTATTTAAATCCGCTTCGCTAGGTTACCGAAGCGTACACGTTACCACTGAGCTACCAGTGCCTAGATATAAATTAAATTAATATATATATTTTATTTATTTATAAAAGCACACTTACAACAAACATATGTACAGCCTTTTCTAATTATTTATAACAATAATAATATGTCTTATACTATATGCATGTCAATAAAAAGTGTACATAGCATTTCAACATTCAACAATTAAAAGTACAAAAAATATAAAAAATCAATCTAAATAATCTAAATAATGGAATTTACAAAAGAATAGTTATCAAAGAAAAAATCACATTTTCTTTGTTACAGATGACTTAGCTTCGACAATCATGCGGAGAGCAATATTTCTGCTGTTCGTCTTCGTCCTGGGGGCGGCCATAGCTTGCCCCTGGGCGTGTTCGTGCCGACCAAACGCGGCTGACTGCGCTCATAGAGCTTTACTGCATGCTCCACGACGATTGCCTACAGATGCCCATCGATTGTGAGTAATATATAATTATATAAAAATCGTTATGTATGTATGTATGTATGTATATATGTGTGTATGTATGTATGTATGTATGTATGTATGTATGTATGTATGTAAGTATGTTCCCTATGGTGTTAAAAGTGGCTAGAACGATTTTGATTAGATTTAGTAGATATCGGAAGTTCGCTGATTGCTAGTATCTTACAATATAAAATAATCAATTCATTTATGTTATTTCGCGTATCTCGAAAATGGCTTTAACGATTTTGAGTATATTTTGTGTTTACATCTAAGTTTCTTATTAAGTTTATTTATAAAAATGTCTTTTCGGACTATAAAATATTTTTTTTTAAACGCTAAGCAAAGCTCGCTCGCCTAGTTCCTATTAATTAGAGACTTGGATGTTTATTAGCCTACACATTACTCCAGATTATAGTCTATTTCTGCACCAAATTTCATTGAATACGGTCCAGCCATGTTAGTATAAAAATTCGTAGTATGAGGTAACGTAATAATATCGCGACAAATGAAGCAAAGTCATGTAACATGTCTAGTTTAAAACAAAGTAACTCAGGAAGCCATAGGTAACCTATAAGGGAGTCTCCTATTAGTATTTACGATGTATTACAATGTAGGGTAGGTTTGATATTGGGGTGAATGTGAGGCGGTGAAATTGTAAAGCTACAGAGAACTTTGCGAATGATAATAAATTTTATCGTCCGATGGAGAATCTGTTTGGGGTTAGTTGTTCGAAAAATAACCTGAATAATTTAATTCTAGTCATAGTTTAATGGAAAGTATTTCTATATGGCAATTTTCATGTGTTTTGGATCTATGATGTTAGTGTATATTTCTCAGAAATACGATTCCTACAGTAAAAAGTCTCCTGTATGCTGACCCGAATAACTAGCTTTTCTTACAATAAATTTCATCAAAATTTGTTTAGTGGTTTTCTTGTGATGCGTTACATCTAAAAACTATAGAGATTCGGTCTCTATATCGATAACAATTGCTTCACTAAGATTCTTCAAAAAAATTTAATATACAAATTCGACTCAATAGACTTGGCTGTTGGCTTGCGTAGATTATTGTAAGCCAAAAAGGCCAACTTTGAACCCATTATTTAAAATACTGCTATTCTAAAACTTAGAATTTGGCCGCAACTTCAGTTTCATCCTCAAATAGGCTGGAACGATTCTCACTAACTTGACCTAAATCAACAGGCTATTGTTACATTACTACACAAAATATGTCAAACTAACCTTTCCCGCGGCTCCGCTCGCGTTCTAAAGGCTGAAAATCAAAAGAAATATTTTTCTCCCGTTTTTGCAACATTTTTCACTGATGCTCCGCTCCTATTGGTCGTAGCGTGATGTAATATAGGCTATAGCCTTCCTCGATAAACGGACTATCCAACACAAAAATATTTTTTCAATTCTTGAGATTGCGCGTTCAATCAAACAAACAAACTCTTCAGCTTTATAATATTAGTATAAATATATGTACTGCTACGTATGTATACTAAATTCCGGTGAGTGTTTTGTTGTTCTTCTGTTTCTTAACGGCTGTAGTGATTTTGAGATAACGATAGAAAGTTCTAAAGACCCGAATACACAAAGTTTACTCAAAACTATAAGAATTCAATCAGGTACTTCTTTCGTAGTAAGTAAAGCCAGGTACCATCATGATATGAATTTTATTAAAAAATACTGTATATTAGGTACAGAAAAGCAGGAAACTTATGAAAATATCAATAGCATTTCTAGGGTGAAAGGACTTCGTTGCGATCGCTTTTATGGCATATTATGTTATGGGGCGTATATGGAACCGTCATAGACTACTTTCTTATAGAAAAATCTATTTTTATACGCTTCTGATGATTTTTTTGTACCTCTAGTATCACCTGAATGGTTTTAAATGATGATTAGAAATCATAAGTGATGCTGGTGTACAGATACGTTTATCTCAGTTTGTAGTAACCCTACTTGCTGCGCCAGAGGTAGCAGATTCGAGGCCTGTTAGAGGCATTATTTGTGTGATAAGCACCAATTATTGTGTTTCAGGCATAAGTGTTTATATTTATAATAGGTATGTATGTGTTTAAGTTTATACATGTGTAGTGTATTAACTATCTGATATCCGTAACACAAGCCTCGTAGCTTACCACGGAACTAGATGGTGCTGTGTGTTAATGCCCCGACAACCAACATATTTATTATTTTTTTATAAATACGTTATTTCTAGTTCGTTTTGTCCATTATCACTTCATAAAACGGTCAAGCAAAGCCCGGATACGTCACTAGTTTATGTTTACAATTAGTTCGTATTCTCTGTTATAATCACTCTATACGTCTCATACTCAGCTCAATAAACTAGGGGCGTGTAATACACTGTACGCAATAACTTCGCACAGTCGCAAACGAAAGTGCTGTTATTTAGAAATAATTTACTTAGCACAATATTGTATTTTACGTAAATTATGATTTTCTTTTTGTTTTTTTCTTGCTTTTAAAGATTTTTATCGTATTTTCTGAGATTATTGTTCTGGAATTTAGTATAAATTTTGATTTTGATTGTGCTTTAGAAATAAATTTTTAAGTTTTACAAAACTTTACCTTACTTAATATTTACTATTTTTTATATTATATTTTTGTATGTGGGGCTTTTTTACTGAAACAAAAGGAAACTCGTACAGTCTACTGAAAAGGCAGTCCATATCATATAAAAACATTTAAACTAACATATGTAAATAAATTGACGTATTTTACATTTCTTTATTTTTAATAAACATCAATTCTCTATCTCTGTCTCTCTCTTTTAAATAAAAAAGGTATATTTAGTGAAAACAATTTGTGTCATTGACAGTACTCAATATTACGACTTAAACAAACGTCTGTGGGCGTTTCAATATGCCAATAATGTATGGAAATCATATTATTGCTCTTAAATTGTGTACACGATATACGAGCACATGCATGCTCAGTGGTGACGTACTCGCTTCGAAAACCGAGTGAAGTGTGTTCAAAAAGGTTCAAATCTCAGACTACGCATCTCTGTTATTCTCACGTACAAATCATTTCATTTTTCTTACTGAAAATAACAAATAGAAAATAAACAACATTAACATACCTCTGTGAAAGTTGAAAATAATTTTAAAAAATATAAATAAATCAGTGGGATATTAACATAACACCACCTATTTCGGTTGTAAGCTACGAGGCTTATGTTACGGATACCAGATAATTGATACACTCCACATATACAAAAAATTCATACCTACATTTATATTATTAATATAAAGTAGAACCATTCGTGCTCATCTCACAAATGAATGCTCCCAGCGGGACTCGAACCCGCGACCGGTGGCACAGCAAGTAGGATCTACTACAAACTAAACCAAACTGCAATAGTTTATTATTTTCTAAATACCAAACGTACTTATGTTTGTTAACTTATTTTGAAAAAAAAAACTTATATGACAAAGGCGTCATGTATCGTTTTCTTTCGAATCTCTTATACAAAAGTCAAAGTCCGATTAAAATGGATAGAGTTATTGTATACTACACAATATTTTATTGAGCATGCATGTTGGTATACCCTCCTGATAGAAATTGGAGACGGTCTCCAGCAATCTGTATCTTAGCAAAATCTTAGAGCAGGACTAGCTAACTGACACAAACGCTTTAACATAAGTTACCTGTAATTCACAAACTCGATTGAATTTAAATCGACAAGACCAGAGGGGTCAAGCGCAGGACCCACAGCTTTATCCGAGGCATGGGGTTTAAACACCTACCTTCCCAATTTCCGTTTAATACGAGTAAAACACAACTTCAGGTAGTATGCGATGACTGATGAGGAATTTCATTTGTGTTATATTCTGACGACACGTTTGGCTCAGTTGGTAGTGACCTTACTATCTGCGCCAGCGGTTGCGGGTTTGAGTCCCGCTGGGGGTATATTTATATAAATATGTATGTATATAAAATTTATATATGCGTTATATATCAACTATCTGGTATCCGTAACACAAGTCTCGTAGTTAACACGGAACTAGATGGTGCTGTTGTAGTAATGTTCCAACATATTTATTTATTTATACTTTTTAAATGATAAAAGACCTACCAATGCCATCTTTTCGCAAAGTTTAGGTCACTATTAACTTAATTTCATCAAAATCGGTTTAACCGCTTACCTAATCGTGAAGGAGTAACAAAAATACTGAAACATAGTGTTATTCATAAATATAGACTGTCAAACAAATATCCTTACACGATTTCTAATACATTAGCAATAGTCCTTATTATTCTGAGCCTTTATTTACGTATCTGAGGTAGTGGAGACAGAGTAACGTTTGAACAGACATATCGAACTCTAATACCATAATAAGAGGTTTTAAGGGTAAGTATAGATTTAGTGTAAGATGAAATATTTGAAAATATTATTTACAGTGTAAAATATCACAGACAAACATACAAAAATTTTAAATAAGATTTGTCTTAAAATTTTTAAATAAGATAGGTCTTTAAATAAAACCTATGTAAGTAAAAGAAATTAATATTACCTAAAATTTTCTATACTTAAATAACACTAACCTCGTAAATATGACAGAAAAAGGAGAAAAAGGTACTGAACGGTTTTTTTTGCATATTCATATTTTAATTAAACCTAAGCCCTAGTACCCGGGCTATACAATAAAAATAAAAAAAATAGTAGTCTCTACTCAAAAATACTCTATGGTTATGCAAATTACTTCTCCCTTTATGGAAGCTTTATTAAATTCTGCGTGTACTTTCATAGATAGCTTTCAAATTATATTATATTTCACTAACAAAAGCTTAAGTGTACTTTGTTTTGGTTAAAAAATGTGACATCTTGGTCACAGGTTCAGTTCTCGCCTAGGGCATATGCACTACTATAAAACGATATGAAGTGAAAGTAACTGCCTGTCCGTCTATAATGTATGTTTAATCTACTAAACAGGTTTATGATATTTAACAAAGACCTAGATAGAGACTAAATCAGTCCAACTAGAAGCAAAAACAAGAAAATAGGCAATATAAATATTATTACTGATTCAAATATTGGTGTTCCCACGAAATAGATAAAATTGTCTATATTCATCTGCTCTGTGGGTGTTCCCCGCTAAATTTAAAGCTTGTTACACTTAAAATCATAAAATGAAGGACTTTTATACAAAGTTGCGAGAGCCCTTAGTCCTCCTTAATCCTATCCTGTCGCAAAAATAGTTCTTAGCGGATGTTTACTTACTTATTTGTAGTTTATTGTTAGTCCGTTAACACACACTAGGCCAGCCAGCGCGGTGGACTATGACCTGATCCCCCTCGTAGGTACTGAGGGAGGCCCGTGCCCAGCAGTGGGACGGTAAAAAGGGCTGAAGACACACGTCAAGCGGCTTTCGATATTTCGGGATGAGTGAGTAAGTGAGTGATCCTTCACTATTGGTGCTTTTCTACTTATAAAGTAGAGGCAAAATAATCTTTTATATAAAATCTTAAAAGTACTTCAAAATAGTCTATCTCCATACTGCCTGAAGGCTAGATAGATCGACTGGAAAGACAGCCTTTGTAACATGATACCGAGACGCGTGTAGGGTGAATATATTTATGAAAATTGAAGCGGGCAGGATTTTTTATTATATTTTGGGGATGGAACCCTTTTTTTTGTTGAATTAGTCTGCATTACTTCTAATACCTGAGCTAAGTGGCAGTGAAATTCTCGTCAAAATCAGTTCGGCACTTTCTGAGATGAGCAGAGTATATAAACCCAACAAACAGACTATTTATTTTATACTACTGTTATACACATATAGAGAAAAAACTATTTTTGAATTCGATAAACTACTTTATACTAAGTTCTTTGAATTAATTTAGATTAAAAGTATGAACGTTTATTTATGTAATTGGAACCCTTGGAACAAGGCGGTAAAAAGGAAGATAAAGTTTGTGTGAGTAATCAAATCATATCTCAATTAAAATATATAACATCATCATGACAATGTTTAAATGTCACCGTAAAATTGTACATACCGCTAGATTATAATCTATAAAAGGGAAACCGTCAAATTGTGAAATGGCATGGCATGGCTAATTGGTTACCTAACTGCAATATTATAATCTAACGGTATATTTACAATTTTACCGTCACTTGTATAATTTATGTTTATTTAATTATTTTGCCGTATTAACTGTTAAAACGCAGCTTGTACATTGCACTAGTATTACATATACTAAGGCCGTATCGGTACAAGTCATTTGCCATAACCAAAAAATAATGTGGGCACCCTACACTACGTTAATAGTCAACCCCCGCGGCAAGCGTTATAAGTCCGTCGAATATTTCATGACAAAATTGTATAGCATTTTATATGGTTTTTTATATTTTAAGTAGGTACGAGTACATGTGATTGTTAGTCGTGACTATATCTGTTTAAAATAGAAAAGGAAGTAGGCTTGATTCTTACTTCGTCAGAATTTTGAATTTAGCATATTAGTTTCTATTCACTCTTTCTAGTCACTGGTTGTGTCTCACGTAGGATAAATAGATAAATTGTAATACAATATTGTTACCAAATATTTTTTTGAAAAGAGCAACTGTTGAGTTTCTCGCCGGTTCTTCTCAGCAGAACAGCTTTCCGAGCCGGTGGTAGTTTACTCACAGACTTACAGACTGACTTTTAATTTTGATAATGTAAAAATGACGATTCAAAAGAGCTTGTAAAAGTCTATTTGAATAAAGAATATTTTGATTTGATATTACATAATTACTGCACTGTGCTTTTTATATCTTCTTTTTTTACGAAAAATTTATCGCTAAGGTAAAGTATGTATACAGTTACGTACGTATACAGTAAATAAAAATATTTGTTCCTTTGAAGTCACTGAAATCCTATAACTACTGATATGTCTGGAGATCGACAGTTTTGAAATATACCGTTTGCATCATGAGGCTATTTATGGAGAAATAATATGGTATTCGAAGAAGCTTATACATAAATATCTACTTGATCTAGATCGTATTCGCATACGCAACGCATTTTAGATACCTAAATTTATTATCTGGAAAGTAATTTTTGAATTAAACTTAGCAAAACTAACAAAGTGGTAGGAAAATCTGGACTCAAAAAGCTAATTGAAAGTCCCCAAAGTAACATCATCTAAACTAATATTATAAAGTTGAAGAGTTTGTTTGTTTGGTTGAACGCGCTAATCTCAGGACCTACTGGTCCGAATTGAAAAATTCTTTTTGTGTTGGATAGTCCGTTTATCGAAGAAGGCTATAGGCTATATTACATCACGCTACGACCAATAGGAGCGGAGCATCAATGAAAAATGTTGGTAAAAACGGGAAGGACGGACGTTAGTTCTGCGAGGCACCATACCCTGCGACTCAGTAGAAACGCGTGCAAAGCCGCGGGAAATGCTAGTCCCTTATAAAACGAACAGACACACACGTATAAAACTAGCAATCCCAATATTTCAACAAGGGTGCTTTAAAAAATGTCTTAGCTCAAGATAAAACCCACGACCACCTTTATATTATCACTATACCAACAATTCATAACTCTCATATTAAAAGCTATAACGTAGGTATATCAAAAATAGTACGCTCCATCGACTCGGAACTCCAAGCGTGAATTAAAATTAATTGAACAGATCAGAGATCCGTAAGACTGAGGGGACTGATAATGTCTTTATCGCCTATAAATAAATTTTAAATTAATATGTTGGGACATTATTATACACAGCGCCATCTAGTTCCGTGATAGGCTACGAGGCTTGTGGTACTGATAACAGATAGTTGTTACACTACACATATTATGCAACTTTAAATATTTACATATTATAAATATAAACACTCATTATTGGAGTAAAAATAATCATGCTCAACAAATGAATGCCCCCAGCGGGACTCGAACTCACGACCACAGGCACAGTAAGTAGGGTCACTACGGACTGAGCTAAACGTGTCGTCAAAAAATTGGGGTATTTTACAAGCAGGGTTATTATTGAGATAACTATGACGTTGATCTAGGTTCATCCAATCACTCTCTATTTCTCTCTCTCTCTCTCTCTCTCTCTCTCTCTTCTCTCTATATTATGTGTATTCTAAAACAAATAGCCAGATAAGTGTTGAAAGTTTATTCAGATCGATATATTTAAAAATATATTTTCAACCATTGAGAGCTAATATTTCTAAAACCTATTCGCTATTCGTCCGTATTAGAACAAAATAACACATAGAGTATGTTTAGACATAAATAATTAGATACTAATAATGCTCTAAGTGCTTAAAGATGTCTTACAAAATTGCTATCCACTTTTACCTTTGCTGTGTCAGCTTCCACAACTTCTACTGCGCCAAAAGCATTATCTGTTATTAATTTAAAAATCCCAATTTCATTGCTCTATTTGAGAATGCAGTCGTTATTTTCGGCTTAATTCAATTATCTACGGAACCCTGCCAATGCTGGCACCGCTCCAGCTTGCCTCATTTGTTATAAGCTTTGTTCAAATTTATTGGAGGGAAGGGCACCTACAATGTAGCGTCTAATGTACTCAATCTATGTTAATATTGTAAGGAAATTAGAATATTATGATATACTTTCAACTAACTTTTGTGATTGAGTTGTCAATTTTTTTTCTAAGAAATCTTATCTCTAATCTTAATTGTCTGAAAATCGACGACGCCTTTGGCTCAATTTGTAGTGACTCTACTTTCTTGCGCCAGCAGTCGTGGGTTCGAGTCCGACCGGGACATGTATTTACAAAACTCGGATGTTTATATTCCAGTCATGGGTGTTTATATTTATTATACGTATGTATTAAAACTTATGTTACATGTAGTATAACAACTATCTGATGACTGTAACACAAGCTTCATAGCTTACCACAGAACTAGATGGCGCTGTGTGTAATAATGTTCCAACTTATTTATTTATTTATTATTTAATCATCTGAAATATTTATACTTCCTATCAAAACGTACTCGTATCTAATGACAAACAAAGTAAATCTCGATTTTATGTTTAAAATTTCATCTATACATCTATACATATGTATAAATAAAATTGAAGTGTCTGTTTTTAATTTCAAATTAACAGCTTTTCAATGTACCTATATGAAACATAAAGTATATATGGTACTAGCATCAAAAACTCTTTAAATTTTTGTCAGTCTGTCTGTTTGTTCCGGCTAATCTATGAAAAGGCTCGACCGATTTTAACGGGACTTTCACTAGCAGTTAGCTCATGTTAAAAGACGTAACATAGGCTACTTTTTTAACCAACTTCAAAAAAGGAGGAGGTTATATTTTAGAAATGCTATATTATACTAGCCTCTCCCGCGGATCTGCTCGCGTTCTAAAGGCTGAAATAAAAAAAAAGTACTCCCGTTTTTGTAACATTTTTCATTGATGCTCCGCTCCTACTGGTCGTAGCGTGATGTAATATAGCCCATAGGCTTCTTCGATTAACGGACTATCCATTACAAAAATAATAATTTTTCAATTCGGACCAGTAGTTCCTGAGATTAGCGCGTTCAAATAAACAAACAAACAAAATCTTCAGCTTTATACTATTAGTATAGATTATCGAATGAGTATGTCGTAATGATATCGTTCAAAATATAATTACTAAAAAAATATTTTTAGCAAATTTCAATGACACTGGAAAGTAAAACGAGTACGGCTTGAAACCCATAAAACGTACGTGACGGAACACTACTCCTAATCCTAAATCCTAGGGTTTATTTGTCTAGACTATTACTTAAATATATTAGCACTAACATTTTGCAACGGATTCACTTAATTTAGTGCGTTTAGTTTCCAACTTATTTTCGTCTGTACTAGTAAGTATTTCTCTCCATTCATTGCAACGTGACAGTTGTAGCCCAATGGTAATGCGCTTGGTAAACCGAATGAAGCGGGTTCGAATCCTGGTATTATAACACTAATATTTTCAAGGGCATATCATTTCGAATATGATTAAATTTAAGAAAATATCACATATTTAGTGTTTTATCCACACTTGGTCAAAATCTACTATTTAAAGATTGCATAATATGCCACAATATGCCTTCAATCTGTTGAGATATTGATTCGTAACAAACAAACTTATTTACAATATTAGTAAATAGTAATAATATTAAGATTTTGAATTGTTGTGCAAAACACCCGTCGTGCGTGAAAGTGCGAATTGTAATATTTACAGCTTAAACGTGAGTAGGTTTTAAATTTTGTCTTAAAAACAGAGATGTGCTATGACTTCTTGTCATTTTCCAGTATTAAATAAAATAACTGAGATTATTTAGCTGTTTTTAAAGTCCCGCTGCTGGGCGTGGGATTGGACGAGGGTTCATCTATGGTTTATATTGCCCACTATGGAGACCAATCAGCTTAGTAGACTTTACATGTCTTAAAGCTTAAACGGTTAATTATGATACATCGGGGATGTGATATTTTCCTGAAGCAAAAAGTAACTTATATGTTGATCCGGATAAGCATACCATTACTCATACTCATAATCATTATTATACCAAACACTACAATCTGTCTTCCGAACCTCGCAGAGGTGCCCTTACGAAACTACACCCCTTGAGCTTTATGCTGTCTTTTTAGGCAGGACCTTCTGTCCGCCTCCCCGCCCGGTGTAAAGGCCAGAAGAGCCAATAGCACTCTACATTCAGAAGAAATAAAGTACCACCAATGTACACGTGGTTTTCACGTGATCTGGTCACAGACAGACAGAAAAAATCTTAAAACTATAAATATAATCTTATATATATAAAAATCTTGTGTCACGATGTATGTTGCCAATAAACTCCAAATCTACTGAACCGATTTCAATCAAATTTCACATGTAATCGTATTTTGGTCTAACTTACTGGATATGATAGTTATCATCTCAATTATTCGCTTATGTCGTGAATGTAAACGAATAAAATGTATCAATTAATTGTTTCTTAAGCAAGTGTTAATTTACTGTTTAGTTTTATGAAGTTCTCATAGATGGCGGTGTACGTTGATTCATCGATAAAATTCTTTAATATTGTTTGACATCTAGGTTGCAAATACACCCAATAGATGGCGCTGTGTTCTGTTTCTTAGAATATAAAAATTCTATTACAATATTTCACGTAATATTTATTTATTTTTACAACAATATGAATTTTTCAATTGAGTACTCCAGTTTAATTTCCAATTTAGCTAATTCGATTTTACCGGAAGGGTTTTATTTCCTCAGTTGCGATTAGAGAAATAAAATGTGGCGGTACGAAGTTCGCCGGGTCAGCTAGTAATTACTATTTTAATAATACTTACTATTTTATATATAGTTTTTTTTTGAGTTTTGGAAGATCTTTAACAGGTATTTTAGAAACGGTTTCGTAGTTCTAGGAACAATTTTGGCGAACCGCCAGAGCGCAATGCGGCGCTCATCTATAATAGTTTAGTTTTCGACGGACTCTCGTGTGTTGGAGAAGGTATACAGGTTCAATTATGGACTTATATTTAATCGGCCTCAGTGTTTTTTCGTCAAACTGTCAATACTTGTCGTACTTCTCAGTAGTTTTTATTTAATTTAAAAATTAAAATATTTTTATGAATTTATTAAATTAAACTAACATTAAAAAGCGTTTGAATAAATAACCACAGAGACGAGGTTATTGAGATATAATACACATTGTATTATTCAGTTTTAAAAAAAAAGGGCTATAGTCCATCACAAATGTCCGTTGACGCACACTACACATCTATTTCGAAAATTTCCTAGATTCTCATAGACATACAAGTTCTGATAGATCACTAGGTACGTAAAACAAGTGGTAATCATGTTAGTAGTGATTCGCACATGAAAATATAAGGTTCCGACTCAAATATTAAACCCACTTCACTCGGTTCCCAAGCGAATACACTATCAATGGACTACTAGTGCTTAGCTTTAAGTAAAATTAAAATAGAAATAAGTTTCCCCACTTGAAAAGTCTTCGAACTTAAATGATACCCCAAAGCTTAAAACTTTTGCAATTATATTAACTAAGTACTGACGAGCACAAAATTTGCTTGCTATTAAAATTACATTCAAAATATTATTATGAATTGGAAATCATTTAGAAGTAAATATTTCATCATTAGGGTAGAATTTTATTTTATTTTTTGTATTGCTTATAATTTATCAGAATGACAAGTAACTCTGAACCATCAACATTTAAAAATAACCTTTAAGTAAGCTTTAATCTATAGGCAACGTGTCAATTAAAGTTAAAATTTAAAAACATTACCTATAGCAAAATTTTTATTTTCAATGTAAAATCCCACTTCACATCGCCTGTAACTGAAAGCAACTCTCAAAACTATTTTGCTATCCGAACCCGTGATTAATTTAAGTCTACCCTAATACAGTCACAGCAACAAGTGCCTAAAAATACAAATTATCAATTTCGTCTTATCGTCTATCACGTACCAAAATACTGTGTTTTTTAAAATAATTATAACATTTATTATGTTTTGTTTTGTGTTTATTTTGTTCCTAAGCTTAACATCATCAAAGGAATTTACTTCAGGTATTAAGGTTCAGCCAAACTTCCAACCCCTGTTTTACCACTTTGTGGGTTAAATTTACATACCTACTCTTACTTATATTAAAATTTCGAACAACCTTAACTTTAGATTTTTATATATAGATGAGGATTTTATATAGAGATTGTATGTTTGTTGAAAAGGTGAGCCTTTTATTTATACAATTACCATGAAAGATGTTTTATAGTCGAATAGCAGCTTCGATTGATATTCCCATCAACACCCTTTTAGTAGGTCGGCAAACCAACGTTTATAGATACATAGTATAAATCTATACGTATAATGAATTTCTCCTCTGAGAAATGTATACTACACGTAAAAATGTACTTAGGGATGAACCCAAACGGAGTTGAAGCGTTAGTAATTCATATTTTAATTAAACTGAAGAGAACATTTGCCGTTATACCAATCCAATTTACTTTTTTTTGCATTTAATCGCCTATTTGTTAGGGAAAGTTTATATTACATAAATAAAGTATGCGTAGTAGGCCGCCAACTCGCATTTGGCCAGCGTGGTGGACTATGGTCTGATCTCCCTCGTATTGTAGGGAAACCCACCCCCCCACAAGGGGCGGTATAAAAAGTATGCGTACAAGTTTAAGGGTTGAAGCTAGTTAATACAAAATTTAGCACTTGTGTCTGTGAGTGTACAATATTCTCGCGGTCGTAGTGTAATGAGCGCCTTGCACCGGTTTTAATTATAAGCGATTACAGTTCGAGCTGTCTGTGAAAGATGGAATCTTTAGAAACAACCCAAAAGTTTCGATTTTCTTTGAATACTCTTATTTGTTATTTGAACTGTATGAAACTTAAATAGTAATCTTTGGTTCTTTTGGTATTTGCTTAGTCATTTTACATGGATTTCATTTGGATGAACTTTAAATAAAAATAGGAATCTTTTCGGATCATTTTGCTTATATATTTTGATTTTTGATTCGATACGTCAGAAGTCGAAAAGAGTTTTTAACTTTTTAATTTTCCAGCTGTAGTTTTGGGCCTTTCCTATATTTTAATACTTGCACTATCCCTGACACGCCCCACAAAAGAATAAAAGAATTATTCTAATCGGTCCAAACATTTTTGAGTTTTTATTGTACTACCTCGTAGATATATTGGAAAAAAATAACAATTTTTTCAGATTTTTTTAACGGTTCTATAACAAAAAAGAACAGATTTTTTTGTACCAGATTCGAACTCGTAACCTACCCTGTAGTATTGGCTGAAGTTGCTATTACTTTGCCATATAGGGGTTCTCAAAGATTTATTACCATACAACTAATCTCCTCTACCAAAACATAGGCACGTATGGCTTAGAATTGGGATTATAATAAAAAAGACATGTGTCGGTACTTTTGTATATAGCTACTGTATTTTAATGTTAAGTTTATTGTCGAAAAGTAACGTTTTAAAAAATATTAAACTACTGTTACACGTGGCTTTGCCTAATTTTCTAATGAAAGAATAATTTGTTTATACCTATTAATATTATATTATAAGTACATACTTGTTTTGTGTCTCTGTTTCTTTAGCCATTTCTTCACAGGCCTTTATCTTTCCAATCTGGCGGTAGATTCATGACGTTAAGTATAAAATGGTACTAGTTACATCCTTGTATGTACATATTATATTTCTTTGACTTAAGACTAACGAAGGTTCCGCTAGTTAAAATATTTTTTCTAAATTAAAAGTAGCCTAAGTTACTCCTCAAAACATTAGTTATCTGCGAGTAATAGTCCCATGAAAATCAGTCCAGCCGTTACAAAGATTAGCCGGGACATACAGACAAATAGACAAAAATTTTAAAATTGTTTTTTGATGTTAGTACCGAGACGTCAAATACAAATCATGTGCGCTATAAAGCATTCGAAACGTCGAGAACCAAAAATCAAAATAAATCCGCGACAAAATCTGAAGAGATAGTTTCATTTATAATAAACAAACATTATCGGTAGTGTTAATGTGGAGGCACGCGCGACGTGCCTTCCGATTGTAGAGTAGGTACACACCTAACTTAGTAGAAAATTATTATATTTCACTTCATAAGAGTGCTTGTTTAAAAAACCAACTAGGTTGTACTTACAGTAGAGAGATTACGAAATGACGAAAAACTAACTGACTGAATAACTCAGTTTTAAATTAATTGAACTAATTTTAAATTTTTTACACCAATATTTGAGTTAGAATTCAACTTTATATAAAAAGAAATCTAAAGACTACCTTCTTAAAAGTGGTATTTTCGTCAAATTATTTAGTGAAGCAATCTCTAAATAGTATGTAACAAAATGGTCCTCCGTTTTTAATTTTAATTACACTTTCCCTCGGTTCTGAACAGTATATCAATGATACATTAGGTACAATATATTTAAACGTAACAGGCAGCTAATCTATAGTTAAGTTTCATCAAAATTCGTTTAGTAGTTTTTACGTGAAAGATAAACAAAATTACATCAATTTTCACAAACTTTCTCGCTTATAATAAGTGAACTAAACACAACAAATATATAGCCTGTATCATTCGGTGTGCCCCTAACTTTATATTTTAGATTTTAGAGCATGTAAACGAGCTACAATACCGTTAGTGTTTGACCCGTTTACAGTCTTCGAAACTATACACCTTATGCGTCGAATAGCTAGCTTATACTTCAGGTCCAGAGGTCCTGAGTTCGAGTGCCGTGTCGTACTAAGCACTGTACTGGTGTACTGGGTTTTTTTATCAAGATTTCCTCAACTACCTAAGCTGAGATTGTGGTGTTTCACCTCCAATGCTTTGAAGAACACGCCTAATGATCTATCTCCACGAGTATACCTAATTTTGTTTTATGTTGAGATATTGACACTCAGCGCCATCTAGTTTCGTAGTAAGCTGCGAGGCTTGTGTTACGGATACCAGATAGTTGATACACTACACTGTTACAGCAATTAGCTACTTTTTGGCCATCACACCGCAATTCAAGAACCTTTATTTCTAAGATAAGCTTTTTATCTGATATCTGTACACAAAATACTTAGAATATGATATTTTAAATAATTAACATTCGCTACCATTCCAATAACAGTATATTTATTATATTTTCAAAATAATTTTGAAGGTAATGAGTGAACTGTAAAAGAGTTCCCATTGGAATAGATTTTTTTAAATTTATATGGGATCAAATTACATCCACATTCCACATTAATTAATTATTAAAAAATTATTTATCATCATCATCATCAGCCCTTTTTAACTGCTGCTAACTAACTGCCACTGCTGGGCACGGGCCTCCCTCAGTACGAGGGGGATCAGGCCTTAGTCCACCGCGCTGGACCAGTGCGTGTTGGCGGACTTCACATGTCTTTCGAAAAACTTGCTAGGTTTTTCTAAGACACGCAGGTTTCCTCACAAGGTTTTCCTTCACCGTAAGGCAAGTGGTAATCATGATAGAAAAATGATTCGCACATGAAAATATCAGAGGTGCGAGACCCGGATTTGAACCCACATCACTCGGTTATCGAAGCGAGCGCGTTACCGCTGGGCTACCACTGCATTAGGGAAACATAAAATCCGCGACAAAATCCGAAAAGATAGTTTCATTTATAATCCTAATATATTTTTAATTAATTTGTTAAAAAAGGGCTGATGATGATGATACAAAAAAATTACCACACGTTATTTGAACCTGCTATCTCTGTTCCAACACACTATAGTGTACATTTAACATTATCATAATTATCGAATTCAATCTGTATATAATTTATTGAAAGCAATTACATTAAATTACTTGTGATTGACCGACAATTTGTGTCAGCTGGTCTAAGGTTTCGTAGAGATGGGAAATGTTATATCGACAAATATCAATTATGCTATCTCAGACTGAGGAATAATAAGAAATAATATACGACAACACGTTTGGCTCAGTCTTTACTCTTTTGTGTGGTCTCAGTACTTGTTGTGCGGTTGCGGGTTCGAATCCCGTTCGGAACATTCCTTTGTGAGCTCAAAAGTTTGTACTATAATCATGGGTTTGTATTGTTACGTACTACGGGTTCGGGATCGGAAATTAAAAGCGTTCTCGCACTAAAGATGTTTTATTTACACCTTATATACACGCGCAGTCTGTACACAGCACTAGTTTAATTTAGTCTCTGAGCACTATAATTCACCACTTTTAATAATTCACTACACTTTTCTTCACTTTTCTACTATTTCGTATCTCTTCGCAATCTTCACTCGACTTCGAACGTCAACTGATCTCTCGACACACTGCCGGCCTTTTTATATGCGTAAATTTAGAACATTCTAGTATCGAAAATTCAAAATGTTTCTAGTAACTTCCAAATTGTTCCTGAAAATGCGTTATCTCTTTCTGTCACATTAAAATTTGTAATAAACTGTTCTTGTTATTTAATTGTCAAAAGTTACAAATTGACATTCGCTGTTGTAAGGCATGGTACAAGCGTGCTATTATGACGAGTTCGCACTATATTCCGCGACATTACCCCCTCCTAAGACATGCTCGTCTCGAGCATCGTTGTTGCCGTGATACTTGGCTAATCGGTCCACATGCACGATTTTAGCCGGGCTTCTTGATGTACGTTGAATTCGGAAAGTGACGTCGTTAATTTTCGTTATAACCTTGTAAGGCCCCTCCCAACTGGGTTGTAGCTTTGGCGATTTACCCTTTCGTCTCACCGGGTTATGCAGCCATACCAATGAGCCTTCCTCGAAGTTCGTTCCTGTCGCCTTTCGGTCATAACGAGTTTTCATGCGTTCACTTGCTTGTAGTCCTGCATCTCGTATCTGCTCATGAACACCAATCATCTTCGCTCGTAGTTCACTGGCATATTCTGTTATGCAACTGGGAGTATCCGGCGGGCAACCACTTAACAGATCCGCTGGTAGTCGCAATTCTCTTCCGAAATTTGCAAAAGCAGGTGTTATGGTAATGCTTTCGTGTACAGCAGTCCGGTAAGATAGCAGGAACAATGATAAATACTCGTCCCAATCTTTTTGATGTTTATCCACAACCTTAGCTAGATGGCGTTCCAAAGTCTGGTTAAACCTTTCGACCATTCCATCTGACTGTGGATGATGTGGTGTGGTTCGAGTCTTGTGCAACCCCATGATTTTACATACTTCCTGAAATATATGCGATTCAAAGTTTCTTCCTTGATCACTGTGCATTTCTAACGGAACGCCGAATCTGCAAAATACATCTTTTACCAATGTATTTGCGATAGTTACTGCTTCTTGATTTGGGATGGCGAATGCCTCAGGCCATTTTGTAAAATAGTCCATCACAACTAAAATGTATCGGTTCCCGGAGTTAGTAATCGGGAATGGTCCTGCTACGTCTAAAGCGATTCTCTCCCAAGGTGCCCCAACGTTGTATAATTTCATTGCTCCTCGGCTTCTGGTCTGCGGGCCTTTGACAGAGGCACATTGCACGCATTTCCGACACCAGTCCTCAACATCATCTCGACAATGCAACCAATAAAATCGCTCCTTGATCTTGATTAACGTTCTTCTTACCCCTAAGTGTCCACCAGAAGAACCATCATGGTATGCTCGAAGTACCTCGGATACTTTTATTTTAGGTACCACTAGTTGGAGATGGCTATCATTTCCACGTGTCTGTTCCCATTTGCGGCACAATACTCCATTGTGTAACAACAAACTGTCCCATTGTGCCCACAAACTTTTCGTAGCGGTACTATACTGTGCTATGTCAGTCCACTTAGGTTTTGGTCTACCACTACTTAACCATTCCATGATCGGTCGTATGTCTCGGTCTTCTTCTTGTGCTCTCTTCATGGCATCATCGCTCCAACGTTAATCTATCGAATCTGTTCTTATAATTTTAATAGATTCTAGTTCCTTTACTTCTAGTCTGTGACAGTGCTTGCAGTCTTCCTCGCATGGTCTTCTAGATAGGGCATCGGCGTTATTGTGTGCTTTACCCCCACGATGTTCAATTTCAAACTGAAACTCTTGAAGTTGTTCAATCCATCGCGCTACCTGTCCTTCGGGGTCCTTGAATTCCAATAACCATTTCAAGGCAGCGTGATCGGTTCTTACCAAAAATTTGCGTCCTAGCAAGTATTTCTTAAAATGCTGTAAGGTTTTTACTACAGCAAGAAGCTCTCTTCGAGTAACGCAATAATTCTTTTCCGGTTTAGAGAGTGACTTACTGAAATATGCGATAACCACCTCCTGATCACCCTTCCGCTGGGACAATACACCTCCAATTCCGATATTGCTGGCATCAGTGTCGACAATGAACTTTCCCTTTGTGTCTGGATACCCAAGGATCGGTGTTTGGCAAAGATGTTTCTTCAGTTCTTGTAAGGCCGATTCACAATTATTGTCCCATACGAAAGGTCTCTTCTCTTCGGTCAGTCTATGAAGTGGTTTGGCGATGTCTGAGAAGCCTTTTACAAATCTTCTATAGTAAGAGCATAAATCCAGAAATGCTCTCACTTGCGTTTTGTCCTTAGGGGTCGGCCAATCTTTCACAGCGGTGACTTTGCTAGGGTCCGTTTCCACGCCGTTTTCCGAGACTACATGCCCAAGGTAATTGACCTGTCTCCTAAAGAATGAGCACTTCTTTGGACTTAACTTTAAATTTGCTTCCCTTAGTTTATCAAATACTGCTTCGAGTTTCTTAAGATGGTCTTCGAAGTCACGTCCCACAATAATTATGTCATCCAGGTAAACAAGACAGGCTGCTCCTAGTAATCCAGCGAGTACACGTTCCATCAACCTCTCGAATGTTGCTGGTGCATTGCATAACCCGAACGGCATAACCTTAAACTGCCACAACCCTTTTCCAGTTGAAAACGCAGTTTTCTCCTTATCCACGGGGTCCATGTCTACTTGCCAATAGCCACTCTTCAAATCGAGAGTTGAAAACCATTTCATGCCACTGAGAGTGTCTAAGGTGTCGTCGATTCGAGGCAGGGGATAACTGTCCTTTTTGGTTACATCGTTGAGTCTGCGGTAATCGATGCAAAACCTTGTAGATCCATCCTTCTTCCTTACAAGTACTACTGGAGAACACCAAGGACTAGTAGATTGTTCGATGATGCTATTCTTTCTCATGTCTTGGATCATGTCATCAACTTCTTTCTCCTTAGCCCATGGAATTCGTCTTGGTCGTTGTCGAATAGGCGCTACGTCACCAGTATTAATTTTGTGCTTCACTAAACCAGTTCTTCCAATATCGCCATCATGTTTCGAGAACAAATCTGAATATCGATAGAGTAAATTTTCAGCTTTTGTCTTCTGTGAACTTGTGAGATGTTCTTTGCAGTTTTCTAAAAGTTTTATTGCTTGCTCTTTATCCTTGCTAAGCTCCTTCTCATTTTGTTGACATCTGCTTAACCAGGCTATCTCTTCGCAAGTCCCCACAACTTCCCCTCTCTGAATAGTTTGCATAGCGTCACTGGTATTCAGCACTGGAATCATGGATGTCGAAGATTTACCAACTACAACTCTTGCCGGGATCCACGAGCTCTCATCTTCACACTTCTCTATGACAGCGCATGACCATGGGCTACCTGACTTGTTTTGAGGTAAAGCGACAGGTACTAAAGTCTGTGATCTTGGTGGAAGAGCGGTGTCTTTTAAGCAACAAACTTTCCCCTGAACTCCACCACTTATCGGTACTTCTCTATTTCTGTACTTTAAAACTCCATATTTTATGTCAATCGTACACTGGTAATTTTGAAGGAAGTCCAAACCAATGATGCAATCATCGACGATATCTGCGACTATTGCTTTATGCCAATAAATGTTGTCCCCAATTTTGATAGCTATTTTCCTTTCCCCCCAAACAGGTACGCGCTGGCCGGTGGCTGTCATGAGCGTAATATGCTTTCTGTCTTGCAACTTACTGTCCGCAATGTGTTTCAGCTTCCGGTTATTAATGATGGTTCGTGATGCTCCGGTATCCAGCGTCAGTTTACATGCCACTCCATTAATTGCGCCATGTATTACTAAGGTGTTTCCATCCACTGTCTGTTTTACTTCTATTTGTGGGGTTGAAGATCCCCCGGCCAGCGCCCACCCCGCAGCCCTGGCTGGAATTAGTTTTCCTGTGGCTGGTCAGAAGTTGACACAGCTACATCTGACTGTCTCCGAACGGTCGATGTTTTAGGGCAGTTACTTCTGAGATGGCCCCGCTCGCCGCACTCGTAGCATCTTGGATTAAAAATACGTCTCCGGGTGGATGCTCCTTCCGTAGCGACTATTTCCCTCACCTTCCAAGCTCTTGTATCATGGCGCACAGCTTCAACCTCCAAAGCGTGAGCGACGGCTTCCTTAAGACTCGTGTGGTGTCTAAGGCGTACAGCGGCGCGTACCTCTGAGTCGCAAATCCCGTCCACAAAAGCCTGCAGAAGAATAGTATCTATGGTGGAAGGCGAGGATTGATATGCCTTCCGTACGAGCCTCTCAATTTCTATGGACCACTGCTGCAGGGTTTCATTGGCTCGTTGTGTACGGTCTTTAATTTGAGCCCTGTACACGTGCTCTAGATGGCTATCACCATACCGCGACTCCAAAGTGTTAAGTAGCTCACTGTATGTGATCTTCCTGCCAGGGTCGCTAGCACAAAGCGCCTCCAATACATTCAGAGCCTCCTCTCTAAGTGCGACAGTAAGAGCAGATCGGGCTTCATCATCTGTCCATCCACTTGTCTCCTTGATAGTCTCAAACTGGATCTTAAATGCAGCCCAAGAAGATTTGCCGTCGAAGTAAGGGACTTTAAAGATCTTTGCCGTTGATGAACTGAGGTCAACACTACGCGGTAATCTGTGAGTTTCCATGTAATCGACCCTTTTCTCTATTTTAGATAGTTTTGCGTCATACTCCTCTATGGCCTCACCGAGTGTCGTCTTAATTCCCTCGACTTCCCTTTCAACGGCTTCAACCCGTTCTTTATTTTGTTGGAGTGCGACTACTACATCCTTGTGTATGCCGTCTTGGAGTGCACGCATCTGTTCCTCCTGGCGGCGTGCACGATCTTCCTCGCGGCGAGCCTGCTCTTCTTGGAGTGCGCGCAGCTGTTCCTCCTGGCGGCGAGCCTGTTCCTCTTGGAGTGCGCGCAGTTGTTTCTCTTGGCGGCGAGCCTGCTCTTCTTGGCGGCGCGTTTGTTCTTGCATCATGAACGCCATTTGTTGCAAAAGGGCGTTCATATCTGGCGAGGTGCCCTGTTGAGCCACGGACTCTCCACTCGAAGTACTAGGGCCAGAGTCTTCCCTTTGCTGTTCTGCCATTGCGCGTGTAGTGACTCCTTCCTTCTCGTGCCTCGGTACTAACGGCATTTCCGATCCCACTTCTGACACCAATTGTTACGTACTACGGGTTCGGGATCGGAAATTAAAAGCGTTCTCGCACTAAAGATGTTTTATTTACACCTTATATACACGCGCAGTCTGTACACAGCACTAGTTTAATTTAGTCTCTGAGCACTATAATTCACCACTTTTAATAATTCACTACACTTTTCTTCACTTTTCTACTATTTCGTATCTCTTCGCAATCTTCACTCGACTTCGAACGTCAACTGATCTCTCGACACACTGCCGGCCTTTTTATATGCGTAAATTTAGAACATTCTAGTATCGAAAATTCAAAATGTTTCTAGTAACTTCCAAATTGTTCCTGAAAATGCGTTATCTCTTTCTGTCACATTAAAATTTGTAATAAACTGTTCTTGTTATTTAATTGTCAAAAGTTTCAAATTGACATTCGCTGTTGTAAGGCATGGTACAAGCGTGCTATTATGACGAGTTCGCACTATATTCCGCGACAGTATTTATAATTATGCATAAATTTAAAGTTATTTATGTAGTGTGTCATCTGTTTGGAATCTATAATACACGTCTCGTATCTTGCCATAGATAGTGCTACGTGTTAATCTCCCAACATATTTATTTATTCATATAGATAGGATGTCATAGAACTTAACATGAAGCAAATTAATATAGTTTTTGAATAATACAATAAATTACTCATAATGGTTTGAAATTTTATGAATTATTTTCTATTCTTGATAATACTTCAAAGAATTCCGTAGAGTGGGTAAACATTCGATAAAATTACGTTATTTTGTCGATATAAATCGCATCACTAGCAAATGATCAACATTGCCTAATATAAGTTCCGGTGGTGTCCATGCTTGAGAAATTTATAATAAATATTTTTATAACGCTCGCATTGATTATAAATAAACGTGTATAAAACTGTTTGTTTTTAATTTTAAATTAACAGCTTTTCACTAAATACGTATGAAAGTATATATACGGTATTAATAACATAACAATTTTTTTTTAAATTGTTGTCTGTCTGTCTGTTTGTTCCGGCTAATCTCTGAAACGGCTGGACCGATTTTGACGGGACTTTCACTCGCAGATAGCCAATGTTATAAGGAGTAACTTAGGCTACTTTTATTTTAGAAAATTTATTTATATTCACTAGCGGAACTCACAGCTTCGTTCGCGCTACTTCTAGGGACGAAGCCGAGCGAAGCGAGGGCGAGTCGCTAGTATAACTTAATATACGAAGACTTTTTGTTAGAACTATAGGGTTTTAATTGCGCAAATTGTAAGGCTAAATAGAGGCTGTAATACTGTATGTGGAATCAACTAAAAAGTAGACTCACTATAAAAAAATTTATCCATACTTACGAATACGTATAGATTCGGTCTCGATACTGTGACCCTATAGTTTTTAAAATACTTGTCTGTCTGTCTGTGACTGCATAACAAGGGAACACTGGATCGATTTTGATGAAATTTGCTATGATGATAACTGGTTATTCTGATTAATATATAGAATACGGTTTACGACAAGAAAATAAATTATTTCTGAGAAATCATAGTAACTGTGAAAACGCTCCTAAAGACAACTCCTAGCTGAACCAGAATGAGTTGAGTACCTACATTTAAAAAGTATCTATGGTACGCTAGTAATACTACAAATTCGCGGGAAAATTAAGAAATGAAAAAAATTAAGCTACTCGTAGCATCTTAGTCATATATAATATATATAGAGTGATAAAAACACCGTTTACAAAATATTCATAGTTTAAAATATTATACTTAATTAATGTGAGAAAAGGTTGTATAATAAAATATTATGACTACGCTAATTAGTAACTTAAATAACATGGAAGATCTGTCGATGAGATGAATGCTTTTTTGATTGACAAGACAAGAAAGGAGTTCTCAATTTAATTGCTTTTAAGATTTTTTTCTTACATGGTGGTATTTTTATGACGATTTTTTATAAATAAGTGGACTTATCCACAGGCGTTAAGCCGTGCCGTTTGGTTTTTATTTACTTATGATTGTTTTGGCGTTTTACAATTTTTAAGTACTTAAAACTAGCTATACGTGCTATGGAACGTCGTCTGACACTGATTCATTATTATTTTTTTTTGTATAATAATATCTTAAGCTATGAATGAGATACAGTTTTATTTAGGTTAGTGTTCTACTTAACTATGTTATACTACAAATTTTAGTAGCTTATGACTATTGTTACTTACCTACTTAAAATTTAATTATTATGATTATGCTACTTGTACTTATAGTGACAATTAGTTAATAAATACTAAAAGTGAATTAAAGAATTACATTGTATACAATGTTTAGTTTCCGAAGTTATTCTCAAGAATCCATTATATTTTCAGAATACAGTACACAAATTTCCTCAAAAGCCTAGTAATTTCTATACAGATCATTACAAATAACATTCTTCGAGTATTTTTTTTCTTTGTTCGTCTTATAATATAACGTAAGTATTCTTATTATTTAAGATACGATGCTTTGTAGGTCTTCAGTATCTCCAGTTTGACAACAAGTTATTTGTTGTAAGACATTGGGACTCAAAAAAAATTCGGATAAGTGCGAGTCAGACTCGCGCACCGAGGGTTCCGTACAAACCTGTACGGAACGGTGTATGAGTAAAGGGGTAATAAGTTTAAAATTATTAAAAATATTTTTATTATATGATGTAACTAAAAATTTATGCTTTTCGCAATTTTTCCTTTATCTGTGTTATAAGACGTTGCTTCGTACCAAATTTCAAGATTCTGAGTTCACGGGAAGTACCCTGTAGGTTTTGATTCCCTTGCGAGTGTCGAAAATTTGCGGCATAAACGGGAGTATCTTTTGATCGCGTTGACTTAGAAGTTTGATTTTTTCACAGCTCCAAGAGACGATAGACTTGAGTATTTGATATGAATTTCAGCTTGATACCTCCACGCGTTCCTGAGAAAAAAGGTCTTGACAGACAGACAGACAGACGGACAACAAAGTGATCCTATAAGGGTTCCGTTTTTACCTTTTGAGGTACGGAACCCTAAAAAGAAAAAACGCGGAAACATTTTCACAGTTTTTTCCCTACATTACTTACCCTTTTCTCTATATAATTAACATTTTTTCAGATGTGTGATATTTTTACGCAATAAAACGTATCAATATGTTAACCTAGATAACCAACCGTCATAGTACAAAGTTTCATAAAAATTTGCCCAATAGTTTTCTTGAGATGTCACTTCAGACAGACAGACAGACATACAGACAGAAAAAAATCTAAAAACTATAGATTCGCCCTCTGTACCGATAATAATTATTTTCATAAAATATTTAATTACTCTATGTAAGGTACGATCTGTGATGCGACTCAGAACTTTATTAGTTGTATAGATTTCAAATATTCGCATAGAAGATTTAACGCACTAATTATTTCACTAGTTGCCTAAGTAGTACTAAATTCAACTAGAAATTATCAACTTATTCGAGACTTGTATACCTACTACCCACTTTGAGAACCCCTGGATTAAGATATGTATAAGCAAAAATATGCATCTCATAGGAAAGCAAGGCACGTTCTCACACTCGCACGATTATATCCACTATATTATTGTGACAAGTTGAAATGTACCTTAAATATTAAGGATTAAATATGTGAGACTAACAATATGCCCCGACTGAACCTATTTTTTAACACGGAATATCAGCTATTATTATAAATTACCTCAAATTTCCTCAAATCTGTGAACGGTGATTTTCTCGTGAAGCAGTCATAAACAGACAGGCGAAAAGACAGTCAAACAAAAATAATAAAACAATAAATTTGGCATCTGCATCGATAATAATATCTATTTCAATAAAATTTTCCCAAAAATATATAATGAACAGATTCGTCGCATTAGATACAAAAATAGAATTATATATGCTACTAGTGGAACCCGCGGCTTCGCCCGCGCTAAATCTAGGGAAGAGCCTAAGCAAAGCGAGAAAATGGTTATTGTGAGTTATCCGTAAGAGATAGACATGTGCTATGGCGAACTTTTTGTAGAACTTTTTAAGGTGTACAATACTGTAGTACATTATTTTAATCTATCTCGTAGAGTTTAGCCAGCGTTCGCAATGTAAGCGCAAAAATGAGTTTATTTACGACATCACATTAGAAACCTCTAAAATTATCAGTGTTTCTCTACATTATTATGCATGTATTATACATATAAACCTTCCTTTTGAATCACTCTATTGAAAAAACCGCATCAAAATCCGTTACGTAGTTTTAAAGATTTAAGCATACATAGGGATATAGGGACAGAGAAAGCGACTTTGTTTTATACTATGTAGTGATGATACACATATAAGAAAACACATTTTTGACATTTATGTCTGTTTGTTTCGGTTAATCTCTACAACGGCTGAACTAAATTTGATGGGACTTTCACTGGCAGATAGACCACGTTTTAAAGAATAACAAAGTCCTAAATAATTAGAGTTCCACAGCAATTCATAAAAATATAACAAACACTTGCACTAGTGTTCAAAGTTTTAGCATCATACATTTCCCCCTTTAAAGTCTACCTACGAGTATAGGCACCTAGAATGTCGTGGAACGAGAGTACTTAAGCTAAATGCCGATCTCTGCATAAGTGAGTTAGACTGTAAGCGACTGCTTAAAGGTGTATAGAGTCAATTAGCGCTTTTAAATTTTGAAATGTGCTAAATATGTATATTGTATAATACATATATTAAAATAACTTGTTTAACTCAATCTAATGTATTGTTTATAAATAAAGCCACTGACGTTCACTCAGAAATTAGACATTTTCATGATTTTTTTCTATGCATGTATTGTAAATCACTTTGTCTATTGATGGAAACCGCATCAAAATCCGTTGCGTAGTTTAAAAGATCTAAAGCGTACAGACATAGGGAAGTGACTTCGTTTTATATAATTTTTCTTATTTTATGCAGAAGAAAGAGAAGAAAAAGAAGTTTATAAATGAGAGCAAATATTTGCGAAGATAACAAAATATACTACAAAAATCATACACACAAAGAAAAAACACGAATTACCTAACTCCTCTAGACACACTTTGAGAAGTTTAAAAGTCGGCAAATGGCAACACAACATAATAGTTTCTAAAATCTAAGCTTAAACTCCAATGTGTTTGTCATGTGGGTGGCCATTTCTCAAAAACATCCAAACAAACAAAATTTTGTCTTCCTACAAACCAGTCAGCGTCGGTCGTAGTCACGACTCCGGCCATATATGGCTAAAACAAATGATAAATGCGTACTTAAGCTATTAGCACTAGATGTGTGGTCTTCTTTTGCATACGATATATTTGGCTCAGTTTGTACCGACCCTAGCTGAGCTGGACGCGGGTTCGAGTCCCGCAGAGGCAAGCATTTGTGTGATGAACTTGTGCTTGTACTCCAATCGTGGGTGTTTATATTTATTACTAGCAACTCACCCTCGCTTCGCTCGGGTTTCTCCCTAGGTTTACCGTCAGCGAAGTCACGGGTTCCGCTAATTAAAATAAATAAAATTTCTACCTCTTCCTTTTTTTGAAGTTGGTTAAAAGTAGCCTTATAACATTAGCTATTGACGAGTGAAAGTCCCGTCAAAATCGGTTCTGCAGGTTCAGAGATCACCCGGAATAAACAGACAGATAAAAAAAATTAAAAATTTGTTTTTTGTTGCTAGGATCGTATATACTTTCATATGCATTTAGTAAAAAGTTGTTTCTTTGAAATTAAAAACAGACACTTCAATTTTATTTTTAAGTATAGACTTTACTGATACTATTCATATCGCATAGTCACTAGGGTTTTAAATATCCATTCTAAATAAGAGGATCGTAGAAGATTGGGTGAGTGAGAAATTGTACTGATTGACGAGGTTTAAATGTACAGAAGTAGTCGTACCATCGTTAATGCGATACAATGCCTTTCTTCCGTACAACAGTAATTGCCTAACAAAATGACCAACAGTTATCTCAAGAGCACTTGTATGATCTACATTCATTGAGCATTAGAGGATTGATCTAAAACAGCTTCTGCTTCTTGAAATATAATGCTAAGAACTTTTTATCATATTTTCTGATTTGTTATCATATATTTGTGATGATTTGCGAATATTTGACACTATAATAAATGAAAGTACTAAAAGCATTCCAAATGTTGGGAGCTAAAATAGAAAGAAAATGCGCGAAAAAATCCAAAAAAATATTCTAATATTGAAAGATTAGACTGACTATTAGGTATGTTAGGCTTTCAGGGACTCTCCTCACCGAAATGGGTCTAGACACATCTAAAAGTGTAAACTTTTCCTTCATTATTATTCATTATTTAGATTAGGTTTTTAGAGATAAAATACAGTATATAATACATACAACATATAACACGAATATATAAATATGTTGGAACGCAGACAGACAGTCAAAAAGACAAAAAATCTAAAAGCCTTTATATCGATAATAAAGATTATATCAATGAAATTTTCCAACAAATTTCGACTTCGAATTTTATTATATACAGTACAGAGAGTAGTCCTAGTAAATATATCAGGCATGCCTTGAAGAAACCGCTGGCTGTGCAATTCTAAGAAGAACCGACGAGAAAGTCAACAGTTGCTTTTGTGAACACGCCATTGTATTCAGATTAATTTGAAAAAAATCGGTAGGCACGTTGGTAGCAAGTAGTAGGTTATCAAAAGATTCTCAGGGCGAGTGCACAAGTTTTATTGCAATCGGTAAAGAGAGAGAGAGCCATAGAAATGCATACGTTATATAGGTAAAGTACTAGCAAACCCGGCCCACTTCGCTATAAGTTAAAATAAAAATAAAAATATAAAACGTTTTTATATTTTTCTAATAAAATAAAAGTAACTTAAGTTACTGATAATAACATTATCTATCTGCGAGTGAAAAACCCGTCAAAATCGGTCCAGCCGTTTCAGAGATTAGCCGGACCAAACAGACAGAAAGATAAAATTTTAAAATTGATATTTTGATGTACGAGTTAGTACCGTATATACTTTCATATGCATTTAGGGAAAGGCTGTTAATTTTAAATTACAAACATACACTTCAATTTTATTTATATGTACCGATGTATCTACTGATTAATAATGAATGTGGTATAATTTATTAATATGTTAAATATAAAATGGTTTCTGGTTATTAGAACGCGGGCGGAGCTGGCGGAAATGCTAGCATTGTATATAGCAATTCAAGTTTAATCTCATATTTCAACCCCTTCAAGCGTTTTTTCGTACTAAAAGATACAAGACAAGGCCTCGTCTATCTCTGCAGTACCGAATTTCATTAAAATCAGTTCATTGGTTAAGGCGTGAAAGCATAACAAACAGACAGACAGACAGAAATTTTCGCATTTATATATAAGTAGGTATTCTTATGTGAAGTTGGATTTTTTTAAAGTTCTATTCAATGATTGTTGGATGACATCTTGCCTTCATAAAAAATGCACGTCTTGTAAGCGATATGTACTCATAACATATTTACGTCTTTTTCTTTTGTTGCAGAGACCTTCAAGGCAACAACATCAGCATAATATTTCAGAGCGACTTCCAGAATTTGAAGGAACTGAAGATTTTGTGAGTATTTTAAATCATTTAATATTTCTGGTTTTTTTCTTAATTTTTCGAGTCGAGTCTCGAGTAACTACTATTATATTGTACGATCTATTAAATATTCTGTCATATTTTTTTTTAAGTTTTCATAGTCTATAGTTAGTCTATAGTCTATAGTTCTAACATTCTCTAGGTCTAACTAAAACAACTGACTATTATTTTTCCAAAAAACTAACTTATGATATCTTTTCAGACAATTATCCGAAAACCAGATCCACACGATCGAGAGAGACGCCTTCTTGGAGCTGAATTCACTCGAACGTTTGTAAGTAAAAGTTACTCTTACAAAGTTATACCAACGTCTAAAAAATAGTTCCAAATTCAAATTCGACGAATCATAGCGCTTTATTCGCGACTATCGTATGGGGTAACTTTGTAGTGTAGTTTATTTTGTATGTTTAAATTTCAGGAAACTGAGCAATAATCGACTGGGACACTTGCCTGATGGCATTTTTGTCAGATTGAGGCATCTCCAACGTTTGTGAGTAGTGGTATGGGGTCTCCCAGCCATGGTGTGGTGCCCTTAACCCCATTTTATACTGTTGATTGGTATTTTATTTTGGTATCTTGCGTTCAGTTTAAAGAATCATGGTTAATATAGATGTTTTTATCGATATTTTTTTTAATATATTTAATATATTTGTTTCTTTATTTTAATATAATCGAAAAGTTTAACTGCTTTTTTTTGCATTATTTCATAAAAAATCTTACAATAGTTCTCATATATTTACCGCTAGATAAACTTGAAGACACTCAATGAATGAACAAAAAAATAAGCCAGTTATTAGTGATACCAGTAAAATAACAATCTTCAGTATTAAGCGGTTTAATTCTTGTATCAAATTAAAAAAAACCTTCATATATTTTATTTCAAAACATTACTTTTTTATAATAATACAATAATAGGTGTTGATTTGATACTTGAATTGAACTCTATCTGTAGGTACCCGGTGCTTGACTCATCCGATACCCGCTTCGCAGTTACCCTCGCTTAGTGCGGGTTCTATTTTAATGTTCCATTTTCACTGTTATTAATTTTCCATCGACCCCTAATGGAAACCGAATCAAAATCGTACAAGCTTTTGTGAATAAAATTTTCTAAGTTCCTTTAATTAATAATTATTCGTATAAATTATTAATTATTTACGTAATACAAGTTCTTTGAAATCTAATTCTAAGAAATTCAATTAGATACGTTTATCTTTTTTATGATATCATGTATATGACAGGCAATTACCTATAATTTTTAGGCCAATTATTTTTTCCGTCAGTAATATACTAATAAATAAAAACGTGTTTTAACAGATTATAAATTATTTGTATAAAGATGGAGTGCTGACTAAATAGTAAGATGTTGGTATTATTTATTTTACTTTTGACTTTTATTGAAAATGGGAACTTATTCTTATAAATTTAATATAATATGTGAAATAAAAAATAAATTTGTGATTTTTTTAAATTTCTATTCTGTAACGTTCAATCTTATCCAAATTTTGACACAGAAAGGAATTGTTGAGTGACCACTCCACCTTACTATAATTTTAAAGAACATATTTTGTTGAAATTAAAATAATTTATTCATAAATCGTTACACTATGCTTAATAATTTATTATAATTTACATATAAGATTAAATATTAACTCTACTAAGTAGAGCAAACATATAAAAATCTAAATAAATGATTCGTCGATTAGTATACGATTCTTTTCTAACAATTTCTACAACAAATATGATCAAAAGGACCTAGATATAGTAGATTTTAGATGTTCTAAAAGTCATCACTTTTATAAAAAGTGTCGGAAACTTAAAGTATTTTTTTTTCATTTCAAACTTTCATGCATAATATAAATACTGCATTAAAATTACTTTAATTAGATTTTAGATTATTTTATTCACAAAACGATCCAATCAATTTCTTCTAACATCCCTTAGGACACCCCTAAGTTTCTTTGGTGCAAGGTTGTGCTAAACCACTCCTCTAGGGTAACAGCTTTATGTGTTCTGTAAATAAAATAGGGTAAGCTAGACTTTATTTAGAATTTAAGGTAATTTTACCCCAACTATTTTAATTTTTACCTTACCATTCAGTTCTACAAAGTCTTCATACATAATAGGACTTCATAGTAGCGTAATTTGCTGTTTATGGTACCGTTCTCAATTTTTCATACAAATCGTTTACATTCTTTAAAGAAAAGGGAAATTCATATACATGTAGGTATTAGACGTTCATTTAATTTTTTGTGCCGAATATAATACGTATAGTATCAAAAAAAATCTTTTGTATTCTAAAGAGAAACAACGTAATAGTAGCTTATATAAAGATTATTCTTATATTAAAACCTCTTAACTATTTTTTTATAATATTTTAATACATCACTATTTAGCGTCATGTATTGTTAGTTCTTTGATTGAAATTGGTAAATATTTAGCATAATTATTATAATTTTCATAAAAATATTTTATTTATTATAAAATTTATATGTTGGTAATAAAAAGAAAATGCTACAAATAGCATAGGATATAAAACTGGCATTACTAGATTTAAAAAAATACTTTTAACTGGGTCTTTAAGTTTTATACGTCCTAATGTTAGTTTCTTCCAATTAACTATTCTGGGAAACCATTATGATGACATAAGTGACTTTCACTCCATCACGTATTTTTTAACCGATTTTGAAAACTATTAATTCGATTGTGTGTGTTTATTTATATTACGCGATATATTCGTCAATTATATTATCCCACAGATATAACATGTGAGGTAACGCAGTGGTAATGCGCCCGCTTGGGAAACTGAGTAAAGCGGGTTCAAATATTTTCTAGCTATCCTCCCGCACTTATAACTTAGCTTGGACTATGGCTTGATCCTCCTCGTATTGAAGGAAGACAAATCTAAGCAGTGGGAAATTAAAATTTACTGAATGCCACACTTTAAAATAATATGATTTTTTTTTCTTCTTAGCTCGACGTTTATGATCTTCACTACAACTTATCAGCTATAAAATTTAAAATAATCAAATTTGTCTTCAGCTCTTTTTAACGTCCCACTGCTAAGCACGGGCCTCCCTCAGTACGAGGGGGATCAGGCCATAGTCCACCGCGCTGGCCTAGTGCATGTTGGCGGACTTCACATGTCTTTCGAAAACTTGCTAGGTTTTTCGCAGACATGCAGGTTTCCTCACGATTTTTTCCTTCACCGTAAAACACGTGATAATCATGATAGAAAAGATTCGCACATGACAATATCAGAGGTGCGAGGCTAGAGGCACGGATTTGAACCCGCATCACTCGGTTGTCCAAGCGAGCGCGTTACCGTTGGGCTACCACTGCCTAATTATCCCAAAATAATCAAGTAATTAATATTAATAAAATTAATTTACTAGATACTATATTATAACTATCTATCTGCCTTTCCTTAAAATTATTCTACAACTAATAATAATTTTCTTGACTTAACCTTGCTTCGTTGGAATGTATTTCTAGGTTGTAAACTGTAGCCTATGTATCAGTCTACGACATAGCCTATCTATAAACTAAATTTCATCGGAATCTGTCCAGCCATTTCCACATGAAGGCGTAAAAAACACAAACTTTTGCATATACAATTATAGTCCATTTTTGGAACCCTTCCAATATTTTCACGTACTTAGACTAGAGTATTTTTAATAATTATTTTCATCGACATAACGACAAAAAGCCATTGAAACCGGACGTAAGTACTAAAATATAATACGATTACTCCACAATAGAGTGGACGTGACGGACGCACTAGTGATGGGATTTATTTGTATCGATAAATGATTTTTATTATTATTATAAGCTTCTTACAACGAAATGAATAGAGTACTCGTACGTGCTTTTTTGTAATTATAGTGTCGGTTTATGATACTAGTGCGGATTTTGGCTTTGTCTGTTTTAAAAACTTTTTTTAATAAAAATGTAGATATTAGGTATAGATTACTTTATTTTTATTACTTAACAATTTATATTTATCTTTGGAATATTTTACTTCAATATTGATAATTTAATGCATTTAACCCTTAATGCTCCCATAATGTTTTAATATCCTACGCTTAGGCACACCTCCTCTCTGGCCAAATAGTGGATTGCTAGACTTTGTACGTATTTCCAAAACTACGATTCTACGACGACGAAACATCGCGAACTAAAAATCTAATTTAATTCATAAACAAATTCGTAAAGCTAAATTTATTTAAAACTAGCAACTTAACTAGCGCCTTACTTGATTGCGTTGTTGGTACTCGGATTAAAGTGAAGATTAATCTTATGTATTTTCGGCTTCGAACTTAGCCTCTTTCATCGTAGTGAAGTCCACAGTTATATGCAAAATATTTTACACTGAATTCCCACTGACACGACAACCATATTGAATAACATTGCTAATCAATATAGTATCGACTTAAAATTTCAATTATAAATAAGCATATGACATTACTTCTACGTCTCGCCTTTTGTATAATGGCACAAATATTATTTTGCCACTTGGGCATAATATTATAATAGTATTGCTTATATCTGAGATACATACAAACACTTGTGTATGTATGTATTTCAGATATAAGCAATACTATGACAAAACGATTAAATTCGTTTCAATATTATTATTTTTACTTTAATTAACACATTTGAGCCCGTTCAAACGTTTTAGAGTAAATGTGTAAGACACTCATATATTTTAGCTTTTACAGTATTTTAATTCCCCAAAATATACAATTTAAACATTATAAGTATAAAAACTATATACATGTTTTTTCAGCAAAAGGCGGCTTTATCACTAAAGTGATATCTTCCAAGCAACCTTTAAAAAGAAACGCGAGGGCTGCGCTTTTCTTTTTTTATTATTGTATGGGTGATAGTCGGGGAACATTTATAAAAGAAAAAACATAAACTAACAAAATAATATTTACTTTAAAAGTGTACAAGCTTACATAAGTAGGCGGTGGTAGCTTAGTGGTAATGTTAGCTTTGATGAACGAGTGAAGCGACTTTAAATCCCAGGTTTCTCCCTCTGATATTTTCCATTTGCGTATTAGTTTCCAACATGATGACCGCTACTTTAACACTGTGAAGAAACCTGCAGAAACATACACATGAATGGTTTTAACAATTTTTTGAAAAACATGTCGCAAAAAATAAAGACATTCATAACTGTATCTACTATAAGCGTAAGCAATTTACGATTATATACCACAACTAGCGACTCATTGTCGCTTCGCTCGGGTCCGTCTCTAGCTTTAGCGCGAGCGAAGCCGCGGGATCCGCTAGTTATGCATATAAACCTTCCTCTTGAATCACTCTGTCTATAAAAAAAACCGCATCAAAATCCGTTGCGTAGTTTTAAAGATTTAAGCATACATAGGGATATAGTGACAGAGAAAGTGACTTTGTTTTATACTATGTAGTGATGAAAAGTGTGTTTTGTAAAAAAAACGGACAAGTGTGAGTCGAACTAGCCCAACGACAGTTTCGTACAGCTTTAAAAATATAAGCCTTTTAGATTTTTCTTTTCTGTAGTAAAAGCTTAAAAAATCTGCAAAAAGATTTAGTCACCAATTCAAGTATGACTGAGCATACCGTTGCTTAACTTCATTGATTGATTACGTTCTTTAAATAAAGGCTATATTTTTATGATTTAATTAGAAATAAATATGAGAGTGTCAAAATATTCATTTTTTTCGGCGTAAATGGCCGAATGGTATCTTTTTTTACTTAAACTTAAAAGTTTGATTTTTTTACAGCTTTAAGGGACTATAAACCTGTGTATTAATTTCAATACCTGAGATAAAGGGTCCAGACAGAGCAGAGACAGGCAGACGAACAACAAAGTGATCCTATAAGTATTTTTCCTTTTGAGGTTTAGGACCCTAAAAAATGTCCATCCTTGAGAATAATAAAAGTCTGAAAGAAATTTTAAGTCATAAAATTTTAAATTTGTGAAAAGTTTATTATTAATATATACTGTAGGTATACGAGTTGTCGATAAAATAAATTATTTATAAATTTTTTGAAGATACAATTTCTTACAATGTTATCGATCTTTTAAAACTATCGATGTCGATAAACTCCCCGGCACATCACTAACCACCGAATCAACTTAAGAAACCTATATCTACTGACAGCATGATATATGCGCATGTGAACGGACATACACTTTTTTTATTATCTTGCTCTATTTATTATTAGATAGTCAAAGGGACATAGGTTTTAGGTCAATTATGTATTGAATTAGTTAATACACCTATTGAATGTGGACGTGACGTGAAAAACGTATACTAAAGGTAGTTTAAAATAAGGTTTCAATTTCTTCTACTGAATACAAAATGGGTCAGTAATTAAAAAAATTGGTACAAGAACTCCTTATATGTATAACAAAAGTCTTTAAAATTTCATCCCCTAACAGGGTTAGAAAGGGTAAGAGTATGTATAAAAATTCGTTTTAGTTAGTTGTGGAATATTTTTTATGAGTTCTACAAGTTTAACTTGACGACACCTTTGGTTCAGTTAGCAGTGACCCTACTTTCTGCGCCAGTGGTCGCGGGTTCGAGTCCCGCTGGGGGCATTCATTTGTTGAAAATGAATGTTTGTTCTCCAATCATGTGAGCTTATATTAATAATATGCATATATTTAAAATTATATATGTGTAGTGTATCAACTATCTGGTATCCGTAACACAAGCCTCGTAGCTTACCATGGAACTAAATGGCGCTGTATGTTAATATTACAACAACATATTTTGTACTTACATATACTTATATAATTACGAAATGTAAGCGCTATATAGTGTGGTATTATCGCCTTTTCAAAGCCTACTGAAAGAGCAACAACGGTTAAGCGCTTTCTGAAAACGTACACCGCGGGACAAAAAATGTATATTACATTTATCATACAGCAGTTTTTGAAAGATCTTATTCTCTTGTTGTCTGTCTGTCTGTCTGTGACAAGAAAACCACTAGACAAATTTTGATGAAATTTGTTAAAATGATAGCTGGTTATAAGGGTTAACATATAGACTACCTTTTACTGCGGTTAAATATCTTATCTTTACTAACCATTAAAACGTTAGGTGCGTTAGTAGGTATATAGGTATGTAGGTATTTTTGCGAAAAAAATGCTATTTTTATAAAACGCCAATATAGCAAACTTTAATTTAAACTTGAAATTTCGTGTTTCTTTTTGTACTTATGTTATGGTCTAAGATCCCACTGCATGATTCTGCAGGTACGCGTTTTTTTGATTAAATTAATTTTAAATGAATGTTGAGGAAGCATTCAATGGATTAGCGACAGGTTGCCAGTAAAAAGTTGGCCGCAATTACCTGTAATTAATTCATGTATAATTCATTTTCTGGTGTAAATTGCAGCTATATGTTTTTTTAATCAATTTTACGTAATTTTAAAGGAAATGATGTAAAGAATAGAAAAACAAATGGTTGCCAGCTCCTAGTCAGCCGCAACGTTAGGGTTGCCAGGTGTAAACAGGTATATTATTGTTAGTTATTTACAATCATTTGTTTTTTTAAAAATAAATATTACAAAATTAAGTTTTATATTACCTGTTCACGATAATGCATGGTTGCCAGTTAAAAAATGGCCGCAACCAGAGGTTTCCATGCTTTCTTTTAATCAACGATTATTCCTCCAGGTAAGTGTGAGTGCAAAAGAATGGATTGTTACGTGATGTAAACAAGAGTACAATGTAGTGTAGATGTAAATCTAGTATTTTTCTTTCATGAAAATAATTTCGCGTGACAAAAGAACAATTTTTATTGAAAAAGTGGTCTACGAAATCTTTGAAGCACTTCGATGATGCTTTATTTGTTCATTCAATATTCATGTATTAGGTACATTTTCGTTTTTTTTTTCGTAATGGAATATAAAATAAATATTGAAAAAATAAAAAACAATTTTTTTATTATTATAAATGAAACTATCTTTTCGGATTTTGTCGCGGATTTATTATGATTTTTGGTTCAAAACAAAAATCATCATAAATCCGCGACAAAATCCGAAAAGATAGTTTCATTTATAATGTCAAACATTCGCGTAAACCTAAGAAAACAATTTTTTTATACAAATTATGTACCTACTACATAATTTACTTATTCTAAATCTTACAATTGTACAAATATTAACAATATAATATTATATTTAACATAGTTTTGATGAACATTTTTGTTTGTTTACGTGGATGATGTAATTTTAGTATGTGTACTTTTATATGAGTTTTCATTTTCGTTGTTTATATATTATTATTATTCCGTTCCCGTTTCTTGGGATTTATATTGTTTAAGGCACGCGGCACGATTTGTAGATACTATGTATTTAATATATGACAATTAAAAGCAACAAAATGTTATAGTTTACTTGATGTAATCTAGAAAAATCCTACTGTAGTTTACAGAACGACCTATTACAGACACTGAAATGTAAAAAATAAAATAAGTAAACTACGTTTCCAAAACCGACTTCCAAAACTAAAAAGTTTAAAATAAATTAATAAAGATTAAATTTCATACACATCTTATGCAAACCTAATACCTTTAATATTAATAAATTACTATTATTTGTATGTGCTACCTATTGATAGATTTGAAGTCGGTGCCAAGCCCTAAACAAAATAAAACTTAATATTATAAACAGCTTACTTGCTGTAATGAAATACCTACACTAAAGATCAACCTACATAAATAAAGGACAATGTTCAATGTTCTAGTTCAGTACAGAAAATTAAGGAAAAATATTAAATATTTGAACAATTGTAAGATTTAAAATGAGTAAATTATGTAGTAGGTACATAATTTGTAAAAAAAAATTTTTTTTAGTTTTTAAATATTTATTTTATGTTCCATTACGCTGATTGACTAATATTTATTACCTATTTTGATTTAATTATTACGATTTAAGTACGATATTATTAATAAGATTTTATTATAAAAAGAAAGTAACTAGTTCTTCATTAAAAAAAAACGAAAATGTACCTAATACATGATCATTGAATGAACAAATAAAGCATCATCGAAGTGCTTCAAAGATTTCGTAGACTACTTTTTCAATAAAAATTGTTCTTTTGTCACGCGAAATTATTTTCATGAAAGAAAAATACTAGATTTACATCTACACTACATTGTACTCTTGTTTACATCACGTAACAATCCATTCTTTTGCACTCACACTTACCTGGAGGAATAATCGTTGATTAAAAGAAAGCATGGAAACCTCTGGTTGCGGCCATTTTTTAACTGGCAACCATGCATTATCGTGAACAGGTAATATAAAACTTAATTTTGTAATATTTATTTTTAAAAAAACATATGATTGTAAATAACTAACAATAATATACCTGTTTACACCTGGCAGCCCTAACGTTGCGGCTGACTGGGAGCTGGCAACCATGTTTTTTTCTATTCTTTACATCATTTCCTTTAAAATTACGTAAAATTGATTAAAAAAACATATAGCTGCAAGTTACACCAGAAAATGAATTATACATGAATTAATTACAGGTAATTGCGGCCAACTTTTTACTGGCAACCTGTCGCTAATCCATTGAATGCTTCCTCAACATTCATTTAAAATTAATTTAATCAAAAAAACGCGTACCTGCAGAATCATGCAGTGGGATCTTGGAATATTATACTCCTTCACTCATCTATTAAAAATCGAACCTATACTCCACCACTGAACCAACGTAGTCAGTCATACGAATCTATGGTGTATACTTTATTTTGCCATACACTATAAGCCGCGAGGTCGAGTAACTCTCAAAGGAAAATACAAAGAGCTTTGCTAGCTTTTGAAAACGGCGTTACTCTATATGCATAACTGATTCAGTTTCACACTTCGGTCCAACTAAAGAAACTGTCTTGGTTATAATAGTATATAACTAAGGTATTGCATACGGCATTGCTCGCTTTAGTTTTACTCCTTATTATTTATATATACAAATAAATGAAATGTAAATATCTATTAGTATTTTGTAATGCCAAAATAATAGATTTTTACTAAAATGCATGTGAAAAAAGAAAAAAACGTTTTTAACGTCCCACACATAACATAGGCCTCTCTTCGATACGAAGGGGATTAGACCATAGTCCACCACACTGAACAAGTGCGGGTTGGCGAACTTCACATATATTTCGAAAACTTGCTAAGTTCTCACAAAGATGAGAAGGTAATAATGTAGAAAATGATTCGCAGAGATGTGAGACCCGGGGTTTGAACCCGTTTCACTCGATTTCCCAAGCGCTTTATCACTGGACTACCACTGCCTGTAGTCCTACCAAAAAGTGGCGCTAACAATCTAAACTTAAATAGGTAATATCTACACATATAAATAAAATTGAAGTGTCTGTTTTTAAATTCAAAGTAACAGCTTTTCACTAAATTCATATTAAAGTAGGTATATTCGATACTAATAACAAAAAAATCACTTTTAAAATTTGCGTCTGTCTATCTGTCTATTTGTTCCTGGCTAATCTCTGAAACAGCTGGACTGATTTTGACGGGACTTTCACTTGCAAATAGCTAATGTTATAAGGAGTAACTTAAGCTTACTTTTTAACAGACTTCAACAAAGGAGGAGGTTTTATTTTAGATAATTTATTTATTTTAACTAGCGGAACATTGGCTTTGCTGACCCTCAACCTAACCTGAGTCGCTAGTATATAATAATCTGTGTGTACAAACATTAAATAGGGATCCTAGAATCCAATATACGAATACTATACAGTGGCTAGCGACGACATTACGGTAGCTTATTAAAACTTTAAATTTCATCAAATTATGCGCAATCATGTCGCCGCGTTGCTATACATAATGTACGGCGGAAGCTCAAACGATGTCGAAAGAGGAAATTCATATCCTACTTTTCATTGTTTATCATTGAATTTTGATGAAACTTGTTTTGCAAATTTTACTATAGCTAATGATTCTATTAGAGAAGGTAATTTAGCTTAGTGTACTGACTTTTACCGAAACTCGCTGCATTTAAAACTATTTTTCGACAGATTTTTATGTAATTTGATATGATGATAGCTGGTTATTCGGGTCAACTTATAGGAAACTAATTTCTCATCTCTCATATACTAATTATTCGAGTATCTAGGAACAAATCCGAGGTAAATGGGTGAGTCTATAATAAAACTCTGAGTAAAATGAATATGTTAAATATTATTTGGACAATTCAATTAAAATATTCTTTACTTGTGACTTACCATCGTTCGCTCGGATTCGTCCCTTGATCTAGCGCGAGCGAAGCCGCGGGTTCCGCTAGCTAATAAACCTTCCTCTTGAATCACTCTATCTATTAAAAAAACCGCATTAAAATCCGTTGCATAGTTTTAAAGATCTAAGCATACATAGGGACAGACAGACAGCGGGAAGCGACTTTGTTTTATACTATGTAGTGATTATCGATAGAGAAGCTAAATCTATAGATTTTAGAATTTTTGTCGGTTAGGATAACCACCTATAATCAAACCCACTAAAATCCGTCCAGTGATTTTCTCGTAACGTACCTACAGACAAAAATTCTCAAAACTAATAAGAATATACAAAAAATATTCAATATAGATTTGACTGTTAGTTTTTTTATATATTATAAGTTTAGATGAAAACTTATTCTAACTATTCTGGTGTTTAAAACATAAAAGTTTCAGCTCCTATTATTAAATAAACATAAATATTTCAAACATTCCGATAGCACTATCTTGTGAAGTACGCGGGCATTCTCTAAAAAACGTGCGAAGCCCCTCAATGGAGGCCCCTGGGGATACTCTAAGGGACGGATAAGGGATGGGGGGTAGTTGATAATTCATACACCCCCGACGGCACGAGGGCATTTAATTTTGCAAAGGGCAGTAACATCCCTAGAATGTGAGGTGTGAATAGACTAGTTCTTATCCGCGACTTTGCTTAGTTTATCGTATTTTCTTTTCTTTTTTTAAGGTTTTTTTTAACATATTTACAAATCTTAATATATTGAAAAGTCACAAGTTTCAATCTTGTGTAGGGCTAGCGAATGATGCAGTATAATTTTACCTATAGGTACTAGAGATTAGCAAACTATCTCCATTTCTTTACTATAACTAATAATATTATTATCTCTTATACGAGTACAAACAAAAAAAAACTAGGAAACTCGACATATATAATATATATATTATTTTATACATTACATACATTCATTTTTTGGATAATTTAAATATATTGTCTTTATTGATACAGAGGCCGACTTTAAGTTTTTAGAATTCTCGTTTATCTTTCTGTCGGTCCATCTGTCGATCGCATCATGAGAAAACCACTGACTGGTCAGATTTTGATAAAATTTGGTTGGTACAATAAACTTCAACTATATTAGGAAAAGTATATCTCTGAATATTCTTATACTAGTAGTGATAAAATGTAGCTAGGTAAGGAACGTGAGCATAGCAAGGTTGAGGCACTAGTCTAATAAAAGTATAAAAGAGTCTAAGACAGCGCTTTTATCCTCCTGTATTTGTCGAACAATTTTCTATTTCATATGTCATATTGTCAATTGATTTATCTAACACAGGTTTTAAAGCTTTTGATATTTGCTTTTTAAAATATAAGGCACACAATAGAAAGGAATATTTCACAGAAACATGCTATATTTTGTTTTCATGAAAAGAACCTAGTATGTAATATACTTTCTTGAAAAAATATTAATCAATGCGTTTTTTACTTTTTAGTTCAGAAACAATTATGTATTATTGTATTACTAGTAATTCATTATAAAATATACGTAGAATAGATAAAAACTCGTAAATTTACAGTATTGATCAAAATTGAACTACAAACGTTTGTAACGTGAAAATAAAATAACATTGCCCTTAATATGTTAGATACATACTCAACACAGTACTTATAAGAAAAAAACATTTTTTTTTAAATATTTCTATCTATCTGTTTCCGGTAATCTTTAACACTGGACAGCCATTGACGCGAATGTCGCTCGCCGATGTTATAAGGAGTAATATAGGAAATATATTCTAGAGAGAATATATTCTCCTTAAATTTTAGAAAAAGAAGTAGTTCCACGTATCGCTGGTATGTAATAATAGAGTGCACAAAAATAACTAAAAAAGATAGTATAAAAATAATAAAGTACTCATTCACGACTTAAAATTTCCCAAATTAACATATCTATAGCAATTTTACAAAGTGCAGGGTGTTTTATTAGATTGGAGCTTTAGCGAATTGCTTCTTTTTGTCGCTGAATAAAGCATTAACAAATTCAAAGAAAGCTGAATAAAAATGCTATACACTACCTTTTCAAGCATTCTACTTGTAAATATTTAAATGAGAGCTGAGGTGCCATTATGTTTTTAAGCCCGCAAGAATAAGTAGAAATACTACTCTTATAAATTCTGAATTTGACACGACTGCATTTGGATGAATTTCAGTACACAAATACAATGATTGGGACTGATGTATAAAAATGGTGCTGATCTTTTGCAAAAAATTAAATATATTGTTTTTGTTCATGTTCATGTTCATGTTCTTTATTCTGTGGCTTTTAGGCGTGCTATTTGGGCACAAATTACTTCGCCAATTAATCTAACGTTTTAATAATTTTGAGCTCAACCTAAGTTACTCTTTATCAATATTTGTCAAAAGTCGTTTCGAAGATTAGAACAAACAAACAGACAAACAAAAAAATTAAAATTGTGTTATTCTCATAAGTATAATTCGCGTCATGTAAAAAGAACGCTGGCTGTCAAGTTGCGCAGAGACGATTTATAGGCCAATTTGGTGGTAAGACGCGGGGTGTGGGACGTAGAGGCACGCGCCGCATGCTTTCTGGCTCGGTATTGGTCTGTCAGTTCAAAATACCATCGCGCACACAAAAGTTATTAATTACGAAATGATTTTATACATATATAAAAAATAAATAAAAATATTTTTGAACTATTTATAAAGAGAGAGTCCGATAATAATGCAGTTAATAATTTTAAAACATATATTAAATGAATTAATTAAGTTTTTTGTAAGTAGATTAAACATTCTACACTGAATCAAACATATTTTATTAATTAGTAGAATTCTATTTAATACATTCAATCTTATATATTTTTTTCAATGTACATGCCAATAACCAATATACGTCGCGAGCGAAAGGCTAATTTTAAAATAAAAGAATAGGCTTAGTAATTACGTGTGCGAATGTACCCATGCGCAAACACACCCCCCACCACTTTCTTCCAGCGTTCTTTTTACGTGACGCGAACTGTACTGTATACTATTTTATATGCATTTAGTAAAAAAGCGGTTACTTCGTAATTACAAACAAACTGATAAATGTCTAGTTAAATACTAGTTAAGAAATTAACTTTGTCTCAGGTACCAATTCCAACGCAAGTTAAACTATGCTAGACGGTCTTAATAACTTTCTTTAGCTTTAGAAACAATATACTAATAAAGCTCCATTTGAAGTGAAATAGGAAAAAAAGGTTATAAAATAATAACCTCCCCTCGTTTTCCAAAAAGGTTTCTTATGTCTGAAGTGACATAAACAAACAGTGTAGTAAGGGTTGAGGTGTTTTTACACGAACCAGATTTTGGGGTAAAATAACTAAGATTTATGAAAAAGCATTTAATATACGACTTTTAGTTATTTATATAATTTTACAATATTTAAATAAGTCGCAAACTATATTAATGTAATATTATTATTTACTAAAAGTTAATAAGTTTTGAGAAAAAAAATAACGTAATATTTTTTTATCTGTATATATCTAAGTATGTTTTTTACCGTTTTATTTGGTTTGTAATTTTTGTTGCATTCCGATTACATTTGAATTATTTTAAAGTTATTGTAATATGTGGACACGCCTTTATTAACTAAATTGGCATTTCCAAATCCCCAACATGGCGGGCCAAAATGGCGGATTACGCGCCAAAACAATAGCTTACTGAAATGTCTGTTTTATGGCGTTTTTGTTTTTTATTACTTGCTGTAGTTGATGTATGCTAGGTCATACAGCCAAATGAGATAATTTTACATGAACTGTATATTTTTTTATTGCCTTTTGAACAAAACCACCTCTTTTCAACTAGTTGAGTAAAATTATAATATAAATATTATTATTTTTTTACACCTTAATTTGCATCAGCAAAAATAATCTATCATTCTTCCGCTTATTATTATTATATATCTCATATTCTAAACAAATGAACTAAATAAAAAATAAATTGTATTATTTTTATTTAATTTCGCTACACTAGCGTAACATAGTCTGTAATCTAAGTTTAACGTAATAATTGAAGTACGCGTGATTGTACAAACATGGTATTGATATCGAGTTTGAATATAATTGTAGTTAAATAATATGAAATTTCACCTTTCAATAAACAATCATTGAAACAACTGTATTTAATTACTGCTATTTCACCAGGAACTAGTAACATTGTTTATACTTCAATAATAGCTTGACTTCATTTTGTATCCCTTAGGGCCTATACACACGACGGCATTCTTACGCGCTGTCGATGTGTTTGTATCAATATGATCGCAAGTAGTCCACATATAGGGTTCTGTAGCCTATAGGAAAAACGAATTCTTTATAATTTCACGATGTTTGTTTGTCACATCCATTTCCTTCGCAGACATAGGTAGGTATATCTGAAAATTGATGAAGAGGTCTTATATTTTGTACAAGTTTCTAAATTTCAGCCAGCAAAGTTGGTATGATGTAAGCTTCTGTTGATATTGTGTAGTTAACTTAAGTTCACGATAGAAGTTTTCGACGCGTTTATCATATAATGTAGTGTGTAAAGACCTTTACATATCAGAGGGAACGTTCAAACATGTTTGTCCCGTGTACATATTTGTCAAATAATTATTACTCTTTAACTAACAATAATGTACAAATTAAAATTGTTTCGGCATTTTACGAAAAAAATAACTAAATAAAATAACATTGACTTCATTATGTAAGAAATCTAAGAATATATCAATTTAAGTATAAAATCAAAGCAAAAATTTCTAAACCAAAAGATCACAAAACAAAACACTCAAAGACAGGAGCTCATTACGAGCAGCGGTTTCCGGAGTCAAGATGGCGGCACATCCGGTACCCTCAGTCTATGTCTGACTGTCTTCCGGCGCGGACGTGCGGAACATTATTTCAGTTAAATTGAGGGAATCTATTATAATTAAGGGTAATATTTTTCATTGTGGAGTAATATATTTTTTAAGAAAAACCTAAAAATTTAAAACTGTTTATTTCTTGTTTAGGTATTTTTTATAGAACGTGTTGTTTTTTTTTCGTCGTAGCTTAGAATTACGTTAAAGGCTTTCGCTAGTTCTTAGTTGATAGTTTACTTTTTCGAGGTTTACTCGTCAATCATCTGGCATTCGATGATGGCATCTTTCATCAAAATGTAGAGATGATGGCATTCAAATGAAAAAAAAAAAACAAATAAATTTTTAAAGTTTTATAATTTAAGCTTTTTCTTTATTTTCGAATTTTTCGTAACGTCAGGAATTTAATATAACAAAATATAATAAAAAATATTAAGGATATTAATATATTATCATCTAATTTTGCTCTATTTCAACAGTTTATTTAAAATGATTTTAGCACTAAATATAAGATGGGAACTGTCAAATATACGCCATATAAATGACAGATCGGAATTGACTCCATTTTCACATTTCCACTACAATCGTAAAACCATGTGAGATTGACATATTAAACGTCACTTGTAAATTGCATGTCAACCTGACAGTTCTATACATGTAATAAGATCAGTGGTTTTTCTCTTTTTTAACCGTCATTCTAAATATCATACTAGCAGAAGTGATGCTTGATGCTGTACCAGACTTATATTTTACTTGTTTCTCATTTTCTCCTTCTCTAGATATTAAAATGGTTATTTTTTATGAAAAAAAGAAAAAAACTGGGATAAAAACTATGCCATCTTTAAAATAGGACAAATCAGACATTTCAAAAAGATCGGATAATTAGTTTTGGAGTTCATCCCGGACCAACATCGTGAATTACGATTCGTGACACGGGATTTTTATATATATTTAGAAGATGTGTCTTTTCCATTTTACGCGACATTGGCAGAGTAAATGGTGCACAAATAGCACCATTAGGACTGAATAAAAGAATTGAATTGAAATAAGTAACGATAATTTTCCTTACATTACTTTAAATGCTGTGAAACTGGAGTCAAATTATTATTATTTTTATATTAAATGTTTATTTAAATGTATATTCTTGATAAGCTAAGACGGGAACTGTCGTTTTTCCGGGATAAAAGTAATCTATATTCACCAATATTTTTATAGTAGTAGGCAGTACGCAGTCTCACGGTTTATTCCAATGAAAAAGTACAGAATTAATTTTAAATCACCGCCACATGATGAACTATATGACGCCTGATGAAAATAAAAGGCAATACGGTGCTATATTATTATGTAGCTTAAATAACTTATATGCATTAAATAGTTAAGCAAAAATATGCTTGAACAATAATTTCTCAGAGATACGGAAATATTCTTGCAGTAAAAGTCCTATATTATATGCTATAATAATACTAAATTTCATCAAAATATTTTTAGTTTCCTCGTGATGTATCAACAGACAGACAAAAATTCTTAAAATTATAGGTTCGACCTCTACATAATTTCCTTAAAAAATAATTAAATATTTTTTACAGAATATTTTGTACAGATTCAATTTCAAAATATTATTTTACGTATAGATAGAGATAAGGGCATGCAGGGGCACATATAAACAAAGCGATAGTGAGTCCTTAGTCTTCTACATAATCCATCAACTATAATAGCACTAAAAGGGTTTTAAAGCTAATTAAGATGTCACTTTAGTTTCAATTGGAATTTCAATTGCGCTATAATTAATTTAATGACATCGCGTACATTTTCGCTATGTAAAGTGGTTGGCTCTTCATCTCATACAACTTCACGTCAAAGACCTTAAATATGGGTAACATTATAATTACTATACTAAGTATAAAGTTACCCCAAAAGTGCTTAAAAAAATTATGCATCTGTAAATATGTATAGATATTAGATACTGGACAAACATTTAAAACCATAAAAATTCACTCATGTATAGAACATCTTCCAATGTGTATTTTTTTATTATTTTTTTTTATTTATTTAACAGGGAAACAAACTGTTCATGATAATACAGATAAACACAAAGCATAAAAAATAACAAAATCAAAAATCAAAAATCAAAATACTCCCGTTTGTATGCAAGGACAAATAATAAAGTTCTAATTTTCCAATACTTGTGAATCGACGATTTTCTCCCCAACTTTCTGTTCCCTGTTCTGTTTCTTAACAGAAACTCCTTAGCAGTATCGACATGACTCAAACTTGAACCCAGAACCTCTGTATACAAATCCACTAGACCGACGAAATAGCAACATCTAAACGCAATCAAAATGATATCCAAACCGAACTCAGGCAAGATATTTCCGGAAACCCTTGTAATTTGCAATTAATATGGTGGCGCTCCACAAAGTGAAGCTCGCTGCTGCCATCAGATACTAATTGAAGGCAAGATAATATGGTAATATTTTGTAATTAACTAGCATTTCTCCTGGCTTCGTCTTTATTTTTACACTAACTCTAAAATGGGATAGTATTTGTAGGTAGGGATAGTATTAGACATTAATTTTTAACTAAAATTTGAATAATAAAGTCAATACTTACTATATTCTTGAAGCGTTAGTTGTTTTCCACTTGCCGACTTAAAAAACACTTAAACGTAAAAAAATAGCTGAATTTATTTTAAATTGTTAATTTTTTTTATTTTTTAAATCATAATACATGAAAAGTTCTTTATTTTATTAAGTTTTCTTAATTTTTCTAATTTTCCGCGCAACTTTCTATTTTTTTCTTCAATAATAACATTCTGCTAAAAATAACAAACACAAAAAAAACCTAAGTATACCTAGATTACTTTAAAAATACTCTTTTTTGACATTGTCTATATTAATAACAAATCTGTGTCAAAGAAACGATAAACTTATTTTTCGTGTGCCATATTCATTTATAATATTATTTAAGACTTTAATTCATACTTCAAATATGTAACCCTTCGCCTACGATCACATCGAATTGCCATTTTCAACGCGATTCCTTTGTTTTCCCGCCAACTTGAAAGGCATTAACGCTTTTGTAAGTCGCCATCTTGTTCAAGTGGAAAGCAAATGGCGGGAAATATGCGGGCAAGGTTTCACTTAGAAATAGTTTATTCATTGTGTTTTTTATTATCTTTATAAAAACTTTGGAAAAGACCATGTAATAAATTAAACAAATACTATTTCTAGGTAGTAAGTTTATTTTCAGATCGATAGAAAGCGTGATAGTACAAGATCCGACATAAAGTCTTCAAATCTGCTTACCCGACTGATTCTTAAATAATACATAATATATATCTTGAATGGATTACTAAATTATTTTTAATAACAAAGTTTGGATCATAGGCTAATCCCACTGTTTAGTTATATTAGAGTCCTGTAACTCGCGCCTTATACACTATACAGTCTTTTGAACTTAATAATTTAGTCATTTAACAGTGCTTAAATAAGTTTAAATATAAATAAAGCTTTTTATTACCGCATATATGTTTAATATTTAGATAAGCCTTAAGTTGGTAAACTGATAGTTTTATTTATAAAAATTGACATTTCGATCTTCTTCATCATCAAAACAAAGAAAACCGAAGGCTTCACTAGCTTACTCGTGGTGTTACAACAAGTGTCGTCAACGACTTACATTTCTTTTCGGAACAGTGGGTTAAGACTTTGCTCATTATAAAAGGAAGCTCTCTAAGGGCTTTTAGGGGTACATCTACTTGTATTCTAGAACATGGTGCTGTGTGATTTTTTCCCTTTCACCCCATCCACTTGTACAGACAGGAAGACATAGCAGTATCTATTAATGCATATATCTATACATATAACAAAATACTAAAGAGAATTTATAAATTAAACTATCTTTTCACGGGAGAGACTCCGTGACCATGATTGCTGTAAAGCATTCGAAACGTCGGGAACCAAAAATCATTATAAATCCGCGACAAAATCCGAAGAGATAGTTTCATTTATAATGTCAAACATTCGCGTAAACCTAAGAAAGTAAAGAGTATTTAGATAGAGTAATTTTTGAAAATATAATGAAATAGTCTTAGAGGCCGTTTTACTTTTCAGATTTTTTGTCTGTCTGTCTGTGACTGCAACACGAGAAAACCAGGATTTTAGTGAAATTTTGTATGACGACATCTGGTTATGCGGATCAATTTATACAATAGTTTTTACTGCAAGAAATTATCTCATTTCTGAGTAAACTATAGTAACATAATACTTTCTTAGGTTTACGCGAATGTTTGACATTATAAATGAAACTATCTTTTCGTTTGTATGTCTGTCTGAAGTTATTATAGGGATTTGATACAAAAAATTTAAAATCTTAAAATCTTAAATATTTAGAATTGAAATGTATAATTTTATAGTTTATCATTTTGAATAATTGTAAAAAATTGTGGGTAGGCACTGTCTGTATCAAGTATATAACCCCCTGAGACGTCTAATACCTTAGCCTCTCCCGTGACCATGTGCGCTGTAAATCTACGTACTTAATTTCATCCAAATCAGTAATTCCTTTTTTGCTTGCATTAATAATATTAGTTTGATAAAGGAGGCATAACCACGTGTAAAACTAGTGCAATATACACTTCAGGCATCATAAAAGACATTCAACTCCCATCAAATATTAACGTATATAACAATAGGCTAATAGATTTCCGCCAGCGATGCAGATGTGAAGCAAGTTTCATGGAGAAGGCATTTTAAGTTCATACTTCAATTTACTGTAATCACTTACTTAAATGAGAATCATGCTATAAAGAAAAAATTATCATATATAAATATATTTTGATATTAACACAGGTCAATCACCATCTAGTGCCGTGGTAAGCTACGAGGCTTTAGTTATGGATACCAGATAGTTACACTACACATAATATATAATTTTAAATACATACAGGTTTTAATAAACACCCACTGGAGTACAAACATTGTACATTTGTACAAATTTGTAAAATTGTACAAATGAATCATCAGGGCCTCAAGTCTGCTATTGCAATGGTGTTACAACTGTCTATCAATGACATCGTAATTGCAAATTTTTGCAATTTTGGTAGTCTACTAATTCAATGGTCTTCCGATGGTGTTTCACTGACACTTCAATGACACTGCAAATAATTGGTAGTCCCGTACGTACTGACAAGTCAATGATCAAACGTATTGCGTAGTCTGTTAATCTATCTTTTTGGCTTTGTATGATCATTTTACATAATTATTAGTCCTTAAAACATGTATTGATAACATATAGAATCGAACTAAGCCTAAATAAACGTTTTACGAACGCTATTACAACTGACAAAATTGCCAAAATGAAAAGACCATTGATCGACCATTGTGAATTTAGTAGACTACGAAATTTTTGACTAATGGTAATTGAATTAAAATTGCATTATTCTATAATGACAATTCATGTAAAATAGTAGACTTGAGGCCCTGGACTCGAACCCGCGACAATTACGGTCACTAAATTAAATACGCAAAATATATTTAAACTGTCGTATCCATCCATTCTCACTCGCATGATGTAGCGCCACCCAATCGAGAATACTATTAATTATTCAGTCGAAACAGATAGCTAGCAATTTTGGACAGATACCCTCACGATATCATATTATGGATAAGCCTTAATCAATAACCCAATATAATATTATTATATTAATATTAATATAAAGTTCCTCGTCTTAATATTATTTTTTCTTTCTTCTATTATCGAAATCTATTGATATTAATATAGAAATAAACAGATTGATTTTGTTTCGGTGGATTGAAATGTTATTTTTGTTTTAGGAGTTAAGTTGCATGATGAAACGGATGGACTTTTGCATTAGCCTACATTATATCTTTATAAATAGAATATTATAGGTATATCTCTTTGATATTGATTGTTAAAACTTATCTGGGGACAAAAAAAGTTGTAACGCACCTAATCGGAGAGACGTTCTACGATTAGGTGCGTCACTACTCGCTAGTTAATATATACTTACAAGCAAAAAGCTGAGCTTTGTGAGGGCTCGCGTAGTTTTTCTAACGGGTAATAATTTTGAGACAGTTGTTAATGTAAATTTTTTAATCGTTATAATATTTTATTTTTTTGACAGATAACACATCTAGATGTGAAGTTAAATTAAGCATCTAGATGTTATGTTAAAGCACAAATGTATATAGGTGTGATAGTTTTTCAGTAAAGTGCTCTCACGGAAGAACTTCTATTGAGGTTTCCTTAGTCTTAAGTCACTAGCTGCCAGTTTCAATAACTCTATCTACCGATGACTGGTAGTTACTTTCATACGATTTTGACAGGTTGTAACTTTTAATGTGTCAAAATAGTATGAAAGTAACTACCAGTCATCGGTAGATAGAGTTATTGAAACTGGCAGTAAGTGAAGTTGTCTAATTAATTAATTATTAATCATTACACTTTATAAAACAAAGTCCTGCACCGCGTCTGTGTGTCCCACTGTTCACGAAAAACTCAAAAGTTAGTGCACCGATTTTCATGCTGTTTTCGCCAATGGATAGAGTGGTTCTCGAGGAAGGTTTTAGTATATACCTAGCGGAACCAGCGGCTTCGCTCGTGCTAAATTTTGGGGGCGAACCCGAGCGAAGTGAGGCTGAGTCACTAGTTTTTGCTAAAATCGCCTCTTTAACTTATGAATCAAAATTCTTCACGTCAAAGATTGAAATGTAAAAGTCTTATCCATAATATCCTACCGTTTAAAGTTCGTTAAATTTTAACGCGCTACGATCGCGTGCGAGCGGCTTCGTGGCTTGAGCTGATCGATGTATACCTACTGAAATATTTGCTCATAGTAAGACCAAACTTGAAACTATACTATTATAATCCAGAAGTAATCATAACTTCTAATAATATTCATAATGAATTGCATAGAATGAGCTCTTAAAACTATATCGCAAGAGCGAAAACTTATGCTTTACAGCAAGCATCTTGTATAGCATCATCATTTAGGTACCTCTAGTGGAATCGTAAAAATCATAATAATAATTGGCGAAGATATTGCGTAACAAATAAATAACGAACACTTTCTTTTCTAAACCCTTTTTAATTATTTTTTTAATGTTCTTAATACATATTATTACTTGTAAATAACACTATGATTCAATGTTAGAATTTAGCTTGAATTACTATTTATTATAACTTTCTATAAAAATTTGAGTATATTGAAAGTAGATCGGTAACTACATTATCTTCTATTAAATTAGATAAAAAAATAATAATATAAGTTTCATAATAATATAATATTATCTTTTCAATACTACAATTTAAAAAAATATATCACTCTATTTATACAAATAATTAGAAAGGGACAATCATGTATAATATCCCTAAATAAAACCCTTTGCTAGAATGAGAAGGAGATATTTCTTATTAAGGTTAGAGCGAGACAATAGGTTTTTTATCTAAAAAAAATCGTTTTTCAGAGACCTCAGCCGTAACGAGCTTACAGCGATCAGTAGAAGAACTTTCCGGGGACTGACTGCGTTGAAAAGCTTACACTTAGATGGCAACCAGCTCAAGTGTATAGATGAAAAAGCTTTAGAAAACCTCAAAAGTTTGGAAGTTTTGTAAGTTTTAAACTGTTGACAGTTGAATATAATGAATGGACGTATGTTTGTTTGTAAGAAAGACCTGCGAAAGCGTTTTCGTTTTCGTTTAGTAAATAAAAATAAATCTATTTGGGTGAGACTGAGAATCGAAATCAACTGACAAAAATCCAAAAAATAGACTAAAGTAGTGTATACTTTCTTTTTTTTACATTTAAAATAATAAAAACTATGAACGATCTCTTTCCAGAACACTAAACAACAATAACCTAACTTACTTGTCGCTGGAAGCTGCGTCTGTCGCGCGTCTGCACACACTGCGATTGACCGACAATCCGATCGTGTGCGACTGTCGCGTCGCACGTCTATCGGCGTCCGTCCGGGCTGCTGGTATACAGGGTGTTGGGGCAAGGTATGACAAATTTTATATTTTGTTACATATTTATTATTTATTATTTTTAGAATTTTCTTTGAGTACCTAAATTACGTTCGATCATTTATTTTTACTTCACTGTTAAAATGAGAATATCAACCAAATTTAAAATTGAATAAAAAATACCATGTGATTCCTTTTAGTTTTGTAATACTAACATTTATCTAAATAAAATATTGAGTATTACACTACATTAGAGAGATTTTTATAGATGTCAAGCCCCCGCTACACTGAGAGGGGCGTTGCTGACGGAGCTAGACGCCCACGAACTAATATGCACAGGTAACACTGAACTTCATATATAATATAGACATAGTAGCATTTCCCGCGGCTTCGCACGCATTCTAAAGACCAAAAACCAATTTCTTTCTGATTTCTTCCCGTTTTTGCAACAATTTCCATTGGTGCTCCGCTCCTATTGGTCCCAGTGAGATGTTATATAGCCTATAGCCTTCCTAGATAAATGGAATATCCAACACAACAAAAAGGATTTTTCAAATCGAACCAGTAGTTCTTGAGATTAGCGCGTTCAACCAAGCTAACAAACAAACTCTTCAGCTTTATAATATTAGTATAGATATGTATGCGTTAAATGCTTCACCATGCTTTTAATTTACCTTAATTTACTGTACAGATACAGAATACATATCTGAAGACAAGGCAAAAATCGTACCTTAGTCGCTGATACCTTATAGGTTCTCTTTCAAATTTTTAAGAATATACAAATATCACAGTATTATAAAGAAATATATTTTGTTGTAAACCAAATAACTATTACGATATCGTGGCGACAAAATTGTCGTAAATTCAACTCGCTTACCACTTATGCTTAGATATCTCAAAAGACTACCATAATTAAATAACACCTCCTGTAGCAAACTCTGCTTGGCTGGTTAGTTGCATAACATCTATATAGTATTTCCGTGATTCAAAGGGCAGGTAAATCCAACCGGTTCTATTCTGTTGGAGGTAATTATTGAGCCATATCAGAAGTTAGAGGCGGTCTGATAAATTCTGACACTTGAGAGTGAAACGAGTACGAAAGTGCAAGTGATTTCACTTGAGCCAAAATAAATTTTATTTAACTTTATTCTGAGATTTAGACCAATACAAAATCAAAAATTTTGAAATAAATCAAGATAATAATTAACCGCCTGTTTAATTAGAAAATAAGTTAAATTAAAAATTACATTGTACTGACTTCCTATTAGACTTAACAAGGTGTTTTTTTGAATTTTTCTTTAAAACCTTTTTAAATATAATAAATATGGAGTACAACCATGGTCACAGTCACTCAAAAAATCAAAAAATGTTCGCAAAAATCCAAAAAAAAATGGTTTTGTTTAAGAAAGTATAATTCAATATTAACAAATATTAAATGATTGAAGGTAATAACAAAAATTGGAATTTCCAGGTCCTACAACAGCAATAACAACGGAGTGCTCAGCAGAGCCGCGTTGCCCACCACCCTGTAGATGCACGCCCGATGGTACTGTGGACTGTAGGGAGAAACTCCTCACTGAACTACCATCAACCATTCCGCACAGAGCTACAGAAATGTACGTATTGGAACCAAATTCTTTATTAATAAATGATTTCATATATTTTGATTGTTGTATATTTTGGTTGTAGCCCAGTGGTAACGCACTAGCTTGGGTCACCGGTTGAAGCGAGTTCAAATCCGGGATTTGATTTGTCTCTCACTTCTGATATTTTTTTGTGCGAATTATTACTTACATAATTATCACTTGTCTTATGTTGAAGGACAACATCGTTAAGAAATCTGTCTGACAAAACCTAGCAAGTTTTCGAAAGACATGTTAAGTCCGCCAACCCACACTAGGCCAGCGTAGTGGGCTGTGGCCCTCATATTGAAGGGAATCCTATGCCCAGCTGTGGGACATTAAAATGTGCTCTATAATATTATATAAAACTATTTAAAATCCTTAAAAATGATATCCTCTCTCTCTCTTTCTAGTCGCTTGGAACAGAACGAGATAACAGAAGTGGGCGCAGGCGCGTTTTCAGCTGTGAAAAGGGTAGCGCGAATCGATCTGTCAAATAATAAAATAGTCAAAATGGCCGCCGATGCATTTAATGGACTAACACATTTAACTTCATTGTAAGTTATATTTATTATAAGCTACGTAAAATGTACGTAATTTTGAGCGTTGTTTTTGAATCTAGGACTCAGATGACATAGATATGAGGCTCCATACGAATGACCAGACAGTTGATATTATTGATTCCATTTGTTTACAGATTTATAAGTTTAAAAGTTTTAATATGGTCTAAGAGCCGGTGGAAGATCGACCTTCACCGACCTGATAACCAGATGAGACATATTTTTTATCGAATATAATTTATAAATAAATATGCCTATAATTACTTGCCTATCTGAAAGTGCTCATGGCTATTTTTAATTAAATTAACTTTAATCGATTTTTTTTTCATCACTTTTATTCTTTTGATAACCAAATGAATTTTATTTCACTGTTAGTTTTTAACACACAGAATATGCCTCAGTAGGCTAGCCTACTCATTTTTGTGTATAGCTACCAAAGCCGATGTGAACAGGTAAGTCAATATAGGTGACTCCATCGTTCTGCTAACTTATCGAAAGTTATATCAAATTTTAGATTATTTTGTTACAAAATCAGTCATATAGACTTGCCTGCAAAAAATCATACTTAAAGCACTGTTGCCCAGCTAAAAATAGCCATGAGCACTTTCAGATAGGCAAGTAATTATAGGCATATTTGTTATAAATTATATTCGATAAAAAATATGTCTCATCTGCAGGGCCGGATTTAAACTCAATGCCGCCCCTGGGCACCGGAAAAGAATCCGCCCCACTATTGGAACTTTACTTAAACTTATAGTTTATATATTTTATTTCTCAAAATTAAAATCTCTAATTTATTGCAGACACTTTAATATATGTTACATATTCCAAAAACATAAATAAATACTTGTTGTTTTTCCTAACAATTATAAATTTTGCATCAATTTTAACATCATTTTTTTCACAGGCAAACACGCCTAATTTTTGTATTGCGAATTGGTCGATTAAATCTTCGCAATCTAAACGTTGAAGTACCGATGCATAGAATAGCTAAGTTATTATATATTAGCAGGGGCGTAGCTTGCCCTTGATGGACCCTGTATCAAAATTTAGTGGGGGGCCCTTCTTCCTAACTAACTGAAATAAAAACATTTAGTGTGTGGCCAGTATAGTCAACCAGTGCTTTTTTGGTCATTTTTTGTAGTCTCAGAAAAATATGGACATAATATTTTTGAAGAAAAATTTGCAAAAGTAATAAATAATTAAGAAAAAAGAGGTTTAGTTTTTTTGCAAATATCTCAAAAACTAATCGAGATTTTTGAAATCTAAAAAAAGATTCAAAAAGAGGAGGAAATTTCCTAAAACGGTAGTCCTTACTCCCGGAACAATTTTAAAAAAAAAACAAGTTTTACTTGCAAAACTTGAAAAAGTTATAAACAATTAACTAAAGAAAATAAGGGTTTAGTTTTTTGCTAATATCTAAAAAAACCAATTGAGATTTTTAAATCTAGAAAAAGATACAAAAAGAGGAGGAAATTTTCAAAAAAACAGTTCTTACTTCCGGAACTGTAAGACCAATATTTATAATTTTCCTACGGCCGAAAACGAATGCTCTGGCTTTCGCAAGCCACATCTACTTTTATCATTAAAAATATTTAAACATATATCTTTACCAACATATTATGTTGGGACATTATTAACACAAAAAGTACTAGACCAATTTTAACCACTATAAAATTTAACTTTGCAATTTTTATAGCGGGACTTGATGTTTTTCAAAGATCTTCATACCATTCCGAATCAAATGACACCTCATTCTTATTTCTCCGAGACTGCTCAAAAAAATTAACAAAACGCACTATAAATACTTTACAAAAATTTTCAATTTCGTATAATATTTTCATTTTTCCCGGGAAATTAAGCGTATGACCTTAGAGTTCAAGTGAGATTTTGAATAGCACTTTATGAATTTTTGCTTACATGGGTTGGAGGCCCCTTTACCTCCGGGGCCCCGTATAATTGATACGGCTGATACAGCGGTAGCTACGCCCTGGAATATTAGCAGTCATTGTAGAACGTAAGAAAACAAACAGAAACTATCTTTTCAGATTTTGTCGCGGATTAGCATTCGAAACGTCGCGACGTCCGCTCATTTTTTTACGTCCGTCGGACATGTTTTTCAATTAATTGTATATTTATACTCAAAATTAAAAAAAATATTAAGCACTCGAGTTTACTAATTAGGGGTCATTCATTTATTACGTAAGATAATTTAGGGGGGGAGGGGGATCACCCATGTCTTATGTTTTCTTACAAGGGTGTGGGAGGGAGTCTTGATAGTTCTTCCGTAAGATCAAAAAAAAGCGCAAAGTTAAAATTATACTTTGAAAAAGCGCGGGCAACCGAGTGAAAAGTACTGTACCTTTAAAATTACAAATAAACATTTCAAAAAATTGTTATTTAAAAAAATTAACATTAAAATAAACCAAACGTGTATTCATTTTTTTTAGACTCTTACGTAATAAATATTAAACAGGGGGGGAGGGGGTCGGCCTATTCTTATTTTTTTCTCATAATAGGGGCAGAGGGGGTCAACAACTAGCGAAAATAGTCTTAGGTACGTAATAAAAATGAATGGCCCCTTACCATAAAGTAAAGTAATGTACCTTTAAGTCTACACAACAGCTTTGACATAAGAGACAGAATACAACAGCGCCACGCACGGCCGGAAATAATATATACAAAATCTGTTTACGAAGACACTTACATAGTATTTACGGAGACACCTTTAAATTTATGTATTTAACACTTGAATTATCAATTAAACAGAAAATTATTAATTAAAATAATTAATTAATTATATTGAGCAATCTTGATTAAAGACAAAAAAAAATTTTTTGACTTTCAAAGTTTTGCCGCCCTAAAAAATTTGCCGCCCTGGGCACTCGCCCCGACTGCCCCTAGTGTAAATCCAGGCCTGCTCATCTGGTTATCAGATCGGTGAAGGTCGATCTTCCACGGTCTCCTCTACCCTACATAATATTGTAAATATAAACATCACAAAAATATATGTCACCATCGGGACTCGAACCTGCAACCGCTGGCACAGGATGTAGGATTTATTAAAAACGGAACCACTTAACGCGTCTATAATAAATTTTCATTTAAAAAATATATATTTAAATTGAGATATCTTCATATTGAGTTTTAATTACTTTTTTATTAAAGACAAAATTGTGCAATCGTTTTATTTTCAAAGCGAGATATTTTTAAATCAATTTTTCATTTGACACAAAAATTAAATATGTAATTTCCTTACAGAGTGCTCTACGGGAACAAGATCAAAGATCTACCATCTGGGATATTCCATGGCCTGACATCGTTACAACTTTTGTAAGTATTTTGCGCCTATCTATAACCACCACAAGTCACAAAAAAGAGATTGTTCTAAGTTCTCTGGTTTTGGCTCAACTGTACATTGTAATCTCCCGATTTGTGGAGAAAGGAGACTGGATGAATGAAGAGGAGGTGTAGATAGACCTACCTTAAAACGGGCGAGTGCAGGAAATAAGTAGTTTTTGAGATATTTAATTTTAAAGTAAAAATTTAAGTTGTGTTAATTTTAATGAAATAATACTTTTCTTTATTTCCAGGTTATTAAACTCCAACGAAATAACTTGTGTCCGGAAAGATACTTTTAGAGATCTACAAAGCTTGAAACTACTGTAAGTGCATCAGTTAAAAAAAACAAAAATAACTATTATTTTCTACATAATAAAAAAATTCGTCTCGGCTCATGTCAATTAACAATTTGATCCATGAAGTTTTCGCATAAAATAATTGAGTAACTTTTTTGTTTTTTTTTACCAACACATAAAATACCAAACTAGTCGTTACCAAAAATTTTTTTATTAAATACTACACATTTTCTCACTTATATAATGTACAAACAAACGTTTTCACTCATTCCAGATCTTTGTATGATAACAATATAAGAACACTACAAAACAGCACCTTCGATTCTCTGACTGGCATTCAAACTTTGTAAGTATTGTATTCTGACGACATATGAAGTGTGAACTTATATTCTTAGATTTAGATCTCCTTGAACAGTCTAGACAGAACAAGCTGTATGTATACTGTTTTTTATTAAAAATATTGGGTAACATTGAATATTTTTCAATAATTTTTCCTTTATCAAATAATTTTTATAGTAACATATATTTTTTTCAAGACATTTGGGCAGAAACCCTTTTTCCTGTGACTGCTCTCTAAGATGGCTAGCGGCGTATTTAAGAAAAAATCCCATAGAAACGTCCGGAGCAAAATGCGACTCCCCCAAACGAATGAACCGTAAGAGAATCGACGCGTTGCGAGAAGAAAACTTCAAGTGTAAACGTAAGTTTACTTCAAAAATTAATAATTATATTGTAAAATCATTTGACGACACGTTTGGCTCAATTCGAAGTGACCCTACTTTTGCGCCAGCGGTCGCGGGTTCGAGTCCCGCTGGGGGCATTCATTTTTTAAGAGCGAATGATTGTATTCCAGTCATGGGTATTTATATTTATAATAATATTTATTTATTTAAAAGTTATATATGTCGCACACCGGGTGCAATAACGTCATAAGTGCTAAAATTGGTAAAATGAGTTTTTGATGACAAATGATGTTAAACATGCGTCTACTGCCGGTGTAAACATTTCATAAATGTAACTCTTAAAATGAGCCACTGAGGGCGTAATTGTCGTTGTGGTTTTGACGGCTTTTTGTAAACGCTAGTGCGAGAAAGTTCTAATTGTACAGTTGCTCGCAACCCCACGCAGCAAGTTGTTATGTGTAGGAGCAACAACATCGTAAAGGTAATTATGACAAATATTTCATAGAATTTTGGGGTAATAATGACACAAGTGAACAGTTCTCACTTTTTAGATCTATTTCTATTATAATTTTTCTATAACAAGCAGCAAGTATTACCGTCATTTATTATAATTATGTCAATATTGTCCCAGAAATAGACTATAAATCGTTGTCATTATTTATTTTTGACGAAGTCCAGATTTAATTTTATTACAATGTAATTATAAAGTTTATTTATTTTAATATGCGATACGTTTTATTCTAATTTTAAGCTAAAATAAAATTATGAAAGGACGAGGTAAAAAACTAGTACCTTTAGCCTATTAAAGTTTCCTACTACGGAAACTCACCTGGACATGACATTTCTGGAACTGTTGATGATGAGGAATACATGCCCAAACCGTCAACTAGCTCGGATAGCAGCAGCAGTTCTAGCAGCTCAGAAAGTTCATCGTCATCGGAATGCCGGCTGTCTTGTTCATCGAAATGAGTGAGGAGGGATGGGGAGTGGGCCTCCGGGACTCTCACTTACCGGACGAAACGCGACAGCTGCCACTTTACGCCGGTCTTTTGTGAGAGAGTGGTACTATACGGAGCGTGCCGGCCCATTCGGCTGCTACCCGAAGGTTACAAGCATAGCATAATACCACTTCAAGATTTTTTAGAGACTGACAGACAGACTTTTTTTGAGACTTTATAAACTAGTACAGTTAGGTACTATAATGCATGTTATGGTAAAAATACCCTTTGATTGTTTTTCTATAAATTTTATTTCTAGCTTGTTAGTTCCTCATAATAGCCTGATTACGAGTTTACTTAAATTATTTTATAAGAAATTATTTAAATTATAATGTTGATTATTGTTATCCACTGAAAAAGTTAAGTGTTTAGTGCTATTTTATAATAAGAGTGTGTTGATTTTTTTGTTTAGTTCAGTCTTTATGACGTTGTTGTACAGCAAAGCTTAACTTTCAATTTAACTTCCTGCGCAACAACGTCATAAATGTGGATATCATGATTAAAAACAATAAAAATATGGCACTTACTAAACTTTTTTATTTCTGTAACAACCTTCATTTGAAAATATAAAATTTAAACAATATTTTGATTATCAATTTACTTTAGGATAATAAGTACATTTCACGTTAATGGAACGACAACTTTCAAATCGCTCTCCTGAAAAACCGTAATTTGTTACTTATGACGTTATTGCACCCGGTGTGCGATGTGTAGTAAATCAACCATCTGGTATCCGTAATTCAGGCCTCGTTGTTTACCACGGAACTAAATGGCGCTTTGTGTAATAATGTCTCAACATATTTATTATTTATATTTATTTATTTATTTATACAGTCAAGAGGTGTTAGTGAAATAAAAAAAAAAAAATGATTTGCAAGACAAAAAGAACAGATAAGCAATTTATTTTTTCTAGTTTTAAGAAAATGTGTTTTAATTTTATTCAATTTAAGTTTATCCGGCTCAAAGGATCACTAAAGGGCAGCACACAATTCGCGTTTTTTCTTCCCATTTGCACATCTGTAGGAAAATATAAAGGTTAACAAAAGATTATACTAGTAGATAGATGGATACATTATATAACTTTAATTACATACATTGCTCAGTACACATAAAAAAACAAACATTGCTCAAAAAACGAATGCTCCCAACGGGACTCGAACCCACAAGCCAGCAAACTGAGCCGTGTCGTCAAAGTATAAATCACATGAGAATTATTGAGGTGAAATCAATACGTTCTGCAAAAGTGCGCGTCGTCACGGCTTATTTAGGTACAAATAACCTATTAACCGATATTTTATTACAGTTGCTTTGCTCGGGTTCATCCCACGAAGCCACGGGTTCCGCTAGTTAAAATAAATAAAATTTCTATCTCCTATTATTTTGAAATCTGTTAAAAAGAACGCCTTATAAGTGATTAGCCGGAATAAACAGACAGACAGACAAAAAAATTTACAATTGGTGTTTTGTTGTAATGCATTTAGTAAAAAGCTGATAATTTGAAATTAAAAACACACACCCCAATTTTATTTATATGTATAATGTGGCTAGTAGACTCGCGACTCACCCTGGTTCGTCCCTGGGTTTAGCACGGGCAAAGCAACGCGTACCGCTAATAAATAAAATTTCTAAAATAAAAGTATCCTAAGTTACTCCTTCTAACATCAGCTATTTGCGAGTGAAAGTCCCGTCAAAATCGGTCCAGCCGTTTCAGAGATTACCCGAAACAAACGAACAAACAGACAGACAAAAATTTTTAAAATTGGTTTCAAAGTAAATAAAATACTTTACTTAAATTTAAAACCGAAAATGTAATTTGTTATAATGTATACTATCAGCACTAATCACTATCTACTTCCATAACTATATATATGGAAATAGAAAAACAGGTAGTTGATACACCATATCATCTGAACCATGATCAAACCAAAGACTGCCCTCATTGAGACTCGAACCTGCGACTGCTAGCACTTCAAGTAGCGTTACTACGAACTGAGCCAATCCGGTCGCCATTAAGCACCCCGACAAATTTGCCTCTTCTAATATTAAAATAATAAAAAAAAACATTTTTTGTAACTAAATTGTTTTTTTTATAATTAACTAGCGGCCCGCTCCGGCTTCGCACGGGTATAAAATATATAGCCTACATATATACATATAAACCTTCCTCTTCAATCACTCTATCTATTAAAAAAACCACATCAAAATCCGTTGCGCAGTTTTAAAGATTTAAGCATACATAGGGATATAGGGACAGAGAAAGCGACTTTGTTTTATACTCACCGCAGGTTTCTTTTCTTCAATGTCAATTAAATTTATGGCATATGGACAGTCATAAATGCTCTTACAGATGCCCACGTCCACATCATTCACATTGCATTCGTCACCTAGAATATCCAGTTATTACCAGTTAATACAACATTAACAAATTTTTACTTACATCCTTACAATATCCTTGCTAATATTATAAATGCGAAAGTAAAGTAGTGCGTCTGTCTATTTATCACGCTTTCACAACAAAACTACTGAACCGATTTAAATAAAATTTGGTGCACAGATAGTCTAGAGAATGAGAAAGGACATAGGCTACTTTTCAATGCGAAAAAGGGGCTTCACGTAATGGTTTCCATAGAAAAAATAAGATAACCAAAACCTTGACAAATGACTTAAAGAAGTTATAAAATACTAGCCTTTTCCGAGGCTTTGCTCGCGTTCTAAACGCTGAAAAACTTAAACCGTTTATGCAGCGTACGCGACGGAAGCTCTCAAAAGAATTATTTATCTCCCGTTTTTGCAACCTTTTCATTGACGTTCCGCTACTATTGAACGAAGCTTGATGTAATATAGCATATAGCCTTCCTCCATAAACGGACTATCCAACACATAAAGAGTTTTTTAATCCGGACCAGTAGTTCCTGAGATAAGCGCGTTCAACTAACCAAACAATTGTTTGTTTGGTTTATGCATACAATTGCTCGTTTGTACAAACAAGTTCTTCAGCTTTGTAATATTAGTAAAGATATCGATATTTAAACGATACATTTAGCCATAACTTATATTAGTATTAATAGGCCATAAAATTATATGATCTTACTTCTTAGTTCTCAGTAACTAGATGACATCATACGATACAATACGACGAAGCGTTGAGTAGCTTTTTTCCTTAACTAGTTTTTTACTCGTGGCTCTAAATTTATTTCTTTTATTATATAGATAATATGACGTTTGACGCAGTTTGTAGTGACTATTGACCCTAGTTTCTTGTGCCAGCGGTCGCGGGTTCGAGTCCCGCTGGGGGCATTCATTTGTTAATGTGTGTTTGTAATCCAGTCATTGGTGTTTATCGCCATCGCGACGCCATTTAGCACCACATAGTTCCACGGTAAGATCTATTATCACGGTAGAATCTAGTAAGAAAGTTGATACACTACGCATATATAACGTTAAATACATACATATTATAGAAATAAATGGAGTACAAACATTCGTGTTCAACAAATAAATGCCCCTAGCGGCCATGAACCCGCGGCCGCTAGCGCAGCAAGTAGTCACTACAAATTGAGCTGACATGTCTAATTGTAACTTGGGCTACTTTTCTTTTAGAAAAACAATCATGGTTCCGCGCAATGAAATAAACCATTTTTTGATTGAGAATAAGAATTTATTGTAATATTCTAAAAATAACTTAATTTTTTTTTTACTTTTTAAATATATATATTTGAAACGAAAACTTACCTATTTCCAAGGAAAAACTACTGGTTAAAAAACACAAACATACTAAGGTAATGAAAATGTGGCGAAACATTTTGCACGTCACTATCTCGTACCTACGAGTTACAATATAATCAGTTATGCACTGGTAAGGCTCAACGGTAAAATATATATTTTAAATGCCTGATTAGTCAACGTGTAAACCTAACTACTCTTGATCTGCTTTAGAATTAACTAGCGACACGCCCTCGCTTCGCTCGGGCTAAATTTAGCTCATGCGAAGTCGCGGTTTCCGCTAGTCGTATAAATAAACCTTCCTCTTGAATCACTCTATTTATTAAAAAAACTGCATCAAAATCCGTTGCGTAGTTTTAAAGATCTAGCATACATAAGGACAGACAGTCAGCGGTAAGCGACTTTGTTTTATACTATGTAGTGACTCAACAGTTTTTTATTTTATTGTGATTAAAAGTAAAAATTAACTTTAATAATTAATTTTATTGATGATAATGGTGTCCATGCCTAAATCATAATTGAGAACATAATTTATAAATTAATAAATACGTTAGGACACTATTACCATAGTATAAGGAATAGACAAAGTAAGGCATCTTCATACAAACGCACCGCGCTCGGCTTGTATGTGTGCGTCATAGTATCTTTACGTTGCCGCACGCACACTCAAACAATATCTCGAACCGTATATCAGTGCGCCAGTCTAGGCTGACGCCGCACATGTTTTGCGCGTCACGGTTTTTCACTATATGAAAAATGTGTGATATTCGTAGAAGAACTTATTGCTGTGTGTTTGGGTATCTAAATTCTTCATCGATTCCAGAGTTGCTGTTGTTCAGATTACCTACTGAACAGAAAAGGTAAAAAATCACTTATTCTATAGTTTGTCCATTTTGTTAATGGTTTTTTGACAGCTCGACGATTGACAAGCTATAGTGATGTCAAAAGGACGTAATAATCGATATCTCTTATTTTTTTAAATATAAAATAATATTTATTTTTATATTTATTAATATGAAAATAAATATTACTATCGTAAAAATCAAGTGTGGTGGAGAGAACTAAGAGAATCATAATGTCTGATTTGGGCCGTGACATTGCATTTGATAATTTATGCACACAAGAGTTAATAATATTAATATAACTGAAGGCTCCTCATCGGACAAATCTAATATAAATGATGATTGTGACGAATCATGTTAATAAAAGGAATTAAACTATTTTAGTTGTTTTATTTGTATGATTATAATAAGAAGAAAGTAAAACTTTACATAATGTTAATGTTTTCATTTATTGATTTCAATCTTACAATTTTGTTGTCTTCCTGATTAAATAACATATTACACCTTATTTATTTGTAATCTGTGGCACAATAGTAGTAATCGTTATGTGTGGCACAGCAGTAAGTGGGCGGTGCCCGTCCATAAAGTACAATATGATTTGTATGACATTTTAACTTTAATGGCTAACCATTAAATACGAAACTTTGTGGGCGTGAGCTGTCAAAAAACCATTAATAAAATGGACAAACTATAGCATATAATTTATACTTGATGATGAAATACTTATGTTGGTACTTTTATTTTTGTTGTATTAGTTTATTATTTTAATAGGATGTGATATGATTTTATTAATATATTATACTTTTATTTTTTTTTAATTGTTACTAATAGCATATTTATGTTTCTGTAAACGCAAGAAATTAAAGGATTTATTTTATTTATTTACACAAATTCATTTCGAGATAAATCTATTCGCGTCAGTTCGAGTTTTAATACTATTTTCTACTGATATATCAGTTAAGCGAGTAACTACAGGCCTAATAAAAATAATCATAAACATGTAGAAACAAAATGCTTTACATTCTTAAATGTATATAAATAATAAATATTTTTTAATAACACACTTCCCGGCCCTTGCCAATTTCTGAGCACTGAATTAAAATTTAGCTACAGTGACAACCCTGTGACAGGCAACTATGGTAACTATGACAGGTAATTATATCGCGGATTGGGCCGAAGATGCCCTACTTGTTCTCTTTATACTATGCTATTACACACAGCGCCATCTAGTTCCGTGGTAAGCTACGAAGGAAGCTTGTGTTACGGATACCAAATAGTTGATATACTACATATATTATAAGTTTAAATACATACATATTATAAATATTCAAACCCATGACTGGAGTACAAACATCCGAGTTTTAACAAATGATGCCCCAGCGGGACTCGAAGCCGCAACCGCCGGCGCAAAAAAGTAACGCACTACAAACTGCGCCAAGCGGGTCGTCATACAACTTACTTTTTTTTTATATAGAGTTTTATTTATTTTATTTTTTGCTTTTTCCAGCTGGTGAAGACACACCTGATACCTGTGGGGATGAACCGCCCTGTCCAGCAACATGTGCATGTTCCCGGTCTCCGCCTGGGCGAGTTCGAGTGGCGTGCGCTCGCGCAGCTCTCAATGATCTACCTAGAGATCTACCACTTACTACTTATGCATTGTGAGTATATTTTCAGTTCATTAAAAAAGTTTAATATATATTCATTATATCTATACTAATATTATAAAGCCGAAGAGTTTGATTGTTTGTTTGGTTGAACGCGCTAATCTCAGGAACTACTGGTCTGAATTGAAAAATGCTTTTTATGTTGGATAGTCCATTTATCTAGGAAGGCTATAGGCTATATTACATCACGCTACGACCAATAGGAGCGGAGGATCAATGAAAAATGTTGCAAAAACAGGACGGGCGGGTGTTAGTGCTGCGAGGTACCATACCGCGCGACTCAGAAAGAATTTGGTTTCGTCTTTAGAAAGCGTGCAAAGCCGCGGGAAATGCTAGTACAGGTTTAAATAAGAAGCTCCTAGTAATTATAAGAGGATTAGTCATTAACTTTTTTTTCATCAGGATCATGCCAGATAACAATTTAGGACAGATCAAATCTGATGGTCTGTTCGGAAGACTCCCAGATCTTACAAAATTGGATTTACGAAATAATGGTAAGAAAAGTAATTATAGATATATTTTTATTTATTTATTTTATTTTATATTGGGTAATTCGTTTGCATATATATATATATATATACTATTATTTATATAAGTTTTATAGGGAACCAAGCATTCCACCAAGTACGGAATCTGGGTTAGCAGTAATATATAATTTTTTACCCGACTGCGCCAGAAGGAGGGTTATGTTTTTCGATTTCGAGAGTATGTATGTATGTATAATGGTGTTGCGTGCTCTACTGCCTGAACGGCACGATGAATTTTCGAGCGAGCTGCAAGCTTTAAATGCTTCGTTAGATTCTTATTAATTGTAAAAGTGGGTATTAATTTTAAATTAGAACACAACATATTTTAGGGTTTTTTCTTTTCAAAATTACACGAAACATTTTTTAATTACATTGACTTGTTTTCTAAAGGTATATCAGTGATAGAAGACAATGCGTTCGATGGAGCCGCCTCGATACAAGAACTATTGCTTGATGGGAATTTGCTCCAAACTGTTACAGACAAAATGTTCTTTGGATTGCACAGCCTCACTACTTTGTAAGTTATCTGTCTATCCGTTAGTTGTTTTAAAAGTAACTATAATTCGCGTCATGTAAAAAGAACGCTGGCTGTCAAGTTGCGCAGATACGATTTATCGGCCAATTTGGTGGTAAGACGCGGGGCGCGGGACGTCGAGGCACGCGCCGCATGCTATCCGGCTCGCTATTGGTTCGTCAGTTCAAAATACCATCGCGCACACAAAAGTTATTAATTACGAAATGATTTTATATAAAAAATTGTGCAAAAATATTTTTGACCTATATTGTTTTATAAAAAGAGAATCTGATAATATTGCAGTTAATAATTAAAAAATATATATTAAACGAATTAATTAAATTTTTTGTTAGTAAATTAAACATTCTACACTGAATCAAACATATTTTATTAATTAATAGAATTCTGTTTAATGACATACTATCTAATGTATTTTTCAATGTACCTACCAATAATCAATATACATCGTGAGCGAAAGGCTAGTTCAACAATAAAAGAATAGGCTTAGGAATTTCGTATGCGAATGTACCGATGCGCAAACACACCCCCCACCACTTTCTTCCAGCGTTCTTTTTACGTGACGCGGACTGTAACTAATTTGACAATGTTAAGTCTATACTAATTAAACTAATCTTCTATATATAAATAAAAATGAATGTTGCTAAAAATAAAAAGAAAAAAAAAAGATTAGCTCGACCAATACGAAGGTTTTAATAATCAAAATAAAATAAAAATATCAAAGTTTGTCTTCAAATCTATATAAATCAAACTTATACTAAAGGAGGGTTTGGGACTCTCTCGAGCGAAGCAAGGTTGGCTCGTTAGTTTTGAATAAAATTATCTTTTTGTTTTTCAAGGAGTAAGTTCAATATTTTAAATGTTTTATATTCAAATATATTTTTCTTTAATTTCACAGATCATTGACCGATAACAAAATAACATGCATCACTCCAGGGTCCTTCGACCATTTGAACTTGCTGACTACATTGTAAGTATGAAGAACATATTTAAATAATATGTAGTATTATGTTTAAAAGTACAACTGTTGAGTTTTTCGGGCTCTTCTCTACAGAACTGACAATCGATGTTTCGCCAACAATCGATTTTCAGTCATTCGTATGAAATACAATAAAATGATAATATAAATATAAGTACATGTTACGGAGGTTCAAAAAAAGTCGAAAAAATAAACGAGTGTAATATTGTCTTAATTTCGCGATTTATTTTAAATATAAAAATGTAAAAATTAAAGTGTTTGATATTAAAATCGATCGTTCGTTTAATCGATTTGTAATCTTCAAGTGGCTAGCTTGTTTACATTATTGTACTATTGTTTTGACTTTTGAATTTTGATTTGTCAAATGTCAAGTTTCAACTGTCAACTTCTCTGATCGTTGTGTTGTGTTTTCAAATGTGATATTTCATTTTCAATGTTTATTTGGAAACTGACGGATCTAAATTCTAATAAGAACATTGAGTACGCATTGATTATTTTACGGATACGGTCATATCAAAATTTTAAAATCTTCCTGTACACTGCAATAACTGGTACACCATCCGCTTCCATGATTTAGGATTAGGAATCATTAATTCCGTATAAAAATGAATTGCTCTTCGTTTGGTAAGTTTTATACCCTAATAATAAAGTGCAATAAAAGTGCTATGTGTAGTATCTACATTAAATAAACATTTTACACATGAGATGAAAAAAATATGTATAGGTAATCATTTAATAACATTTTAATTCATTATATACTTATTAAAATAAATACACAATACTATATTAGTTAATATCCTATAAAATAAAATTGAAATAAGAAAAATAACAATAGATTGCAGCAAGGTAATGAGTGTGCACTTGAAAAAATTACTTACTGTGTACATTTGCGCTTATCTCTGATCATAGACTAACAGATATTCTTCTTATTACCTTGTCTCCCCGGATACATTATAATAATAAATAATAATAAGATAAATATAAACCTATCTTTTATTTATAAAAATCAGTTGATTTTTAACATAAAAATTAAAAAAGAGTATAGCTATGTTACTATGAGTGTAATCAGTACTAGATCATAGATGTAATAACTAATAAATTGATATGTTATTATATAAGACAATAATAATTAATAATATTCGTCTCTAATTATTGAGTAATTATAATATAAAAATCTTGTGTTACAGTGTTTGTTATCAAACTCCTTCGAGACAGTTTGACCAATTTTTAAGTTTTTTTTGTGTATATTTCGTAGGTCTGAGAAAAGGTTGTAGGCTATTTTGTATTCCCCTTAATTCCCCTCCTCCCTAGGGCCTAGGTGATAAGGGTGGACTTTCCAGATTTTTTATTATTAGCCCAATTTTTATTTTTCATTTATTTATGATTTGGTATCAAAAAATATTTATAACCCTTATCAAAAAATAATTATAACCAATTCTACCACCAATCCCTATTTTTATTAGTGGTTAGAATGCGGGTGGAGCCACAGGATTTGCTAGATCTTGCTTCTTTAAAGTTGGATTTATTAAACTACCAGCAGTCAGGGTTATTACAGGGTTTGGTTCTCATCATTAAAAATTAATTTTATTTATTTTGTTTCACTCACCCTTTGAGTGAAAGAACCAAGTGTCAGGACTTGTTTGGCATAAAAAAAAAATTGACCATAGTGTTTCCACTCTGTTAAACTACTCGAATTATTGTCTAAAACTCAGTAAACCCTACTAACTAACTATAAAGTTATTTTTGACCATAGTGTGACTTCCTAACTGTTAAACTACGTCGAATTATTGTCTAAAACTCTAAACTAAACGCAATAAAGAATATTATTAAACCCACTACCACAGATCTCTATCGGGCAACCCACTCCACTGCACGTGTCACACCGCGTGGGTGGCGGCGTGGGCTCGCTCGCGGCGGCTTGGAGTGGGCGCTTCCTGCGTTCACCCGCCATCGCTGCGCGGCGCCGACTTACTGCGTTTAGAGCCTGCTGATTTTAAATGCACACGTGAGTCCCACTCCCAATAAATATAAATATTAATTTGTTAGGACATTATTACACACAGCGCCATCTAAATCCATGGTAAGCTAACCCAATATATTGTCGACACGTTTGGCGCAGTTTGTATTGCATTTAGAAACCACTGACTTTAAATGCACACGTGAGTCCTACTACTAATAATTTGACGACATGTTTGGTAGTCAACCTACTTTCTTGCGCAAGCGGTCGCGGGTTCATGTCCCGCTGGGGGTATTAGTTTGAACTTAGATGTTTGTACTCCAGTCATGGGTGTTTATATCTATACTAATATTATAAAGCTGAAGAGTTTGTTTGTTTTTAACTTATATGTATATGTAGTATATCAATTATCTGGTATCTGTAACACAAGCTTCGTAGCTTACCACGGAACTGGATGGCGTTGTGTGTATAATGCCCCAACATATTTATTATTATTATATCGGGTTAGAGAATAAAATAATTAAGATTTTGTGTTACATGAAGACTTCTAATGGAGATCCTAGGTTCGAGTCTCGGTCCGTTTTTATTGAGTCTTTCTGTATATTAAGTTTCAGTAACAGACCGGAGTTTGGAAGTTGGTGCCTTACTCCCATGAGGCAGAACAAGTTGAAAGTTATTACTAAATTGATGTTATGCTATATGAATGTATTGAAACTTGATAGCTATATAATATGTGTATAGTGTATTAACTATCTGGTACCCGTAACAAAAGCCTCGTAGCTTACCATGGAACTAGATGACGCTGTGTTAATATCCTAACATATTTATTTATTTATTTTGAATCCCACCCTGCCAGCGGAAGACATGCTTACATGTATGTATTGAAACTTGATAGTTATATATGTATAGTGTATTAACTATCTGGTACCCGTAACAAAAGCCTCGTAACTTACCATGGAACTAGATGACGCTGTGTTTAATGTCCCAACATATATATTTTGAATCCCACCCTCCCAGCGGAAGACAAGGGCTGCCTACCAGCTGACTACTGCCCGAGCGGCTGCGTGTGCGTTGGCACCTTGAAACTTGATAGTTATATATATGTATAGTGTATTAACTATCTGGTACCCGTAACAAAAGCCTCGTAGCTTACCATGGAACTAGATGATAATTTATTTATTTATTTTGATCCTACCCTACCAGCGGAAGATAAGGGCTGCCTACCAGCCGACTACTGCCCGAGCGGCTGTGCGTGCGCCGGCACTGTAGTGCGATGTGCTCGCGCACGACTCACCGCCCTCCCGCAACGCATACCCCCATACACCACTGAGCTGTGAGTGTTTCTAGATGTTTCGATTACTTTCAGCAAACATGGTTAGGGACTTGTAAGAAATTGTTTATTATTCTTTCGATACAATTTTATTATAAAATTTTAATTGTTTTTTTTAATTGATAGAAGGTTGTATGTATATTTTTTTTAATTTTTGTCTGAGAACACGAGAAAACTACTAAATAGATTTTGATGAAATTCGAATAATTATAGACGAGTCAAAATATAAAGTAGGTACTTTTTACTGCGGAAAAAGCGCTAGCCCTTACTAAATTTGTAATGTCCAGTTGTACAGAAATTATACTTGTATATAGCATTTTCTTGAATTTTGTCGTGAATTCAGTTATATTACTATATAATATGTGTTTATATAAGTTTTATTAAAATTTGTTTAGTATATTTCGCGTAGAGCATTTTTATATGAGAATCGGGAGAGTAGTTAGGGTTGACACTTGACGGATATTTTTGATATCTCAAAACATTATCAGTATACAAATTGAACTACAATAATTGATTGTTCTGTGAACACCCCCAAAACTTTAAAAGTTATAGTATGACAAAGAAACTGCAATTTAATTTGAAAAAAAGTGAGATTTAGATTAAGATAAAAATAATATTAGTCCCGCTGAGTTTCTTTCGCCAGTTCTTCTCAGTCAGAGGTTTCTTCTTTCCGAACTGGTGGTAGACTCATGACGTTCAGTAAGAAATTGTAACAATTTTTATGCTGAATAAAATATTTTGATTTGACTTGAAACCTTTTATTTATTTTTTGTGTCTTTCAAAATATTTTTTATCCAGAACCAAATTTTAAACATGTTTATTTTGTTTTACAGTTACTTAGAATCAAACGAAATAACCAGTATATCGGCTGACGAAATACGCCATCTCACTCAACTGACTCGCCTCGATCTCTCCAACAACAAAATAAGTGTCCTCTCTAATGACACATTTGAAGGACTGACCAAGCTGTCTACGCTCATTGTAAGCTATAACAGGCTTAGATGTGTACAGGTATGAACATTTCTTATTTAGCTTATTAATTACTTAATTTTATCAAGCGCGAGCGAAGCCGCGGGTTCCGCTAGTGTATTATACATATAAACTTTCCTCTTCCTCTATCTATTAAAAAAACCACATCAAAATCCGTTGCGTAGTTTTAAGCATCTAAGCAAACATAGGGACAGACAGACAGCGGGAAGCGACTTTGTTTTATACTATGTACTGATTTAAAAATCACGTTATTTTTGTATTAATAGATGGGTATCGTTAAAAACCGGTCAAGGGTGTGTCGGTTTCGCACAACCATGAAATTTTTTGAACTCTAGTATACTGGCTAGAACATAAAGGTTCTGGGTTCGAATCCCGGATCGGGATGTATGTAGTTATTGAGTCTTCCTGTTTAGTAAGCTTCAATAACAGTTGGGATGTGAGCGTCCCCGAGCGACTTCACTCTCACTGCAAGTACCAAGTGTTCTCCCACCGGAGTGTGAGAGTGACAGAAACAGAGAGTGTATGTACTCCTGCGCATATGGCTAGACTAATTGAAATTAGTAGCGGTGGCCGAAATCTATCAGGAGGAAAATCCTCAATATTACAAAATAACACAACGCATACTTTTTCATGACTTTTTACATGCATGAAGGGCATTTTCAATTTTAAGCTCATGCCCTATTAGATTTGACTATAAAATCAAAATCAATGTTTTGAAATCGATTTTTTTCATTAATAACAATTATAATCGAGTAATTTGCTACTTTTTAAAGCCATAAAATGCTTATACTGTTTCTTTCAGCGCGACGCCCTCAAAGGTTTGACACAACTCCGAGTGCTCTCTTTACACGGTAACAACATATCAATGCTGGCTGATGGAGTGTTCCGAGACTTAGAGTCTATATCTCATGTGTAAGTTTTTTTAATTTATGTATACAAATAAATAAAGTTAAAGTGCCTGTTTGTACATAATATGTGTGTGTACATAATACGTGTGTGTACATAATATTAAAATAACAGCTTCTTAATAAATGAAAATAAATGCGTTTGCGGTAAATATAAGAAAAAAAACACATTTTTTGTATTATTTTTTCTATTTGTCTGTTTGTTTCGGCTAACCTCCGAAACGGCTGAACCGATTTTGCCTAAAACATTCACTAGCACATAGCTCATGCTATAAAAAAGGTAGGTTCTTTTATTTATTTTAAAGGGGTCTCCTACTATCTTCATGAAAAACTACATCCTAATCGATTCACATAAAAGTTAACGGACAGACAAACAGAAAATTACGGATTTCCAAAATAAATTCCACCTTCAAAGTTACAAAGAGACGCAAAAAGTACATATTAGGAGTGTGCGAATATGGTTCGAATCGAATAATAATAGTCAATTCGAAATTCGAATTTTTGAATTCGAAAAAAAACCGATTCGAGTTTCGAATCGAATATTAACATTCGATTCGGAACGAGTAATTCGTAAGTTCGAGTTATTCGCATACCCCTAGTACATATCTACTATAGCAAACGCACCTCAACAAACGAAACGATAGCTTCTTGCTACATTTGGGTCAGACCAGGAATAGTCAGCCGATGTAATCGATGTTCAGGACGTTAATAGGGCACGCAGCAACAAAATATAATGTCGCGGAATATAGTGCGAACTCGTCATAATAGCACGCTTGTACCATGCCTTACAACGGCGAATGTCAATTTCTAACTTTTGACAATTAGATAACAAGAACAGTTTATTACAAATTTTAATGTGACAGAGAGAGACAAAGCATTTTCAAGAAAGATTTGGAAGTTACTAGAAACATTTTGAATTTTCGATACTAGAATGTTCTAAATTTACGCATATAAAAAGGCCGGCTGTGTGTTGAGAGATCAGTTGAAGTTCGGAGTTGAGTGAAGATTGCGAAGAGATACGAAATAGTGGAAAGGTGAAGAAGAACATAGTGAATTATTAAAAGTGGTGGTTTATAGTGCTCAGAGACTAAATTAAACTAGTGTTGTGTACAAACTGCGCGTGTGTATTAAGTGTAAATAAAACAACTTTAGTGCGAGAACGCTTTTAATTTCCGATCCCGAACCCGTAGTACGTAACAATAATAAATTCCTCAAGTAGAGCCTTCTCGTGTGAATATTGAAAATTGTTTATTATTTTATAAAGAAAACGGAAAATAACAAAAGGTTCTCTTATGACCATGAATGTGCTGAATAATTATATTTTATGTGGGAAAGTTGGATATAAAAGTACGATTGACTACAAAAAAAAATACGTTGACGGAACATCTACTATGTGTGTAGTGCGCTGGGCTCGAACCCGCTATACTGCGACTGCGGCGCGCGCTGGCTGTCGGAGTGGGTGAAGGTGGCGGGCGAGTACGTGGAGGCGGGCATCGCGCGGTGCGCCGACCCGCCGCCCATGCGGGACAAGCTTGTGCTCAGTACTAGCTCCTCTGCGTTTATATGTAAAGGTATGTACACACCATGGAAAGGATAATTATGCCTTTTTAACCTACACACACTGGGAAAGACATACTATGTTTTTTTTTAATTAGGAAATGGTTTATTTATTAAAACAGTGGTAGTTCAGTGGTAGCGCTTGGGTGAAAGAGTGAGGCGGCTTCGAAACCGCGTCTCGCAACTCTGATATTTTCATGTGCGAATCATTTCTAGAATGATTACCACTTGTCTTACGGTGAAGGAAAACATCGTGAGGAAACCTGCATGTCTGAGTAAACCTAAAAAGTTTTCGAAAGGCGTGTGAAGTCCGCCAACTCGCATTAGGCCAGCGCGGTGGACTATGGCCTGATGCCCCTCGTACTGAGGGAGGCCCGTACCCAGCAGCGGGACGTTAAAAAGGGCTGATGATGATGATGAAATATAGCCTAATATAACTAACGGATTATCCAACACATGAAGAATTCTTTCAAATTGGCCCACTAGTTCCTGAGATTAACGCGTTCAACCAAACAAACAAACAAACAAAAGGAAACCCCCAGCGGAGGTGATAAGCAAATGCGACCAAAGGCATTCAGTAAAAACTAGTTCTAACTAGAGAAAACGGTTAACTGTACCATATCTAACATAACCCCCCAGGCGAACCCCCCCCAGAAGTAATAAGCAAATGCGACCGCTGCTACCGCAACCCGTGCGGCTCGCGCGGCGCGTGCTCCCCCTCCCCCGCCGGCGGGTTCTCCTGCGCGTGCGCGCGCGGGTTCCACGGTGACACCTGTCAGCACGAGATAGACGCGTGCTATGGCTCCCCGTGTGCTCATGGGACGTGTGAGCTGCTAGAGGAAGGACGGTTTCAGTGAGTATTATTAGTGTTTCTAATATATATAAATGACGTGTCACGTTGTTTGTTCCCGATGGACTCCTAAACTACTTGGCCGATTTTAATCAAATTTGCACACTGTGTGCAGTTTGATTCAACTTGAAAGATAGCTTACATCTTATATAAATTAATCTTTCAATTTTAATTTGTTAATTTTCATTTGTTAAACACGAATGTTTGTACTCCAGTCATAGGTGTTTATATTTATAATATGTATGTATTTTGAGTTACATATAGATTAACAACTATTGCAACGCAACAACGCAAGCTTTGAAGCTTACCACGGAGCCAGTGTTAATGTATCAACATATTTATTTGTATTTATTAATTTCAAATTAACCAGCTTTTCACTAAAAGCATATGAAAGTATATACCGTGCTTACATCAAAAAGTCTGTTTTTACAATTTTTGTCTGTTTGTCTGTGTTTGTAGCCAAAATGGCTAAGTTCTGAACGACTGGACCGATTTTAATGGGACTTTCACTTGCAGATAGTCAATGTTATAAGGAGTAACTAAGACTACTTTTATTTTCGTAGAAAATTATATAAACCGTTTAATTTAAATTTAACTTACGTCCAGTGAAGCAGGTCGGGTTTGCTAGTCAAAAACGAAACTGTATGATTCCGTAAAGATACTCTCCTCAACCGAATGATCCGATTATGATGAAACTCTAACTTTACAATGTTAAATGGCACATTGTAAGGCATTTTTTTTTTCATTTAATAGAGAATATTTCTTAAAAATAAAACAGCTAGTACTGATATTTATTTATTGGTGTCCAATTACAGCCATGTAATTACAAATATGCACTATATAACTAATCAGTCAAATAGTCGAATTGTACTCGTCAAAATCCAAACGAGAGGCTTTGATTATAACTGATTATTGTCAAAGAGCAACAAAAGTGTCAATTATATTTTTTTTTACAAAAATCATTCATTAGCAATACTTATAAAATAAATTGTTTAACAGAAGTCAATTATTACGATACAAAAAAAATAATTAAGTTAACACATTAATCATCTTTCTTTTTTTTTATTGAGAAAACAACAGCATCACATATGTTTCATAAAAGTACAAACAATATTTACTAAAACTAAAGCCAATTACAGTATTCTTCTTATTGTAATATTGTTATAAATACTAGTGTATTATGTGAATCAGCTATCCATCATCATCTCATCATCATCATCTTCAGCCCTTTTTAACGTCCCACTGCTGGGCACGGGCCTTCCTCAGCTGCTGGGCACGGGCCTTCCTCAGTACGAGGGGGATCCACCGCGCTGGCCTAGTGCGAGTGTGTGCGACTCCATCCTCCATCCATCATAGTACAAACAAAATATAGATAAATTAAAAGAAAAGAAAATAAAAAGTGCGTGTGTACAAAGTACACATGTCAGAAGTAAAACTTGAATTTAAAATAAGGCTAACTCTTCCCCGTCTCTGAGCGCCTGGTACTATGGCTTATTTTTTCGTTTCATCGAGTTTGAAATCACAACGATTCTAAAGAAGTTTCACTTGAAAAATCTGAATTAATTTTATCCTAAAGCAATATTACAGTTCGCGTCACGTAAAAAGAACGCTGGAGGAAAGTGGTGGGGGGTGTGTTTGCGCATCGGTACATTCGCATACGAAATTCCTAAGCCTATTCTTTTATTTTTGAACTAGCTTTTCGCTCACGATGTATATTGATTATTGGTAGGTACATTGAAAAATATATTAGATAGAATGTCATTAAATAGAATTCTATTAATTAATAAAATATGTTTGATTCAGTGTAGAATGTATAATCTACTGACAAAAAATTAAATTAATTCGTTTAATATATTTTTTTAATTATTAACTGAATTATTATCAAACTCTCTCTTTATAAAACAATATACGTCAAAAATATTTTTTCACTATTTTTTATATAAAATCATTTCGTAACTAATAACTTTTGTGTACGCGATGGTATTTTAAACTGACAAACCAATAGCGAGCCGAAAAGCATGCGACTCGTGCACCACCGCCCCGCGCCCCGCGTCTTACCACCAAATTGTCCGATAAATCGCCTCTGCGCAACTTGACAGCCAGCGTTTAGCGAATTATACTTTCCTTCAAGTTGAAATAAAAAAAATCTGAATTAATTTTATCCTTTCCTTCTATCCGCAGTTGTTCCTGTCTCCCCGGATACACGGGTGTGCGGTGCGAGGTGAACATCGACGACTGCGCGGAGCACCGCTGTCAGAACAACGCGACTTGCGTCGACCACCTCGAGGGATACACCTGCAAATGTGCCCCGGGATTCATGGGTAAAATCTTATGAGTTATGGTGTTAGTTCCATGGTTAACGTCTTACTGGCGTGGGCTAGAGTTGCCAACCCTTTTTTTTATTACGCTTGGAAAATGCATTGCGCACCACAGCCCTGCCGACACGTGTCCTGAGCGCGCACGGGGAGGGTGTGGGATTCACCGGCCGGGGAGTGCAAGAACCGGTCCTACCCACTAAAAACCAAGCACCCTACCTACACCTAAAGTGGAACGCCACGGGATTGCCTTCGCATACTACCGTGACGCCCCGGTGCTACCTACCACCTGAGGCCTCTCCTAGTCCACTCAGCTTAACAGAGAAGTACTAGGAGCGACCCCAGTAACCTCTCTCCGCCCACCGAAGCACACCCCACCCCTGCAACCCCACCGACTACAGAAGGCGGAGTTGAGAAGTTGAAAAGAGTTGCCAACCCTACTATATAATATAGTATCCTAGTATATTAGAGGCCCCACTACTATATTTCTGAAAAAAGTATATATATAGTGAACCTACTATATTTCAAATTTAAATAGCAATAATAGCTATGAGGCAACCCTTCTGTTAGTAACAATCTATACATATAAATAAAATTGAGGTGTCTGTTTTTGATTTCAAATGAACAGCTTTTCACTAAATGCATATAATATATAATATAAACGATACCTATATCAAAAATGTTTTTTTTTAATTTTTTGCTATCTGTCTATCTATTCCGACTAATCTTTGAAACGGCTGGACAGATTTTGACGGGACTTTCATTCCCAGATAGCTTATATTTTAAGGAGTAACTTAGACTTTTACTTTATGACTTGTACTGCAGTAATAATTAAGTGTATATTTGCTTTGTGTATATATATATATATATATATATATATATATATATATATATATATATATATATATATATATATATATCAAAAAAAATGATTGCGATATCTACATTTAATAAAAAATTATTAAAGTTTCGAGAAACAACGATTTGTATATGCACTGCGTGTTCAGTGATGTATGTTTCCTTCTCGCGGAGTAGTGGGACAAGCGGCGTAGCGCGCATGCGAAAACTTTGTTAATATTTCAAGCAACGCGGACGAAGTCGCGGGTATCAGCTAGTTGTAAATAAATATATTTCGCTACTTTTTTAGGTTTTATTTACTTTTTTTGTTGGTTAATCTATCTAATATATAGAATTCTCGTGTCACGGGGTTCGAACTTGAACTCCTCCGAAACGGCTTGACCGATTCTCATGAAATTTTATGAGCATATTGAGTAGGTCTGAGAATCGGCCAACATCTATTTTTCATCCCCCTAAATGTTAAGGGTAGTCCACCCCTAAATTTTATTTTTTATTTTTTAGACATTTTTTTTCCTACAGATCAACCCAATGAGGTTGATTAGCAATTAAAAAAATGAACGCGGGCGAAGCCGCGGGTACAGCTAGTAAATAATAAAATTGTTCCCAGGTGAGTTCTGCGAGAAGAAAATACCGTTCTGCACGCCGGAGTTCAACCCGTGTGCGAATGGCGCGTTGTGCGTCGACCATACCAGCCACTATACGTGTACTTGCCCGCGCGGGTACTCTGGACAGAACTGTACGGTTAATGCTGATGATTGTATCAATCATATGTGCCAGGTGGGTTGACATTGCTTTTAATTATAGTTTCAATTTAATTTAATTCAATTTAATGATGACACGTTTGGCTCAGTGGGTAGTGACCCTGCTTTCTGCGCCAGCGGTCGCGGGTCCCCGTTGGGGGCATTCATTTGTTGAGCACGAATGTTTGTACTCCATTCATGGATGTTGTTACATGTTTTTCGAGAACTTGTTGTCGAGTTCTATCAAACATGTAGGTTTCCACGCAATATGTTCAGTAACAACAATCTATACTAATATTATAAAGAGGAAAGATTTGTATTTTTGTATTCGCACATGAATAATGTATTAAAGGTGCGAGACCCAGATTCGAACCCGCTTCACTCGGTTACCCATGCTGCGTTAGCATAACATCTAATATTTATAAATCACGTGTCACGTTGTTTGTTCGCGATGAACTCCTAAACTACTTAACCGATTTTAATCAAATTTGCACACCGTGTGCAGTTTGGTCCAACTTAAAAGATAGGATACATTTTAATTTATAGTCGCAATATTATTTTATTTCAAATTAAATGTTTATTATACAACTTTAGTGTGTATTTATCGGATAAAATCCTAATAGATGGTGGTTTGGCATCTAAGTTACACAGATATCCAATAGATGGCGTCGTAGTTCTATTTCTAGGTTATAAATGGCGCGTGGCCAAAATGTAGTAAGGAGTAGTATTTTTATTTTACTAAAATATAATAATGACGACACGCGTGGCGTAGTTTGTAGTGACCCTTCTTGCTGCGCCAGCGGTCGCGGGTTCGAGTCCCGCTGGGTGCATACATTTGTTGATCACGAATGTTTGTACTCCAGTCATGGATGTTTATATTTATATTATGTATGTATTTAAACTTATATGTGTAGTATATCAACCATCTAGTATCCATAACACAAGGCTCGTACCCTACCGTGGAACTAGATAGTGCTGTGTGTAAATGTCGAACATATTTATTATTATTATATTTATCTATACTAATATTATAAAGAAGTAAAGTTTGTTTATTTGTTAAATTGTATGGGGTAATCTCGGGATCTACTGAACCGATTTTAAAAATTCTTTCACCAATAGAAATCCACATTATTGTTGAGTGTCATAGGTTATATAAAAAATCGAAAAATAAAAAGGCTTTTACGTGGTAGTCCGTTTTGCAAAGTGAATCGGAGAAAAAACGGTCGAATGAAAGCGTTTCTTACGAACGCTGCCTTAACTATGAAAGATATATTTTTGAGTTCTAGAGAAAAGATGTGGAGCTTAAAAATGCCTACAAAAAAGTCAACGACAGCATATGTCTAACTTTTATATTTAAGTGACAAAAAGTAGTTTTTTTAATATAAGTATAGATAATTTAATTTTTAATATTAGTAAAATAATTTAAATTATTTAAACTCTCTGTACTAAAAAAGGATTATTAACATTATGCCCAACGAAGTGGGCACGGGTCAGCTAGTTATTTATTATAATTTGAAGCGGGCCGGCTTTACTAGTAGTATATATGATGTGTATTGTGGGAGTAGAACGGCGCTCGGTGCATCGACGGCCTGGACGAGTACCGGTGCGCGTGCGCGGGCGGGCACGCGGGCCGCTACTGCGAGGCCGCGCCGCACGCCGCGCTCGGCACCTCGCCCTGCGCGCACCACGACTGCGTGCACGGCGTCTGCTACCTGCCCGCCGCGCTCGCGCTGCACGTGCGTACGCACACACACACACACACATACACACGCACAAACATACACACGCACACACACACACACATAGATACACACGCAACATACGCATACACGCATCACCCACGTACACACATACATACACGCACACACATACATAGATAGACACACACGCAACATACGCACACATAGAAACACACGCAACATACGCACACATAGAAACACACGCAATATACGCACACATAGACATAGACACACACGCACCATACGGACACATAGACACACACAGGCCCGCCGCATGCTACGGTGCAAGGTGTGCACCGCACAAGGGCGGCATTTTCAAGGGGCCGGCAAAAACGGACATCGAAACGAAAACGAAACATTTTTCATAATTTGCATGTTTGATATATTTTAATATAACAAAAAATTAAAGGACAGATTCGACGAGTTTAAAACGTTTACTGACATATTCGGCTTTTTAAACCATACCTTATTTAATTACTGCGATGGTGACTTGGACGGCATAATCGGTATTGCACAAGAGCGCTCAAACAGCTAGCGGCGGGCGTGGACACACACGCATCACACACAAACACACACACCATGGTTGCCATTTATACAGCAATTGCCGTGTTATACGGTAATCAGGGGCCATTAAATAGTAAAAATAATATGGTATACGGCAGAACAATCGTTGCCGTATCCTAAAATACGATAATCAGCACCTTACCAAGTGTACATTTTCATTACATTTGTATGAGACACGGTAATTTTTTAACTTTTACCTTAAAATACGGTAATCCAACATCGGAAATACGGCAACTGTTGGTTTTTTAATTGCAACCCTTAATTAAACACACACTCAACTCACGCACGCATACATACACACGCACACACACGCACGCATACATACACGTACACAATAATACAATTACTGCTATCTGCATTCTATGGTAAACACTCAATCGTACATACATGTACGTTGATACGCGTCTAACTCAGTTTCTAGTAACAGTCGCGGGTTCGAGTCCCGAACGCATACATCTCAATAGATCCATCTATACATTATATAACACTCATTATTTGTTTTTTCACCCGTAGTGGGATGTTACACTTTTAAGACAATTAAGTAGACAAACAAACATTTACACACAAATCACATTTTTATGTTTAATTTCCCGTATCACAATAGTTGTCCAGGATGGACTCCGTAAAGGATAGGTTTTTACCCCAAAAAAATTTTTTTTTTATTACAAAATTAACGATTTTCATACCTGGAAAGAACTACAAACTTTCTAAGCTACAAATTCTACCCCCCAAATTAAAAAAAAAAATATATTTTTCTACCTTTCAATTCATTCCGTATATCGACACCTTAATTTGCAAATCAGTTAACTCCGTTAACATGAACTTTTTAACATGAACATTAATAAATGTTACAAACTCGTACAACATGATTTTTTTTAGATTAATTAAGTATATATCGTCATTATAAATCACTACATAGTATAAAACAAAGTCGCCTTTTCTGTCCCTATATCCCTATATCCCTATGTGCGCTTAAATCTTTAAAACTACGCAACGGATTTTGATGCGTTTTTTTTTAATAGATAGAGTGATTCAAGAGGAAGGTTTATATGCATAACTAGCAGATCCCGCGGCTTTACCTGTGCTAAATCTAGGGAAGAGCCCGAGCGAAGCGAGGGCGAGTATCTAGTAAATAAATATAAAAAATAATGTTGTTCCAAATTTATATTAAGTATTATTGTATTTCTTGATTTTAGTAGCCTTTGAAAAAAGTATTGAAAAGGAGTTAACCGATTTGTGGACTAAGGTATCGATATACAAAATAGCTCGAGGTCGGTCTGCTAGTTATTAATGAAATAAGAAGGGTGTGTAATTTAATATCAGTACCTGGTCTCCAGGACGACATTGTGATGGACCGCCCCATGCTGCCTCACGCCGACTACCTCTGCAAGTGCGCGCCAGGATATTCTGGTAAATATCATGTTTCTTACTAATTTCTTTAATTTATTGACTTGTGTATAAGGTTCGGTGGTGTAGTGGCTAGCATGTACGGTCATAGAGGTCCTGGGTTCAAGTCCCGGGTCGGACCAAGTTTAGTTATTGAGTCTGTTGTCTGTTTAGTAAGCCTCAGTAACCGCCCAGAGATGGAAAGTTGGCGGAGTATGAGAGTGACAGGAATAGAGAGAAAGAGAGATGCACTTGAGTCTGCGCATACAGTTGTGCACTATAATTGTGTACAGTTGGCCAGTCTCAATGAGATTGGCCGGAATTGGTCGGAGAACATTATTATTATTTTTAATTTTTTACAAATCTCCCATTGCTGGGGTTTATTCTTCTCTAACGCGGACATTAGTCAAACGTTAGAGAGATGATGATTTTATCTATGATTCCATTGCTAAAAACTTTCTAACTATGCGACAAGTGTTGAGGATAACAGCTTTTTGTAATTGAATATAAATGAGTGGATGAAGATTGAGTTGTTGGAGACTGGTGTGTAGCGTAACTGGTATTACTCCGGTAGTCGAAAGAATAATTGGGATTGTTTTAACTGTGTTTACGGGTCAAAATCAGAGAGGTGAGCATTACGCTTCTGACAAAGTTTTTCTTGATAAAATGAAGTGACTTACCTATAATATTTAATTCAAAATAAAGGTACTGTGCATGTTTACAAGGTACTTAACATATTGAGTTTAATATGATAATTTATTACTTGATTATAAACAAAAAAGACCTCAATAATCATTTCGAGAACGCGTCCTTTTACCATGTTTCATAGTTCAGGCACGTTAAAAATACTTACAACTACGAAATAAAAATCTCATATTTTAGTATAAGCTTTAGGCAACATTAAATGAATAATATATCCTTAAAATAATTTTTAATAATATTCATTTCTTCATATTTTGACTACTCAAATGCTGTCTGACATTTATCCAATCATTCCGTGAACGCGGAGGATAAACGACGATGTAATATAAACAAGATATACTAGGTGGCGTTAAGAAGCATCAGTGTAAAGTTCGCTAGTCAAAGCAAACGGCCATGTGTTGTTTTTACGGAAAACAATAATTGATTTTGGTGATAAGTGCCGTTAAATTTGAGATTTGTGAAGCGTACTTTAATACCCTGTCACTACGTGAACGCTATTTGGTATTTAGTTATTCTAAAATTTGCATACTTTTCACAAAATTGTAATAAATATTTCAACTTACTTGTTCATAATCTCAATATCTAATATCAAACATGGCGGCATCAAACGTAACCTTAATATATTTATCGAATAATCATTTCGGAAACGGTCATTTCGGGAACGTTCTCGTATATGACCGACGTTCCCGAAATGAGTTAAGCGCGCCTAAAATGAAAATCTGTAAGCAAAATGATACTGCAATGCTTTTAAAAAGCTTAACTATGCGTCATTTTGGTTTTAGTTATTTACCATTTAGTACGCGTAACATGGAAAACGATAAATATGAAGAAAAAAACGACCAAAACAGGATAGTATAGCATATAATAAGCATCATGAAAAGGTTAATGCAAAAAGAGAGGAAAATAATTAAAGATAGGGAATTTTACCAAAGAAAGAAAGAAAGCTGAAATTAAAGTTAAAACTGTTAGTGATATGGCTGAAAGAGAGAAAAGGAAACAGAAAAAGGCATGATCAAGACGAGAAATTGCGAGGAAACTACTTCATTACAGTTGAGGATTTTGTTCGTTTACTGGAAACTTCGACTGTTATTACATGAAGTCACCGACAATGAAATTATTGCAATCAAAAATAATACCTGAAAAGATAGATAGATGCGATGCCCAGAATTATGAATATTATTTACAAAAATTGTATAACAGAAAGCTTCTGATGTCTCCGTACCAATCAATTTTCATAATTGTTGCGAGAAATTAAACTATTACTCCTACGAACAAATTGTTAAAATTTTATGTACACCGAAATCACAGAAAAGTAGTTGTCTTAGTTTTTCTTATTTTGATGAAAATATTGTTAGCGTGCAATTAACAATTGTTTCTAATATCTAATGTTTCTTGAAATTTTTAAATTTTATTGTTTAGATTGTAAGTTAAAATTTTAATACTCATATTCCTTACAATAAATAAAGGTATAATACTGTAAATGTATATTATTTTCATGCATAATGTATGTCAAAAACCTTATATTATGTGCTTTCAGAAAACGTCGTCGTCATTTTGGGAACACTCATCATTTCCGGGAACATCACAAAAACGGCAAATAAATCACTTAATAAGTAATGTTGGAGTTAAATCCTACACATATAGTTGAAATGACATTTGAACCTTGGCATTTATATTATTAATATTCTATTAATTGCAAGAATATTTATATTAACTTGAAGTATCGATGCAGAAATTACGACGATTGAAAATTTTCGTACAGTAATTTAAAAATAATCGTTTTTATTTTAAAAAATATTCAAAATACCAACATTTCTCGACTTAGCAACAGATTTATTACAATTTATTGAAAATTATTCTTAAATAGATTAAACAAGCATTATTATAAATATTATTTAAAAGTGTTCCCGAAATGACTCACGACTCTGGCATTATTTTTATAAACAGGTAGAATTTCTAAAATATGTATTTTTGTGCGTGCCTATTCACAGAAAAGCTTCATGACAAATGACACAACAGACTGGTCATGTTAGTTTGCTTCAAAAGGAAACATAATTTTACAGATATTTGAAAACCTAAAATGCTCACCTCTCTGATTTTGACCCTTACATGCCATTGTGATTTTAGCTCTATTGATAAATCTCTATATTTTGTTATTTTGTCGGTGAATGTTGCTTGCAGGTTGTGTGTATTAGGTATCCCAACATCAATAAGGTATACTATTTTATTCTTCTTATCAAATAATGTTATATCGGGGCGATTATGATGAACTGTTCTATCTGTAATTATGGTCCTGTCCCAGTATAGTTTGTAGTCAACTGAATCTATTACTGCTAGCGGTTTATATTTATAATATGGTACACTGTCTTTAATAAGTTTATAATTTCTAGCCAAATATTGGTGGATAATGTATGCAACCTGGTCATGTCGATGCTTATAATCTGTTTGTGTTATTGATTTGCAAGCTCCTGTTATGTGCTGTATAGTTTCACTGGTGCTGTAACAATGACGGCAAATATCTGATTGGGTATCGTGAATAATATGTTTTCTATAATTTCGAGTCTCTATTACTTGGTCTTGTATAGCCAGCACAAATCCTTCTGTTTCAGGAAACAATTCACCTTTTGACAACCAGGCATTGGACGCTATTTTGTCGACAATTGGATTAATCAGATCCCGCCGATGCCTTCCATGAAGCGATTTTGCTAGCCATACCTGTATTTTTTCTTGAAGTGGGGTTATATGTTCATTTGGTTGTGTTAAACTATTATTAAGATTTAAAGGTGTCAATTTAAGATCTGATAGTGTAATTATTTTATGTAGTGGTGAATGTTGTGAGCGAGCGTGGAAAAATGATCTAAGTGAATGTATCTGCTTGTTATGGAGGTTTTTAATGTCTATTATTCCTCTTCCTCCTTCACATTTAGGTAGAGTGAGTCTCTGTATGCAAGATCGTGGATGGTGTTTTCTGTACTTTGTCATGAGTGTGTTTATTGTACGCTGATGTTTGTGTAAATCTGTTTTCGACCACTTAATAATTCCAAAAGAGTAGGTTAGCATAGGAACTGCATATGTATTAATAGCTTTTATGATGTTGAGAGAGTTTAAATGGGTGTTCAAAATTTTACGTAATCTTAACTTAAATTTTTCAGATATCTGTAGCTTAGCTTGTTTTTAATGTATTTGTTGAGTTTGTTGATATCCGAGATATTTGTAACCGTTTTCATCGTCTACTGGGTCAATGAGTTCTCCTGTCTGTAACTGGTAATTATTGTGTTCTATAACTCCCCCTTTCACTGATTGTATCCTACATTTATCTATACCAAATTTCATTTGAATGTCAGTGGAAAACATTTCTGTAATATCTGTTAGTATTTTTAAATTTGAATGACTGGATGCGTAAAGTTTTATGTCGTCCATATACATAAGATGTGATAGAGTGTGTTGGGTGTCTTTATGCGTTATTTTATATCCTTTGGCGCTATTATTTAACATAAGTGATAAGGGATTTAAAGAAAGGCAAAACCAAAGGGGGCTTAGTGAATCTCCCTGAAATATGCCTCTGCGTATATGTATGGGCTCTGTTTCGATGGCATTAAGTAAAGTTGTTAGTTTTAATTTTGTAGTCCAGTTTTGCATATTATTTCTTAAAAATTCTATAATAATTGGGTGTATTTTATGTATTTTTAAGGTTTGAATAAGCCATGTGTGTGGGACAGAATCGAACGCCTTCTGATAATCAATATACATAGTATATATATTTCTTTTTTTCTTGATTGCCTGTTTAGATACTACGGAGTCTATAATAAGTTGTTCTTTACAGCCCTGACTTTTGCGGCGACATCCTTTTTGTTGTTCAACTAGTATATTATTGCTATCAATATGTTTGTAAATTTGTTCAGTGATACAAGAAGTAATTATTTTATATATGGTCTGTAGGCAAGTGATTGGTCGATACTTACCAGGGTTACGTTTATCGGTGGGATCTTTAGGAAGCATGTATGTAATACCTTGTGTGACGAACAAAGGCATGGTATTTGGTGATTTTATAAAGTTATTTATGTGAAATAGTAAAAATGTATGTGTACAAGTTAATTTTTTATACCAGTAGTTGTGTATACGATCAGTTCCAGTAGCTTTCCAATTATGACTTTTTGTAATGACATATTTTAAGAGATCTAAACTTACTTCTTCAAATTTCATTTCAGTCACATGTTCTTGTAAATATTGTGTTTGTTCATCAACCCATTGACTTTTCACATGTTCAACCGGATTGGACCATAAAGACGACCAAAACTTATGTAATTCTTCTTTGGTAGGTAAATTAGTTGCGTTATCTGAAGTTTGATTATTTGGGCTTGTCTGTGATAAATTTCAGTAAAACGATTTTTCGTTGGTTTTAAATTTCTTATTTTGTGATTTTCGCAAAGTGGTTTGCTTATATCTACGTAAACGGCTAGCCAAAGCACTAAGTTTTTGTTTAAGTGTGTCTAAAAATTCTGTGAGTGTAGAGTTTTCTGTTTCGTATTGTGTATGTATTTTATAGTTATATTTTATTTTATTGATATGCGCTTTGAGTGTTTCTCTACGATTACCTTGAACATAATCAGTGAGCCGACCTATTTTTAATCTTAAATCCTTTATTCTATTTTCTAAGCGCTGTTGCCATTTTGGTATATTTTGTATTGGGGATTTTCTATCATTGGAGTATAAAATTTTAGATCCACTAAATAAAGAAGCTGTCAGAGCTGCGCAGTATATTAGCGTGTGTAGTGTATGAAAATCATTGTCATGAGTAAGATGTTTTGGTAGTATTACAGAATTGATGTATTGAACTATTGCCGAAAATTTTTTGGTACATTTTTGTATCGGAATATAGGGTCTGTCAGTGGTAGGTGAATTTATAAATTCTGTGTAAGCGTTAGAAAAAATAGTATGTAAAAGTGTGTGATCTTCTTCCGAAAGTTTATATCTTACATTATTTGGACTAGCGTCGATGGATGTTGTCTCATTGATTATGTTATTTGTATCATTAACTATTAAGGATTGTGTCTGTTCAGCAGTATTTGTTGTTATAGTTGTTTCTTTAGGTGCCGGATGTATTATTGATTCAGTAGTATTTTGAGTTTCTATTATAGTAGTGTCATTTTCATTAATTATAAGCGCTATCTCACTCTTAATTTCTTCAAGTCTTTCTAAGCTAATAAATTTATTTTTTACTATAGCGTTTCGCTGGTCAGCTATTCTCTGAACTGAAACATCGGCTAAATCTGGAAATTTGTCTATAACTTCCTGGTAAAGTTGTGTTCTGTATCCGGTCATATATTTTTCAAGTTTAGTTATCCTATAGTAGCATTTCATTATTGTTTCATTGATATTATCTGTCCATCTCCTACGTGTATTTTGTGCCTGGGAAGAATACTTTTGAATTGGTATGTCTGAATGGTTTTGGTTTTTAAGAAGTTTTTGGACTTCATCTCTAATTTCCTGTATTTTTGTGGAACTAAGTAAATTTTTTCTCATAATTGCTCTGCGCTGGTCGCCTACTCTTTGTTTGGATGCTTGCATGTGAGGAAACTGTTCCGTAAATCTTTCATATAGTGGTGTAAGATATGTATTTAATTCCGTTTCTAATAATGTGAGGATGAAATATGTACGTACGATGAATATGTTCATTTCTATCGACCATTTCTTTCGCGTACGAGGTACTACCTTAACGGGTGCAGTTACATCAGCCGTATTAGCTATCTGCACAACGTTTTCGGTAGGATGAGATGATCTGCTAGATGATGATGAAGGTGAAAGTTGGAAAATGGAAGATGACGAAGATTGAAAATGTGATGATGATGGTGATGAGTGTGATGATTGTCCGGCTGTAACATATTCTTCGACAGGAGTCCGCCTGTTCAACTCCTCGTCGCCGATGGTTCGCATACTGAGACACCCAGCACCGGCTCCAGGTGCGCCCCGGCGACCCCCGGGCAGCGGCCGCAAATTATAAACTCTTTTTTCCATTGTATTTTCATAAAAAGGTTGGGAATTATTGGTTTAGAAAGAGTAAGCCTAGGTGTTATTGGCATTTATAGTGTCTGTTTATAAGTAATTAGAGACCAGGTGTTGTGGTCTAAGGATATAGTTCCTTCTTTCCGTAAGCCCCCCCACCGCGACAAGGTCAATTCCCTTGGGGGGGTTATTATTATTATTATTAGAGAGAACTATGTTTTAGGATTTTTTCGCTAATTTATTTAGGTTCTTTGTTACCGAAATTTTGAATGTTTTACAGCAATTTTGGTCACTAATAAAAGTACTGTTTTTCTTTTATTTTTTTAATGTAATTTCTTATAAAACCAATGTAATGTAAAAGTACATAATCTATACATAAAACCACATCAGTAGAAAACCACTGATAGCTGGATACCCAAGTCAATACATAGGATAATTTTCATTGCGGGAAATATCTTATAACTGAAAATTAAATAATCTTCCGTCTCGTTCACCAGGTCGCCTCTGCGAATACCTCACATCACTCACATTTAACTACAACGATTCGCTGGTTGAACTAGAACCGCTCCGTACTACGCCGCAGGCTAATGTCACTCTTGGTAAGTCTATTTTTCTTTGAAGTAATAAATAATATTTTAATCTGTGCCTTTTTTATCTGTTTAATTTTTTTTATTGATATAAAACTAAAATTTGTTTTTTGTGACTAAGACACTCTGTTTAATTTTTTTTATGTAAAAAGTAAATAAAAAAAGGTTATATTATTTTTTTAACTAATACTGAGTTTATAGGGAGAGACTACACTAATTACGTCGCGGGTTTGATGTTTGTGTGGTGAACACGAATGATTGTACTCCCGTCATGGGTGTTTATATTTATATGTATAATTCGCGTCATGTAAAAAGAACGCTGGCTGTTAAGTTGCGCAGAGGCGATTTATCGGACAATTTGGTGGTAAGACGCGGGGCGCGGGGGGAGGGCACGCGCCGCATGCGCGCCGGAGAGCTATTGGTTCGTCAGTTCAAAATACCGTCACGCACACAAAAGTTATTAATTACGAAATGGTTTTATATAAAAAATTTGAAAAAATATTTATGACATAGTATTGTTTTATAAAGAGAGAGTCTGATAATAATGCAGTTAATAATTTAAAAAATATATATTAAACTAATTAATTAATTTTTTTGTAAGTAGATTAAACATTATACGCTGAATCAAACATATTTTATTAATTAATAGAATTCTGTTTAATAAAATTCTATCTAATATATTTTTAAATGTACCTGCCAACAACCAAACTTCGCGAGCGAAAGACTAGTTCAAAAAAAAGTATAGGCTTAGTAATTTCGTATGCGAATGTACCCATGCGCAAACACACCCCCCACCACCTTCTTCCAGCGTTCTTTTTACGTGACGCGAACTGTATGTATTTAAACTTATATATTATGGTTATGTGAAACCGGCATACAAGAAGCAACTAATACCCACAAGTAATACCCACTACAACCCAACACCCATAGAGGGGCGTCGCAGGGTCGCTTATGAATTCAAAGTGTGTCAACTATCTGGTATCCGTAACACAAGCCTCGTAACACAAGCCTCGTACAACGGAACTAGATGGCGCTGTTTTAATGTCCCAATATATTTTTTTTTCTTAGAAACAAATTCCATTCCAGTTTTCAGTACAAAGCAACTCCACGGAGTCCTCATGTACTTCGGGGATAATGAGCATCTCGCAGTAGAACTGTTCAACGGCAGGATACGCATCAGCTACGATGTCGGCAACTACCCCACTTCCACTATGTACAGGTGAGTGGGAGATGGAGAAAGAGAGACAGCAAATGAGTGAAAGAGATAAAAAGAGATTAAATTGGATAGATATACTCAACGGTTTCTAATTTGAAAAGACATTTAAATACCATTAACTCGCGCTTTGCCAGTAAAGAGAAATATGGCCTAAATACTTTGCATTGAGATTTTAAAGATTTTAAATTATATTCCTTTAAAAAACTATTTATGTATTGTATTATTTTAGTATGTACGTGTATTGTATATTTTAAACATACCTATATATTCTTTTTTTTTTTGTTTTTTTAAGCTGATGTACTTATATTCTTTACAATTCCTCCCTGCACCTTCTCTTTCTTTCCCGCCACTTAACATTATCTCCCACGCACATGGGTTGACTGGAAGAGATCTCTTGTAGAGATAAGTCCACCCTTGTCCACGTCACTCTCAATGTATGTTTTTCTATATGTAACTTTATGTGCAATAAAGAATATATAATATTTTTCTCTGTCTTGTTATTTACGCTTATACATAGTTAATACTAGCAAGTACGGTTAGCTAGGCTGGCCGTAAGTGAAAATAAAAGTAGCCTAAGTTACTCCTTATAATATTAGCTATCTTCGAGTGAAAGTCCCATCAATATCGGTCCAGCCGTTTCAGAGATTAGCCGGAACAAACAGACAGACAAACATTATAATTGTTTTTTTTTTTGTTTCGAATTCAAATTAACAGCGTCTCACTAAATTAATATGAAAGTTTATACGGTACTTGCATCAAAAAGTCAGTTTTTAAAATTCCGGCTAATCTTTGAAACGGCTGTACCGATTTTGACGAAAGTTTCACTCGCACATAGTTACTATTATAAGGAGTAAATTAGGCCACTTTTATTTTAGTAATTTTATTTACTTTAAGTAGATGAGTAGCTAGTACAATAATAAAAAAAAGTGCGTGTGTACAAAGTACACATGTCAGAAGTAAAACTTGAATTTAAATTACGGCTAACTCTTCCCCGTCTCTGAGCGCCTGGTACTACGGACTTATTTTTTCGTTTCATCGAGTTTGAAATCACTACGATTCTAAAGAAGTTTCACTTCAAAAATATGCTTACAGTTTTGAAATGGTATCCGACGGTAACTACCACAAGGCGGAGTTGATCGCCGTCAAGAAGAACTTCACTCTGCGCGTCGACGATGGACCCGCCAGGTCCATCATTAACGAAGGTTCGTATACAAATCTATATATACTAGTCTTTACCGCGGCTCCGCTCGCGTTCTTAAAGATAAAAATCAAAAAACATGTTTTTCTCCCGTTTGTGCAACATTTTTCACTAATGCTCCACTCCTATTGGTCGTAGCGTGATGTAATATAGCCTATAGGCTATAGGCCTTCCTCGATAAACGGACTATCCAACACAAAAAGAATTTTTCAGTTCGGACCAGTAGTTCTTGAGATTAGCGCGTTCAACCAAACAAACAAACTCTTCAGTTTTATAATATTAGGTAGTTACTATTTTAACGGTAAATACATGTGATTTGTTTAATTTTTTTATTTGCAGGCAGTAACGAATTTCTACGTCTCGAACGACCGATGTTCGTAGGCGGCGTGCCGGCCGATGTCGCCAAACATGCTTTCAGTAAATGGCATCTACGGAACATCACTAGTTTCAAAGGTGGGCTTGTTTTGACTGTCTCAGTTGGTAATGGCCCTTTTTGCGCCAGTGGTCGCGGGTTCGAGTCCAGTTGGGGACATTCATTTGTTAAATACGGATGTTTGAATTCTAGTCTTGGGTGTTTATATTTATAAAATGTATGCATTTAAAGTTGTACATGTGTAGTATATCAACTATCTGGTATTTGTAACATAAGCTTCGTAGCTTACTACGGAACTAGATGGCGCTGTGTGTAATAATGTCCCAACATATTTTTATTCCAAACCATCATTAAGAAATCTGCATTTTTGAGAGAACGTAGTAAGTTTTTGTAAGAAGGAAAGTCCACCAACCTGCACTTGTCTAGTGTTGGTTGACTTCACGATTGTCAAAACTACTCCTTCTCGTATTGAACGGAGGCCCACTCAGTCAAATCTGTACATTTTTTTTTGAAAAATCTCATTGAAATTTTCATTATTATCAATATAGAAGGAATTTTGGTCTGTGAACGCATCATGAAAAATCCATTGGACAGATTTTGACTAAATTTGGTATGATGATAGCTGGTTATTAAGGTAAATATATAGGATACTTTAATACTCTTATTTAATAATTTATGATGAACGAAGGTTGGTTGGAAGATATCTCTGCTAGAGATATCTTCTAGCTGTCCACCTTTGCAACAATTATATTAAAATGTCTCTATATTATTTACAAGTGCAATAAAGAATATAAATAATAATACTTATTACAGCGGGAAATATTTAATTTCCGAGAAATCTATTAAACCAATAAAGTGGTACCATTAAAGTGGTAGTGCCACGCTTGTTACCTTCGGGTAGCAACCGAATGGGCCGGCATGCCCCGTATAGTTCATTAGTACCACTCTCTCACAGAAGACCGGCGTGAAGTGGCAGCTATGCTGTCGCGTTTCGTCCGGTGAGTGAGAGTCCGGGAGGCCCACTCTCCTTCCCCCCTCCCTCTTCCCTTCATCCTCCGCCTTCGTTTCCCCCTCCCTTTCCTGAAAGGCCGGCAACGCAGGCTTGCAGATGTCCATGGGCGGAGGTGATCACTTCCCATCAGGTGAGCCTCCTGCCAGTTTGCCCCCTTTTTACCATAAAAAAAAAATCCAGGGTGTCTGAAGGAGGCGTGGATCAACCACAAGCGCGTGGACTTCGTGAACGCGCTACGCAGCTCGAGAACACGCGCCGGCTGCGGCGGCGACGAGCCCGCGCCCGCGCCACCTCGCGCACTGCAGGAGGACGGCGCGCATGAACCGGTACGTTGCATTATATTTTATTTTTATATAGATTTAGCACAGGCAAAGCCGCGGGATCCGCTAGTTATGCATATAAACCTTCCTCTTGAATTAGTTTGTCTATTAAAAAAAACCGCATCAAAATCCGATGCGTAGTTTTAAAGATGTAAGCGTACAAAGGGATATAGGGACAGAAAGCGACTTTGTTTGTTGTTGTGTACTATGTAGTGATTGGTTAAAATAAAGCTAATATATATAAATCACGTGTCACGTTGTTTGTTCCCGATGGACTCCTAAACTAGTTAACCGATTTCAATCAAATTTTACACATTGTGTGCAGTTTGATCCAACTTGAAAGATAGGATAGCTTACATCTTAATTTATAGTCGCAATATTATTTTATTTCAAATTAAATGTTTATTATACGATTTTAGTGTGTATTTATCGGTTAGTTCTACAAATCCTAATAAAGAGCGGTTTGACATCTAAGTTGCACAGATATCCGGTAGATGGCGCCGTATTTCTATTTCTAGATTATTAAAGGCGCGTGGCCAAAATGTAGTAAGCAGTATTATTTTCATTTTATTAAAATATATATAAAAACCGTTTAATTTATCTTAACTTACGCCCAGCGAAGCGGGCCGGGTGTGCTAGTAAATTATAATTCTAAAATAAAAGTGGCCCAAGTTACTCGTTATAACATTGGCTATCTGCGAGTGAAGGTCGTGTCGAAATCAGTTCAACCGTTTCAGGGATTAAACGGGACAAACAGACAGACAGATAAATAATTTAAAACGATTTTTTGATGTAAGTACCGTTTATACTTTCATATGCATTACGTATTCATATCTATACATAAAATCAAATTAAAAATAATAATTGTTAACGCACAAACCGAATCTATTGTTTTCAGAATTTTTGTCTGTTTGTCTTTCAGTGACCGAATCACAAGAATACCACTAGAATTTAATGAAATTTGGCATTACGATAGGGTTGCCAAATAAGACCCTTTTTACTGTTGGAAATTATTTAATTTCTGAGTAATCCCCTGGCACCGACGTGACGTGACACATCTTGTACATTCTCCATTTCTTTTAAGCAATATTTATTTAAGGTGTCCTCGTCCTCAATCACGTAATTTGTCAATATTTTATCTGCCTAAATTAACGACTAATTATGCTCGTAATAGCTTTTTATACCGCTCGTGCAAATTACATAATGAAATATTTAGGGCCAGTTTCACCAGTTTCTGATAAAGTTCCTGATAGCGTATCCGGAACTTATCTGACGGATGAACTACAAATTTCGGTTTCACAAGTCTTGAATAGTGGTATCTGGCAGTTAAAGTGGCCGGTAATTTATCAGCCGAATCAAGTGGCCGTTAAAGGCATTTTAGGTATCTGGTAGATAACTAAAATGATTCGAATGGAGGGCGCGAATAAAAATATCTGTCATTTATTTTTGGTAACAAATAATATCATACTCTTTATAGTAGTCTGCAGCCACAAGTTAGATTTGTTTGAATTTTTAGAAGACGAATTTGATGAATATTATGAACATATTTTGCGACCTCATAGAAATAGAGTAATCCGCCCTAGACCAAATTATTTTATATTGCTTGATGATGAAGATTTTAGAATTCGATTCCGTCTTACCAAAAGGTCTGTACAAAATATTCATACGTTAATAGAAAGTGATATAAAGACTACAACCGACGGGTAAGTAGATATGTAGTAGTAAATTAGCTCAGTTTCAATTTGAGCGAAATTCACACTTCTTTCACGCTTTTATTTATTCATTTTTAAATAACGATTTTCGTTTGCTTTGATTTTGTGTGAAACCAAATTCTAAGTTCTAATCAAGCGTCTATTAAATATAACATACAACAAAAAAGCGCGAATGTCGAAATAATTATGACATTCGTTGGTTCATTTTACGCTAATTACATTTGGAACGCAAACTTGTAATCATAATAACATTTACCATCGATTTAATTACTTTTCCTCACATTATAACAAAATTATATTCAAGAACATTGAAAAGTAAAATGTATCTTATTTAAAATAATAAAATAATTAAAATATTTTAGTTTTCAAACTAAAGATAACTAGATTTATATATAAATTAATATATATCTATAAACTAGATTTTAAATAGCGATCATATGCGTCTGTGTAATGAAATGCAAAAAAGCGACGTTGCCGTTCTGTAAAATAGCAAGTGGCTTGTAATATATCTGCCGGTTAGTTTATCAGGTAGTTTAATGGTGAAACAGAAAAAATATATCAGCAACCGTTATCTCTTAGTTAGTGTTAAGTGGCAGATTACTAACTGAAACTTTATCAGAAACTTGTGAAACTGGCCCTTAATGACATAGATTTATTTTCAGACTCATTATATAAGTTAAAAATTTTAACTAGAAGTTTTACGTAATGTTTTTTTTATTCTCTAATTCTTTTTTATGTACTGTAATATTATTATATGCTTTAATTAAGCTCACACCTACCTTTAGAAATTGTAAATTGTGAAGACTTAATTGGTATATGTTAATAAATTTTTTTTTGTTTTATATGTAATTAAATACTGTTTGTCTTCCGAATAATAAATAAATAATAAATAAATAATAATAAATAAATAACAAAGCGTGTTTGTGTGCAGGACCCGTACCCAGTTTGTATGCAATTGTGGGACAGAGAAAGCGCTTTGCATGGTTCACTCCGTGAATAGAGTATAGTAACGCCATCTATTATTTATTTTATTGAAGTGAAACTTCTTTAGAATCGTAGTAATTTCAAACTCGATGAAACGAAAAAATAAGTCCATAGTACCAGGCGCTCAGAGACGGGGAAGAGTTAGCCTTAGTTCAAGGAACATTTTTACTCTAGCCTTAATTAGATGCCAAAGAAGTTTTATAGACCGTTCATTATAACAAGTCTCTTCGTTGCTATGTTGGTTGTCTTGATTTTTCGCAAATGGCACGCACCTTTACCACAATCTTTCTTTTCACAATCATGATTTTGCAAAAAACACAGTATATTTCGGAATAAAAACTACTCACTTCTTATCGCAACTAAACATTGATATGTTAATGATAAATGAATGTTGTTGTTCTTGCGTCAGTGCTACCAACTTGACCGAAACGGACAAGTTATAATGAACGATCTGACATGTGTACTTTGTACACACGCACTTTTTTTTTTATTATATTCTATTCTTTTGTTGCCAGGACCCGTGCATCCCCAACCCGTGCGCGCGCGGCGGGCGGTGCGTGCGCGAGGCGGGCTCCGCCGCCGACTACACCTGCCGCTGCCGCGCGGGCACCGCCGGCGCGCAGTGCGAGCTGCGGGCCTCCGTCGGTACGTACACACACACATACATACATACACACACACATACATACATACATATAGCTCGCGCCAAACTTTGTGGCCGTCCCGAACTAGGCTCATTGCATTGCGCAGAACACAAAATCAGGTATTAGCGGGACGCACAAGAGCTTGGGGGCAGGGCCACACCCCGCGCGCCCGCACCGCTCACCCGCGACGCGCGCTGGCACCCACGCCTTAGTGTGAGTGCTACGTCCGTACACGAATCACGCACTTGTGAGCTCTGAGAGTACTGTAGCGTTCAAAATTCGTTCGATCGTTTCGTTAATTTGTTATTATAGTTTTTAGTTATTGTTACTTGTTGTTATTGTTACTCGTTGTTATTTGTTTATAAACATGCCTACCGGACGTTGTAATGTTTTACGACGCCAGTTTGTGTGTTTTATTTACATTTATCCTATTATTACCTAACCTATATGTTTTACAAATAACACATACATTGTATATTAAATTAAATAAAATAACCTATGAAATAAACACGAACTTTATAATCAACAAATAAAAATAAATTGACATAATATAATAAGTATTAAAAATGTTAGAAAACGAAAATTGTTTGGTTGATTACGTATTGCCCACTCGACTGTACCATGCGCAAGTTCGGACTCGCGACTATACTCAAGGCGGTCACAAAGTTTGGCGCGGGCTGTACCTACATACATACATACATACATACATACATACATACATACATGAATAAATACATACATACATACATACATACATACATGCATACATACATGCATACATACATACATACATACATACATACATACATACATACATACATACATACATACATACATGAATACATACATACATACATACATACATACATGCATACATACATGCATACATACATACATACATACATACATACATACATACATACATACATACATGCACACATAAATACTTACATATATACATGCATACATACATACATATATACATTAGGGTGGCGCAAAAAAACCGACTATTTTTTTTTAGTCTCATGTGAAAAAATGTTACTTTTTGATATTTTAAGAAGTCGCTCCAAATTATTTATTTATTTTATCGCTGCGGTAAAACTTTATAAACCAAAAAGTAGTTTCTGAAAGTTTCAATTCAAAATTTAAATTTTGAAAGGTATTAAAAATAAATAAAATTAAAAAATTTAGAGCGACCACTTAATTTTTTTTTGAGTTGTCCTTTGGAGAGGGCTCTTAAAACATCAAAAACTATCATTTCTTCACACGAGACTTAAAAAAAAAGTTGTCGATTTTTTTGCGCCACCCTATACGCGTACATACATACACATACATACATACATATATACATACATACACGCAAACATACATATTAACGTCCCACTGCTAAGTACGAACCTCCCTCAGTACGAAAGGGATCAGGCCATAGTCCACCGCGCTGGCCTAGTGCGTGTTGGCGGACTTCACATGTCTTTCGAAAACTTGTTAGGTTTTCTCAGACATGCAGGTTTCCTCACGATGTTTTCCTTCGCCGTAAGACAAGTGGTAATCATGATAGAAATGATTCGCACATGACAATATCAGAAGTGCCAGACCCGGATTTGAACCCGCATCACTCGGATTATATCCAAGCGAGCGAGGTCTACCACTGTCTGACTGACATACATTTATTACCCGATTTTTTCTTGAAATTAGTTTATATAAAAATTTAAATGGAATATCGATATATCAGTAATATCATCGGTTTCCCAATAAATCGATATGAGCGATATTATTTTACCGATACATTGTGTTACAAGTGATATAAATAATATTTGCTTTTAATAAAAAGGATTTTTGTTATCCCACATATTATTTTAACATTTGACAGGGGGAGCCCCAGTCATCACTCAGTCCAAACTTCCCCCGCGCAAGCAGATCATCAGCAATGTGCAAGCGTCGCCAGGTAATATACATAGTACATGTATATTAGACTGCGTCAGAATTTTTTTTTATTTTCTTTTGAGTATTTATTGTCAAAAACAAAATAAATAAAAGTTATTTTTGACTTTTTATAATTTTCGTTTTTTAAAGCCTTGTAACATTTGTCCTATGCGTTTTAGCGAAAAAGTGAAAGGGACATTTTTTTAAAAAAAAAATTTCGACGATTTAAAATGAAAATGAAGAAAAAACATGCGCCAGCTCAATTTTCAACATATCAAGCTCATCTTTTAGTAGGTTCTTTTTTGTCTAACAAAGAAACTTTATAGATGTATTTACTCAAAAGAAAATAAAAAAAAGTTTTCTGACGCAGTCTAATGTATTATAAACAAAATCCTCCACCGCGTCTGTCTGTCTGTTCGAGATAAACTCAAAAGCTATTGCATTGACTTCCATACTGTTTTCAACAAATAATAGAGGTTTAAGTATATAACTAGTATTTAACTAACTATAATGTCCCTTCGATTGATTTCGGCCACGGCCAGTTTTTTTGAGACTGATTGCAGGAGATATATCTCCTATAGTGTATGTAAGGAAGAGAAAGAGAGAAAAGGTTTCTGTCCCTTTCACTCTTCTCTCTAAACATCGCAGAATACTTCGACACTCACGAAGTGAGTTCGTAGGACTGTGAGTGAGTGAGTGAGTTAGTAGGACTAAGCATTATTCATATAATAAAAATAAATAATAACAAAATTATTTGTATTTCCAGCGGCACCGGCCCATAAGCAGTATCCAGACGAGTCCTTACAGTCCACCCCAGCTGCGCTCTGTCGTAAAGTACGTACTTATATATACTTTTACAAAAACTTCTTTTTTAACCGACTTCAAAAAATATAATAATGCATTTACCCATATCACCTGTATACATACAATCTTATCTGGGACTTAGCAACTAGAAAATCTAACATAATAACTAATATTTATATTATGTATGTATTAAAAATTCTACTAGTAGTTTCTGAGATTAGCGCGATCAACAAACCAAACCAAACAAACAAACAAATCAGCTTTATAATATTAGTATAGATTTTATCAAAATCTGTTCAGCGGTTTTCTTGTGACATAGTCACAGACAAACAATCAGAGAGACAAAATAACCTCCTCCTTTTTTGAAGTCGGTTAAAAATCTAAAAAGCATATCCTCTGCTGATGCTTAGTAATATTTCAATAAGATTTTCCTAAAAATTCAATGTACGTATTTTCACTTTGTTAGAATTTTATTATATGTATAGATAACCCAATTTTTTTATTTAATTAGTTTTATGTTGTTTTATTTAAATGTCTTAAAAAGTTCCGAAGAAAAGGTCCCCTTTCTATACTTTATTTTAATGTACTTATAGGAAGCAACGCGCGAGTATATAACAGAGGGGTCGTGTCGCAGTCGCCGCCCCGTGCGCGGGGCCAAGTGCACCCTCAGGGGCCCCGCCTTGGGGGCCTCAGGCCCCGCGCCGGGGGATTCTCCCGACCGCGAGCCCTCGCCGGGGGGCCTCGCAGGCCACTCGCCCCCCGCCGGCGCCTGTGCACGCAACATGTGCTGCGCGCCGAGGAAGACTAAAAAGAGGAAGGTATGCTTCTTTCTCTGTCTTTTTATTGTATCAAATGTGTTTATTGTTGTGACACTGAAAAAAGTAATTAAAAGCTATTTGAATAAAGTATATGTTAAATTGAATTGTCTAAGTGGTCACCCATCAAAACTTCTTCCACACGTGCTGCAGCTTAACTAACTTAACTTCAGAAAAGAAGATGTTAAAAATATGTCACTCCCAAGTTAACAATAATAAATCTTTCTTAGGTTTACGCGAATATTTGACACTAGCGACTCGCCCTCGCTTCGCTCGGGCTCTTCCCTAGATTTAGCACAGGTAAAGCCGCGGGATCTGCTAGTTATGCATATAAACCTTCCTCTTGAATCACTCTATCTATTAAAAAAAACCGCATCAAAATCCGTTGCGTAGTTTTAAAGATTTAAGCGCACATAGGGATATAGGGATATAGGGACAGAAAATGCGACTTTGTTTTATACTATGTAGTGATTATAAATGAAACTATCTTTTTAGATTTTGTCGCGGATTTATTTGAATTTTTGGTTCCCGACATTTCGAATGCTTTACAGCAATCATGCTCACGAGAGACACTCAAAATCCGAGATAGTTTCATTTATAATAATAAATCTAATTAATTTTCAACACTCTGTATAAATAGCTTATATCTTAGAAATTAGAGACTAAAACTATAATATATATGTCGGAAAAGCATCGTCTCTGTCGACATCGTCATTAGTGGTTGCGGACTTAGTGGGCGTCATTGGGGTGAATGCGAGCACAAAACAAACTTATCACCGTTTAACACTATTTAATGTAATATTCACAATAGTTTATAATAATCTCGATACAAAATGTCATAAGACCGAGCAGCGAGTTCAAGGCACCAATCTTAGTTCTTAGGTCACAATTCAAAAAGAAAATGTTCCCTCCAAACTGTCAACATCGCTCACAAGGAAAATTTAAGATGGCGCCTCGACCACGCTCGAGGCAATGCTCTGCTCTGATTGGTCAATACATGAATTACCATATTCATAACTTTTATTAGATAATTAATATTTTTAAAGTCAAGAAATATGTAAGAAATTAAATAAAATTAAATTAAGATTTTTAAAAGTAATTAAAATGTAAACAAATAATATTGTGCATTATGCATGAAGGCAATAATTAATTTAATTCATAGCTTCCTCCGACATATAGATTGATTATTATCGACTACACCTACCATGCAAGCGTAACCGCTAGAGAAAGTAAATTTTAAAAAATAAATACAAATAGGCAAGTCAAATTCGACAGATTGTACTGAGTGTGAGATTGTAGAGGATACATATCATATTTTGATGGAGTGTGTTCGGAATGAGGCAAGCAGAAGATGGTTATTTGAAAAATTTCAATTTAATAAAATGGATGTTGGTATTTGCAACAGCATTCTTGCTTCACCTCTTTCGAGTCGAGCAAGGATGCTGTATAAAATTGTACAATTTAAGGAAGTAGAATAGATAAGATATGTTTTGTAGGTCCTATAAGGGTGGCATGGTCTTTATGATCAAACCCTTAAAAAAAATAAAGAATAAAAAAAATAATTAAAAAAAAATACACATGTTTGGACAGTAACACAATACCATCTAGCTCCATGGTATGCCCCCAGCGGGACTGATCTAGCCCCACTGGCACGGCAAGTAGGGTCACTATAAGCTGAGCCATGTATATGTATAAAAAAAATTAAAGTGTCTGTTTTTAATTTCAAATTAACAGCTTTTAACTAAATGCATATGAAAGTATATACGGTACTTCCTTCCTTCTCCTTCCTTTTTATATTTATGTATTTTTCTTTTTCTTTTGTGTGGTACATAAATAAATAAATCAATTAATAAATAAATAAAACAAAAAATCAATTTTTATCTTTGATGAAAGTATCTTAGTAGTCTTTTTGTCTGTCTGTCTGTTTCGGTTAATCTCTGAAACGGCTGGATCGATTTTGACGGGACATTCACTAACAGGTAGCTAATGTTATAAAGAGTTACTTAGGTTACTTTTATTTATTGAAGTGAAACTTCTTTAGAATCGTTGTGATTTCAAACTCGATGAAACGAAAAAATAAGTCCATAGTACCAGGCGCTCAGAGAAGGGGAAGAGTTAGCCTTAGTTAGATCTCGCCCACCGCGAGTCAGTGACATTTCTAACTCTGTCTAACTCGTGGGTGTGACCTTCGCGGCATCTCCCTCTCTCAACGAGTTTAGATGGGGTTATTTGGTATAAATATTGTAACCTTAGCTAGATGGCGTTCCAAAGTCTGGTTAAACCTTTCAACCATTCCATCTGACTGTGGATGATGTGGTGTGGTTCGAGTCTTGTGCACCCCCATGATTTTACATACTTCCTGAAATATATGTGATTCAAAGTTTCTTCCTTGATCACTGTGCATTTCTAACGGAACGCCGAATCTGCAAAAGGTTGTGGATAAACATCAAAAGGATTGGGACGAGTATTTATCATTGTTCCTGCTATCTTACCGGACTGCTGTACACGAAAGCATTACCATAACACCTGCTTTTGCAAATTTCGGAAGAGAATTGCGACTACCAGCGGATCTGTTAAGTGGTTGCCCGCCGGATACTCCCAGTTGCATAACAGAATATGCCAGTGAACTACGAGCGAAGATGATTGGTGTTCATGAGCAGATACGAGATGCAGGACTACAAGCAAGTGAACGCATGAAAACTCGTTATGACCGAAAGGCGACAGGAACGAACTTCGAGGAAGGCTCATTGGTATGGCTGCATAACCCGGTGAGACGAAAGGGTAAATCGCCAAAGCTACCTGCGCGCACTCCAAGAGGCGCAGGCTCGACGCCAAGACGAACAGCTGCGCGCACTCCAAGAAGAGCAGGCTCGCCGCGAGGAAGAGCAGGCTCGCCGCGAGGAAGAACGTGCACGCCGCCAGGAGGAACAGTTGCGCGCACTCCAAGAGGAACAGGCTCGCCGCCAAGAGGAACAGATGCGCACACTCCAAGAAGAGCAGGCTCGCCGCCAGAAGGAACAGCTGCGCACACTCCAAGAAGAGCAGGCTCGCCGCGAGGAAGAGCAGGCTCGCCGCGAGGAAGAACGTGCACGCCACCAGGAGGAACAGCTGCGCGCACTCCAAGAGGGCATTCACAAGGATGTCATAGCCGCTCTTCAACAGAATACGGAAAGGGTGGAAGTCGTTGAAAGAGAAGTTGAGGAACTAAAGACGACACTCGTCACACACGGTGAAGCTTTAGACGAGCACGACTCAAAACTCTCTAAAATGGAGAAGAGGATGGATTACTTGGAAACTCAGAAATTACCGCGTGGTGCCGACATTAGCTCATCATCAGCAAAGATCTTCAAAGTCCCTCACTTCGACGGCAAATCTTCTTGGGCCGCATTCAAGATCCAGTTTGAAACGATCAAGGAGACAAGTGGATGGACAGATGATGAAGCCCGATCTGCCCTTACCGTCGCTCTTAGAGAGGAGGCTCTAAATGTATTGGAGGCGCTTTGTGCTAGCGATCCTGGCAGGAAGACCACATACAGTGAGCTACTTAACGCTTTAGAGTCGCGGTATGGGGATAGTCATCTAGAGCACGTGTACAGGGCTCAAATTAAAGACCGTACACAACGAGCCAATGAAACTCTGCAGCAGTGGTCCATAGAGATTGAGAGGCTCGTACGGAAGGCATATCAATCCTCGCCATCCACCATAGAAACTATTCTTCTTCAGGCTTTTGTAGACGGGATTCGCGACTCAGAGGTACGCGCTGTTGTACGCCTAAGACACCATACGAGTCTCAAGGAAGCTGTCGCTCACGCTTTGGAGGTTGAAGCTGTGCGCCATGACACAAGAGCTTGGAAGGTGAGGGAAGTAGTCACTGCGGAAGGATCATCCACCCGGAGACGTATTTTTAACCCAAGATGCTACGAGTGCGGTGAGCGGGGCCATCTCAGAAGTAACTGCCCTAAAATATCAAACGTTCGGAGGCAGTCAGATGTGGCTGTGTCGACTTCTGACCAGCCACAGGAAAACTAATTCCAGCCAGGGCTGCGGGGTGGGCGCTGGCCGGGGGATCTTCTACCCCACAAATAGTAGTAAAGCAGACAGTGGATGGAAACACCTTAGTAATACATGGCGCAATTAATGGAGTAGCATGTAAACTGACGCTGGATACCGGAGCATCACGAACCATCATTAATAACCAAAAGCTAAAACACATTGCGGACAAGAAGTTGCAAGACATAAAGCATATCACTCTCATGACAGCCACCGGCCAGCGCGTACCTGTCTGGGGGGAAAGGAAAATTGCTATCAAAATTGGGGACAACATTTATTGGCATAAAGCAATAGTCGCAGATATCGTCGATGATTGCATCATTGGATTGGACTTTCTCCAAAATTACCAGTGTACGATTGACATGAAATATGGAGTTTTAAAGTGCAGAAATAGAGAAGTACCAATAAGTGGTGGAATTCACGGAAAAGTTAGTTGCTTGAAAGACACCGCCCTTCCACCAAGATCACAGACTCTAGTACCTGTCGCTTTACCTCAGAACAAGTCAGGTAGTCAATGGTGCTGCGCTATCATAGAGAAGTGTGAAGATGAGAGCTCGTGGATCCCGGCAAGAGTTATTGTAGGTAAAGCTTCCACATCCATGGTTCCAGTGCTAAACCCTAGTAACTTTACTCAAACCATTCAGAGAGGCGAAGTTGTGGGAACTTGCGAAGAGATAGCCTGGTTAAACAGATGTCAACCGAACGTGAAGGTACCAAACAAGGATAGAGAGCAAGCGATGAAACTTATCGAAGACTGTAAAGAAAATCCCACTTCTGACACCAATTGTTACGTACTACGGGTTCGGGATCGGAAATTAAAAGCGTTCTCGCACTAAAGATTAATTTATTTACACTTTGTACACGCGCAGTTTGTACACAGCACTAGTTAAATTGAGTCTCTGAGCTCTATAATTCACCACTTTTAACAATTCACTATACTCTTCTTCACTTTTCCACTATTTCGTATCTCTTCGCAATCTTCACTTAACTTCGAACGACAACTGATCTCTCGACACACTGCCGGCCTTTTTATATGCGTAAATTTAGAATATTCTAGTATCGAAAATTCAAAATGTTTCTAGTAACTTCGAAATTGTTCCTGAAAATGCGTTATCTCTTTCTGTCACATTAAAATTTGTAATAAACTGTTCTTGTTATCTAATTGTCAAAAGTTAGAAATTGACATTCGCTGTTGTAAGGCATGGTACAAGCGTGCTATTATGACGAGTTCGCACTATATTCCGCGACAATATAAATGAGATTTAAAAATTAGTTTGCCAAAGAAGTTTTACTTCTGACATGTGTACTTTGTACACACGCACTTTTAATTTTTTGAAGTGAAACTTCTTTAGAATCGTTGTGATTTCAAACTCGATGAAACGACCATCGTACCAGGCGCTCAGAGACGGGGAAGAGTTAGCCTTATTTTAAATTCAAGTTTTACTTCTGACATGTGTACTTCGTACACACGCACTTTTTTTTTAAATTTTATTTTTTATTTCATTTTCAGATCCGCCTAGTCTGCTCGGACGGCACGCGATACACCAAAGACATTGAGATAGTACGTAAATGCGCTTGCGGTAAGAAATGCCCCAGAAACAGTACCTTCTTACACTAAATACATCAACACACAACAATATTCAGACATACCAAATGCATAAACATTATTAAATATACTTAAACTTGTAATAAAAATTTTGCTTTCAATTCGGAAATAAAAGTGTGGTAATTTAAAGTTAGAATATACAAAATATTTTGTTTTCATTTCATTATTTTTATGTAATTATTTTAAAACAATAGCTAAGTTCAATTTGATTTGCAACTCTGTATATTAAAATTAATACATATAGCATATCGTCTCGAATCAACTCATAAATATTGCTATCTCTTTCTAACTATTACATTTAGAACGAGACGGTAATAAAATAATGTCGTAACATTGGTAAAACAAGTTTCGTTTACAATCCATATCTCGCTCTAACATAAACCAATATATATTGAGTGAAAGAGATAGCGATATCAAATTTATTACTAAAGCAACCGTTGTAGTTGAATGTGATGTGACATTAAATAATAAAGTAGCATGTAATAATATAAATTAATTTATTTACGATATGAGATTTGTTTTAAGGTTTTAATAGTATTTTACGCATAAAAAAAAGAATTCGAACTAACCAACGAAAATCCACAGACAATAAACACCTATAGAATTTTTTTTACTATCTGAAATACAATGGTCTAAGCTCGAGATGATGTGAATAAAACTGGCCTATTACATAAAAAAAGAGTTTTTATGATTTTTAACCAAAAAACGGTTTTTCTATAATTCATAAAGTTATATAATTATTAAAAACGTAAACATTTTTTTTTTCTATAAATACTCAATCAACAGTCGACTCATATAAAATTCAATTTTACTACCATTTTAATACAATCTAAAGTTCCATATAGTTCTCTCTTTTTCTTGTCATATAAAGGAAGGAGATAGACTATTTTATAAGAAACTCTCATTCGCGAAATATTCTTTTTTTTATATCAAACATGTTGTAAGACGATTATTGTCGTATACAATAATGATATGCGAATATGATCTGGAAATATCAAATAGAACTTTCTTTAAAATAAAATGCTGATTTTGATAAGATTTTATATGTAACTTAGATCTAATATTGTACCCATTAGAATATTAAATATACTCAATATAGGTAGTGCATTTACTGTTATAAGTTAAGCCCTGGAGGCTATCTGTCGTTTTCTCTGTACATCATAAAAGTAGAGTAAAAATGGCCTTATCACAAGTTTTTTTTTTTCATTTTAATTATTTTACTTATTTATACATATATTTAAGGATGTTTGGCCCTAACTTTTAAAAAATTTTTCAGGTTTTTATTTTAATTTTTCATTTTTGAAACGTTTTTTTAAAGTCAAACTTAATAATAAAACTGCCACTAACATATGAAATATATTCTTAATTAAACAATATATTGTGTTCAATAATAATATATTTATGGGTAGATGTTTATTGATTCGATAAATAAGTTAGAAAGTAGACATTTTGGCTGAGTCCATATTGGCGTGCCAATTTATAGTTTAGTCTATATATGGACCAAACGTGGTTTTGTTTGGCACTATAATATGGACTGGGCCTTATTTAATTTGTTGTACCTTGCCATATAAAATTAACCAACATATCGGTATATTTTTGCCATTTTTATGTATCCTTTAGAATAAAAATAGATTTCGACTGAAGAATTCTTTTGTAAAGTATAATAATAATAATAGATTATTATATTTATTGCAGTTTTGTTGCTAATGTGTAGCTTTAGGCTTATCTGTAAATTTTTAGATAAGGTAGCTATTAATTAAGTTTCATTAGTTGACATTCCGTATTTATTTTCTACCATAAACTACCAAAATGGTAGTTTTTTTTGTCATCAGCGCATTTAATGGTATCATTTTCAGTATTAATAATTCGTTATTCAGAGGGAAATTTATTTGTTCATAGTTAAATAACGTCAGTACTATAAAAAATGTTGTAAGTAACATTTTTAATTAAAATATTTGGGAGAAACTACCAATATTGTTAAAAACTTTTGTATTTTACTTAAAAATTATCTTACCTTTTTAACTATGGATAAACAGTTTCTCTCATTATTCTAAGGTGTATTGAATAACATAAGCTTTAAGTTTCGTACCTACGGTGTGTTGAACGCGACAGACGGACAGTGCATGCGCTTTTTATTAATATTAAAAAGTAATATTGTCTATGAACTTTATAATTTATTTGATGTAATAAAAGAGGATGTTAGATATATTTGTATTTTATTTCATAAAATACCTGAACCCTTAAATAATTTAATCAGAACTGGCTAAAATACTTGGTTTTATTGATTATTTATTTCATCGCTCTTCCATTAAAAATTTTATTAAAACAGATTTCATTGACTCTATTCAAATGAAAAGCAGTGGTAGCCCGATAACCGAGTGATGCGGCATCAAATCCGGGTCTCGCACCTCTGATATTTTCATGTGTGAATCTCTTTTAACATGATAACCACTTTTATTACGGTGAAGGAAAACTCAGTGTGGAAACGTGCATGTCTGAGAGAACCAAGCAAGTTTTTAAAAGACATGTGAAGTCTGCATATACGCTATGTCCTGATCTCCCTCATACTGAAGGAGGCTGAAGATGATGATGATTTAAATAAATGACAAAAAATTGCATATATGCATAACATCAATGAATAATTAGTTCAAATAGATGGCATATGTATTGATTTGTGAAGCCTAGTACAGCTAAAGGTCTGAAAGGGGTAATAAAGTTTATATGGGAAAAAATGTCTACGATCAGTATTACCCTAAAATTGTCATGAATGGCCTAAATAAAATTATAAAAATAAATTTTTATTTTTTTTTCAAAATTCATCCACTAAGGAGTACAGAATGAATTTGTATAAAAGTCTGTAACGTTTTTAAGCTAAATATATAGAAATAAAATAATGTTTTAAATCTAAGTATGTACCTATCACATTTTTTTTTTAAATCAAAATTAATCCCTTAAAAGGAAAAAGGTTGTTTGTTAGATGAGGTTAGGAGTTTTGTAATGTTTATATATGTTAAGTTCAATTGAATAGTCTGGTATAATTATCGCGTGGGATAAAAATAAATTTTTCAGATTCAAATATTTTTTTTATTTATTTGTATGAATAGACTATTTTACTCTATATAAAAAAATATAAAAATATATTACTGAAGTAGGGTATTTTATCAATTTTTAAAGTGTCTCAATTAGATTCTGTAGTGATAATAAACCACAAAATAATCGATAAGTGTTATAAAAATCCATTTAAATTTTTTCAATTTCAAATTTCGCGCCTCGTTGGTTGAAAACGCTGAATGCAGTGGACGATATTATGCAGTATATAAGTGTATATTCTATGATATTATTACTCTTTGGTCTGACGTCAGATTGCTTAAACGATAAACAATTGCAAAAACACCCACTAATTCCACTTATTATGCATTATTACTTATAATTATTATGACCCGTAATCAGTTACATAATAATTACATCGTCTCTCAACTCATGCACGTCTGCTCATGCTTGGCTCTTATGTCATTAATCTTGGTCCGTATAGTACTCATAACAGCTGATGGGCTGGCTATGCTCCAACCATGCTTCTTTCCGTGCTGTTCAACAAATGTTAGCAGAACCATTCTCGCGTTTTCATCTAGTCCTGGCCTGACGTCAATGTTCACGGAATTATAAGCTTTTGCTTTCCCACCTGTCCATGTGCACACACCCAATGCGTTGTGGCTAAAGACTTCTGTTAATAGCAAGCGTGCTAGTGTTCTGCAGTCGTTTGATTTTCGTATGCAACGTTTCAGCTCTTTCCTTTTGACGTAAACATCAGTTCGAGGTATGAGCTCGACGAGACCTGGCTTCTTTTCTCGGTACTTTAGAGTCCACTTGGTATCATTTGGATCATATTCCGCTGGCAGAGAGAACCTACCTTTACGCTCAGGAATCGATGTCGTTGAATTGCCCACACTAGTAGTGTTATCGTTATCACCAGCTGGTATTTCTTGAGTTACTTGTGATGTCACATTGTTAGGTGGAGACGCGGAATTCTGAATGGGAATCGAGTTCAATATATCGACTTTTGCTAACAATGTTTTGTACGTTTCTGCACATACGAGGATGGAATTTCGTAAGTCTTCAAACATGTCACGTGTGCAAGTCAAAGTGGCTCCCATTTGAGTCAAGAGAGTACCAAATTCATCCACTATGTCCGGCTCATCAATTATTATAGATTGTTCATGCTGATTTTCCTGTGTGAGGTTTTGTTCATCTGTCAGAGTCGCCTGATTGGCTTCTGGAACTGCTTCGTTATCTGATTCAATCTCGTTGTCTGTTGCATTTTCAGAATCTGAAGATATCTCTTGATAGAGTGAGTCTTCATCTTGTTCCAACCATTCGTCCGTCTGGCACACACTTTCCACTGCTCTTGAAGCTTTTTCAGGAAGAGAAGATCCAGCGATTGCATGCTGATTTTCCTGTGTGAGGTTTTGTTCATCTGTCAGAGTCGCCTGATTGGCTTCTGGAACTGCTTCGTTATCTGATTCAATCTCGTTGTCTGTTGCATTTTCAGAATCTGAAGATATCTCTTGATAGAGTGAGTCTTCATCTTGTTCCAACCATTCGTCCGTCTGGCACACACTTTCCACTGCTCTTGAAGCTTTTTCAGGAAGAGAAGATCCAGCGATTGCTTCTACACAGTGACTGACATCCACCATTGGATCCATTTCGGTACCTCGATCAATCATAGTTTTTTTCATACGCGGACATTGGGAGTTATGTTCATTTTGAACCAAAGTCAATTGTGTCGCCTGTGTTTGGTTAGATGATGGTATAGTTTGAACTTCGGTGTTTTCCGTAGAAGAAGCCAGTTCTACTGTCCGGGTTTCAGAAATATCTACTAGATTTGTATTATTAGATTTAGTAGAACTTTGATTTACTCTTTCCTGTATACCCAGTTCTTGGATTAAACAGCTTCTCTGAGCATCTAAAAGTTCCTGACTTGGAGTCTTTAAAGTAGGGAGTGATCGTGATCTCTTAGTGACTTTTTGAGGCTTAGGGATGAGAGAACTACGCATCGATTTAAGCAGAAGGCTATTTCGTGTGTTTGTTGTGCGCGGATCTCGATAATTCTGTTGATCTTGATTTTTTTGTGGATGTTCAGCATCTCGACGTGAATGACTCGATAAGTGGTGTGTAGAAAATTGAATATTAACTTCCTTGGGAGCAACAGGCTTCTGAGTAAAGTGAGCTACGTCAGTATATATCTTCATTAGCCCGTGGCTTTGCACATCTTGTGAGTATGCGCTGTTAATCGGCACGTATTGATTTACATTCTGGGGAAGGATCTGAATGGGCTGGTTAATCAGGTTCGGTTGACTTTGTATTACGTATCCTGCGTTCATCATAGCATTTTGATGATAAGCCCTCTGATCAAGTGTTGGAATCATGGTTGACCTTCTATGCATATCTTGAAGACGTATGAATTGCTGCAGATAGTCTTCCCGAGTTGGCAAATATTGTTGTTCATATGATGTCCCAAAAAAAGGGTTATACTGGTGAGCTAACTTTGAGAGGTTCTGTGCGGCTGAAGTATTCATTATACTTTGGGCACGGGGATCCATCTGACTAATAAAGTTTTCTTTCATTCTACGTCTATCGTCATTCATAACTGATCCATCAATTTGTGCCTGTTGTAAGTAATGTTGAGCAAATTGTGCAGGTTGCACGAAGGTTGAACCACCAGGTATGTCAAGTTGTATCATTGAGTTTGGTGGATATTGTAGAGTTTCAATATTTTTTGTGATACCTTCATGGCGAGTTTCCTTATCTACGGGATTGTTCACTTTCTTCACTGCTGAAGATTGCTGTCTAGCTTTTAGTTTTAACATTTGAGTCAGCTTTTCCGAAGTGTGTTTATGATGAGAAGTAGATGGCATACTATTAATAATGTCTGGAGAGCGCAGAAATGAGTGGTCAGTCACTTCAATAAAATTTCTCTCACCGTATCCTTGGGGTTGGAATTTCGAATTCAAAATGCTACTGACTGAAAACAAAGGTAATTGAGGATATTCATACTGCTGAAAAAGCTGGTTAGTTGTACTGGAGAGTTCCTTTGAATTTCCAGCAGTTACATCTCGCGAATGCGACTCGGGAAGTGAATGGTTATGACGAACCAGTGGAGTTGGTATCTCCTTCATCAGATAAGGCTGAGGAGCCGATTCGAAAGTGATCAGAGGAGTTGTAGCGGATGGACTTCCATCCGTGACAGGCTCAGGCAGAACATTTTGACAGCTATCGAGATCTCTTTTAGATCCATCCAGGTCTACAGCTGACATGCTAACAGGATGTTGATAACCTTGGCCGACAGGTGAAGGTTCGAATTTCGAATTCAAAATGCTACTGACTGAAAACAAAGGTAATTGAGGATATCCATATTGCTGAAAAAGCTGGCTAGTTGTACTGGAGAGTTCCTTTGATTGTCTAGCAGTTACACCTCGCAAATGCGTCTCGGAAAGTGAATGGTTATGATGAACCAGTGGAGTTGGTATCTTGTTCATCGGATCAGACTGAGGAGCCGGTTTGAAGGTGCTCAGATTAGTTTTAGCAGATGGTCTTCCATCCGTGACAGGCTCAGGCAGAACATTTTGACAGCTATCGAGATCTCCTTTAGATTCATCCAAATCTACAGCTGACATACTAACAGGCTGTTGATAGCCTTGGCCGACAGGAGAAGGTTGTTGTTCATCTGGAAACTTCGATGAAGAATGTTCCTCAGCTATAAACTTCGGTGAACATTGTCGATCGATTGGAGGCTGCGATGAAGGTTCTCGATCAGTTGGAGGCTGCAGTGACGGTTGTTGCTCCGTTGGCGGCTTTGGTGCAAGTTGATGCTCAACCGGAAGTTTTGCTGAAGTAGACTGGATTGAAAGGTCAACTGGCAGATTTTCCTTGATAACTCCAAGTTGAGTACTCTGCTCGGTGTTCATCTCGCCATTGGAAGCGTAGTTCATCTTTGTCTGAGCTTTCTGAATCACCTGATTGCTAGTGATGATTATTGATTTTTCTTGTTTTGAGCTGCCAGACGCTGCAGTTATGTGACCAGTCAGGATATCAGGCTTAGAATTTTCATTTAAATTTAAGCACTTTTTATTCATGTTTTGATTGGGAAGTGGTCGTCGTATCGAAATCCTTGGTAGTAGTTTTCGACGATTGTTATAGGGTTTTTGTGATTGATTGGCACTTCGTAACTTTCTATTTAGGTGAGGTTCAGGTTGAGTATCTGAAATAAGAAAGATTAAAAAATCGTTAGTAAAATGTTTGGTAAATCCAAAAGTGCAGGCCTCACACGTTCATTCTATAGGAAAATACAGAAAAATATTTATTTTATTTTTCTTCTACTTTCTACAGTTATATCGAATATGATTTTAAATCGTTGATTTACTATGTAATTCCTATTACTCCCGTGGCGCTGGTTGAAAAAATATTAAATATAGAAAAATAAATAGTATGAAATTTCATAAACTTTCATTAATATCTACGTCTTATATATTAATGATAGTTTATGAAATTTCATCTATCATACTAAACAAAAATAAATAAAAAAATACGCCGACGTTATAATTGAATTCTTTCCGGTGGGGGTAGGGTGTAGTCTTAAACCTCACCAGGTATCACCATGGGGGAGGGGGGGTTTAAAAAGTTGCTTAAAAACATCACATGATTAATGGACGACCCCTAAGGCGTGCAATTAGACCTGTATCAGACATAGCATTTGACGTTTCATAATATTCTTTACCTTTTTTGTTTGATACTTCTTTAATATGTCCATGATAATTCATCGCAATCCATAAATTACAATCTTCAAAATTGTCTGAAAAGAAATTAATTTCAATGGTTACTTATTCCAGGATTAATACAAAGGAAATGTATTATTAACAATAGTACTTTATTCACCTGACTTATATTTAAGGTAGGCCACGTAGAACCACCATAAATCATTTGGTCGCTCTTTCCTTTTAACGCGTCCTTTCGTTTCAAAGTGATCTTCATTATTCGGGTAAGTCACAACTATCTTCCCTTTTGGCAGGTATTTTAGAAATTGTATCCAGGAATATGGCACACATACGCAGTCATCAATGCCCTTGAAAGGTAACTCTATGAACTGAACTACATAAAAAGCTCTCCTTTCATTCCTTTTAATCTTTCTCAACTAGAAAAAAAAACATGAATGAGCTAGTCATAACAAAATTATTGAGTCTAAGAATCTACAGACTTGGAAGAGTCTGGCGCCAAATGCTATTTGGTTTTGCTGATAACGTAGCGCTAGGTTCATGCATATGTTTACTATAAACAGCATGGTAGTCTTGCGTGGAAAAATGTTATTAATTTATCGGAACTATAATTGTAAATTATATTTCATATCTCGTATTAGTAACAGTTATCAATTATCATCAATTCTAACAATAAATTGTATTTAATTTTCGAATGGAATGAGTCAATACGCACACGCGCTGCGATTGACCTTAATAAGAACTACTGACAAACAAGTATGACGTATCCCGCTTGTTATGGGTATTTCAGAAGTAGGTCAGGTAGGCCAAGTAAAATTCAATGAGGATTTACAAAGTTTTATTATGTTATACATTTATTAGTTTCACATCACCTTTTACATTAACTATTCAGATTTTAAAGATACGACCATATTATAAAATACTAGCCTTTCCCGTGGCTTCGCGCGCGTTCTAAAGACTAGAAACCTCCCGTTTTTGCAACATTTTTCATTGATGCTCCATTCCAATCGGTCGTAGCGTGATGTAATATAGCCTATAACCTTCCTTGATAAGCGGACGATAGTGTTAGATATAACACAAAAATAATTTTTCAATTCGGATCAGTAGTTCCTGAGAGTAGCGCGTTCAATCAAACAAACAAAAAACTCTTAAGCTTTATAATATTAGTATAGATTTCTCTATGAGTGACGACATGACATTATTGTTATTACAAATTGTTAGGAATTTATTGTTTTTTTTATTTAGATGAATATAGCACAGTATTATAATTAATAGAGAGTGACACATATATATTATAAATATTACTAATATTGAAATATTCGTCAAAATATTATAATATTGCCAGATTAATACATTAATATTACTTATTAGGTAATTCTGAGAGATATCAATATTAACCAGGTCACTGTAGTTAGTGCCAGGATTTTTGTTTGTTAAGTTTTTGTACTTTTTAACCGACTTCACAAAAAGAGGAGGTTATATGTTCCATTGTATATATATTTTTTTATGTATGTTCACCAATTTTTTCGCCCTCTATACCCGGAGCTATCTCCGATTGCCCATTGCCACCAAGTGAGGATCTGATGATGGGATCCCAGAGAAATCGAGGGCAACTCTAAAATTTTATAGCCTATTATGTTTTTGATATATTTTCTAAAGATGTTGAGGCATTTGTGTCTGAAAATCATCATCTCATGTGGATGAGCTGATGATGGAAGGTACAATTCCTCAACGGTTATTTTTTATGTTTGTTCATTTATTTCTGTGTCAAATGATGGCCGATTACAATTTTTTTGTTCGGTATACCCTATAATCAATAAATGGGGAAAATGCAAATTTTTATAGTGAACAAATAAGAACAAACGACGAACTAACGATGTAATAAAAATTTCAAAAATAAAAAGTCCTGGGGGGCTAACTTCAGTGACGAATAATCAGTGTTGCCAACTTAAGAAAACCCAAATAAACATTTTATAACATAATATCACTACAGGCATCTCTTACTATAAGATAATTATTTATAAATATCATACACAAAAATACTATTTTAATATTATTATAGGTAATTTATATTATTTTTATGGTGTAACATTACGGAACTATTTCGCAATCACAATATTACATCACACTCGCAATTAATCTAAATATATATCAAGAACGGAAAAAATAATTATATCTAATTTACGTACGTTAGTAGTACGTACGTTATTTCGATAGAGATAAAATATCTATAAAACTCGCGAACGTTCGGTAGGTTTTTCACAGTTGTTGTTTACGTCTGTATTACAATACCAAATAATATCAAGGTGAGAACAATTTCTGCGCATTTACTTGTAAGTGAATGAAGGAATGCAAAAGATCTAGTATGAAAACAAAATAATTATTACGGAAGTAAAACTTATAAATTAAAAAATTACTCACAAATTCATTACCCACAGGATACATGGCAGAATCGAATCTACAAAATCATCTAAATTATATAGCCAGCATAGATGACTAATATAGCCAATCCTGTGAGCCCGTAGACCATAGAGTATATTGATACATCCGTAGACTGAGTAAATCTGTCTACGTGTGAGCCAGTCTATTTGTCCTAGTGTTGCCGATCGATAGTCGACTATCGATAGCATATCGATAATTAATCGATAGTGACCGATAGTTAGAATATCGGTAGTACTATCGATATTATCGATATTATCGATAGTATCGATACTATCGATAGATAGAAATGTGACAATACTATTGATAGACCACAATAGTATCGATAGTATTGGTGCTCATAAATCATAAACTATTGATAGTATCGATATTATCGATGCTATTGAAGTTACAAAATAAAATAATATCGATAGTATCGATGGTATCGATACTATCGATAGTTTCAGGTATCGATAGTAGCTTATTTTCGATAGTATTGTACACAATTCGCAGGTCAGATAGTTATTTTTAGTCACAATATACATATTGCATTGCAAATATTTTGAATGTAGTTCTTTTTAATTAAATTTGGTTTAAAGTTTAATTTTTTTATACTGAGGTTTGTCTAATTACATAGCTTTTAAAACTTGATGATCTATCGAACTATCGATGGTCCAAAACTCAACAGTATCGATAGTATCGATACTATTGATAGTATTTTATTTCAGAAGTTTGATAGTATCGATTCTATCGATACTATTGATAATTTATAATTTATAATCAGCAATACTATCGATATTATCGATACTATCGATATAATCGATATAGCTATCGATAGTAGGGCTGTTTTAGATGAAAACTATCGATTGTGAACCTATCGATAGTTCGGTAACACTAAATTTTGTCCTGGACAACCACAGATTCCCTATATACTATACAACTATCCATTGACACAAATACCATTCGACGATTAGGTACTATAAACGAATGCGAACAAGAGTTTATAAGTTTTACAAGATTGTTCTTGAAAGGTGTCGTTCGATTCGTATAACTGTAAGAGTAACACTGGGTCTATCAAAATAAAAAAAAACAAAATGGTGAATTTTAGACGCCAATTTAACAAAATCTCTAAAGTGGAGTAGCTATCAAAGTAAGGTTTTTAAGAGGTAATCACAAAAACATATAGTAACTTATATATTTAAAAGTAATTTAGGATATAAAATTATTAAATTTTTTCCGCGAGTGAAGCCGCGGATTCAGCTAGTATACATATAAACCTTCCTTTTAAATCACTCTATCTATAAAAAAAGCGCATCAAAATCCGTTGCGTAGTTTTGATTTTACTTCTTTGACTCATCTAATTATTATAATATGTAATCAAAGAAAACATAAATAAAATAAATGAATATAAAATCAATTTCACAGTAGTAGTTTCTATCTTGTATGTAGACTTGTGTTTTATGCTTGGATAATGTATGTAAAATTATTACTTATATTGTTAAGTGGAAACCTAGCTTAATGATTTGTTTTTACTATGTTATCTATGGTACTTATCTAAGCCCGCCAACCACTAACCAGTATAAAAAGAACTTGGAAGTGCCGTAGCCGTTAATAAAGTAGGTAGTTTTGAAATAAAATAAAATCTTATAAATTTCTACAAAAATCCAATAAGAAACTTCTAGAAGCCGCTGAACTAAAGAAAAGACTTAAAAATGAGAACAAGCAGATCTCAATATCAATTACTGGTAAATTTCATGCAGAGGTAAATATAACATTTAGTAAAACTTACTTTTTTTTTAATTTGTTGTAATTTACATATTACATTATTTTAATTTATATTGTAGGAATGCAGATATTATTAAATATGAGACGGATTTGTCGTCTAAAAATTGGGGCGAGCTGACTAAGAAGTTAAATGCGGACACGACTGGGGAGAGGAAAACAGTAGTGGGATGGAAAAAGGTTTCGCAAATCATTATTAGCATCAAATTATAGTAAATCTTTTATAATAGGAATAGTTAAAACATTTCTGTAACTTTATTTCCCGAAATTTTAATATAAATTATGCTTACCCTCATCAAAAAACAAAATACAAGTTTGTTAGAACATTAATTTTTATCAACCTAATTTACATATACAGGTGTGGAAGGACCTTAAAACTCAAGCTACAAGGAAGTTATCCAGAATAAACAAAGAGGGACCTGTAGGCGGGTCGCCGCTGTCTGAGCTGGAGCGGGACGTGATGAGTGTGCTACAGCCTCCAGGGGCTGCCGGGATGGGTGCAGTCACACACATCAAGCTGGAGGTACCTGAGGTATTCAAATCTGAATAATCATAAACAATCATTAAATAGTATAAAACAAAGTTGCTTCCCGCTGTCTGTCTGTCCATATGTATGCTTAGTCTTTAAAACTATGCAACGGATTTAGATGCAGTTTTTTTAATAGATACAAGTGATTCAAGTTGAATGTTTTAGTATATAATTTGTTAAGTTTATGTATACATTTATTAGTGGAACCTGTGAACATTTGCTTGCGTTAAATCTAAGGACGAGCCTGAAGAAAGCAAGGGCAAGTTGCTAGTGTGTAATAATGCAAAAGTTAGTGTAACTTCTTTATTTTGATTTAGTGCTGTGTAGTAATAGTACTCTACTACTATAGTAGTTCTGTTTTAAACTTAAGGGTACTCACAAGCAGTTTATTTTAATGTAATTACAATATTTTATATTTCTGTGCTTTAAATAATATGTACACTATAGATATTATTTTATGGAGATATTTCATAGTCTATCCTTTTTTAAGGTACAAACAGCAAGTCCAGCTGAGGAGCTCATTTCCTCCAACTGCTGCCGCTTTCCACTCACAGGTATTATAATTTAATTTAACTTAATAAATACTTGTTAGTAAGCATTCTTTAACATTAATCAATTTATTTAATATTTTACATGTTATAGTTGGTACTTTATTATAGTAATAATAATTTAATAATTGCTTTATAGCAATTATTATAATTAAAATTTGAATATATTATGTACTAGCATTTCCTGCAGCCCCATCTGCATTCTAAAAACCGGAAACAAAATAGATTTCCCATACCATTATAATGTTTTATAGCTATTCTCAGAAGTTTACAAATCCGGGTAAACAGCTATCATCATACCAAATTTCATCCAAATCCGTCCAGTGGTTTTCTCGTGACGTGGTCACAGACAATAAAATTCTAAAAACAATAGATTTGGCCTCTATATCGATAATAATATCTATTTCAATTAGATTTTCAAAAATATATATAATGTTCAGATTTGAATCCCTTAAAAATTTTTTATTAAAAAAATTAAGTACTGATAGTTTAATTTCTGATTTTATTTTATTTTATTTGTTATTTTATTTTATATTTTTCTTCTACATACATACATTATAACTTAACAAGGAATCAAATAATTGCACTATATATTATTTTCAGTTCAACCTTACCAAGGTTCAACACAACAAACACAAAACAGTGACGTCCAATCAAGACTGTCAAATAGCCTGATGCCGCAGCCACAGATAAAAACTGAATTCCCCATATCACCTATAGCGAGAGAGATGCAGATTGTTCCAGTTCAGCCAAAGAACAGAGAACAGAATAGAACTAGCTCTAGTAAAAGATGTACAGCATCCCGGAGACGCAGGTGGTGTCCCTACAAGCGGCAGGGACCTCCCCCTCTGATGTCTGTACCTGTGCGGTATGAAGATCAGCTCGACCATGCCACCGAGTATTTAAGGCTTTGGAACTGGCAGTTGTGGCAAAATGAACGGTTTTTAGATATATATAGCAATAACTATTAAAATGACCGCAGAAAGACTGTACTAATACATATTTTATACTTTGACTGTTGACTTAAACATAGAATAATTATAATTTTACATTATTATTGGTATTGATCATTTATTTTTAGTGAATAAAAATAATGGTCATATACATATTACAATAATAATTTGTTGATTTTGATTTTTTTAATGGATACTAACTTTGACTGGTTTTGCGTCAATGAGATCTGCCTTGTTCTGTATTGTGATTGTTAATATTTAATTATAAGATTTTATAATGTGTTTTTTTTTATTGAACAACACTGAAAACTTACAATTATACATTATATAACTTACTTACTTATACTAGCCTATGATACTTAGTGATAATGTGGGTTCCTAATAGTAAAAGAATTTTTGAAATTGGTCTAATAGTTTTAGAGTTTATTTGTTACCTACATACAAAAATACTAATCTTTCCTCTTTATAATATTAGTATAGAGTACAAAACACGGCCTGCTTCTCTGGGTGTAAGTTAAAATAAATTATACAATTTTTATAATTTTCGTAAAAGTAGCCCAAGTTACTTCTTAAAACATTAGCTATCCGCGAGTCTATCTTGTGAGTGATATTGATTACATTATTACTACATAGTATAAAACAAAGTCGCCTTTTCTGTCCCTATATCCCTATATCCCTATGTGCGCTTAAATCTTTAAAACTACGCAACGGATTTTGATGCGGTTTTTTTTAATAGATAGAGTGATTCAAGAGGAAGGTTTATATGCGTAACTAGCAGATCCCGCGGCTTTACCTGTGCTAAATCTAGGGAAGAGCCCGAGCGAAGCGAGGGCGAGTCGCTAGTATAAATTAAAGACAAATGGATGAAAATGCTGCAAAATTCTAATTTCGAGAAAATCAAGTTCAAAGTTTGTGTAATGTATGAAGTATATACAAGTGGTGTGAACTGAACTTTAAATTAAGAACTAAAACTTTATATTTCATAACACCGATAGAAAATGCGAAATACACATAACACTGATGGATAATTAATGTCTAAGTTCGGCAAGCTTTTATAATACATTTTTCCAGGGTTTTATCAAAGAGAATGTAATGACTACGTTAGCTTTATACTTATTGGTGGAGCAGCCGGTAGTTCAAGATGATAAAATGAAAATTTTCCCGATTTAAAAGCTCGCCAACTGTCAGAGGAGCTCATTACCATAGTATAAAGAATAGACAAAGTAAGGCAACTTCATACAAACGCACCGCGCGCGGCTTGTATGTGTGCGTCATTATGTCATAGTATCTTTACGTTGCCGCACGCACACTCAAACAATATCTCGAACCGTATATCAGTGCGCCAGTCAAGGCTGACGCCGCACATGTTTCGCGCGTCACGGTTTTTCACTATATGAAAAATGTGTGATATTCGTAGAAGAACTTATTGCTGTGTGTTTGGGTGTCTAAATTCTTCATCGATTCCAGAGTTGTCTTTGTTCAGATTACCTACTGAACAGAAAAGGTAAACAAATCACTTATAGCTATAGTTTGTCCATTTTGTTAATGGTTTTTTGACAGCTCGACGACTGACAAGCTATAGTAACAATATATAGTCAAAAAGACGTAATAATCGATATCACTTATTTTTTTAAATATAAAATAATACTTATTTTTATATTTATTAATATGAAAATAAATATTACTATAGTAAAAATCAAGTGTGGTGGAGAGAACTAAGAGAATCATAATGTCTGATTTGGACCGTGACATTGCATTTGATAATAATTTATGCACACAAGAGTTAATAATTAATATAACTGAAGACTCCTCATCGGACAAATCTAAATCTAATATAAATGATGATTGTGACGAATCATGTTAATAAAAGGAATTAAACTGATTAGTTGTTTTATTTGTATGATTATAATAAGAAGAAAGTAAATAAGAATAGATGTGTTTGTATTATTTCATGTTTTTTTAATCAAACATACCTAATATATATTGTTATTTTGCGCATGCAAAAATACTAGATGATGCCTATTAAATAAAAAAAGGTGAATAGTATATAATTTACTAAGCAAATAATTTAAATACAAGCTATTAGTCTATAAATATTTGTTAGTGATATCTTTCTTAGCCATAAAATTCCGTAGCCGAACGCCAAAAAATGTAACTATTATAGATTCGTCATGTCTGTCTGTCTATCAGTCCGTATGTCACAGCCTTTTTATTCCGAAACTATTAGGACTACATAGTTGAAACGTGGTAAGTAGATGTATGCTGCGAACCGCCTTACGATTTTTATACAAAAAAAATATATATAGGTATAAAGGCGGGGCTCCCCATGAAACTAAGAAGCTTTTTCTTCATCAAACCTATACGTGTGGGGTATCTATAGATATATCTTTAAAAAACGACATTAAGGTTCCTAAAACTGTTTTTTCTCAAAGACAATCGTTTGAAAGATAGACCCTTCCAAAGTGGTAAAGTGTGTGTCCTAATAACCTTTAAAATAAGATAGTGTAAATTCTAAAAAAATATGTGCTGTAGATCTCAATGAAACCCAGACAACACAAGTAACAAATTATTACAAATGACTAACATAAAGAAATTGTAAGCGTTAAATATTGTGGTGATCGACGTAACTGTAACAAGTCAACTTGTTTCAAAACCCCTCATACTGAGGTAGTTGAAACATTTAATTTCTAAAAAGTATTAAGGGATATAAAATAAAAATGATGATATTTTTTTAATAACACACTTCCCGGCCCTTGCCAAATTCTGAGCACTGAATTATAATTTAGCTACAGTGACAACCCTGTGACAGGCAACTATGGTAACTATGACAGGTAATTATATCGCGGATTAGGCCGAAGTTGCCTTACTTTGTTTTCTTTATACTATGTCATTACTCTCAATTTTATTCTAAAACCAGAAAGTACAGATAAATAATATTTTATTGTCTGTATGTAATGTCAAAATAACAACTTTCTTTTACTGAAAAATGAAACCACCACATTTCTGTACTAAATTTATAATTTTTTGTTTATGTTAAAAAGAAACCAAACTAAGCTCATGTTAAATAGAGTTCAAACTTAAGTTAATTTTATTAAGAAATTAATAAGGGTTCCATTAATAAAAATCAAGTATTTAAATACATTTATTCTCCTCAAATCGGGAGTTTGCAATGTACAACTGAGCCACCAGATTTATCGTAATTATAAATTTCCGCCTTCGTTCTACCTCTAGACGTATAGTAAAGACGGAAATTAATAAATTATTTCAAATATTTAAAAATTAAAAGTAAATTTAAAAAAAAAATTAAATAAAAAGACTGCATTTTTATTTTATATAAAATTCTATCTTTTAATTCTAACTTCCAGTTTCTCCAAATTTTTAGCAAGCTTTAAAAAGATTTTGATTTTTCATGCTTGCAGCACTTAGATAATAGAGAATATCGATTATAGAACTAATATTTATTAGCCTGCCATCTGTTAGTTGAAGTTGGCATCTTCGTCACTATTAGTTTCCAAATTATTAGTACTAAGATGAATACCCCTGCTTATACTTAATCTGTGCAAATTCGCATTCTCTTTGAAACCATAGATGTGTTTGAAACGGTTATTATTTTACAATTTACATTCTCTAATCCAAAGAGTAAATTATATACTAGGAAACGGGCCTGCTCTAATCTCTTTGGTTCAAGCCAAGCGCTTAGCGCAGTAATACCGTCATTTTTAAATATGAAGCCTAAATTTTAACATTATTATGTGAGTATATCAAATGATAATTGTAGAATATTCTAATTTTTTATATCGTCGTCGTCGTTTTTAAGTTCTACAAAATATTTTGAACTAATATCACAAAATTGAAGACTTAGGTATTGAATAATTGATGTCTCCAAAGGTTCGGGGTACCTACGGAAATGTAAGTAATAAGTAATAACCTTTATTTTCGATTATATGTGGTAATTAATGTGTTCCATCTTATTTTTATTGACGATCGTTCGTTAATTCCAGGTTTAATACCGCGTCCGAGTCCCGGCCGCGTGCGTCGTTTGGCTTTTTCTTCTCATTACGGTCGATTGAAACACTGCTGAGGTGAGTTGAAGCTTTAAATATATCTTATCTATTACAGAGCTACTTGAATTTAAGATCGAAAATTAAACTAGTCTTTAACAGTATGCATAGATTCCCTAGGAGATCCATTCATATTGGAAATTACGTTTAGTAAACACAAGCATCGTGCTTTAATAATTATTTTATATAAATTATTTAGTAATTTTGTAATTTTGTACAAGTAGAACTCTTTAACTTTCAATGTATGACACATTTCTCTATAAATAATTGTTTTCTGGAAGATTCTTTAGGTTCACTAAGTAGTGATGTACTGAGATGTTTGTATATCTATACAGATAAAGTGTAAGTTTGTAACTTGAGCATTAACTATTTTCTTAGAAATTGTGAATTTATTATTATTAATTTATTATATGTTTTGAAAGTTAGTATAGATTTCTCAGAATTGAAATAGTTTCCAGCAGTAAAAACTATCCTATTTCTTGATCTGGAAAATTAGCTCTCACCATCATACAAAATATTAGCAAAATCTGTCCAGTGGTTTTCTCATGAGGCACCTCCTCACAGTCAAAATTTCTTAAAAACTATACATTCTGCCTCTGTATCAATAATTATAAATATAAATAATAATAAAAATGCAATAAAATTTTTCAAAAAACAATGAATTTAAAGATTTGACTCTGTTTTTATTATATGCACCTATAGATTTAATAATTAATAATAATTATTTCAAAGCTAAATTATGAATATACTCAATAATTAAATTATATAGAATATTGTTAGTGTCAATGAGTTGTGAGAGTATTAAACACATTAAAGTGATATTGAGTAAAGTGATACTTGAAAAATATAATAAGATTTACATTCACTTAATTTCTCATTTTGACAGTATGCCTTTAAAAATAAATATTATGATGAGTTCAACAAATACAGTACACAGTAGAGTTACACCATTATGCCATTTACAATATACATCATCATCATCATCAGCCCTTTTTTAACGTCCCACTGTTGGGCTCGGGCCTCCCTCAGTACGAGGGGGGATTAGGCCTTAGTCCACCACGCTGGCCCAGTGTGTTATTCAAGCGAGCGCGTTACCGCTGGGCTACCACTGCCTACTAATATACATATATAGATAGAATGTAATTTCTATCTGTTTGTCTCTCAAATATAGTTGGACAGATTTGAATTTTTTTTTTGTTTTATAATAATAAAAAAATGTATATATGAGTTTAGAACTGTCATTTAGTTTATAAAGTATTATATTAATAAAGTGAAAATAATTACAGATGATCTGGCCTCAGAGTTCCTGTGCGGGAGAGTGATGGAAGATGGAGTTATAGTTGCCAGCGGTTGGCTTGCTTTCTTTTGCTTCTGTAATGCTTTTGCTCACAAGTGTTATTTATTTTTCCTGCACTCTGTCAGGGTTTGGAATGCAATTTTTTTCATTATCTGTGATGTATTTAAAATACTATTAATATAATTTAATTTGCTGCTGACATGCATGCATGGATGGAACTTTTTTATTTTATTTACTTGCCATTTTAAATTTTAAATTTAGTATGATTGATGAAAGCTTATTGCACTATGGCAGAATATATTGAAGATGTAAATGTATGAGATAAATAAATAATAAATTATTCTACTGCAATACTGTAATTAAATATTATTTTAGAAGACTAACTGTTGAGTTTCTCAACATTTTACTCTGATTTTATGTCCTTTACTTTTTTTTTTGAAAATAGTGAATTAATTAAATTGAAATTAGTATGAAAAAACAAAGATTTAAATGTTGGTATTGTTCAGATGTGACATCACCAAGTTATTCTTAAAACTTTAGTTTTTAGCTTATCGTTTATTGAGATATTTAAATAAAAAATAATTTTATATTTTGTATATAAAATATATAACTTACTTTTTTATCTTATATATAAAATTCTTGTGTCACGGGGTTCAAACTTGAACTCCTCCGAAACGGCTTGACCGATTCTCATGAAATTTTGTGAGCATATTGAGTAGGTCTGAGAATTGGCCAACATCTATTTTTCATCCCCTATATATTAACGGTAGTCCACCCCTAAATTATTATTTTTTATTTTTTAGACAATTTTTTCCTACAGATCAACCCAATGAGGTTGATTAGCAATTAAAAAAATGAACGCGAGCGAAGCCGCGGGTACAGCTAGTAATTAATAAAAAAATGTTATATTTTACTTATATTTTTTTAATTCAAAGAAAAGGGAAAATTATTATTGTGATGTAGAATTTTTGATTTTTTTTGTATGAATTTCTGTGTATTGTTTCAAGTCTGTTGTCTATTACAAGTTTATTATGTAACCTTACACTGAGGCAGTTTGTGAATGAGACTATCTTTTCGGATTTTGTGGTGGTTTAAGTATTATGAAGGAGATTTGTTATATGGTTGTAATATATAATTTCAGTGAAAGATTAGATTTTGTTATGTAAGTAATGTACATTTCATTGATACTGTGCTTAAATAATACATGTGCTGAGACAATGTGAGAATAGTGATAAAGAGAAATAAATTTCAAAGTAGGTAGTTCTGCCTAAATAATTAATTTAAAGGCAACTGTGATTTGCCGCTCTTGATAAGGTATTGCTTCAGTGAACAATAGTAGTACTGCAGTGTTGTAAACCAATAAAGTAGTAAAAAAATAAAAAACAGCAGCTAACCAATAAATAACAGGAGAAAACAGTAGGTAAACTAAGGACAGATTTCATACTGCCCTCATATAATTAAAACAATCGCCTACTTTACCACAACAAATAAAATTCAAAGTAAAAAAAAATATTTTCCACTTTCATCCTCAATCTTCTCATCTTCAGTATGTTCATACTCATTTTCCTTTTTAAAATCGAACGTATTTTTATTAAATTTCTTCATGTGCCTTTCTGCGGCTGTGCAATCTGTTATATCGGATTTAGTGTGTAATGCACCTTCAATAGTTCAGTTTTATTATTTGGTCAAATCTTTGGGAAATAATAATGTAAATATGCAATGGAAGGAAATTTCTTTTTTATTTCAGGATCCAGAATTGCTTTGGGATTTAGCATCTTTAGACATTTTAATGCTTGGCCGTCTTTGTCGTTGAAAGGAAACCTTTTTAATTTTAATGTCTGTTTCGCAGCCTGGATATAAAACTCCTAAAATTTTCTGTTCTTTCTTTAGTTCTCCAATTTAAATCTTCTTATCAGATTTTACAACATTCCACCGACGTATTTTTCTTGCAATGGTGAATGTTTCTGCTCATTCAAGAAGTCAAAGTTTAATATTGTAGTTTCTTTTGCGTCTAAAAAATTCATGCTTCATGTTTTTCCTTTCAGTGAGATCCAAATATTAAGTTTGTACAAAGTATTCCAAAATAGTTGTGTCAGTCAGTATTTTATCGGATAGTAATTCCAGAGCCTTGGAGAGAATTGATTGCGCAGAAAGCAATCTATCTACATAAAGTGCAGCTTGAAAATATAATTTTATCGACGGTAATGGTTCCAGAAGCTATTTTGTATGGCCATGGGTGGAGAAATTTATGTGGCTTAACGTCTGTGAATGCTCGAAATGTTTTGAAATATCTAATACGTTTTGGAGAATTTTGTACATGGTTAAATAATTTACAAAAGTCTTCTACGCCCCTTGGTAATTTCTCACATGCGTATGATGAAAAGAATGACATTGAACTTTATAGTAAAAAGAAAAGGTATATCATTTTTAAAAAAGTGACTAAATAATGTTTATCTCAGAACATTGGCACTATCAGAGGCAAAGTCTATCCTGTTTGATTTGTAAGGATTTTTTTTTCAACAGACTTAAAAGATTCCCGCATACAACGCACATTCCTAGTGATTGGTTCAGGGGCCAAATTTTAGTTCCTCTAACATATTTGATATACAACAACAATGCAGATAAGACCTGCAATTTGCTAAATCTGAGATTACTATACACAAATAGTTTATTATTGTTACTTTATAGGTTTTAGTTTAGGATTTTTCTCTTTAGATTTCTTTGTGACACAATTTATGATGTTCGGCGAAGCTATGCGACATAACTGCCGTCGAATTGCGTTAACTTAGAGCATTGATATTCTCACATTCTAAAGACACACTTTAACCAACTTAGTGATTAGTGATCCGAGAAGAGTTCCTTTTTTCCCCCATTAAGATATGATAAAATCTAGAAATGATGTTAACCCTATACTTGGCAAGATTTTTTTTTATGAAATGTTGATAAATTTTACATAAAATGTATTATTAGGTATTCATTGAGGGGAGAAAAAATAAAAATAAAAATATATATTTATTATTTTATGATTTATTGAATGTACATAAGGCACATTGCCAGACTCTTAAAAATTAACCTTATAAAATCTATGTATCATATTTGCCGCTCTGCCAGGCTTTTAACAAGTTATAACAAAACAAAAAAAAAACAAAATATTACATTCTAACGTGAAAGAAACATAAAATTTAAGACAATTATTTTCTACTTCCATACATACCTTTAAAAACAGAACCTTCTTTTAGTATAAGTCGGTTAAAAATCAACAGTAATAGTTTTAACAGCCTTTGAATCTTATAAAAATCTAAATTAATGGTAGAATGAGATCAATCACGAATATCTACTATGAAATATAAATATTACATAATATATACGAGTATTAACAGTCTTACAATTATAAATTATACTCGTATTATTTCTTAGTATGATATTCTACGAAACAATTACGTTCCGGCAATAAGCACAGTCTCATTTTGCATTTTTCGCAAAACAATTTGGTTTGCCCTTTCTTGCAATACATGCACCTCCCTCTGATAGGTGTTACATTTGGATAATGTGCAACTTGATCATACCGAACAGCATCTGGGGGTCTTTCAGCTACAGGTCTCTGTATGGTCTTGGTTGAGCTGACGCTAGTCCTGCTGATATTGCTTGTATTAGTTCTCTCAAATCTGCGTAAGCTTTCGAAAATTTCTATTCGAAATGTTTTTAGCGACTTGGGTTTTTTGGCTTCATGCCTGGCTTCTCTATGACGTCGATAGAGAAGCCAGGCATTGTTCACACAAATATCAAGCATTTGCGAGAAGATCGGTAAATACCAGCGATGACCTCGGAATGGTGTACGATACAGAGCAATCAGCATATCTGCCAGGTCAACTCCGCCCATGTCGGTGTTGTATTCTTTTATCAAATTTGGGCATGTTACTGGCATTTTTCTTCGAACGAACTTCTTTCTTTTGTAACGAACCACATTCTGGATAGGATGCGCGTCTACAAATGTGCTTGCAGCTGTGACACATTTGTTATCGTACCATTTGACGACAACGATCTTGTTTTTGTTGCATACGACTTGTGCATGAGATCCTCTGCCGCTTTTTTTTAGATTTTTATCCGTGGGTAATTTTTTTTCCGCTCCTCGAAGCCTATTTGATCGGATTGTTCCCAGTGCGAAAATCCCGTATTCGTTACGTAAATATTGCAGGAGCTCAATAGAAGTGAAGAAGTTATCAAAGCATAAGACTTTGCATGCAGGCTGGTGAATGGATTTCGCTAACGCAAGAACTACTTTTGATCCCAGGCCCATACCATTTTCTTCATCTGTGAATGAGTTAAATCTAAACGTGTCGTCTCCTCCGTAGATCAGGAAGTCGTAAACTATTCCAGAGACACCAGCGCGAACAAATATTTTGAATCCCCATTTTTTCGGTTTATTTTTTACATACTGCTTACGGCTGCCTGCTCTAGTTCCTTTATGTGGAACCATCATTTCATCAATACTGAAACGCGACTCTTCTTCTACTTTTAGACAATTTTCACGGATTTTTTGAAGAAGTGGTCTAACTTTGTGATATCTATCGTCGTCGTCAATAAAATTATCATTGAAATGTATATATCGCCTCAGTAACTGGAACTTCTTCAGAGTCATTATATCTGCTACTTTGTCGTATCGTAGAATTTTGGACCAATAATCTGTATAAGCGTGCATTTTAACGACCCCCGTAAATAAAAGGATCGCCAGAAAATCTTTGATATCATCTTCTGTGATATTTATTGAGCTGCCATTTGTCTGTGTGCTATAGATATTTGTTTGTTGCACTATGAGAGAGATGATGTCATCTGAAAAGAACAGCTTGAAATATTCAATGGCACACTTCTCTTCACGTGGCTCAAACGAGATATCTTTCACTTCTGCAGAACCGGTAAACTTACAGCAACGCCAATTAGGTTGTAATCTTTTAGCAGGTATTACTTTTCGTTTTATCGTGACCACTCTAGGTCTTTTTGATCGAGTAGCCGCTGAGGGAGAAGGTGCAAACAATGGAGACGGTACCTGGTTATGACACGTCAAGTTACTGGCTCGTGGTAAAGGTAGTTGCGAGGAGGTTGCCAGTGGTGAAGGTACTTGGGAAGAGGTTGCCAATGGTGAATGTTTTTGCGAGGAGGTTGCCAATGGAGATGGTAAACATACCTGATATAATAAAGGTGGTACCGGAGACAAAGGACTTGCCTCAGCACACTGAAGCTGCCTTATTGCGGATGGGTTGGACGATAAAATTGATGGTGAACATGGGTTGGTTGACAGCGATGACTGTGAGTGTAGCATCAAAGATGTTGAAGCAACCACTTGATTTATCTCATTGTCGTCATCTGATAAAAGATTTAGATTTTCTATCGAAGATGGCAACGATGGAGGCGGTGAACTGCTGTCGGAGTGCGTTGGGCGGGGACAGTACTGCAATTCATCCTCAGCAGATGATTCACTGTCATCCAAATCCGATTTTGCCCCCGGCTTCGGAACAAGAGCCACAAGATGCCGAGCTCTTCTTTGTTGTTGTATACTAAGCTGATGTATCTGTGGCTGAAAAATACAAAACACAATAATATAAGTAGCAATAATAATTTAAAATATTATTATAATATTAAAATTTATAAATAAATAGTATCTATACAAATCAAGCAGTGTCACATATTTGATACATAACAAAAATAGTCTAGAATGTTGGCTATCTGGCAGTGTGGCATATCTGATACACTCGAAAAAACGGTTGATTACATACGATTTCCATCCAGATTGTTACTCGAAAATAGCGTTTCCGACTAATAAATATTGTAACCGACTTGAATTACAACGTTTTTGGAATTAATTTAAGCAAAATATAACAAAAAATAATTATTTTTACCTTGCGATGCGCAGACGTCCTCGATCGATTCGCCATCTTGTTTTCGACTGCAATTTCCGTGTTGCAAGTAATAAAATAGTATTTTTTTGTGGATTTGGTATTATATTTTGTAGCTTGTTAAATAATAAAAAAAATTAAAATACGTCTCGGAACGTCTCCAGATTTTCAAAAAGTTCAACGTATCAAATTATCCACCATGCCAAGAATAGGGTTAACATCATCCCAAGTTGAAGCACGTTTGTTCTCAATGATTATTTAATGTCTCGAAACGTCTTGATTCCGAATTGGTAGTTTCTTCTACAAAGTTGTTTCCACTTGCAAGGTTTTTATGTTTTTGCTGTTAAATGGCAACTTTTCATTATGTAACATGGTAATAACGTTATCGGTGTAAAGATTAAATGTTTTCTTTTGTGGTATATGTATGATGTGTGTAATATGATTACGAAAACTTACACTGTTGGTGAAATACCTGAGCTCTTTATACTATACTAAGCTATTTTATAGTATTTTTTTCTCTAAATCTGTAAGTCGTGACTATCTTCCAATGCTTCCTTACGGGTGAAGATAGCAGTGCGAGCTGAATAACTCTTTATAAAATGTTAAAATTTGTAGCTTCATCCACTCTGCTCCAAAATGCTTGGACAGTAACTTATTAATGTCTTCAAGTTTATTTTTGTTTATCGCCACAATAGAGTGTAAAACTTGAGCCTCAATCATATCAGTATTTTTTTGCCGTTTACCAATACGCTTTTCCCACGTCGCTTTTTTAAAATAGTTCACCTCTAACGAGTACATTGCCCTTTTTTTGACCGTTTTTAGATAAACCGTTTACACTCCTTGGACAGCATCAACCAAGCCGTTGTCGGCTTCATAACATTTTTAACTGAATCTCTCCAGTCTAGTATTGGGCAATCTATTCCAAGTTCCACAAAAATTGCTGTTTCTGCTATAATTTCTTTTGTTTCGTTTGGGTGTAATATGACTTCAAGATTTTTCAATGACGCCAAATACCCTGGCTGCAGGCATGTAACAATATTTCAATTGTTTTAATACTGGGATTTCTCAGTAACCATTCATTCATTTTATCCATTTCAGTTAAACGGTGGTACACCGCGGACGCAACAAGATTTGTGTCTTTGCTGAACTCATTTTCTGTGTACACGTAAGAGAAGACATTTTCTTTCAATAAGGGACGTAGTGAAGACGATCCCTCCATCATAGTAAAATTATACAAATGTAGATGTCGGATGTAAGATTTTTATGACAGTCAAAAGAGATAATTTTAAGCCCATCTGCCTTTTCCAGTAGTTAATGATAAAAAGATTTTGCTCTTAGTGAGTGCCCCTTTTTCTCGATTATAAGAACATTTTACATGCTGGAATAAGTAAATCAGATGTTTTTTTCCGCGTGTTTTATTTTACGACAGTAATGTGTTTCTACACATTGAAGATTTCTAATAAAATTGTGGAGTGATTGTTTCTGTTCCTTATATTTTTTCTTTGTGTCAAACTCATTTTTCTAAAGGGCCATTTATAAATTTTAGGATGTGTTACTGTGTGTTACCAGACTCAATTAAAAATTAAAACACATACTGAATCTAAATCTTAATTTATTTAGTTTAAATCAATTTTCATATACAGGTAATAAAAAGAGTAAATTATCTTGAGCTTGAGGATCCTGATACCTGGGTTCTCTTATTTTTCATAAGCTCATTGATGTCAGGTGTCATGTTTGAGGTAGTTATTTTCAGAACAGATTGGAGATGTTCATCAGTAAGCCTTGAGCGATGTTTGTTCTTATTTATGTTCATAACGAAAAACATCTGCTCACATAAATAGGTACTACCGAACATGCACAGGATACGTGCTGCATGGTTTTTTATATTTGGATAGTTATTCAAACTTTTGAAATACTGTGTATAAAATGTAGTAACGTTTACTTCCTTAAATTTGTATCTTTTGTAATACTGTCACATTGGAGATCTATTAATTCCATTTGCAAATGAATTGGTGCCTGTTCAGCTTCAAAAGTGAATGGATTATTGAAAAGTGGGAATTCCATTTCGTTCATCTTGCGAAAATCTTCAAAACGATGGGTAAATTCTGTGTATAGATTCAGCAAAAGTTGAGAATATTCATTCAATTTTTTCTGGTTCACTATGCCAGATGATCTCAAATGAGGGAAATGATCGAGTGTTTTGTTTTTTATCTGATTTTCCCATAGTTTCAGCTTTGTTTCGAACGCCTGAATATGTGAATACATTTGAGTGACGATCAAATCTTTACCCTGTAACTTTGTATTTAGGTCATTCATGTGTTTAGTCATGTCTACCAAAAAGGCACAATCAACCCACCAGTCATTGTCATAATCAATTGGCTTGCCTTTTTCTGACATGAAAGCTTGGATAGGATCACGTAACGCAAAAAATCTTTCCAAAATTGCCCTTCGACTGAGCCAACGAACTTCCGTGAAATAAGGTACATCCGAATAATTTTCATTCAAATCTTGTAAAAATTGGCTGACCTGTCTGTGATTTAGTCCTCTGCTCCTTATAAAGTTTACTATTTTAATGACGGGCTGCAATGACATGGTCCATCTTTAAATGTTTTAACGCAAGTGATTCTTGGTGAATGATACAGTAAATTCCCACAAAATTTGACATTTTCTGTTTTAATTTAGTCACAACACCCGATTTTTTGCCAATCATGGCAGGAGCGCCATCCGTAGTTATGCTGCAAAATTTATTGCAATCGAGTTCATATTCTGCTATTAAATGCTCGATCGTAGAATAAATATGATTTGCTGTTGTAGTGCCTGTCAATGGAAAGCACTTTAATAGTTCTTCAATTATTTCGAAGTTACTGTTAATATATCGTATAAAGACAGCAAGTTCAGCTGTATCAACTGTATCAGTGCTCTCGTCAACAGCCAGCGAAAAGTTTGTAATTTCCTTAATTTTATCCTTCAGTTGAGGGTCCAAATTTTGGGATAAATCACTTATTCTTGAAGCAATAGTATTTCTTGACAGCGGTATATTTTGAATGATTGATTTTTGAGATGAGAATGAAACATCCGCGACTTTCAACATGCATTCTTTAATAAAATCACCATCAGTGAAAGGTTTTGATCTTTCGGCGATTTCAAATGCAATAATGAAACTTGATTTTAAGGCGTCTTCGCTTTCAGTTTTAGCATTAATAAACATCGACTGTTGACCTTGAAGTTTACATTTTAGAGATAATAGTTTGTCCATTCTGATCTTTTCAGTTTAACATTCATATTTTGCCTTATGATTCGTATCATAATGTCTCTTCAAAATTTAATTCCTTACAAACAGCAATGGTTTGATTGCAAATTAAACAAAGTGGTTTACCTTTCCATTCCATGAAAAAATATGCGATTTCCCATTTTGTCTGAAAAACTGCACTCACTATCAATTTTACGTTTATGCGACATTATACCAAATAAAAATTTGTACTCAAATAAACACCAAACTATAGGTATGTAACATAAGCGCTCCGAAGACCTGTTCTAAAGGCCTAGTCCGATGACGTCATTTTCAATGTACGGTGTGCAAAAAAATGCGTCGTAGCTTATATGGAATCTATACCTTTACTCAACGCTCTATAGTGTTGAGTTCGGGTATACCATAAAAATATGTACCGCCTTTTGAGGATTTTAAAATATACCTGACTGCAACATACGTTTTGGGGATACTTTAAAAATATGAACCATCGTGTTAAGGATTTCAAAATATACCCGACCGCAATATCCGTTTTCACCCGTTGGGGTAGGTATCAGATAAAGGGACGTGTATTTTATAGGTCAGGGATTGAGGTAAATTATACGAGAACAAAAGTGGATAAAAAACGTTCATTAGTTACTATAAAAATAAGTAGGTAATTATAAAATTAAAAATAATAATTTAGCGCGCATTATGGACATTCATTTTAACATTCTGGCCTAAGTTATGCTTTCGTTTAGTTCTGCGTTCTGTGTTGAACGGCCGCCCAGCTTGAATCCTAGACTTGGTCTTTCCTATTCCTCTGTCTTTACGTCTGCTCAGCGCTGTGCTTTGAACTTTAATTTTCCTTGGTACACGCCTTGTTTTTATCTGATTTAAAATAAAGTTTTGTCCTTGCTCTGATGTATTGATTTTTTTTATTATATTTGTGAATTTTCCTAGTGCTCTTAGATTGTGGACAGTGGGGTTTGTTTCAAATAACTTTGTGAAGCGTTGTACTTCTGAAACTCTGCGAGTGCATTTTTATATTGGTGCGGGAATTCTACAGCAACCTGTTGCTTGTAAAACGAAGAATTGGCCACATCCTGTATCGGCTCTTGTGTATCGGAGGAAGAGGACTGTGTACTACCTGTATCATCTCTTGTGTAATAGAGGAAGAGCACTGCGGTCCCATCGAGTCCAAATCATTGTTCGGTGTTTAATCCAAATCTAGCATATTCATGTAGAAATTTTCATTAATCTCATCCCCCGTCGCAATTCTTGCGAGTGACATTCTATCTTGAATAGACAGCCGAGGGGAATTGGGAAATATAACTCCAAAGTTTTGCTCAATGCTACACAGGTGCTTGCAAAATTTTCCACATTTTCCAGCGTCACAGTCGCAAACGGCTAAATCGGCTCTCACAGTGTAAAAAGTATTTGGGCTTGTCTCTGATTCCATATTGTACTCATTATCGTTGACTTTAGGTATATTTTTAAAATTTTAGAGAAGTCTTCATGAACATTGCATATATGGAATCCTTGGTTTTTCGCGTGTTGGCGTAAGAAACGATGCGCCGCATAAAATAATTTTCAAAAATGGACGTCATGAAATCTACTAATGCGCAAGCATTAAATGCTTTACAGCGCTGGAGTATCACGTCTTTAAGAATGCGTATAGATGCTTCTGTTATGTTGTTGGTGTTGTTTCCTCGCGTAAGTAAATCCAACCTATCAGAGACACACCATTCAAGCCGGCGTTTCCATTAGTTACTCAGATGATTTAATAGAGCTGGCATCGTCTTAGCATACTCGTCACCTGTCAATTTCTCATACAATTTTACTGCTTCTTCTGGATCAGTTGCAAAAAGAATATTTCGAAATCGTGTCATGATTGACTGTCTTTTCATTATGTCAACCTTATGATCTGCAACGCAAAACCAACGCCAAAAGGCTTGGCAAACATGGAATGCGCACAATAGTAATCGAGCATTTGAAAAATTAGTTCTCAGAGCATTTCGTTCGGCAGTAGAATCGTCCGTCATAACAATATCAGGCTCAAATCTTTTACCCACCTCGTTCTTTTCTACAGCTTCTTTAATAGCGGAAAAACCATCGTGTAATTGGACTAATTTTGCTCAGTATGTATAGCACATGCCAATGGAAGACCACCGATTTTGTGATGTGTAAAAACTAGAGTAATCGCAGAACTGGTCTGGTCACACGATGATGTTGTGTCTACGAAAATCATATTCTCATATGCAGTAGACGAAAGACTCGTTTCATAATAGGAGTAATTATCACGATAATCCTCGGATTTTGTTTTAACAGTATCGAGTAGCCTTTTTCATTTAAACTCTCAATTTTCCCCTGTATGATTTCGGGGAGATTGCATTCATTACGGTCGCCATAATTTTCAGTACGCTATTTATTGTACATGTAGTACACATGATTTTCGGAGGGATTTATTCGATTAGAGTTCGATAACATCTCTATTCCATTTAGATCAGTATCTTAAAACGAGTCCAGTATGTTCAATTCGTTGTAATTTATTGCTGCGCAAGGTGTCATTCCACTATCAAAATATTTCTTAAAAGTTTCTTCGGTTTCCTGGCTGCATTTTAGTAAATTCAAGGCTTCGGCAACGTAAACGCGATGAGAGTGTTCAAAAACCATGGTCACTAACACACTATACCCTTCCGACAACAGATTGTCGTTTCGAATAGTGTCCTTGTTAACTTTTTTGATAACAAAGTCTATTTTAGCCTTACAGTTTTGTCCACGAGAAGACTTCTCAGATTTTTTATTAAACGATGAATGTTGACATGTATAGGTTTTTCGAAATAAGAAGCGCTTCAGCGCAGGATATGACTTTCGAACTATCCAGTTAGTGTTCGTAAAATTTGATACTTTTTGAACAAACTCGTCGATATACTTAACATATCGTTCTTGTTCTTCATTACACGCTTTTTATTAGCTTCACCTGTATGTTTGTATGTTTGTTTGTAACCGACTTCTTTGGGCGCGATTTTGACCCATTTTAAACGGCCAGATTTCGTTCAAACTTTGTAGATTTATTAAGGACCGATGACAATACACTAATTTGATAAAATTATTCCATTTTTCAATTTGCAAAATATGATTTTTGTTAATTTATATAATTTGTAACCGACTTCTTTGGGCGCGATTTTGACCCACTTTAAACGGCCAGATTTCGTTCAAACTTTGTAGATTTTTTTGATCAGTCTTCAGTCTAAATCGCATGGAGTACTTTTCCTCGCAACGGGGGCGGGCAAAACAGTTTCTGGCCGAATGACCATACAACTAGCACCTGTGGTATTGCCCTGGGCCACCACGGTTCCTCGGAGCCCCCACTCGGATCGCTAGAGGAGAACAGACTGCCCTAATGTTGTAGATCCTCTTGCCTTCCGGTGAGAGGTCTAGTGTAACGAGTACAATAAAGAGCCAAATAATGTGTTTAATGTCCGAGGTAAGTGTACGAAAGAATTGCCACCGGTATCCCTTAATAATTGTATTCTGGAGAGGGTGGATAGTTTTAAATATCTAGGACACTATCTGACTTCTGATTTAAAAGACGATACTGATATTGAACTGGAGAGGAGAGCATTGTCGGTGAGAGCGAATATGCTTGCTCGTAGGTCTGCACGTAGTTCACCTAACGTTAAAATTACATTATTTAGAGCATATTGTACATCTTTTTACACGTGCAGCCTATGGGCAGGATATACTCAAAAATCTTACAGTGCTCTCCGCGTTCAATACAATAACGCGTTCAGGGTGCTGTTGGGGCTGCCTCGATACTGCAGCGCCTCAGGGATGTTCGCTGAAGCGCGTGTTGATTGTTTTTACGCCCTCATGAGAAAAAGATGTGGGTCTCTGGTGCGTAGGGTACGGGACAGTGACAACAGCATTCTGAGCATGTTATCTAACAGAATGGATTGCATATACTTGAATCGTTGCTGTGCCGTTGCTAACGGAATGGTGCAGCGATGATTCGTGTGTATTGTAATATTTATTTAAAAAAAAAAATTAATAATACAACTAACCTAGTCTCGTAAGAAATATTGTTTACTAACCATAATGAGTCACTGGTCACTTGAATAAAGAATATATTATATATATTATTATATAATATCCAACGGATCTTTTGTGTGTTGTGACAGTGTGTACCGGTAGTTTTTGAGATTTTAAATCTTCCATAATGTAGGTCTCGGGGAATGTAGAAATGTAGGTCTCATATCTCGGGGAAGGTCCCTCAAGACTACCCTCAACTGTTTTTCATCCTCGAGTGCGTACGTGTGATAACCTACTTGTTTTACTCTGAGGAGTTTAGTTAGTGCCCTATGGTCTTCAGACGTCGCGGGTACGATGACTTTAATGCCTTGTCCCGTTGACTTGGCATGTGTGAAATTAATTTTATATGTATTCATATTTAATAGGATGTCATTCTTCGGGACGCCGTCGTCACTCGTCGGTCCTTGTCGTGTCGGTCCGTCTGTTTCCGTCTCGCTTAGTTTCGTGATCGATTCCGAGTTCGACTTTTTTGTTGGTATTATTGCCTTAAGGGCATTCTATTTACGTTTTTTAAATTCAACGGGCGTGAATCCGTCCTCTGCCGAGTCCGATTCCGCCCCTTGAACCGTCGTGTCTATGTCGGTGTCAGTGTCTGTGTGCCTTAAAAGCTGCCATTTTAGCGGGCTTGAGCGGAATAACCGTATCACCAGAATCGAATTGAAATCTGACTGAGCAGGCATAAGAACGATTGCAGCCGCCGCACAGTGATATTTTCACAATCTAGCTGGACAAAATTATTTAACACCATCTAAATATGTGAAATACCCTAATAGTTAAGAAATATGACACTAAGGAAATTTAAACACAGTTGGAAGCTTTTAAACTTATGATTTCAACATACTATTTAAAAAAAATTAAAAGAGTTATTCCCCCCTGTACTTGACTAATATTCTCTCCTCTCCCCTCCATATGAGTGGAAGCTTACGCTTAGGAGTGGGTACGCCATTAGTACAATGGCGTGTTATATAAAAAAAAATATTATAAATATTTATGTTAATACATAAAGAAATCATTATGAAACCATTATTCTCTGTTATCATTATCATAATGAAGCAATACTTAATTATAATCATAATTAATTATAAATCATTAATGATAATTAATTACAAATCAGTAATGATAATTAATTAGTAATTATTTATTATTAATCAATTATTAACATACAAAAAAAAACAAGAATTTCACAAAACTAGATTACATACCTAAGATATTTACTATCAGTAGCAATTACTGTCAGAGTCTTGGGAGTGTCTATTAGATTCATCAGAATCTTCGTCTGACTCTGAAGAATCTGATTGAATTCGTCGTAGTTCACTCTACTCTGATGGAGTTATCGCCCTTAAAAGCTCACATACTTCAGGAGTAATTTGTCCACGTTTTGTTTTTGGAGGAGCCCGTAAACTTGAGATGACTGGGTCAGGTGAAACAAGTAATCTATTTAACAAATCCCTATTCGTATCAACTCTTGATGTTTTTCTCGTAAGTAATTCTCGAAATTTCTTGTTGTGCTTATTTCTGGCCTCTTGAGCTTCTTTCGAAAGTTGTCCGATAGGAAGTACACACGTAGAAATTATATCCCTTCCGTGGAAAAGAATTTTATGTACGCTTACAGGCATTGCGAACCATGAATAGTCCTTAATGTACAACTCCCTTGTTTCCTTAGCGTATTCCTCGAATTTGTCGATGTTAATAGGAAACTCGCTATTTATAGATTCTAATATGACACGGAAGCGCTTGATAAGTTCAACTTTAACCCGGGTTCATGGGGATGGGATAGTGTTACATGGACGATGGAGTGGGTCTCACAGACCCGTTGATTACCAATTATTCTAATACTTTATAAATATTAAAGTAAATATTTATTCGTTTTTAGTTTTTTAGGTATATATGTAAATAAATGAAACACAAATATTATATTATGTTTTTTTTAATCATATTTATTAGAGTTTTAAAAAAAAGGACAAATATCAACAAAAATCTTTCTCTTCTACTTAAATATATTTCTATTATTAATAAACAATCAGTCTTAATGTTTTAATAGCACTTTTTTGTAAATATCAACACCTATGCCATCAGTAGCCCATAAATCGTTCAAATTTTATCTGCCTGATCGGTAAAGACCAGCTAGATAAAGAAGGTCTTTTATAGGCTTTCAATTCAATGCACCCTGCATTCTTTTACATTGGTGTACTTAGATGAATTGGTTCATGAAGCTATTTTAGGTATAATGCGTGTATTATTATGCATAAGTATAGTTTGAAGCATATCCTTAGTGATGAAAAGATTCCAGCATTCCACTTCAGATGTCGCCGATTTTGCTTCTGATATCTGGCAATTGATAGATTATGTTTACGGTTCTGGTTCTGATATTTTGTCAAAAAGGCGTCTTAAATCACAATGTATCGTCTTTGTCATGATAAAAACCCGAAGAACAGTCACGGTTTGCGTTTCAAGAACATACTCTTGTAATATCAAAAGAATACGCTATCGTTCTGCCTTTTGTCGATAAATTTTTTACTAAGTACCTACAAAAAACACAAATAAAATACATTAAACTATATATCAACAACTTAAATTGTAAACAACTACAAAAAAACAAATATAAAAGGATAAATTCACGGATAATAATAAAAATAATAACTATACAAAATGGCGCGAAATTGTTACACCAACTGCGGGGATGGGTCTCACATACCTTATTCAATTTTGTACATCTGTAACTCCCACTGCGGCTGTCGCACGACTAATGTGTTACCTGCTACGCATAGACCAACTCAACAGCTCCAGCTATTGAGAAGAACGGCAATGTCGCACGCATAGTAACCGAACTAAAAGTGAAATAAAATGTGATGGGTCTCACAGACCCAACCCCCATTACGCCGGGTTAATGCCTGTTATTTCGGCTGATATTTCAGCATTTCTAAAAAAATTACGGGCCGTATTTCCATCATTTGTATTTCCTGTTTGTTGCTTAGACATATCTGCCAACAAGCCCAGCACACGCCTAAATTTTTCTTGGATAATTTTCTTTTTTTCCGCTACTTTATTTTTATTATCAGCTCCCCGAACCTGCTATGTTTTTATATCGAGACGATAAGATATGTGCAAGATGCATTCAAAAAACCTTATCCAGGAATGTAGAGGTAACAGACCCAAAGAGAGAAAATCGCTATTTACCGTTTTTTTCTAATACAGTAGAACCTCGATAATCCGAACTACCAAAAAATAACCCCTGTTCGGACTCATGGAGCGTTCGGATTACAGTATGTTAAAAAAATGCAAGTATATTTTGACAAAATATATTTATTCAGGTAATACGTTACTTATTCATAAAGTCATCAATTTTAGTTTGGCGGGTTCTATTTATTGACCAAAAAAAGGCTTTGTCCCTCAGATTACGCAGCATCATCTATTCGGATAAAGACAAGTCATTTTCATCAGCCCAATCCAAACAAGTATTCAGTGCTGATATAGCTTGTGAATGAGGAATTTTCTTGATATTTAAAAGCTGAAATAATGTCAACAAAAGACTCGTCATTCCCAGACTCGTCAGTCTCTTGCGTAAATTGGGCTGTGATCTCATCATCAGTTATGGGTTCTGTGCAATTCTCCTCCTCGCTGATTGTCAAAAAAGTGGAAATGGTTTCTTCTGTATATCCACGGTTGCGTAGAAGACTCAGTGGGAGATGGTTTTCCACGTTGTTAAGGCCTTAGAAGGCATTTAATAATTAGTATGTTAAGGCCTTAGAAGGCATTTAGTAATTGATTTGTTATCTGTATTTTGTATAATTTATAATCTATAAAGTTGAAGTATAATCTGTAACTAAATGTAATTTGTTATCTAGTTTCTCACTACTATGTTGTCTATGGTCAGATTTTGTATATATAAGCTAGTGTAAGACAGGGGCTCTCTCTCTTTTGATTCTAAGCCACCAGGCTCTGCCTGCTATAAGGTCCACTCGCCCACCTATCATGTAAGTCGCATATCATGTAAGTTATAATAAACGATTAAGATTGCCGTGTCGTATTTCATTTGAATAAAGTTTGTGCGCTCCGAGTATACTTGGAGTATACAAAATGGTGGCCCATGAGGGGAGCTAAGAAGACAAGAACATAAGGAAGCGAGCCACCAATGGAAATAGAAGGAATCAACTGAGCACGTGGCGGGCGAGTGGACATGCAGGTACAACATTAAAGACAATCAAGTAGTATAATTAACTGAGCGCATATATTCAATTTAACCAAGCACATGGCAATAGGAATCTTCGATTTCACGTGGCTATCCCTCTAGGCATGCGTAGGTAAACGCATGCGCAGCAGCATCCTCGGCGAAGGAGCGGCAGGAACACGTGGACGGCGGGCAGCTTCAGCCCACTAGGCGTGCACACAAGGTGCACGTGCATCGAAGAATAACCTACAAGCATCAAGGCGGGCCACTTTTGCCCCACTAGGCGTGCGCGCAAGGCGCACGTGCTTCAGAGAGAAGCCCACAAGCATCAAGGCGGGCCACTTTTGCCCCACTAGGCGTGCGCGCAAGGCGCACGTGCTTCAGAGAGAAGCCCACAAGCATCAAGGCGGGCCACTTTTGCCCCACTAGGCGTGCGCGCAAGGCGCACGTGCTTCAGAGAGAAGCCCACAAGCATCAAGGCGGGCCACTTTTGCCCCACTAGGCGTGCGCGCAAGGCGCACGTGCTTCAGAGAGAAGCCTACAAGTATCAACGGCGGGCCACTTTTGCCCCACTAGGCGTGCGCGCAAGGCGCACGTGCATCGGAAGGACTCCGAGCATATCAAGAAGAAGCGGAAAAGCAGCGGAGCACGTGGACGGCTGGCGACTTCAACCTACAAGGTGCACGTGCAACAGGAAGCAGCCTCCGAGCATCAGAACGAGCAGTGTCGCAAAAGGTGACGCCTCACCAAGGAAAACAAGGATTAAAAGATAAGTGCCCTCCTTAACCTTGACCTTACTTTCCTATTTCAAGCATCCAAAATCCACGTGGCATCCCACTATTAAGTATAGCTTTCCATGAGTGCAAGCAAGTTTTATAAAAGCAAGTTATAATAATTCATTATTAAAAGTTAAGTGGATTCGCTAATATCTAGCAGTCATTTATTACATTTGTATCATGAAAGGTCAAAGGTCATACCACTATTAGGTGCATACATATGAATTTATATTTACGCAAATTGAAGTCAATTCCCTATTGTCTATCTAGTATTTATTTGTTACATTTATATAACACAGTTTCAACGTGTCATATTACTATAAGGTGCATTCATGTACGTATGCAAGCAATATTTATATTATTGATATTAGATATTATTCTAAGTAGTTAAACGCACTAAGTTAGCATTCAGCTGTTTGCACGAACGCGAACAATATTTCAGATCACTTTAAATAAACATTTAACATAGCAATCAGCACTTAAGTTAACTGGCATTCATGTCGATTCACTTTAAAGCACAATCTAGCATCAAGTAGTTGATATAAAGGTTTTCACTTGTTGAATATTAATACTTACGTCATTTTTACATACGCATTGAGTTTAAGATTAAGTTTAACACAAATAAACGTAACAATTCCAGGTGAACATCGTACGGCCGACTACAGCGATAACAGGCAGCGAGACGTGGTGTTCGTTGCATTGTCATCAGCTGTATGCGAACCGGTTCTGTCGCATAGCGGGAACCGGTCGACGAAGCGAGGAGCGTGAGCCATTCTAATTGTTGCTATTTGTATTTTTTCTTATTACGTAACTTGTTTACATTAAGTTGTGCATTTTATACTATTCGTGAGTCATTGCGTAGTGTACAGTTATTTGCATAGGTTTATTCATTTTAATAGTGATCGCGGTGCAGTTTTTTATATTGTTTTAAAGTAAAGGAGTTATTTAATTATATCATAATGCCTAATGAGTATGTAGATAAGCCTCTAAGGCAATTAATAACAAAGCGAGTGTCCGCTAAAGGGCAAATTAAAAGGTTTAAAAATTATTTAAATGATTTATCGAGTGCGCAGGAATTAAATAACATCGAGTTAACAGAGTTACGTCTCAAGTTAGCTAAGTTCGAAGCTTTGTCGATTAGAGTAGACGGCTTGCAGAGTGAAATAGAGGTTTTAAGTCCGGATAATATTGATAAAGAAATTGAAGAGCGCGAATCAATCGAACAAGATATTATCACTAATATAGCCATAGCTAAAATTTTATTAGAAAAGTTTACTAGTTCATTAGAATGTGGCCAAAAGCGTAGCTCAGTTATTGAGAATTCTGGTTGTGTTGAGAATCAGGAATTTGGTTTAAAGTTGCCTCAGATTCACATATCTAAATTTAACGGTGAATATTTCCGATGGTTAGAATTTAGAGATACATTTGAGAATTTAATTCATAAAAGTTGTCGACTTTCGGATATTCAGAAATTTCATTATTTAAATTCGTATCTAGAGGGTGACGCAGCCCGAATCATTTCTAATTTAGAGGTCTCTTCTGCGAATTATCATGAAGCTTGGAAATTAATTTGTAATCGATATAACAATAAAAGAACTTTAGTTAATCAACACATTAACGCGTTACTTACCATTAAGCCTCTTCCCCGAGAGTCAGAAAGGTCGCTACGATTTCTTGTTGACCATATAACAAAAAACCTGAGAGCGTTGGCCAGCTTAGGACAACCAACGGATCACTGGGATACATTACTCATTTTTATGTTATGTTCAAAGTTAGATAGTACTACCTTAACTAAATGGGAAGAGCACCGTAACAATTTAGACGTTGAGATTCCGACTTTGGACAATTTCTTTAGTTTCATATCCAATCGGGCAGATATTCTAGAATCTTTAAATCGAAATAAATATGAGAACGGTCCATCTAAAGCTTCACATTCCATAGCACGTAATAATGATAGTTCTAGTAAATATAGGAATCGTAATATTACAAAGTCATTCTCGGTAAATACTAAAGGTAATAATTCAAGTATGTTCAAATGTATTGTTTGCAATAAGGATCATAGAGTTTATGATTGTCCCACACTAAAAGCAATGAGTGTGGATGATAGGTTGAATATGATAATGAAGTATAGATTATGTTTTAATTGTTTGAGACAAGGTCATATGAAAAATAAGTGTCGTATGGGTCCGTGTCGAGAGTGTGGTAGACGTCATAATGTTTTACTTCACCGCCCGGATTCCTCTAAGAATGATAAGGCCATTATAGGTAATGATCAATTAGAGTCAGTTGTTACTTTCACTAAGGAAGGTTCAAGTCAAGCAATATTGTCAACGGCTGTCATTGAAGTTGTAAATCCAATTACACAACAAAAGGAGAAGGCGCGAGCTTTATTAGATTGTGGTAGTCAGTCTTCTTTTATTTCAAATTCATTGAAAAGGAAAATTTCGGTACAGTCAAGTCCCATTGAGTCATTAAAGGTTATAGGAATAGGTAATAATTCAATTGATGATGTAGTCGAGAGTTGTAGTATACAAATAAGGTCGTTACATAGTAAATTTACTACAAACTTAAGTTGTTTAGTATTAAAGAAGTTAACAGGTAAATTGCCTAAGTGCCCAATAGATATAAGAAATTGGAATTTGCCTAACAACATTTTATTAGCAGATCCTGAATTCTATCAGCCTGCTCCCATAGACATTTTGATAGGTGCCGATCTATTTTGGGACATTTTAGGTAACGAACAAATATATTTAGGTCCAAATAGCCCGAGATTAAGAAGCACTCAGCTAGGTTGGATAATTTCAGGTCATACACAATTAATAAAATCAAATAGGTCTAAATCGACAAGGTATACTAGATGTAATCATACAGTGATTCACAAAAGGGGTGATAACCTTAAAGTTTCGCTGTCGAAATTCTGGGAGTTAGAACAAGTGCCATCAAAACGGGTTGCTAGTCAAAGGGATAAAGATTGTGAGAAGCATTTCATTAATAACACGCGTAGAGATGAACAGGGTAGGTTCATAGTTAGATTGCCTCTCGCTCAGGCGCCTGACTGCCTGGGAGACACCTCGTTATTAGCTAAAAGGCGATTTCGTTGCCTAGAAAGAAGATTCAAGGGAAATTCAGCACTCAAGCTTGAATATTCCAATTTCATTCACGAATACGCCCAATTAGGTCACCTCTCCCCTGCAGCGAATATACAAGATGCCGTATATTATTTATGCCACCATGCTGTGTTAAGACATGATAGTGAATCAACCAAACTCCGCGTAGTATTTGATGGTTCTGCACCCTCAACCTCCGGTTTTGCATTAAATGATATTTTGATGGTAGGTCCGAACATACAGGACTCTCTCTTTTCTATTTTAATACGTGCTAGGCAATATAAATTTCTTCTTACAGGCGATATAGAGAAAATGTATCGTCAAGTGTTGGTTGATGAAAGGGACCGTAATCTGCAATGTATTCTGTGGCGAGATGATGAGTCACAGCCACTAAGATCTTTTAAGTTAAACACGCTTACATATGGCACGGCAAGCGCTAGTTATCTTAGTAGTCGTTGCTTATGGCAAGTAGGCGAATCGCAAAGTGATAAGTTAATTAAGGAAATAATTCAAAGGGATTTTTATGTAGATGATCTCATCACCGGGGCTAATGACGAGAAGCAATTACGTTATATTCAGCTCTCGGTGTCTAGGGCGCTAAAAGATAGTTGCTTTAATTTAAGGAAATATAAGACGAATAATCCATCAATTTTTGTGGAATTACATTCGTTTAGTGATGCGTCTCAGCATGCCTACGGAGTTTGTATCTATTTAAAGTCAGTTAATACATGTGTAGTAAGATTATTGTGTGCTAAGTCAAAGGTAGCTCCGTTGAAGTCAGTTACTATTCCACGTCTTGAGTTGTCAGCCGCATTATTAGCAGCTAGGCTTTGCAAATCGGTCGTAGATTCATTACGATATAACTTATCGAGAATAATACATTGGTGCGACTCTAGTGTAGTGTTAGGTTGGATAAATAGTGATTTAGCTAAATTAAAGGTATTTGTAGCCGCCGCGAAGGAGATAGGTAATTTTATAATACAAAATAAGGAACATATATTTGATTTTGCAAGTCAACAAGGAATTAGTTTTAAATTTATTCCAACTTACGCTCCTCACTTCGGCGGCATCTGGGAAGCCGGGGTAAAATCGGCCAAGCATCACTTGCGCCGAGTAATGGGAAACTCTAATTTAACGTTTGAAGAAATATCTACATTGTTTGCACAAGTGGAGGCAATACTTAATAGCCGTCCCTTGTGTCCTCTGTCGTCCTCTCCTAACGACCTTCTTTTCCTTTCCCCAGGGCACTTCCTCATTGGTAGAGCACTAACGGCGCTACCAGAACCTGCACCTGTTCATGACGGTGGCAGTCAGAGGAAACGGTACGAGCGAATGGAAATCATCAGGCAACATTTCTGGAAGAGGTGGCAGAACGAATATGTCTCCGAGCTGCAGCAAAGGACGAAGTGGAGAAGCAATACGGCTCAGCTCAAGATCGGAGATCTGGTTCTTCTGGCTGAAGAAAATGCGCCTCCGTTAAGCTGGCGTCTTGGACGAATATCACAGCTGTTTCCTGGTCCTGACGGCATATCACGAGTCGCAGATATCGATACAATCAGGGGATGCGTCAGGAGGCCATTGACTCGTATCTGTCCGCTACCTACGGCGGATGAACTTAAGTGTTGAAAGTGAACTTTCAACGGGCGGGAGTATGTTAAGGCCTTAGAAGGCATTTAATAATTAGTATGTTAAGGCCTTAGAAGGCATTTAGTAATTGATTTGTTATCTGTATTTTGTATAATTTATAATCTATAAAGTTGAAGTATAATCTGTAACTAAATGTAATTTGTTATCTAGTTTCTCACTACTATGTTGTCTATGGTCAGATTTTGTATATATAAGCTAGTGTAAGACAGGGGCTCTCTCTCTTTTGATTCTAAGCCACCAGGCTCTGCCTGCTATAAGGTCCACTCGCCCACCTATCATGTAAGTCGCATATCATGTAAGTTATAATAAACGATTAAGATTGCCGTGTCGTATTTCATTTGAATAAAGTTTGTGCGCTCCGAGTATACCTGGAGTATACACACGTCGAAGCCATCGTTTTCTTCTGATCCATCTTCTGTTGCGTTGAATTGTTCAGGCCATAGAGGCTTCCAAGATTTTTTGAGGAGAGACGACGACACGTAATCCCAACATTGCGTTAGTGAAAAAATCGCGTCCTTAATTGTGATGTTTTTAATAACATAATGTAGTGTTAAACTTTCATAATCTTCTTGCTGCGCAAAAACTTGAATCAGCAGTTGTAAATGTTGTTGTAATTTATCTTGACATTTTGAATTACGTTTTGATCCATCGGCTGGATCAAGGATGTGCAGTTTGGTGGCATGTACAGTACGGAAAAATTGCCATCTTCTGTAGTCAAATCTCCAGCATCTGGATGTCCGGGCGCATTATCTAGGAGTAACAATGCTCTTTGTGGTAGACCTAATTTCTTCAAATGACGTTTGACTTCTGGAACGAAATGTAATTTATGATTCCCTGTCGAGTTTGCACAAGGCATAAAAGTGATTCTTTCTTTAGATACCTTGGATCCAGGAGCACTAGTTTCAGCAGAAGAAGCTAAAGTCTTATCTGGCAGAACCTTCCAAAATAATCCTGATTCGTCTGCATTGTAAATTTGTTCAGGACAAAGGTCTTTTTCTCTTATCTCTTTCAAAAACTTTTCTTGGAATGGCTGAACAGCCTCCGCATTACTAGAGACTTTCTCACCTGACACTTTCAGCTGCCGTATGCCATGACGCTTTTTAAAATTATCCAGCCACCCTTTACTTGCACTGAAATCAGACCCTGTTAGTTTTTTATGAAAGAATTTGGCTTTTTGCATTACGATTTCGCCTGATAAAGGAACGTGTCTTCGTCTTTGCTCTAAAAACCAAGTGAAAAGTGCTTCTTCGAGCACTGGATTTTCTGGCAATTTTAGCGTTTTTCTTAAACCTGGACCTTTCTCGGTTTGAGCTACAAAAGACCGTATTCTCTGTTCTTTTTTCTTTAAATCAGTTATTGTCGATTTTCTAACACTATACTTAATGGAAAGAGAAGTTCCAGACACTCCATTTTTCAAACTATCCAGTATGGCACACTTATCAGCTATGGTTAAAGTTTTATGTTTGCGTTTCGGTGTAGGAACCATTTTTATAACCTCTAAAACACGTGGCGCGCGAGTTTAGCACAAAGTAACTTGAACACGCGAGGTGACTCATTCGCAACTGAAGACAATAAATAAGATCAGCGGTCACGGTAAGGGGGAGAGTCGGCAGTTCAGATTACAGCGTCGTTCGGATTAGTCAGAGTACGGATTATCGAGGCTCTACTGTATAAGCTCTTCGTTATTCATGTCTTTAGGCTTTGCTCCACATAAATAACATGTTTGTGTTGATGCGCACAAAGATACGGCATTACAAACTTTGCCGTCAATTATGCAGAATATTTATCTTGGCTTTACTAATACTTCCGTGTCATCTATATTAATAATTTCGTCAAGGGTTACGGTAGACTCGATCGAAACCTTAACTGAATGATAAAATATACAAAAATAAAGATTTCGAGTCGACAGCATATATTCGCAAAATTCGGATTGTCGAGTATTTTATTTAATTCTAATGAAGCTGACAGACAAATCGTAGTCGCCATATTGGCCACTCTAGCGAAACGTCACAGACAACAAAATACAAATGAAACAACAAAAGTCTATAAAATAAAATATATATTATAATGAAATAAAGTATAATATATTTACTACATAAAAAATATTTAATTACTATTAAAAAAGAATAATATAATAATGTGTTCTAAACTCCTAAATCATAATTCCGTTTTCACTTATCAAATGATAACTTATTCTGCTTATATCTAGTCTGTTCTGCTCTATCACAACCCCATTTCAGTATGATATCGAGATTTTTCAAGTCTCCTATAGATATCAGAACTTCCTCTTGGACTTAACACAGTCGTGTTATCGTGTGATCCAGTAGCGTTTGAAGTTTTATTTCGACGTATGTCTCAGTGACACTAATATCACTAGGATAGCACATCTGTTTTGCCGCTTTCACTTTATAATAAGGAGGATATATTTTTTATCCAGTTGTTTTGTTTGCTGACGTATAATAAAATTGTATAAAAGAGAGAGAACGTGAGTATTCCTGCGAAGACGGATAGGGAGCCTTTTGAGCTTTTTTCGAAACTCAGAAACTTGGTCATATTTGCGTAGTCCAAATATAAACCGAATACAGAGATTTTGAATTCGCTCAAGTCTATTTAATTGATCTTCTCTTAGATCTAGGTAACAAGAGTCAGCATAATCAAGAATTGGTAATAAGTTTAAGTAAGGTTGTTAGCCAAGGCAATTTTAGTGGAAATGGGTAGAAAGTTGCGTAAACGACGTACAAGTCGTACGAATTAACTGTGTACCTCGCTCTGTGACGTCATCCGGACGGTACCGTTTGCAAAAAAAAGAGAATTATGTTAAAAAAATACAATTTCTTTAAATTTTTAATTTACCTAATTCAATTGTTTTTTTATGTAGATAAAAGGTCGTTTTAATGATTACTAGGTCATTTGACTCATAACGTTTTGCAATTTGAAATGAAAACCAAAATATTTGAAAATAAAAAACCAAATAAAGTATGAATACATTTATTTAAATTAATCGTTTTCGCTACTATAATTAATTTCTTCAACTCCCGACATGGTATTAGATTCGTCATCATCGATTTCGCTTTCAGAGCTGGATTCTTCGCCTCCAAGGGAAATTATAAACTCTCTTTCTTCTATTTCTTGAAGACAGTCTTTTTCCCAATACTCTTTTTCCAACCTTTCAATGTGGTTCGTTTCTTTCTTCCAGTCAGCAACTGTAATGGACTTTATAGCCTCCCTCGTCAGATTTTCAATTTCTCTAGCTGTAGCAACCACGCACTGATCGCAGCGAATGGCGTCACTCGAGTTCGGTAGCCGGACAGCGAGCATGGACACGTCCGCTCAGGTCGGCGCGCGAAAAGCGACGATTATTTAAGTTTTCCTTTAGACATTTTATGACCTTGTATTGATTATAAATCTTATATGAATGGTTGGACCATACTTCGGTAGTTCATTTTCCAGTTTTGCAATAGCTTCTAAAGGTTTCATAACTACCTTTTCTTTTAGTGTTATTATTTTTTTAGCTTAGTTCCGTTATCCCAAATTTCTTTTTTCGTAACTTTTGTCCACTCGAAAAATATTAAACTCTCTATACATAAGATTTCGTGAAGCACATGTTTTGCACACTCTTTGCAAGCAATTAGTATTAAATGAATCGCAACACAGCCTCGCTAATATGTCTGATGGCTTATTTTCGTGCAAGATAGATGACTTATTGATAGCAGTCACAAGCATCTCCACATTTGTATGAATAGCACACTTGAAAGTTTCTCTGTTGGCTGTAGGCTTAGGATATAGAACCCAAAAAGGTCGATTTTTACAAAAAAATGAATAATGGATGTTGGAGTTACTAGCTGAACGTTTAAATCAATTAATGGAGCCGTTAGATACCTCTTCTGCATTCTTCTCTTATTCCTTGTTATATATGTTTTATTCCCTGCTGCAACTGTCCTATTAAAATCATCGCAATAAATTGAAATAATTTTATTAATTTCAGATCGACGGTTTGCTTGACTCATAGATAAATGATAGCTATACTCATAAATAACGGAGCTTTGGTTGATTTATCGTTGAGTTTTTGTTGTGTTAGTATATCTTTATTCGATGACTTCAAACTGATAAGCTGTAATTTTTTTTGTTGATTTTTTATTGTTTTAAGTTGTGACTCGTTTTTCTTTTTTAATGCATTTATGACAGATAGTAGTATTTTTATTTTTTTAAGTTCTTATACCGGATTGCCCTTTGCAGATTTAACGGCCCGGCATTCAGAGCCATGTTTTAGGGGATTGTGTTGTATACTTTAGAATATACTCGGAGCGCACAAATAAAATACTGCCACAACAATCTTATGTATTTATTGTAACCACTTACATGGTAGGTACTTCTTAGGTGGGCGAGTAGACCTTACAGCAGGCAATAGCCGGTAAAGAATTAAAAGAGAGCGATTATCGAATCGGGACTTCTCACAATCCCCGCAAGGGGATTGGGGTAACGGCTTCAGGCCTTATCGAAGGCCTTTTCCATGTCGAGGAAGGTGGCTGTGACTTTCTCCTTCTTGTTCAGTGCAGCGGTAGCTATGTGGAGGATCCTGGCCACTTGAAGGGTCGTGGAGTGATCCGAGCGAAAACCAAACTGTTCGGCTTGCAGTTGAAAATGAGCTTGGAGGTATGGTAATAGTAACCTCTCGAACAGTTTGAAAATCTTAGGCAGCAGAGTGATTGGTCTGTAGCTGGCTGCTTGGAGGGGTCTCTTGTGTTGTTTTGGCAACATTATAATGAGCCCCTTCTTCCATGGCGTTCCAGTGCGGAAAATGGTGTTGAACAGCCGCGTTAGTAGGGCTACGGTGTAGTGCGGTAGATGCTGTAGCGCTCGGTTGGTCACACGATCCACTCCGGGAGCTTTGCGTGGCTTGAGCTTCTGGATGGCTTTCCGCACCTCGTTCGGAGACACGAAAATTGCGCAATTTCCGTGTGGAAGCGCGGATTCATGCTGGCGTTTTGAGCGAACTGGTCTGCCAGGTGTTCGGCAATGATCTCAGCTCTCTCCGCTGGAGTGTATCTACGAACGCCGTCTCTGTCTAATAGCGGTCTAATGGACGGCTTCTTTTTCGTTAGACATCGGCAAACATCGTGGAGCGACGTTCGATCGTCGGCCGCGATCGACATCTTCCTGTCCTAGTCGTCGGCAGCGGCTGTGTCGAGTACCCGTCTTATCTCCTCCTCCTCGAGTTGATTGAAGCGGGTCCTAGTTGCTGGGTCTCTGGTGTGTTGAACCTGCGGATCCTTTTCTTTTCTTCCAACAGGCGGCGCAGGCCTGGCGGAGTAGTTAGGAGGCGTCTACTTTTGCTCTGTGAGATGACTGCCTCCCGTGCGGCTTGAGTAATGACTTCCAAGAGCTGGGAAGCCATCGTATCGATGTCTTCGAGGTCTTCTATCGGCGCAGTCCTAGGCAGAGTATTTTGGGTCATAATGCGCGTGAATTTTTCCCAATCTATTCTGCCTGTGGTGGCGTGAAGTCTAATTCTCGCGATGCTATAACCGTCGCGAGAACAAGCAGATTATCTGAGTTGTGATCGTCCGGTAGCACTTCTAGGTTGACTTGAAGTGCCCCTTTGAATATCGCGAAGTCAATGACGTCGTGAGAGTATCTGTGTGCCCGCAGAAAGTGTGTTGGTGTCCAGGGGTCTGGGCTGTTACACTCGCACCTTGCGACGTCATCAAAGATACGCCTTCCGGCGGAGCAGGTGATGGCTGCAATCCACGCTGGGGTTTTTGCATTCCTGTCTGCTGTCCTGAATGCTGTTGTCCAGCAGGTGTCGTACTTCTTCTGGATTCACTTGTGTTTCGGGAGGCCTGCAGACAGCATACACACGGGCGGGCCTTCCATTTAAATGCAGCTCAACACCCAGGGACTGCAGCGTCGGGGAGTTTGATGATGGTAGCTCCATGTGTATAATTCCTCTCCTGACTAGCACCAGCAGTCCTCTATAGCGGGAGACATTCGCTGTATAGTCTAGTCGATGCTGGTGATAGCCAGGAAAGTTTCCAAAAAACTATCCTCAGCTCAGCCATGGTGAAGCAGGGACATCATGCCTTAGAGCACTACCTCCGTGGGGTCGTACGTAGTGATATGAGGACTATCTTTAGTATGGTTGGCGCTCGGTTGCGGCTTCGCAACGGGCTGTGCGGATGCAAGCGGCTGCGCGCTGGGCTGCTGTGCGGCAAGAGGTGCCGGTGTAGTTGTAGGCGCGGGCTGTTGGGCGTCGGTAGCGGGAGCCTGAGCGCGTTCCCGGTTTTTCTTCCCACGTTACCGACGCCTGGCATCGATGGCACTGGGCTGGTCCTTGTTGCCTCTCCAGACTACAAAAACGACGCCAGGCATGTATAAGAGCTCTTTTGCGTCATAAATCTTTGGTATAAGCTCCGGAGACCTGGTTAGAAAGGCCAGAAATATACACCCGGGCCTGCCTCTCCTGGCTTTGATTGCCCTGACGTACTCAGCGTTAAAACCGAGCTCCGCCAGGGCTTCTTTGATTTCATGAGGTTCCGTGGTTACAGGTAGTCCCCGTATCGCTACCTTTAGGCTGCACTCCGTACCACGAGAACCACGAGTCAGTAATAAAATCATTATCTAGCAAATCTGGCCACAAGCCCACGTCAACATATTTCTCAATCTCAAACTTAATATTTTCTTAATTTCTTTCCACCTCGGTATCGGTATTACCTTCCCTTTGCTGAACACCAATATCGTTTTCAGAGGAACCATAGGGTTGCTGTTGTCAAGATTTTGCACGTTTTCATCGTTGGTCTTTTTTTTGCGATTTTTTGCTCCTTTCGGTTAGATTCTCTTCGCATAAATAGTTCCTATTTTTGCCCATTTCTTTCTTTTTTTTATTTGTCAAACTGTAATTTTCGTTTTTTAGCTCCACTTTTATATTTTCTAGCAGACATTGTAAAATAGGATATTTTCTGAAAATAAACAAAGAACTTGATAGAACTTTTAATTTTAATACCTACTTTGTAATAAGTGTAGCAATTCACAAATTATAATTAAATATCGAACAAGTTCGATTCATTCAGTTTTGAAACCTGAAATAAAAATAAAAAAGTCATATTTTATAATTCGTTTTACTTACTTACTGCCTACTAAAAGCAGAAAGTCTACTTATGCTGAATACTTTCAATTTTAGTAAATTAAAGAAAGGTCCAATCCTTCTTCTTATCTTATATCTTCTTGCTGTTAACCTTTTTGGTCTTTACAGCGTCACCGGGTGGGGGAGGCGGTCTAGTGAGCCCTGCCTCGCAGCTTGGAGTCTACGCGACGACTCGGGGATGAATGTGGTGGCGCCCTTCCGCCACCAGACCTGAAAGCAGAGATATGTCTGCGTAAAGCTGAAATAAACGGAAACACTAAATGTAATTTTATTTAAATAAAATAATAATAAGAAAATTTTAGTCTTTATACTTTACCCGCGTGGAGTAAGTATGTGTCTGTCTGTGAGTGTAACTGTATGCTACCTACTATGGTTGGCGATCGACGGCGATCGGTCGAATTCGGACGTTCCCCGGGCGGGGAATCACGAATCTAGGCGGCCGGCGCCGACGTCTGCGCCGGCGCAGGCGGGCTCGCGAGTAAGGGAACGCGGCGTTCGCTATCGTTATAGCGTCGTCTGGATCCGTGAGTATGTGACGCGGGCGTCTAGAGCGCGGGTCGTTGTGGCGCAGCGTGTACGTGCACGCTTGCACCACCAACGGATTGGGGTGAGACGAAGCTCGATCAAAGTACCTTTGTGAGGTATCTTTTACGAACTTTTTGATCGAGACGAGTTCGAAATCCCTGTCTAGGTCTATGTTTCTTACGTACCACGGGCAACCGGACGCGATACGCAAGAACTTATTCTGTAGGATTTGTAGCGTGTCGAGATTCACGTGAGCGAATGCGACACTGGCGTACGTCATGATGGGGCGTATGAAAGCTTTGTATAGAGTCAACTTATTTCTAAGTGACAATTTACTTCGCTTGCACAGAAGCGGGTATAGTCTACCTAGGACGAATGCGGCCTTGTTACGGGCTTGGCGAATGTGCGGTCTGAAAGATAGTTTCCTATCGAAAGTGACTCCTAAATATTTAACCTGGGACTCCCAGGGAATCGGTTTGCCTAGGAGACGGATCGTCTCGACTGTCTCGTAGCGACGTAGAGGGAAGAGGAGTGCTGCACTCTTGTCGGGGTTCACTTCGATCTTCCATTTGCGGAACCAGGCGCCTAAGTCGTCTGCCGCGGTCTGGAGCCTAATGTGAATACGGTTCAGCGACCAAGAAGTGGTGAAGAACGCGGTGTCGTCTGCGTACAGCGCGTATTCTACACCCTGTTTACGGGGGAAGTCGCTTGTGTAAAGCGCGTATAGGAGGGGCGATAATAGCGATCCCTGAGGGACGCCCGCCCGGACTTGTCTAGGGGAGGACAACGTGCCCTCCACTCTGAAACGAAAGGCTCTATTCGATAAGTAGTCCCGCAGGATGTGTACGAGTCTGTCTGGCACTCCTAAGTTGCGTAGCTTATATAATAAGCCGTTGTGCCAGACCTTATCGAAGGCTTTCGCTATATCTAAGAAGATGGCCGCAGAGCATCTTCTCTGTTTAGATGTTGTCTTATAATTTAACAAGTACTCCGTTAAGCGGTGTACTTGATTAACGCTCGAGTGATTGGCTCTAAAGCCGAACTGTTCGTGGGGAACGAGGGACTTAGCCTCTACTATTTCCTGCAGACGTGTTAGAATTATTTTCTCATAAACTTTACCTAGCGAGCTTATGAGACTGATAGGACGGTAGCTAGCGGGCAGGTTGCTAGGTTTGCCCGGCTTGCGGATACCTATCACTACGGCTTCTTTCCAGCCGTCTGGAAAGGAGCAGCCTAGTAACAGCGTATTGAAGATTAAAACCAACAGGGATATGAACTGTCTCGGTAATGATTTTAATAATTTATTAGTTATGCGGTCCGGCCCCGGGACCTTCTTAGGGTTAAGCCCTTTTATTACCGCAGTAACTTCTTCTATGGACGTCGGGCGAAGCGGATCGCCCGTGGGAGGCATGGCGGCCCATGCTGTGACCGTCGAGTCTACTTCGTGAGCGTGACCCGGGTCCCACGGTTGGTTGCTGGGCGAACACTGCGATTCTATACTATCTGCAAGGCATTCAGCTTTATCTGTGTCGTCTGACGCGAGAGAGTTGTCTACTTTAATGAGCGGGGGCATCGTCACGAGCGACTCGTCTCTGAAGGCTCTCGACAACGCCCAGTAAGCCTGGGTCGAAGGTTCGAGCCCCTCGAGGAGCCTATCCCACGAGTGCCCTCTCAACTCGTTGAATCTGTCTCTAACTTGTCTCTTTAAATCGTTGAGTGCGCCACGATTTCTACTCGTCGGATACGAGTCGTGCGCTATGTTAGCTGCGTTTTTACGCCTAATGAGGTCTTTGAGGTCGTCCGGGACCTTGAATCGCCCGTCCGGGGGCACTACTATGACGCGGGTACAAGCATCTATCGTGTCGTTAATGTAAGCGGTGAAATTGCTGGCCGCCTCCTTAGCTCGATCGATAAAGTCGATGATGTCTGGTATGTCGTACTGAAGGGGAGAGTCGTGAGACCGGATGAGTTCTGCGAACCTCTTCCAGTCCACGATCTTCTTAGTCAGCGGGCCTGAGGGGCGATCGGGACCTAATTTAAAAACTACTGGTCGGTGGTCCGAGTCTAGCTCGGGTAGCGATTCGATAGAGCGTAGTCGCAGAGCCACGTTTCTCAGAATCACTATGTCTAGGACGTCGGGCGCACCTCTATGACCGAAGCGAGTAGGCGTGAGCGGGCCTATGATTTCAAAACAGAGCGAGGGATGGTTGGCTAACTCGTTGAGCACTCGCCCCTTGGAGCTAATGCGCGTCGAGTGCCAACGCGTGTGTTTGCAGTTGAGGTCCCCTGTCAGAATGACAGAGTCCCCCATGCCGAGTAGCGATCTAATTTCGCTCTCTAGCACTGCTTTGTTTGGTGACAGGTATACTGAAGCTAATATGACTGGCTGATGGCCGGACAAGTGAACTTGACACACCGACGCTTCGATATTCGCGAGAGGCGGCGGATCTAAGGGGACGCAATGTAATGTCCTATGAAAATAAATGAGAGTCCCGCCTCCCCTGTTAGCGGTCCTGTCATTCCTAATTAATCGATAGTTCGTGATTTTCGGATCGCGCGCGGCTGGCTTTAAGAACGACTCTTGAACGCAGAGTACGTCTATACTATTGTCTGAGAGAAATTCACGAACTGAACCTAAATGATCTTTAATATTGTTCGCGTTGTATGTGCAGATAGTAAGACCGCACGGCTTCGTTCGCCCAAGACGCGAGTCGGACGCGATGTTTAACCTATTAAAGACCGCCATTGGAAAGTTTACAAAGCGGGGGCTTTGAAGCCCGTTATCGTCGCTATGAGGTTCGCGTGTTGAGCCATTTTTTTTTTTTTTTTTTTTAACGGGGGGAAATCCTCATGGACTACCTCCGCCTGGGGAAAGGCGGAGGGGAGTGCCGGACTCTTTGCCACCCGACACATTGTCGGAAGAGTTGTCCGGCTAATTCGGAAACAATGTGCCGTTGACAAAGAGAAAGTACAAAATTATTTGTATGTATGTTTATATAATATATCTAGGTTATAGGTTACGATACAATTACATTAAATAAGAAACCAGTAAATAATTTTAAACAAAATAGTGATTTATTTCTTTTATTTTATTTTTACAATACAAAACTTTCTCTAATTATTTTATTACTAAATATTTTATAATCCTTAAAGATCCATAACTAAATACAGAATTTAATGTGTGAAACAAAACCTTAGATACATAATATGTTGCTCAGTCATATAGAAAGGGTTCCTAAATATGTTAATTGAATTTAAATTGAATAAAATAAAATAAGATGAGTAATTCCTAACGAGTATACCACCAGAACTTAAACACACCCGCTGTATAAATAAGGTTAAACAAAACTAAAGTCTGTACTGACCTCTTCATCAATTCACACACAAATCACCTGGTTCCATTGTTCTGAACAACCACAAGGCGTTAACACTCTCCACAAGAACCGAGAAGCAGGATCTCCAGCTCCCTGGGTCTTCACATCGACACGGACAGGTGTTATATTGTGCCGATGTTCCAAGGAAGACTCAGCTCCCAGTATATCCAAATATATCCCTTCTAGGTGGTATCTAAATTCCAGATTCAAAGGTCCAGGCTTCGATAATTGAAGATTAACGAAAATGAGAGAATGTCATCGAAAGAAAATTTAATATTTTGAAATATATTAAATTAAATTTTGAAATATATATTAAATATTTGGAATATTTTGAAATATATATATTAAATATTTTGAAATATATTAAATTAAATTAAATAATGAAATTAAATCCCTGAAACAAAGAAACATGTGGTCAAAATGGCGGAATCATAACCTATGCCAATTCAAAAGAATGGTTTGAAATCTTACCAGAGTAGATTGTATATTTGAAATCTCTCGTTCCCACCATCCCCGAAATCAGATTAAACTATTTATTTATAACATATATACGAAACATGAGGAAGCTGCAACAAAAGTAGAACACGAATTTATATATGACATCCATAGGCTAATACAACCACAAAAGAAAATCTCACCATAGTATCGAAATTACTCACCACTTTTGTTGAGATAATTATTAAGAAAATTAAGACATTATATTATATTAAATTAAACTCAGGCGAACCTGGCCAAACACAAAAACGAAACTTAAATCTCCGGCTCCTCTCCCTTCTCTCAATCATGATGAAGCAAAAAGAATCTTACAACCTGACAGTGTTGCCACACTAAACTTTCAAAACTAATACCAACCGAAAAAAATCTATATTTTATTTATTTATGAAATAATTTATCATATGAAACAATGATGAAAGTAATTAATTAAAACGACTCTGAATATTAAACAATTTAAATAAACGAGAAACACAATGCAACTCTCAAAGAACGCCATCTAGTGAGCTTCACTAAGCAAATCAATACTAGGATCTATAGTAGTTCTGCCGTTAGATGTAGATATCGCTATGCTATGAATTTCTACTACGTTACAATACCTCCCCCCCTACGAAAGGTTCACAGGGTGAACCACGCTGCCCTCAGCGTTGCAACCCTGAAACTAAAGAAATCCTAACACTAGCCAGAACACAAACCAAAAAAAAAAATTTATAAATGCAAACACTAACACATACAATATGCATTGTAAAATATTAGTATTCGTTATATCAGAATGTGCTTGAGCGAGAGCACCTTGACATCATTTTCAGCTCTCTGTTAAATGCAACTAGGTCTACGGTGACTCGCTCCTCGCCACTAATTGCCGGAATACAGTATCAAACAGACAATGTTTGAACTGGAATCATGTGTAGTAGTACTATCACATGTAAAACGAATGGTTTTACTATTTATTTAGAATTGATTCTAAATAGAAAATAGCCTGAAATCAGAATCTTGAAATAAATTCAATGACCCAGAAACTAAACAAAATGGAAAATCCAAAAAAAAAATGTATAAATTAGCCAAAATCTTATACAGTAATATCAGCATTACAGGTTTATTTACTCCCCTTCGCTAGTCTTCCCCGAACACTTAAATCTCATGCATCCTAACCTTACTTACATCAACTTCATCAATCCCCATCTAAACCATGGTAATGTAACTGCTAACTCAGTACATCACTACTCTCACAAAAATACTAATTGAATATTGTTGGAATTTAAATATTCAAACAGTAACGACTAAACAAAAAAATGTAACGCTAAATATTTACTTCTTAAAGTCCTTAATATGCCAAGTACCTATAGGATGATTATCAGCTACTCTAACCAACTCATAAACCAGAGGTGACAAAACTTTTACTACCCTGCACTTTTCATACTTAGGAGCCAACTTGGCTGTAAAGAATTTCTCAGCATCGCTTTGTGTATAAGTCTTTTTCCACACAATATCGCCTACCGCATATTTTGCTGGTCTGCGTCGCAAATTATAATGCGTTGCATTCTCTGCATGAGCCTGGAACAAATTTTCTCTAACTTGACGAAATATGTCCTGTAATATTCCAAAGTTTCCGGCATATTCCTCCCTTGGCATTCCTACCTCGTAATCCTTGTCCGTGTCCTTATAAAAGGAACCATTTAGTACCGGTTCTCTTCCATGGACAAGAAAGAACGGGGAGAATCCAGTGGATTCATTTACCGCACTGTTTATGGCAAATTGGACTTTATACAAATTTTCATCCCAGGACCTGTGGTTATCTTTCACAAAAGCAGCTACTGCAGTCATAATAGTCTTGTTATACCTCTCTACAAGATTTACTTGTGGTGTATACAATGGTGTGTAATGCAAATTCGGAATATTATAACGCTTTATGAGATTACGAAATTCGGAACCCGTGAATTGCGATCCATTATCCACAATTACGGTTTCCGGAACACTATGGTTCAGGAAAACAAAATTCTCAAGCGCCTTTACAACAGCGGCACCAGTGGCACGCCTTAACGGAAACAACATTGTATACTTCGAGAAGCAACAGGTTACTACAAAAAGAAACGTAAATCCTGATCTAGATCTGGGCAAAGGTCCTACTAGATCAGCAGAAATAACCTGAAATGGTCTACTACAAACCTTGGGTTTCCCTAATAAACCAGGAGTGGCTGTTGTTGTATGCTTATAAGCAGCACAAACCTCGCAATTTTTAACATAATCAACCACATCCTTGTACATACCGCGCCAAAAGTATCGAAGTGATAGTCTACGATGAGTTTTGAACACGCCGAAATGACCAGCAGTTGCATCTGCATGGTTTTCTTTCAAAATCCTATTAATGTCGCTCTTATGGACTACTTCTTTCCAATCGAACTCACTCAAAAGCTGGTATTTACATTTACTGAAACGAAACAATTTATTTTTCAAAATGCAGAAATTCGGAAAGTTGGCTGGATTATTTTTACAACCATTAAATATTTTGTCATACCAGTCATCAATGATAGTCTGTTTTCCCGAACTACTTCGTTGATCATTAATCACGTCGACCTTCATGAGTCTCGACAAGGTATCCGGAACCACGTTATCACTACCTTTTCTATGCTCTATAACAAAATTATATTGTGACAATCTGCAACCCCATCTGGCTAATCTTCCAGAGGGATTTTCTAAATTCAAAAACCATTTGAGCGATGCATGATCGGTAATGATCGTAACTGTTCTTGAACCAAAATAAGCTTGAAATTTCTCCACTACAAAAATGACAGCAAGAGCTTCACGTTCTGTCGCACTGTAATTTCTTTCATTTTTATTTAAACTCCTACTGACATACGCGATGGGATGCTCATGTCCATCTACCTCTTGTGTTAACATGCCGCCAACTCCGTAAGCTGAAGCATCGCAATGCACCTTAAAAGGCTTGTCAAAATTCGGAACCGCAAGCACAGGTGCCGTTACTAATGCATTTTTCAAAGTATTAAATGCTACCTCTGCTTGTTCACTCCACTCAAATTTTGGTGCGTTCTTGCCTTTACTAGTTAATCTATTGAGTGGGGCTGCTATAGTCGAAAAATTTCTGATAAAACGTCTATACCAGGAACATGTGCCTAAAAATATTTTTACTTCTTGTGCGGATTTTGGAGTCGGAAAATTCATGACCGCGGCAACCTTCTCTGGATCAGTCCGTAACCCGAATTCATCCACCATGTACCCTAAATAACGTAATGATTTTCGAAAAAAACTGCATTTTTCAAAATTTATAGACAATTGAGCCATTTTTAATTTATCTAAAACTCTATTTAACAAAATTAAATGCGTTTCAAAATCTGAAGAGCAAATTACAATGTCGTCTATATAACAAAAAACTTTCCCATTTGTTATATCACTACAAAAATTTTGATTAAATAACCGGTCCATCAATCTCTGTTGACGTGCTGGAGCACCGCATAAGCCAAAAGGCATAACTTTAAATTTAAACAAACCTCTACCCGGAACTGTGAAACTCGTTTTTTCCTGAGAATCTTCACTTAACGGAATTTGCCAAAAACTAGAACTTAAATCAATTGATGATAAAAATTTTGCTTCTTTTAGGCTATCCAGAATTTGCGGAATGTACGGAATCGAATATGAATCCCCTTTGGTTACTGAATTTAACTTCCGGCAATCTAAGCAAAATCTCCAGTCTCCATTTGCCTTTTTAACCAAGATCGCTGGGTTATTCCAAGGACTCTCACTTGGAGTGACTACATCCAATTCTAACATTCTATCTAGTTCCTTACATAACGCATCTTTCTTTTCCGGAGAAAGTGGATATTGTTTAATCTTAATAGGCAAAGCATCACCGGTATCAATAATATGTTCAATTAAATTAGTTCTTCCTAACCCTATCCTTTGTGATGAAATATCTAAAAATTTATTTACTACTGAATTCGCTAATTCTTTTTGCTGGCTTGAAAGTGATTCAAAAGATTTTATGGTATGAACTGGTTCATTATCAATAACATTTAAACTGTAAAATCTTGAAGGTGCTTTACTCAATTCCAAATTATCGAAAATTCCCGGCGCTAACTGAAACGTTTTCCAAAAATCACAACCAAAAATAACATCCACTACAATAGATGGAATTACAAAAAACTTAATAATGTGAGTCATAGAATTATAAGTAATCGGAATAAACATGTAACCCAAGCAATGGAGCTTGTCCCCATTTGCCACAGAAAATGCGGTGTCATTATCCACATGTAATTTGTAACCCATTTTCAAAAAAACTTTGTGCGCCTGGTTACCCAAAATTGACACGCAAGCACCGGAATCCAGTAAACCCGTAATCTCCAAGTTGTCTACTAAAGTCTGCAAATGTGGTCTAACATCCTTTTCATTAATCGAAAACAGGACTGTGTCAGGTATGCAAGTTGTTTTATTAAAATTGACAACAGTATTAGATTGTGACTCTGCACAGACCTGATTTATTAGTTTTTTGAATTTTTATTCGGAAGTGGTTGCCTGACCAAAGCTTTCTTACTACACACTGGGCATGTTTTAACTGTGTAGTTCTGCAATCCGCATGAAAAACACCTTAGAGACTTCGGAACAACACTACAAAATTTAAAGTTGTGGTTACCTTTACCACATTTATAACAAAGTTTTCTATTTGAGTGTACCAAATTATTATTTTCACTTCTAACAACCCTAGCTGCTGTCGTCGCGACTGTGTTCACTTGTTTAGAATTCGATTTGTAAGCAAACTCAGAACTTAGAAGTGCTTTATTACTACTGGGCTCTGAAAATAAAGCGGAACGTTGTTTGGCAGCCTCTAGTTTACGACATTTTTCCTTCAAAACCGCTACTGAATCTATGGTTACTAGGGCCAATTGCTCGGAATAACATGGTCGAATGTTATGTAAAAGAATGCTTAATTTTTGTTCCTCCGAAAGCTGAGCCGTTAATCTCGCAAACATACAGAACATTACCGAAAAATAAATACACACTGGTTCATCGGGGCCTTGCGTACGAGCTCTGATTTCCCCAATTAACCTGTGGTCATAATCCACTGCGTCGAATTCTTCTAAAAATAACTTTTTTAATTCTAGCCAATTTGAAACTAATGACTTATTACCTCTGAACCAAAACAAAGCTTTACCTGTAAACAGATGAAAGGCAGAAACGAACAGCTTCGAATCTGAAACGCCATAAGACTTCTTATATTCTTCCACACGTTCGATAAAGCTACGTGGGTCTCCTTGTCCATTGTAGGTTAACTTCCACTTGGCAACATTTTTGTCCCCAGTGCATTCTACTGTGGTGCTGTCTGAAGTCAAAGATTCATCTTCCTGAGCCCAATCGTTGTTAGGTTCCAATCTAGAAATCAGAATATCTAATTTTGAACTTAATTCGCTCCTCTTATCTTTTAAGGTGAGCTCGGTAGAATGTATTCTTAAATTTCTAAAATATAAATGGGACGCTAAAGCTTTAGCCCTACAGAGAGTATGTCGTTCTTTATTTTCCTCAAATTTCTTAATCAAATCTCTTAAATCCTGAAGCTTTTGAGTAACAACCTGCAACTCGGTTTCTGCAGGAATGTCCGTTTCCAAAATTGATTCAGAAGGAATCTCTATTAACAAATGTTTTAATTGCTTTTTCAATCCCAGCACGGTAGGTGCTGGTGTTTCAGAACGAATGGACACCTCATAACTTAATTCATCTTTCAAAAGCGAGTGAAATTGTGCAAAAGTTTGTTCCATTTTGATTTATCAAAATCAGTACAGCCAAAATATCAGAAAATTAACTTAACTTGGTGGTATTACCGTTACTAAAAAGTTACAAAAGTTTTAACACAAATCAAAAAAAATTACTTCCTCAGTATATCAAAAAAAATCACTTCCTCAGTATATCAAAAAAATTACTTCCTCAGTATATCAAAAAAATTACTTCCTCAGTATATCAAAAAAAAATTACTTCCTCAGTATATCAAAAAAAATTACTTCCTCAGTATTTCAAAAAAATTACTTCCTCAGTATATCAAAAAAATTACTTCCACAGTATTTAAACAAAATTATTTGAAAACAAAAACTTAACCTACCCTTAAATAATATATCTCAACAATTATGCTTCCCCTTAACAGAATAATAATAACAATTATAAGTAACAAACAAGATTGTAAGGTATGGTACAACCTTCATATACACAACTCAACAAGAATATAAACTCAACAAAAATAATACTTCTAAACACAAAGCATCCAACTTACTATGAAATACCAAATACAGTTTAACGTTGGTCAGTAGAAATATTCAAAGTACACAAACAAATAAAAGAAAATACATAACCTATATTAACAGAATCATCAAAATATGTACCTTTGAAGTTAAATTTAAAATTTTCTTACTCTGACAACTGTCAAAACACAAAATACTAATATTACAACATATTCAAAATATATGGGTGATACTCATTTAACAATGAAAACAAAACTCAAAATACTAATATTACAGTATTTTCAAAACCAATTGGTGATATACTCATCTATCAAAATAACATAACAATGGTAGTATATAATAGTTGCAATAAATAATGATATTAAACTGCAATTACAACAACAACAAAAAAAAGTTATTCAAATTAAATGTTAGTGTCTTACTTTAATACCTATCTATTGTTTGTATAAAAAAAAAAATATTAACATTTAAATTAATCCGTGGGCGCCATTTGCCACCCGACACATTGTCGGAAGAGTTGTCCGGCTAATTCGGAAACAATGTGCCGTTGACAAAGAGAAAGTACAAAATTATTTGTATGTATGTTTATATAATATATCTAGGTTATAGGTTTGGATACAATTACATTAAATAAGAAACCAGTAAATAATTTTTAAACAAAATAGTGATTTATTTCTTTTATTTTATTTTTACAATCCAAAACTTTCTCTAATTAATTTATTACTAAATTTTTATAATTTTAAAGATCCATAACTAAATACAGAATTTAATGTGTAAAACAAAACCTTAGATACATAATATGTTGCTCAGTCGAATAAAAAAGGTTCCTAAATATGTTAATTGAATTTAAATTGAACAAAATAAAATAAGATGAGTATAATTCCTAACGAGTATACCACCAGAACTTAAACACACCCGCTGTATAAATGAGGTTAAACAAAAACTAAAGTCTGTACTGACCTCTTCATCAATTCACACACAAATCACCTGGTTCCATTGTTCTGAACAACCACAAGGCGTTAACACTCTCCACAGGAACCGAGAAGCAGGATCTCCAGCTCCCTGGGTCTTCACATCGACACGGACAGGTGTTATATTGTGCCGATGTTCCAAGGAAGACTCAGCTCCCAGTATATCCAAATATATCCCTTCTAGGTGGTATCTAAATTCCAGATTCAAAGGTCCAGGCTTCGATAATTGAAGATTAACGAAAATGACAGAATGTCATCGAAAGAAAATTTAATATTTTGAAATATATTAAATTAAATTTTGAAATATATATTAAATATTTGGAATATTTTGAAATATATATATTAAATATTTTGAAATATATTAAATTAAATTAAATAATGAAATTAAATCCCTGAAACAAAGAAACATGTGGTCAAAATGGCGGAATCATAACCTATGCCAATTCAAAAGAATGGTTTGAAATCTTACCAGAGTAGATTGTATATTTGAAATCTCTCGTTCCCACCATCCCCGAAATCAGATTAAACTATTTATTTATAACATATATACGAAACATGAGGAAGCTGCAACAAAAGTAGAACACGAATTTATATATGACATCCATAGGCTAATACAACCACAAAAGAAAATCTCACCATAGTATCGAAATTACTCACCACTTTTGTTGAGATAATTATTAAGAAAATTAAGACATTATATTATATTAAATTAAACTCAGGCGAACCTGGCCAAACACAAAAACGAAACTTAAATCTCCGGCTCCTCTCCCTTCTCTCAATCATGATGAAGCAAAAAGAATCTTACAACCTGACAGTGTTGCCACACTAAACTTTCAAAACTAATACCAACCGAAAAAAATCTATATTTTATTTATTTATGAAATAATTTATCATATGAAACAATGATGAAAGTAATTAATTAAAACGACTCTGAATATTAAACAATTTAAATAAACGAGAAACACAATGCAACTCTCAAAGAACGCCATCTAGTGAGCTTCACTAAGCAAATCAATACTAGGATCTATAGTAGTTCTGCCGTTAGATGTAGATATCGCTATGCTATGAATTTCTACTACGTTACATCTTACCGGCTAAAACCACCCCGGTGTCTCCTCGTACGTGCGCGTGAGGCCGCGGGAATCCACATTCTTCCGCAGCCCCACACTAGTGCTGGCCGGATCCTGGCCTCATCTCCTGCACGGGGTAGTGAGGTGTTGAACTACCCCGCGCATCGTCTCAGAGGTGCGCGCCAACACTCGCGCGCACCTACGACTCGGGTCCATCGAATAGGGGGCGAGGATTACCCCAAGTCCCTCGCCCCTGGACCCATTCATGGGGGCCGGAGAAGGGCGTTGTCCGCTCTTCTCCTGCGCCCGGTGCGCCTCCTGCGGCCGGGGAAGGGAGTCGAGATCTCCCTCTCCCGATTCGCAGTTTCCTTCTGCGACATCACGTCCTCGCAGAAGGACACCACCGCGTCCCACGACTCTGCACTGCTGACCATCATCCGCACTATGGCCGGCAGCGACAGATCGCCTCCTACTTTATTTGTGAGGACACGGCGCTGCTCCTCCCAAGCTACACACTCGGCGAGCGTGTGTTGCGCTGTGTCCTCCCCGCAATGGACGCAGTGGTGGCACCGAGCGTCCGGCTCCCTATCTATGCGGCACAGGTACTTGCCGAAGCAGCCGTGCCCCGACAGCACCTGCGTCACCCTAAACGACAGGGAGCCGTGCCTTCTCCCGAGCCAGTCGTCGAGTACTGGCCGGATCGCCTCGATGGCCGGCGGTAGGGCGCAGAAGCCTTTTCCGCCATTCCGCAACCGAGACCTGACGGAGCTTCTCTCGGCGCAGCGCGATCTGCCGCTGCACCGGCCTCGAGCCCCGCGTCCGCTCTTCCTCGCGCCATCGATATAATGACGCGAGTACTTTCGCCTCTAGGTTCCAGGGCGTGGATCCGGCCAGGACGCAAGCCGCCTCGTAGGAAATCGTGCGATACCCGCGAATGACTCTGACGGCCATCGCCCTCTGCGGTCGCGTGTTGAGCCACGGCCAACAAGCGTGCGTGGACGTCGTCGTTTGACGCGCTTAGTTTATCCGCGAATACAGATAATTCGCGAATGTCAAATAGACTTACGGAGTCCATGACCACTGATAATTTATTGGACATGGACTGTTCGGCCGGTATTGCGGAGGCGACGCGGGTTGCTGGGCCGGGGCGGGACGCGGAGCGGGCGCTTGTACGGGTCGCGGTGCCTGTGCGGGAGCCGTCGGCGGCGCCGGTATGTTGGTGACCGCGGGAGCCGGAGCGGTCGGCTGTTGCGTGTCCTTAAACCACGCGTTCGTTTTCGGAGGTGGAGCGGGCACGAAGGCCTTGAAAGCTGAAGGCTCCGCGGGGGCCTGCTGGGATTTGCGTGGGGGCCTCGAAGCCCTCCCCTTTCCCTTACGCGAGCGTCTGCGCGGGGCCTTGGAACATCCGCGATAATTCGCGGGGTGTCCCTGGGTCTCGCAAAGGACGCAGCTGGGCGGTGTGTTCGGGTCCGGGTTCTTTCTCGGACAGTCCGCGGTCGCGTGGTCGTCTAGGCACTTGACGCACCTAGGACGCGCATAGCAGTTGCGGGCCGAGTGGCCGTAAAACTGGCAGCGATCTCACCGCGCGAATACGGCGGCACTACTGAGATGCCGGACAGTTGGCATACCGATGCGATATTATATACTTTCTTACCTTCCGGGGTAAGCTATAATACGACTAACACCATGTCGAATGGCGTTTTATTTTTCCCGCCGTACATACGGTGAACTTCTAAAACCGGCAGATTCTGACGAATAAGGTCGTCCTTGACTAAGGCGCATTCGATCTCCTTAGGAACACCCTTTATCACTACTCTTAGACGACGTTCGTCCTCGAGCGCGTAGGTGTGAAAGCTGAGCTTTGCTGCCCTCAGGTGCGCGGTAAATTTTCTATGGTCGTCCGACGACCCTAACTGGATTTTAATCCCCTGCTGGATAGCCCTCGCAGAGGAGAAATTAATGCTGTGCGCTTTAAGCCACACGCAAACGTTGTTCCAGGCCCCTTTGTCATGTAAGATGACCGGCGGAGGGGACTTAGGTTTTCGCGCCGAAATAACCGTTTCCGATGGCGTCACCGATGACGTCATCGGAAACGAAATCGGAGACGCTTGGCGGGAAGCGGGTTTCGCGCGCTTTTCTCGCGCGTTCGCGGCGGTTGGTGTAGCGAGGGAAGCTCGCTTCACCGGGGGAGACGCCTTCGTCTTCCTCCCTTTTCGCTTCTTGCTGACGACGGTCTCGAAACCGTCGTCCTCTGTCGCCTCGGAACACGAGTCCGCCGACGACGACGAATCGGACTCGGCCTCCATCGGGGAGGCGGGCTCTGCCGTTACCGGCGACGATCGGTCCGAGTCGGGGATCTTGCCGTCTCGCTCACGCGGACGCGGTTCAAAATGGCCGTTGGAACGACCGCGTAAACCTCCGGGTACGCATCCCGGAGGAAGGCTAGCAAGCCTTCCGTCCGGTCTAAATTGGGGTCCATCCTGGACCCCCACTCGCGATCTAACTTAAATCTAGCACAACTTAAAACTAGCACTTCTTAAATATAGCACTTCCTAGCGTCCCCCTTGCCGCGGGGCAGGGGGGGTGAGTAACGGACCTAAGACCTCGCTCCCGGTGAGAAGCGTAGGGTGTGTGAGATTTCACTCCACTTACTTGGTGGCTTAAAGCCTATCCTTCTTCGGTACAGCACAGCAACGGTCGGCAGCGGCGGCAACAGCAACCACGCACTGATCGCAGCGAATGGCGTCACTCGAGTTCGGTAGCCGGACAGCGAGCATGGACACGTCCGCTCAGGTCGGCGCGCGAAATGCGAATAGGTCCAATCCTTATAACTTTTAAGTTATCTATCACTTAGTAAACTAAACACGCACACAGAGTACTGGTTTCAATAGTGCCAAAACGTCCTAATAATTCATTATTTACAGGTATCAATACAGTCGTTATTTCTGGTATTTGAGTCCCTCGCCAATGCCATATGCGCGGTTTGAAATGTTAGTAAACATAATACGGAAAAGTGGTATGACTTTCGACAATGTTACGCTTTTTCGGAACTACTTTCGTTTGTAATTTCAGCAAACAACGAAAAAATAGGCACTATTGCTTCAATTGAAGTTTTGTTAGCTCGTGTTGTGTATATGAACTTCGCTTAAAATACTCCACGATTGCTTTGGTCTTCTCAAATGTTTCCGAAATATGTGTTAACGCTTCCTTCACTAATAAATAGAGAGTACGCGCAAAGCAGGATATTAGGCGCCAATAAAAAAAATTGCAGCTGTTATATTGGTTGCGTTGTCGCTTGCAATCGCACTAATTTTGTTATTTCTCTTCAATTGAAGTGTAACATTTTTAATAAAGTTGCATAGATTTTTACTGGTATTGCGTTCTTTGTACTCAATGCAGGTTATCAACACTGACTCTAATTTAGATTCTTTGTCAGAGGTAGATATAAAATGTGCAGTAAGTGCTAAATAGCTCTCATTCATTATGGAGGTCCAACCGTCTATGGTTAAACAAATTGCAACTGTTGAAGCCAAATTCATTTCTACTTTTTAAATAGTTTTCTCGACAGAATACTTTCTGACAGTGTTTTGCGACTTGGTAAGCTGTAGCCAGGGCATAACATACTTACTTTATACTTCAGATGTAGGCGGAGAAGTCACCTGAGGTGTAATTGAATAAGAGGTACGGGGTTGCTCGTAGACCTCCAGGTTATTAGTGTTTTATTGTTTGCCTTTGTGCAACTAATGGCATTGTGGGATGCTTGCTTGTCATATGCCTCTTTAAATTTCTAATATTTCCACTAGGTATCGACAGTGTCTGACCACAGTAAGAACACTTCGCTTTTTATGTTCTATTAAACTAAAGTGATCCCACAGGGTACTACACCTTTTATTTATGTTGTTCATTGTAAATTTTTAATAATACTGAAATCACTTAAAACAATAGTTTATAATGTATTATGTAGCAAATAGCAATATACTCTATGCAGCAAAAGACTTCCGAATAGCGATACGTCAAGTACTCAACACAAGACGTCAAAAAATATAAATAAATAAAAGTCTTCTCCATTCTACGTGACATTGGTGAAAGAATCTGTGCTCAACTGGCACGCTTTGAAGCCATTAACAAGAGAATTGAATTGAATTAAATAAATAAAAACCCACAGCGCATACAAATAAATATCTCTTACTGATCCTCTTGCTTACTTATAAACATATACATACATAAACTTACGGCTAGACGAGATAGTTTAGTTACGTATACGAGTGTTCATCGAATATTATATGATATAAACAAAAGAACACACTCGGTTGCTGGTTTGGATTTTGTCATTGGTCCATTCATCTTCCGTTTCGAGTCTGTTTAAAATCGTTGGGTTACATTGTTTCATATTAGGTAGGAATCCTTAAAATGGGATATTTTTGAAAATACAATATAGCCAATAGTACACTTCTCACAGTCACTCCCGAATAGTGTAGCTGTCTGTTAGTGACAGAGTTTTCATGATCAGATCAGTTTTTCCGAAGATAACCACCCTACAACGAATAGACAGATAAACAAAGTTCGAAACTTTAAGTCATTATAATATAAGTTAAGAATATATTAGAATAGATAGTAATATTGCATTTCAGTCCTGGTCAAATGATTTCTATTCACTTTCATGGCATAGTAAAAGATGTTGTAAAATTGCAGATGTTCATATTTTGGCAGGGCTTAAGGAATTATAAAACATCGGTTGCGAACTTTCTAAGCACCTTATAGGTGTTTATCAATATTTGTAGGTTTAAGCACAGATCACATAATACTGTTCAAGTATTGTTTTTAAAGGTTGAAAGTTTGAATATGTAAAATAGTTATAAAATAAGATATAAATGATCTTTGTGATCGATAATAACAAAAAGTTGATTTCCCTTCATACTTATACCCTTATATCTACCCAGGATATCTAGATCAAAACTAGACCAGGGCCTCAAGTCTGCTATTTTACATGAATTGTCATTATTGAACAAATGCAATTGTAATTCAATTACCATTGGTCCAAAATTTCGTAGTCTACTAAATTTACAATGGTCGATCAATGGTCTTGTCATTTGTCATTTGAAAGGGAATTGGCATTGCCATTATTTTTTATTTTTTTTATTTATTTATGTTTTAAATACTAAGCCTTATGTAAAATGATCATAAAAGCCAAAAAGATAAATTTTAAATGCAATCTAAAAAATAAAAACGAAAAATAAATAAGTTTCATCTGTAACTGTCGAATTGACATTGACTTGTCATTATATACGGGACTACCAATTATTTGCAAAAGTGTCATTGGAGTGTCAGTGACACGCTATCGGAAAACCATTGAATTAGTAGACTACCAAAATTGTAAAAAAGTAGCAATTCCGATGTCATTGATAGACAACTGTGACACCATTGCAATAGCAGACTTCAGGCCCAGGCTTAGGACTGGCAATAAACATGATTTCCTATTATGGTTGACCATGAATATTGGCGTATTATGTACAAAGATTATTTTAAATTAAACAACGTAGCTCAGGTTTAATTTCTATTTATTATAACGGGGGTGATCCACTGGCGAGCCGACGAGCCAACGGTTTAGACCGTTGGCTCGTCGGCTCGCGTTGGGCTCCATTAGCGAACCAAACAGTCTTATTATTTGATACAAAAGAAGATTAAATCCGAATAATTTCTTCTGCCATTCCCAGACTGAGAAAAAGTTGTGTTGATGAAAGGAGTACTGCATTGAGTAGGTATTTCAACAACATTCCTTGTGCCAACAGTTTGGGTAATAATATGGGAGTCAAAAGTTAGATGTTTTAATGTTCCATAATAAAGAGATTCATTAATTATCTTTTCCGAGTAAATTCTTTGGTCAGCGTCCATAGCCCTTAACTTATTGGCAATATTTTTTCCTATAACATCAAATTCATCTTCTGCACTGTTCGGTTTTTTTGATATTTGTTCCATTAATGTTTCTCGTTGTTCCTGCTCGTTGGGTTTTTTGCGTCCTCTTTGTGACAATGTACCCGTACCCGTAGGAGATGGAGCAAGCAAAGATGACACTGATGAAGGCGCCGACATCTAAAAAATAAAAAGTATATTTAAAATTTTGTTTGTTACAGTTTCCAAACACGGAAGAGGAGATAAAAGAAATTGCCAATGAATTCATAAATAAATGGCAATTCCCAAATTGTCTTGGAGCGGTAGATGGAAAGCACATTGCCATAATACCACCCGCAGGTGCCGGATCAGATTACTATTTTTCATAGCGTTGTCCTTATGGCAATTGCTAATGCAAACTACGAGTTTATTTACGTTAACGTGGGTACTAATGGACGGATCTCTGATGGAGGAGTAATACGAAATACTGATTTTTTAAACGTTTAGACGCAGGTACTCTTAAAATACCTCATCCAGAAAAACCATGCGTGGAAGCAGAAGAATTACCCTTCGTTTACATTGGTGATGAGGCCTTTGCTTTGCGACCTGACTTTTTAAAACTATACCCACAAAGGGATCTAGAGAATTCAAAGAGAATTTATAATTATCCACTATGCAGAGCACGGCGAATCATTGAAAATGCATTTGGCATATTAGCTGCAAGTTTCCACATATTCCATGTCCCAATAAATATGTAACCTGAACACATAAATACTGTGGTATTGGCTTGCTGTGCACTGCATAATTACTTGAGACGCAAGCTTTTAACTGCGTATACAAGATCTGAAGACCTTGATAGAGAAAATCACACAGCTGAAACAATTGAATCAGGGCTTCGGCCCAATAACTATCTTTCTCCACTGGCATCATCTCCAGTGTTGCCAACTAGATATCAGGTTTATGGGCTAGATCGAATTTCAGGACTCAAGGGCTAGATTTTCCAAATTATATAAAAAAAGGGCTAAATCGCTAAATAATGTATAAAAGTAGTTAATTTTTAATATAATTTATGAGCTTCTGTGTAAATTACGAATAAAATACAGAATTTTTTTTTTTTTTATTTATTTAGAAAACATACAGTTTTTTCTATATATATATATATCTTCAAATGTACACATAAAAACCTAAAGTTTCCTTAATTACAATAATTAACCATATAAATGATAAGCTCTCGTAAAAACCAGTATGTATACATGCAGGGTATTTAAAAATATTCATTTTTTAGTTTTTTTTTTTTTATTTTTTTTTATGTACAAATAATCTGTCAGCTACCTGTTTTTTATATGCCGATAAAGTGGAGCCAAAGATATCTATATCGTTGACTAATTCATTGTGACTGCGCATTGCACGTCTGAAATATGAATTTCTTGCATAATTTGTGCGACAAGTGGTGGTACAAAAAGTAGGTTTAGAACGTGATGAGATACGGTTCAGTTTAAAGTTAACTTTATTTAAGAGTGGAGTAGAATCTATGTGATTATTTATTAATTTGTATAGAAATAACAGATCTAAGTAAGTTCTTCTTTGTTCAAGGGAGGCAATTCGATGTCGTTTCCTTGAGTCCAGATAGTCTTGAAAATAATTTCCAGTGCGGTAATCTAGAGATTTAAGAAATTTATTCTGAATCTTTTCAATGCGACTGATGTGCACTGCATATTGTGGGTTCCAAATTATGCTTGCAAATTCCAGATGACTACGAACAAAAGCATTGAACAAGATTTTATAAGTTGCGGCATGCTTAAAAGGTCTAGATAATCTAAGTATAAGTCCCAATTGCTTAAATGATTTTTCGATAATATTGTTAATGTGAATATTATAATGAAGCTTACAGTCAAGAGTAACACCCAGGTCCCTAACTTCCTGAACTCTATTTAGTAATTTACCAGAAAGTTTGTAATTGAAATTAATTGTATTGTGCTTTCTTGTAAACGTAATTATGTGACATTTGTCTACATTAAGATTTAGGAGATTATCTTTACAATAAATAGAAAAAGTATCCAAGTCGGCTTGCAATTCCTCACAGTCATGTTGAGAAGTAATAATTTTGAAAATTTTAGTGTCATCCGCATACAATAGTTGTGATGAATATTGAAATGATGCACACATGTCGTTTACATACAAAGTAAAAAGAAAGGGGCCTAAATGAGACCCCTGGGGCACTCCTGAGGGCACTGGAAGAAACTTTGACGTATATCCCTTTAAACAAACTGCCTGACTTCTATTACTGATATAGGACTTGATCCATCTAAGGAGATCGCCATGTATACCGACCTTTTCTAACTTATTTATGAGAATATTATGATTTATTTTATCAAAAGCTTTAGAAAAGTCGGTATACACGGCGTCCACCTGGTGACCAGCATCGAGAGCATCAGCAATAAAATCAGTATAGGTCGCAAGATTGGTATCGACACTGCGTCCATGGAAAAAACCATGTTGTTGCTGAGATATGTGCCGAGAAAGAAGAGAAGTAAGTTGAACAGTAACTAGTTTTTCAAATAGTTTTCCAAAGACGCACAATTTCGAAATGGGCCTGTATAAGGTAACATCGTTTTTGCAGCCACTTTTGTGAATAGGTGTTATTAAGGCTCGTTTCCAAATATCTGGGAAGCAACCTTCTTTTAAGGACAACTGAAAAATATAAAACAACGGTAGGGCCAGCTCTTCAGCACATGACTTTATGAATAATGGATGAATTTTATCGTGTCCGGACCCCTTGTTAATGTCAATTCTTTTTAGTGCTTTAAGTACTTGCTCCTGAGTTATATTAATAAATGAAATGTTGACAAGGCTATTTGATGTACTATTATCAATATCAAAAATATTATTTGGAGATGGGTCCACAAAAACAGAATGAAAATAATCATTAAAATAATTACAAATTAACTCACAATCAGTAGTTGTATTATTATTGTAAAACATTCTGTCAGGAATTACATTTGAAGAAGATTTTGACTTTATAAAGGTCCAGAAATATTTTGGTGCGGCTTTAATCTTGTTTTCCGATTGAGAGATATAAGACTTATAACAGATATCCTCAACCTTCTCTTCTCGATCTCTCAACATTTTAAAAGTAACACGATCTAAACTATTGTTATAGGTCTTCCACCGCTTATGATATTTGAGCTTCTCTTTTCCTATTTTTATCAAGGCCTGCGTATACCAAGGGGGGTGATTGTTGTTGCAGTTCATGATGATAACGGGCACGTGCGTGTCTATGATGTCATTTATTTTAGAATAAAAGAATTCAGTTGCATGTTCTGTGTTCATGGTTAACATAATACTCCAATCTATTTCATTTAATTTTTTACAAATTTGAGAGTAATTAGCCTTATGAAAATTGCGTATTCTGCGAATTTTGTCCTTATGAAATATGAACTGCGGCAGACCTACAGATATTTCTAACGATTTATGGTGCGAATCTTCAGGGGTCAGGGGGTCAGCACAATTTGAAACACAGCAGTTGGTATTACTTAAAACTAAATCTAAAATTTTACCAGAGGCATTTTCGCACCAATTATATTGGACGAAGTCAGTGTAATTCAAAAAATCTCTGATTAGAAATACTTTACTATCACTGCACTCATCTATGGCTAGTCTATTTAAACCTTGTTCTAATATCCAAGAAGCTTGAGTAATATTAAAATCACCAACAAACAGAAAGAAATCATCAGGATTGTTCATAACGAGATCAGAACTATTGTCAAAAAATGAATTTAAGTTTTCAAAGTGGTTATAGTTATGTGGAAAGTAAGAACAAGCGATGTGCAAATTACGAGAACAGCTAGTAGATGCGTGGGTAGCGTCGTCGCCGGCAGCGCGGGGCGCGCGCGGGCGCGGCGAGCGGGGCGCGGGCAGCTCCAGCGTCACCCACAGCTCCTCCGAGTCCGGCCCTGAGCTCCACTCGGGCCGACACCGCGCGGCCAGTCCGCCACGCACCGCTACCAATACCCCCCCGCCCCTCGATGACCTATTTGCTGGACGATCCCTTCTAAACACTACATAGTCCTTATAGAAATATTCACTACTACTAAAATCAGCTGTCAACCAAGTCTCCGTCAAACAAATTAAATCATAATTAGACCTCACAACACTAGATAAAAAAGAATGAGATTTAGTCCGTAATCCTCTCACGTTCTGATAGTAAACATTAAGTATTTTGTTATTAGCCATTAATAAGTAAAAATAAATAAAATTAAAATAATATTATATTTGTTATCGCGCCCATATTCCCTGTCAGGGGTGGGCAGACTGTCAAGGACCATAAGGTACCTCAAAAGTAATAAAAAGTACCAACAATATATTATATGTACGTTTAGTAAATAGCAAGATAACGTATGTTTATATGTTAAGTAGAAAGCAAGCGCAATCACAATTGTAACGATAAAGATAAAGTAACCGGCTGTTTGTATTAATAAAAAACTTGTCAGGAGTAGCTGATCGCTAATGAGAGTCGACTTTACGATAATAATAAATTGAAACAATAAAAATAAAGAATAAGCAAGTAGTCATTTGATTTTACATAGATCTGATTCCTTAGCAATATGTATGAATTTAGACGTGTCATTTTTCCTCATCATTATTTTACAATCCCTAACCCATAAGTATGAGTAATTAAATTGTGATTTCACTTCCCGGGCGCGCCTAAGTAGCATCTTGTTCGCTGGAGTTAGGTGGTCGTTTAGGTATAGCGGGGCTGGCTCGCCGCCGATTCCTATGTCGCTCGTAGATAAGGACTTGCGGACGCGCGCCGCGGCTAGTAGCTCATCTTTGCGACGCCGTTGGGTGAAACGCACGATTATGGCCGGCGGGCGAGCATCTCCCGTGCCTTTATCCTTTGACGTAGTGACGTTAAAGCGACGAACCCGATGGATGGTATCAACGTCTGTGTTCATCAAATTAAAACCGACCTTGATACAAATATTTTGAAGAATATTGTTCAAATTTTCGCTCTTCGTGACGGGTACTCCCGATATTTCAATGTTGTTCAATCTCGAAAATTGCTCACGAGCGTTATTATCATCTTTTAGTTCTGTAATCACTTTATTTGCATCCAGTAAATCTTGTTGGACTAGATTTAATTCATCTTGCATTGCGGGTAAGGACGAAATTTGGTTTTCGATGAATTCAATCTTGGAAGTGATCCCGATAACTGCTTGCGAAGTATTGTGAACATCACATTTCACTGCGTTGAGGCTATCTTGCATTGAGGAGAATTCAGACCTAAATGCTTTAATTTCTCGTAATACGTCTAATAAAGTTGGTTCAGCGGCCGCTCCGGCGGCGGCGGTAGGTGTCAAAACATTTCCGCCGCGGCACTGCAAGCACCGCCACGCCTGTTTCTTCTCCGGTCCCATCCTACTGTATGTTTTTTCGGTAACTCCAGCACAACCGAAATGCAATATGGCTTGACATAGCCCACATGTTACAGCATCAGTAGCAGTATCACCGCATTTAGTGCACTTCATAGCGGGAAAATCACGTTTATGTTCAGGCAGAAAACAACTTTATTCTCAACGACATACGGTTCAACACGTTATCAACACTCACAGGTATGACGCGAGGTAAACAAGAATGACTCATACAGTCCCTGCGTGGTGACCGATCGTAACGAGCGCTCGGCACTGACTTGAGAATTTTGTATAAACATTATTTACTAACAAAAAATAGCAATATTGTACAGGAAAAAAATGCTCATTTTAGCACTTTAAATGTCTTCATCAGATGAGTCTGAGTTAAATTCATCGCGAAGGGTTACGGTTACATCTTGTGCTGATGACGTTGTTGCCTGGGGCTCGTTACGCGCAGCCTTACTTAATATAAATCTATATTTTTCTTTTGATCCAATTTTTTTAGGACATCCTTCGGTATTTCATATTTGCAGCAACTTTGATTGATTTTTTAAGGCCAAATCGTATCTGTAATATTATATTCAGGGTATCAAACTTGATTTTGTTTCGTAATTTGTTTTTAATTACGTTCCTTGTGCTGAAAACCCTTTCGACGTCAGCGTAAGAGTTTGGCAGTTCCATTGTGAAAGCTTCTTAGTTTTTAATCGTGTCCGTCTTTCATTAAGCGCCTTTTAAAATACGCTCGCACGGTACGGAGGTAACTGTGATGTTTAGCCGCTTCAGCATGTATTTGTACAATTGTGGGTACACGGCTTTACGTTCGTTCGATTTTGGGGGATAAGTTCGGCTATTTCCACGTCAAATTCATCCCAAACAGAGCCAGATTTTACAGGTTGTTGAAGTCGAGCTTGCAATCTGCGTGTGACTATCCTACTAGCGCGTACTGCCGAGGCATAAATGGCTGTGTCGTCTGCATAAAGGGCGAGGTTCGTATTCCCGTGCCTCGGAATATCGCTCGTGTAGAGTGTGTAGAGTAATGGTCCTAGCACTGAGCCCTGAGGTACTCCTGCCCTTATGGGGCGTGGTGTTGAAAGTGTATTCTCCACTCTGCAACGGAAGGAACGATTTGACAAGTAGTCTCTTATGATGTGCACGAGACCATCTGGCACTCCCATTCGGTAAAGCTTATATAATAAGCCGTTGTGCTAGACTTTGTCAAACGCCTTCGCTACATCGAAGAAGAGTACACCTGTGCCTACTGATCTTTTAAACATGTTGAAGTGTCTGTGTATGTGCTCCGTTAGGCGATGCACCTGGTGTACACTAGAGTGTTGTGATCGAAATCCGAACTGTTCAGGAGGTATCAGTGTTGGCTTCTGCTACGGCCTTTAATTTGGCTAATATAATTCTTTCATAAATTTTACTAATGCAATTTAGAAGTGAAATCGGTCTGTAGCTAGAGGGGAGGCTGCGGGCCTTCCCTGGTTTGTGTATACCTATGACTCTTCTTTCCATTCGTCCGGGAATGAAGAAGCTGCCAGAAGGGCATTGAATACTATTACTAATATGTGAATAAATTGTTTTAATGACTTTATTAGAAATTCTATCTAGGCCCGGTGCCTTTCTAGTGTGAAGTGTTTTGATTTTATTGTTTCAACCTCCTCTACTGAGGTCGGTGTAAGTTGGTAAATAATAACACAGCGAGTACACAATATAACGTTTATTTTATAACTGAGCTTAAATCTTAAGGACACAGACATGACAGATACAACTTAAGTATTGTTGCCACATACAAATAATAAAACCATAGTCACATATATAACACCTCCACCCTTAATAAGAAACAATTATACAATACTAACATAACAAATATAACAAAAATATATAATAATTAAGAAGTTATGACTATGGTGGTTTAATCAAAACCGTAACGTTTTGGTGCCTTACGCACTCTCAAAGGGTAATCACGTGTTTTTATGGCCGTTGCAGAATTATCGTTGGTACCTTGAAGGACCCTATCACCTCCCCCACCGAGCTGAGTGCCATCTGTCCCGTCATTTCTATCTAGAAGTGAACTCGAACCCCCCGACCCCGCGAAAGGGCACGCCGTGTGATCACTTTCTGAAACTATTGTGTTCCACTTTTTAGATTTGGTAACTGAAATTTGTGATGACGACCTGAGTTTCATTTGGTCTATGTGTCGATGAACTACGGTACCCTCAGTTGTCTCAATTTCATAATCGGTATTACCTATTACATCTTTAACTCGGCCTTGCAACCATTTACTAGGACCCTGATACACCCGATACCACACAGTGTCTCCTACGTTAAAAGCTCGATGCGAGCCACCCGCTGCGCGTTGTTGATATTGTTGAGCTCTCAAAACTAAATTTTCACGGGACGGTTTTATTTGATCCAGCCTCGTACGGACAGTCCTACCTAGCAAAATCTTAGCTGGGCATTCGCCTGTCGTATGATGTTCAGTATTTCTGTACATTAATAAATAGCGTTGCAACGCACATTCAATATCTATATGTAGTTTCAAAGCTTTTTTTATTACTTTTTTACAAATTTTAACTGCATTTTCGGCAGCCCCATTCGAAGATGGGTGATATGGAGCCGAGTAACAATGTTCAATTCCATTATTACTTAAAAATTTATTGAATTCGACACTACTGAAAGGTGGTCCATTATCACTAACAAGCTGACGTGGAATGCCGAAACGAGCAAAAATTTCTCTGAGGTTAGTGATTACCGCTAAAGCTGTAGTTTCTTTCATTCTACAGATCTCGATCCATTTTGAGGATGAGTCTACTATAACTAAAAATTTCTTTCCTACAATAGGACCTAAAAAATCAATATGTAGTCTCGTCCAAGGTCTAATAGGCCAGGGCCAAGGCTGAGGGGCGTGGCGAGGCGGCGCATCGCCGGCGTCCGCGCACACTGCACATTCGCGACAACAAGCCTCGATTTCCTCATCTATCCCCGGCCACCACACGTAACTCCTAGCTATGGCTATAGTTTTCACAATACCCATGTGACTATCGTGCAATTCTAATAAAATCTTGTTTCGACAAGTTTTAGGTACTACCAGCCTATGCCCCCACATTAAACAACCTAATTCGTAATATAATTCCGTGCGCCTATTAAAATAAGGCTTAAATTCCTTAATTTCTACATCTTTCGGCCACCCGTCCCTAACATAAGACATAATTCTACTCAAAGTAGGATCTTTCCGGGTTTCTTTTCTAATATTCTCAAAATTAAGCAAAAGAGCTTCGGAAGCAAAATGTAGATATGTTTGCTCCGGCTCATATTCACAAACATCTTTGGCGTTTAACGCCTTGTAGCCTTGCATCAATCTCGAAAGTGCATCGGCACCATTATTATTAATATTTATGTATTCGATAGTAAAGTCGTATGCCGATAACAATAACGCCCAACGCTGTAATCGACTCGCCGTCATACTAGGTATTCCCGAGTCGGCCCCGAATATACTAGTTAAAGGCTTGTGATCGGTTCGCAAAATAAAATGCCTACCGTATAGATATTGGTGAAACTTTTTAACCGCGAAAACGATAGCCAACGCTTCCCGATGTATCTGGCTGTAATTCCGCTCGGCCGGCGTGAGCGCCCGCGAGGCGTACGCGACGGCGCGCTCCCGGCCGCGCTCGTCCGTCTGCGCGAGCACGGCACCGATGCCGCGGCCGCTCACGTCACACGTCACTACAACCGGTTTCGATTCGTCGTAGTGAATTAATATTTTAGGACTTACTAGCATTTCCTTGACCTTCTTAAACGCAACATCTTGTTCCGTACCCCATGACCAGTGTTTTCCTTTCTTTAACAATTCATAAAGAGGAATTAAATTTCCAGATAAATTTTTAATAAATTTCCCGTAAAAATTTACCATACCCAGAAAAGATTTTAGTTCAGATACATTACGCGGGGGAGCTATTTCTAAAATCGGTTTGATTTTTTCTCTATCTACCCTTACTCCCTCGCTACTGACTATGAATCCTAAATATTTTACCTCTTCACATAAAAAATCACACTTTTGTTTCTTTAATCCATTGTCTTTAAGGATTTGCAAGACCCTATTTACCGTATCGATATGGGAGTCCAGACAAGAATTATGTATTAATATATCATCAAGGAAAACTGTTACATTGGGAACGCCCTCAAACAATTTTACCATTATTCTTTGAAAAATTCCAGGGCTCGAAGCTAGACCGTACACTAAGCGGTTATACAAAAAGAGACCTCTATGAGTATTAATCACAGTTAAATTACTAGTTTCATCGAGTAAAATTTGATTATAAGCTTGAGAAAGATCGAGTTTAGTAAAATATTTACTACCCCTGAGCCGTGAAAATAAATCGTCAACTTTGGGTACCGGGTACTTATCGACATGTAACATTTTATTAAGTGTGACTTTGTAATCGGCACATATACGCAAAGAACCATCAGGTTTATGAACAATTACCAACGGCGTAGCCCAGTCGGAGGTGTCGACGGGCTCGATGACGCCGGCGCGCAGCATGCCATCCAGCTCGGCGTCGACTCGCGGCCGCAGCGCGTACGGCAGCGGCCGCGCGCGGCAGAACACGGGTTCCGCATCGGCTCGCAGTTTTAATGTCGCCCGACCGCCGGTGAAGCACCCCAAAGTACCATCGAATAAATCCTTATGCCTAGAAAAAATATCATTAATAATAATTACGTTACGGTCCTTAAACTTTTTTATTTCTAAAGATAAATTATAAATGCCTATTTTTGGTACAGAAATATCTAACTCGGCAAGCCATTGCCGTCCCAGTAAACTCGTAGCGCCGACCTTGAATACGTACAAATCTAATAGTTTATTTTTACTTTCATATGTAACATTTACTTCTAATCTGCCTAATGCATTATCTTGACTTAAATTATAATAATTTACAGATAAATTAGCTTCTAATAATGGTAATTTTTTAAAGTATTTTATATAAGTTTTATAATTAATACAAGATAAGGGGGAACCGGTATCGATTTCCATCGTAAGATCAACTTTTTGTACATTTAATGTAATTCTCACCGGCTTGTATTGGCTTAGGGACATTTGATAAATCGCCTCATCCGCCTCCTGTTCCTCATGCTCCTCCTGGTCCTCCATCCAATGCGTATGGGCAGCCCGACGATTATTGGACTTCGCCATCGCCCCCGGCCGCCATTTTGTTCGGTCGCCATGCGTCGCAAACGAATCGCCTTTCCCGCGACTACGTGTTGCCCCTTTCCCGCTAGCACAGTTGTTCGTAGCAACCGATGCCATCACTGAATTTTCTCCACACATTCGTCTCAAATGACCTATTTGCCCGCATCGACTGCACTTAGCATTCTTAAACTTACAGTCTGCACGCCTATGCCGATAATCACCGCATACCGAACAGCCTCTGATCTGCACCTTATGCAAACCACTGTCCAGGCCTGCCGAACTACGTCGTGAAGTACTCGCTGCTTCTGTAGCCGCCGACGCCGGGAGCGCGCTCGCGCTGCCGCCCGCGCCCTCGTCACCGCCCGGCCCCTCCACCGCGGCCGCGTCTCGTTCCGCTGCCTCCAATACACACGCTGTTTTTACTGCTTTGTGGAATGTAATGTCTCCACTCGCAAATAATTGTTGCCGTATAGCGTCACATCTTATCCCGCACACGAATTGATCTCTCAGATTGTCATTTAATGTTGCGCCAAAGTCACAAAACCGAGAAAGTTTTTTTAATACCGCCACATAACACTGAATTTTTTCGTTCACTTTTTGTTTTCTCTGGCGAAAAATATACCGTTCCGCAAGAATTGACGGTTTCGGGTTTAAATGTTCTCTTAATAAAGTAACGGCTTCTTGAAACGTCAACTCTGCAGGTTTTCGGGGAATCGCAAGATTCACTAACAGTTCATATGCGACATCACCCATTGACGAGATTAGTATTGGCAATTTCAATTCGTCCTTAATAGCGTTCGCCTTAAAATACATTTCTACACGCTCACAATACAGTTCCCAATTACCAGCGTCCACGTCGAACTCACTAAGCCGACCGATCGACATTTTTAATTTTTAGTTTTACCCACGTCGCCACTGGTAAATAATAACACAGCGAGTACACAATATAACGTTTATTTTATAACTGAGCTTAAATCTTAAGGACACAGACATGACAGATACAACTTAAGTATTGTTGCCACATACAAATAATAAAACCATAGTCACATATATAACATAAGTGACGAGTCTGTGCGTGGTGTGCACTCTCTAAAGCAGTCGTCTACTGATTTTTGTACTAAACCTATTGATCTATTGTAAGTCTCCTTGGCTGCCGATACCGAAGCCACCGAGTCCATCGTAATGTTAAGCTGTGCCGTATCTAATGTTTGAAATCGATCTTTAAGTCTTTTCTAGTCAGTCACTATGCGTTTAATTGTTTTATCTTGTTCGTCGTGTCCTAGCTGGAGTAGGACAGGACGATGGTCTGAGCTAAGTTCTGCAAGCACTTCTAATGTGAACGTACCTGAAGGGTAATGTTCTTTAGGAGCGCGAAGTCTAGTATGTCTGGTCTGTCGTTCGTCTGTCTGGTCGGGTACCTAGTTGGCTCTAACAGCGCTACTATTTCTATATCGGGGTTTCTTGAGCCGTCCAAAATGGCGTTCAATCTAGCCCCTTTACTATTTGTACGTCTACTATTCCTGCTGGGATGTTTGCAAATGAGATCCCCGGCCACGATGACCGAGTCTCCCCTGGACATGATTGACCGAAGGTCGCTCTCTAATATGTCCTTACTTGGTGAGAGATAAGCTGATACTATTACTATCGGCTGATGGCCTGTCATACTAAGGTGGCACGCGGTAGCTTTGATGTTCGTTAGCCTCGGAGGCTCTAGCGGGACACAGTGTAAAGCTTTTCTATAATAAATAACTATATCGCCCAAGGCAGTCAATCTGTCGGTCCTTATTATATTGTAATTTGCTATCTTGGGATCTCTATTGCTAGGTTTTAAAAATGTTTCCTGTATGAGGAATATATCTGGTTTGTGTTCTACAACGAAATTTCTTATCTCCCTGATTTGGTCGATAAGGCCGTTTGAATTAAAAGTGATGAGTGTAATCGATTTGGGTTTAATTCTACCTATACTAGTCATTGTGGATTAGTGAGTGAAGTGAGTGTTGTGGATATGGTCTCTATTTTTTCGTAGAAAGCCTTAAATGAAGAAACCATTCTGTGTAATTTTCAGACGTCCGGGAATCCTAACAGATTGCACAAGAGTGCTGTGGCTGGAGCCTGCGCTGAAGGCGCTGTGGGTTGTGGTTGCGCTGAAGGCGCCTTGGGTACACCCGCTGGCTTCGAAGCAATGCGGTTGGCCCATACATTAACTGTCGGCACTGGTGCCGGTGTGTAATCGGGCTTAGCCGCCGCCGCGGGATGTCCCTGCTCCCCGCACAGGACACAGCTCGGGGGGACGTCTGCTACGGGTTCCTTACGCGGACAGTCCGAGGTCCCGTGGTTCCCTAGACACTTAATGCAACGGAGGCGGGCAAAACAGTTTCTGGCTGAATGACCATACAACTGGCACCTGTGGCATTGCCCTGGGCCACCACGGTTCCTCGGAGCCTCCACTTGGATTGCTAACGCACAGACTGCCCTAATGTAGATATAGATGTAGATCCTCTTGCCTTCCGGTGAGAGGTCTAGTGTGACTAGTACAAGATCCAACGGATCTTTTGTGTTGGCTCGGTGCTTGCGGTGTACAGTGTCTACCGGTAGATTTTGAGATTGTAGGTCCTCCATGATATATGTCTCGGTTATCTCTCGGGGAAGGCCCTTTAAGACTACCCTTAACTGTTTTTCGTCCTCGAGTGCGTATGTGTGTAACCTACTTGTTTCACTCTGAGAAGTTTGGTCAGTGCCCTATGGTCTTCGGACGTCGATACAGTGACTTTAATGCCTTGTCCTGTTGACTTGGCATTTGTAAAATTAATTTTGTAAGTCGTCATATTTAATAAGATGTCATTCCAAGACTTCGTATCTTGGATGAAGATCGGGGTATTAGTTTTACCCTTCGGGACGCTGTCGTCACTCGTCGGTCCTTGTCGTGTCGGTCCGTCTGTTTCCGTCGCGCTCGGTTTCGTGATCGATTCCGAGTTCGACTTTTTCGTTGGGATTATTGCCTTAAGGGCCTTCTTTTTTCGTTTTTTAGATTCAACGGGTGTGAATCCGTCCTCTGCCGAGTCCGATTCCGCCCCTTGAACCGTCGTGTCCATGTCGGTGTCGGTGTCTGTCCCTGCCCTAGAAGCTGCCCTTTTAGCGGGCTTGAGCGGTATTTTGAATTTCGCAGAAGGCGAAGGCTGTGCCGAGGGCACCGGACACTCCGAAGGAGTAGAGGGCGCTGTTGGCAGCGGGTTCGCAGAGTACGTGGTCGGCGCAGAAGGCGCGGAATGCGTCATCGACGCGGGTTTTTTCGAGAGCTCTACTAGCTCTCGACAAGAGTCGTTAGGGGCAATAAAACCATTAAGTGCCTTCGGGTAATTAGCCCTCAGGTGTGCGATAAGCGCAAGGAGTAATTCAGTCGTCTGGTCCGTCATTTTTATGGTCGGTTTTTCCCTATGGGGCCTATCTGATTCACCCTGCCTTGCGGCAGGGTGATGTGTGCCTACGGTGTTAACCTACAGTCTCCGTGTGGTGCACGGAGATGTGTACCTAACTACCTTACCACCTATCCGCAAGTGTACGTCCTTGCAAACGGACGGCTAGGCTGCTTGGCTCACTACACTGTACACTAACACTTAACAGGCAACGCCGGACTCACTTCACTAATCAGTCTTTGTCTCTTCACTTCACTGGGGTTTTGCAATAAGGTCGCAGGCGCACAGTATCACCACCGAATCGAATTCGTTCTTTGAAATCTGACTGAGCAGGCATAGGTACGTCTGCTCAGCTCGACGTCGCTGTTCGGAATAATATTATCTCTTGTTGTTGTTGTTGTTGTATCTTAGTTCTTCCTGCTGTTAACCTCTTCTGCTCTTTACAGCGTCACCGGGAGGGGGAGGCAGGCTAGTGAGCCCTGCGTGGCAGCTTGGAGTCCACGCGACGACTCGGGGATGAATGTGGTGGCGCCCTTCCGCCACCAGACCTGAAAGCAGAGATATGTCTGCGTAAAGCTGAAATAAACGGGAACACTAAATGTATTTTATTTAAATAAAATACAAATAAGGAAATTTAAGTCTTTATACTTTACCCGCGTGGAGTGAGTATGTGTCTGTCTGTAAGTGTAACTGTATGCTACCTACTATGATTGGCGATCGACGGCGATCGGTCGAATTCGGACGTTCCCCGGGCGGGGAATCAATAACCTAGGCGCCGACGTCTGCGCCGGCGCAGGCGGGCTCGCGAGTATGGGAACGCGGCGTTCGCTATCGTTATAGCGTCGTCTGGGTCCGTGAGTATGTGACGCGGGCGTCTAGAGCGCGGGTCGTTGTGGCGCAGCGTGTACGTGCACGCTTGCACCACCAACGGATTGGGGTGAGACGAAGCTCGATCAAAGTACCTTTGCGAGGTATCTTTTACGAACTTTTTGATCGAGACCAGTTCGAAATCCCTGTGTAGGTCGATGTTTCTTACGTACCACGGGCAACCGGACGCGATACGCAAGAACTTATTTTGTAGGATTTGTAGCGTGTCGAGATTCACGTGAGCGAATGCGACACTGGCGTACGTCATGATAGGGCGTATGCAAGCTTTGTATAGAGTCAACTTATTTCTAAGTGACAATTTACTTCGCTTGCACATAAGCGGGTATAGTCTACCTAGGACGAATGCGGCCTTGTTACGGGCTTGGCGAATGTGCGGTCTGAAAGATAGTTTCCTATCGAAAGTGACTCCTAAATATTTAACCTGGGACTCCCAGGGAATCGGTTTGCCTAGGAGACGGATCGTCACGACTGTCTCGTAGCGACGTAGAGGGAAGAGGAGTGCTGCACTCTTGTGGGGGTTCACTTTGATCTTCCATTTGCGGAACCAGGCGCCTAAGTCGTCTGCCGCGGTCTGGAGCCGAATGTGAATACGGTTCAGCGACCAAGAAGCGGTGAAGAACGCGGTGTCGTCTGCGTACAGCGCGTATTCTACACCCTGTTTACGGGGGAAGTCGCTTGTGTAAAGTGCGTATAGGAGGGGCGATAATAGCGATCCCTGAGGGACGCCCGCCCGGACTTGTCTAGGGGAGGACAACGTGCCCTCCACTCTGAAACGAAAGGCTCTATTCGATAAGTAGTCCCGCAGGATGTGTACGAGTCTGTCTGGCACTCCTAAGTTGCGTAGCTTATATAATAAGCCGTTGTGCCAGACCTTATCGAAGGCTTTCGCTATATCTAAGAAGATGGCCGCAGAGCATCTTCTCTGTTTTGATCTTATCTTATAATTTAACAAGTACTCCGTTAAGCGGTGTACTTGATGAACGCTCGAGTGGTTCGCTCTAAAGCCGAACTGTTCGTGGGGAAGAAGGGACTTACCCTCTACTATTTCCTGCAGACGTGTTAGAATTATTTTCTCATAAACTTTACCTAGTGAGCTTATGAGACTGATAGGACGGTAGCTAGTGGGCAGGTTGCTAGGTTTGCCCGGCTTGCGGATACCTATCACTACGGCTTCTTTCCAGCCGTCTGGAAAGGAGCAGCCTAGTAACAGCGTATTGAAGATTAAAACCAACAGGGATATGAACTGTCTCGGTAATGATTTTAATAATTTATTAGTTATGCGGTCCGGCCCCGGGGCCTTCTTAGGGTTAAGCCCTTTAATTACCGCAGTAACTTCTTCTATGGACGTCGGGCGAAGCGGATCGCCCGTGGGAGGCATGGCTGCCCATGCTGTGACCGTCGAGTCTACTTCGTGAACGTGACCCGGGTCACACGGTTGGTTGCTGGGCGAACACTGCGATTCTATACTATCTGCAAGGCATTCGGCTTTATCTGTGTCGTCTGACGCGAGAGAGTTGTCTACTTTTATGAGCGGGGGCATCGTCGCGAGCGACTCGTCTCTGAAGGCTCTCGACAGCGCCCAGTAAGCCTGGGCCGAAGGTTCGAGCCCCTAGAGGAGCCTATCCCACGAGTGCCCTCTCAACCGCGTTTATCCGCGAATACTAATAATTCGCGAATGTCAAATAGACTTACGAAGTCCATGACCACTGATAATTTATTGGATTTATTGGACATGGACTGTTCGGCCGGTATTGCGGAGGCGACGCGGGCCCTAGGCGACAGCAACGCGGGTTGCTGGGCCGGGGCGGGACGCGGAGTGGGCGCGGGACGCGGAGCGGGCGCTTGTACGGGTCGCGGTGCTTGTGCGGGAGCCGTCGGCGGCGCCGGTATGTTGATGACCGCGGGAGCCGGAGCGGACGGCTGTTGCGTGTCCTTAAACCACGCGTTCGTTTTCGGAGGTGGAGCGGGCACGAAGGCCTTGGGAGCTGAAGGCTCCGCGGGGGCCTGCTGGGATTTGCGTGGGGGCCTCGAAGCCCTCCCCTTTCCCTTACGCGAGCGTCTGCGCGGGGCCTTGGAATATCCGCGATAATTCGCGGGGTGTCCCTGGGTCTCGCAAAGGACGCAGCTGGGCGGCGTGTTCGGGTCCGGGTTCTTCCTCGGACAGTCCGCGGTCGCGTGGTCGTCTAGGCACTTGACGCACCTAGGACGCGCATAGCAGTTGCGGGCCGAGTGGCCGTAAAACTGGCAGCGATGACACTGCCCTATCGAATACGGCGGCACTACTGAGATGCCGGTCAGTTGGCATATCGATGCGATATTATATACTTTCTTACCTTCCGGGGTAAGCTCTAAAATGACTAACACCATGTCGAATGGCGTTTTATTTTTCCCGCCGTACATACGGTGGACTTCTAAAACCGGCAGATTCTGACGAATAAGGTCGTCCTTAACTAAGGCGCATTCTATCTCCTTTGGAACGCCCTTTATCACTACTCTTAGACGACGTTCGTCCTCGAGCGCGTATGTGTGAAAGCCGAGCTTTGCTGCCCTCAGGTGCGCGGTAAATTTTCTATGGTCGTCCGACGACCCTAACTGGATTTTAATCCCCTGCTGGATAGCCCTCGCAGAGGAGAAATTAATGCTGTGCGCTTTAAGCCACACGCAAACGTTGTTCCAGGCCCCTTTGTCATGTAAGATGACCGGCGGAGGGGACTTAGGTTTTCGCGCCGAAATAACCGTTTCCGATGATGTCATCGGTGACGCCATCGGTGACGCTTGGCGGGAAGCGGGTTTCGCGCGCTTTTCTCGCGCGTTCGCGGCGGTTGGTGTAGCGCGGGAAGCTCGCTTCACCGGGGGAGACGCCTTCGTCTTCCTCCCTTTGCGCTTCTTGCTGACGACGGTCTCGAAACCGTCGTCCTCTGTCGCCTCGGAACACGAGTCCGCCGACGACGACGAATCGGACTCGGCCTCCATCGGGGAGGCGGGCTCTGCCGTTATCGGCGACGATCGGTCCGACTCGGAAGGAGTCGGGGATCTTGCCGTCTCGCTCACGCGGACGCGGTTCAGAATGGCCGTTGGAACGACCGCGTAAACCTCCGGGTACGCATCCCGGAGGAAGGCTAGCAAGCCTTCCGTCCGGTCTAAATTGGGGTCCATCCTGGACCCCCATTCGCGATCTAACTTAATCTAGCACTACTTAAAACTAGCACTTCTTAAATCTTACACTTCCTAGCGTCCCCCTTGCCGCGGGGCAGGGGGGGTGAGTAACGGACCTAAGACCTCGCTCCCGGTGAGAAGCGTAGGGTGTGTGAGATTTCACTCCACTTACTTGGTGGCTTAAAGCCTATCCTTCTTCGGTACAGCACAGCAACGGTCGGCAGCGGCAGCAACAGCAAACCACGCACGAATGGCGTCACTCGAGTTCGGTAGCCGGACAGCGAGCATGGACACGTCCGCTCAGGTCGGCGCGCGAAATGCGAATCGGTCGGCGCTCTCCGTGGTCTTCTCACAAACCCCGCAAGGGGAGTGGGGTGACGGCTTCAGGGCATAGCCCTCTGGCCGTGGGTTCTTCCGCCGCCCACTAATATGGGCGCGTCCGTTGGGGGTCCTGCCGGGACCCTTTAGGCGTCGGAGTAGAGGAGTTGCCGCACGGGCGATCAGCCCAGCCAGGTGAGACCCTCAGTTACCCTGAGGGAGGCCCAGCTAGACGATCAGCGACCGGCTGTTGCGGCGACTCCGGCGTCCTCGGGGTCCAGGAGGTCCCTGGGGAGCGCGAATCTGTCTGGTGGGCGTGTGTGCCAGGGAGCTATGTCCCTGATGTGGTGGTAGGTGGATCTATCCGCCTTTTCTAGTGTCCCCCTTGCTAGACTGCGGATGTGGTCGTCAATGTTTTCGATACGTAAGTCACGCTGAATAGTGGCGTTCCTCACGTACCAAGGAGCATTGATGATTCTTCTTAGGGTAGTGTTCTGCACAACCTGTAATCTTCTCCTCTGTGTTGCAGATGTGAGCGCGTACCACGCCGGGCCAGCGTATGTCAGCCGGGGTCTAACGTACGTTTTATATAGCCCTATTTTCGTACGCAGGGGCAGGGTCGATTGAAGAAGCGGGCGTAGCTGCGCCATCGCCGCTTTCGCGCTGTTTGTGGCCGCCGAGACATGATTCTTCAGGTAGAGCACACGGTCGATTAGAACGCCGAGGTACTTCGCGCAAGGCGTCCACGGGATCTGCGAGGAATAAAGTGTCAGCTGAGGCGGGAGGCGAATAGAGTGGCCCATGGAGACTGCCTGTGTCTTCGAGACGTTGACTGACAGTCTCCAGCGGTCCAGCCAAGCTGGGAGGGCGTCCAAAGCTCTCTGCATTTTAACTGCTGCGTGCGTGGCCGAGAGGGAAGATGTTAGAAAAGCCACGTCGTCCGCAAAGAGCGCGAGGGTTGCGCCGGCAGCAACTGGGATGTCGTCTGTGTATAATGCGTAGAGGCAGGGCGAGAGTACGCTGCCCTGGGGTACTCCTGCTTTGATGTTCTTCACGGACGAGTAACATTTTTCCACGCGGACTCGGAATTTCCGCCCTCGCAGAAATGATGCCACTAGTGGTAGGATGCGCCTAGGTGTTGTGGTGTCCATAAGTTTAGCGATGAGACCGTCGTGCCACACCCTGTCGAAAGCCTTTTCGATGTCCAGGAATGTGGCAATTACCTTTTCCTTTTTGTTGAGGGCTGCGGCTGCGTGGTGAAGCACTCGAGCGATCTGGAGGGTCGTGGAGTACCCGCTGCGGAACCCAAACTGTTCGGAGCGAGGCTGAATGTGCGCTTGCAGATGTGGAAGGAGAAGCCTCTCGAACAGCTTGGATATTGCAGAAAGGAGAGTGATGGGGCGATAACTTTGAGGGAGCTGAATGATTTTCCCCTGTTTCAGAAGCATTATTACAGAGCCTTCTTTCCACGGAGACGGGAAATGGCCGGTCCTGAGGGCAGCGTTAAATAGCCTTACTAGAATAGCGACGGCCTGGCGAGGTAAGTGGCGAAGAGCGCTGTTGGTTACATCGTCGGGCCCCGGTGCTTTACGTGGCTTCAATCGGGCTATTTCTTTCTTCACTTGAGAAGGTGTGGTGAAGACAGGCATTTCGGGGGTTGGCGGAGGCGATTGCAAAAACTCCCTCACGGCCGTCTCTGTTAACAGATAAAAGGCCGTGTCGTTGCCGTCGTTAGGAGAGAACTGCTTTTCCAGGTAGTCGGCAAAGATCTCAGCTCTCTCCGAGGCTTCGCAGCGCCGAGTCCCGTCGGTGTGTAATAGAGGTCTTGTGGGCGGCGGTTTCTTTGTGATTTGACGACACAGGCGATATAAGGACGACTGGTCGTCATGGGCTTCGTCGAGTCTTTGTTGCCAGCTGTCGGCGGCGGAGTCGTCCAGTTCTCGTTTTATGTCCTCGATGAGGCCGTTCAAGCGACTTCTGATTCTGGGGTCTCTCGTAACTTGCCATAACCTGCGTGTTCGCCGCTTCTTCTCCAGTAGGCGGCGAAGGGATGGCGTGGGAGGAGGAAGTCTACGACCGGTGTTGGCCGGGATTGTGGCTTCCGAAATGGCTCGGGTGATGGCTTCTGCAAGGTGGGTTGCCAGACTGTCGATGTTAGCTGGATCCTCGAGCGATTCGACTCTCGAGGGAGCGGCTTCTGACATTATTGTGGAGAAGAGTTCCCTGTTCACTTTTCCTTTCGGTGGCGGGAGGGCCACTCTGAGAGGTGATGCACGCAGTGCGACGAGAACAGGGACGTGATCGGAAGCGTGGTCTTCTGGGAGGGCCTCCAAGGTAAGCTGCGATACGCCCTTATGGATCACGATGTCGAGGACGTCTGGGTTATGGGATGGCACCCATGGGTAGTATGTAGGTAGGCATATCGGGGCCGGACACGTCGTAATGGTTTCGTTCGGCGTCTAAGAAGAGGCGTCTGCCGGCTGCACACATGATGGCGGAGTTCCATGCTGGATGTTTAGCGTTTAAGTCCCCCGCTGCCAGTGTGGGGATGGAGTCATGAAGCAGAGATCTAATGTCCGCTGGGTTCATACGGGAACCTGGGGGCCGATAGACCGCGTAGAGATGTAGGGGCGCTCCGTCCGCGTTGATCTCTATTCCTAAAGCTTGGAAAGAGGGCGAGTTGTAAAAGTTATGCAGCTGAATGTGCGGGATGCCTCTTCGCACCAGTATCATTAGACCTCTTGCTCGTATGGCGCCGGCAGTGTAGTCCAAACGTTACTGGTGATAGCCCGGGAAGTTGATATTTTCCAGGGGACCCAAGTGTGTTTCATTGAGGAGGGCGATATCTATGCGTTGCTCACGCAACGTTAGCTTGAGTAAAGTGGCCTTCTTGCGTAGGCCACAGGCGTTCCAATAAATGATCCTAAGTCCGAACATTTTGCAAGAGTGAAGCCATCCCGTTCAAGACCACCATAGTGGGGTCTCCTCCCGTCTGAAGTGCGACGAGAACATTTTTCAAAATTTCTATGGCGGCTTGTAAGATAGGATTCTGAAGCGCCGACGTAGGTTGCGCGACCGATGCTGTCGGTGCAGCCGCGCATGCTGTCGGTGCGGCCGAGCATGCTGTCGGTGCGGCCGAGCGCGGGATTGCCGTAGCCGGAGTTGGTTCCGAGGTAGTACCTGCGGAAGGGTCTTGTGCAGGTGTATCGTCTGTTGGATTTTTCCCCCTCTTCTTTTTCTTTTTCTTCTTTTGGAGCTTAGACCCCCGGGGAGTGCGGTCGTTCGCAGGCGCCATCAGCGATGCTCCTTGTTGATCGGTAATAGTTTCCTGAATGGGCTTAGGGCGGCTAGCTTCTTGGGAGATCGCCACGGCTCCAGCCCTCTTGTTCCGCAGCTCCCTCTTGTACTGCGGGCAAGAGGAGTGGTTCGCCGGATGGGGCCCGCCGCAGTTGGCGCAGGTGGCCGGTTCTTCTAGGGTCCGCGGGCAGTCGCGGGCGGCGTGTTCGCCCCCGCATCTGACGCAGGCCTGTGGGCGATGGCAGTGGTGGCTCGAGTGCCTAAACGCCTGACAGCGGTGGCACTGAGCGGGACCCTTCTTGCCTCGCCAAGCCTCAATTATGACGCCCGGCATGTATAGTAGCTCGTCGACGTCATAGATACGGGGGACTAGGAGTTCTAGAAAGGATAGCCAGGAAGATGCATCCCGGCCTGCCTCTCCTGGCTTTAATAGCCCTGACGTACTCCGGTTTAAAACCTAAGTCGGTCAGGGCTTGCAGGATCTCTTCGGGTTCTGTGGTTGTAGGTAATCCTCTGATCGCCACCTTGAGGTTGCGCTCCGCCGGCAGCGAGTAAGAGAACCACGATATCTTTTCTCGTTTTTCGAGTTCTCCTAAGTATCGCTGTATGGTGCGATACTCGTGGTCCGAGGTGGGGGAGAAGCGCACGCCTTTTCCAAAAGGTCGAGCGTTGGGCGCGTGTCCTAACGAAGCTCGTAGCGCCTTGAAGTGCGCGGCCCAGTTGGGCAGCGTCTCGACTACCAACGGTGGGTAGCGTGGGGCGCGAGGGGTAGGCTGGTCCGGAGCGGGTGCTGTTGTAACGGCAGCTGAGGTTGAGGGCGCCTGGGTACGCAGGGCATCTGCGAAGGTTGGTGCGTCGTCGGATGGGCCGGGTGCGTCGCGGTTGCGGAGCCTAGGATCCCTAATAAACGGTCCTTGGGGCTCTGTCCCCATGACGCAGGGCCGCTTCCTGTGGCCGTCTGCTTCGTCGTCGGAGGTACGCTGGCGTCTTGAAGGGGTGGGTGCTGTGCCAGTACCCGTTGGATGGTCCCTCGCCGGCTCCGCCTCCCGAATCCGGTCGTTGAGAAACAGCGAAATGTGTTCCATCAGCGACGCGGACAAGCAGCCTTTCTTCTGCAATTCGGCGACTACGAGGCAGTCCCGGTTTAGGAGACTTCTCGGCGTGAGAGGTGAAAACTCCGCTCGCGCAGGTGCGGAGGGCGATCTCTTCTGAGCGGGCATCTTGTGAGTAGGGCGCGAGGCCCTCGTCTGGGTGTTCGCTTGAGCTGGTAGCTGCGAAGCTGGGTCAGGCACCGGCGATGCTGGTCCGTGTTCTATTGCGGCCTGCGCGAGAATATCGCGTGGCACAATAGAGCGATGGGCGCGAGGATCGCGCGGTCCGATCGGCGACGGCGTCGTGAATCGCTGGGCGACAGAGGGGAAAGGGACGGGGGAGGGACCTCAAGTGAGGCCGACGGAAGGCGAAGGAACCCGAGCACCCGCGAGGGCGACGGAGGGGGAGGGGTTGGGGGAGGGTGAGGGAACACGAGTCGGGGCGGGTATTCCGGCGGCGGCTTGGGTCGGCGTTGTGGTAGCGCGGCGCGGCTGCTGCGAGCTGCGGGTCCGTGAGCTTGAACGCGACCGAGGCGGTTTCGGGACCTGAAAAGGGCCTTGATGTTGGCCGCTCATAGCGGCCGAGGATGCGTTAGCGGGCGACTGCCTATCGCGACCCCGCGACCACTATGGTCGGGCTTCAGAGGGGGTGAGGGTGTCCCCTCGACGCATTGAGAAATGCGTGGCCGGATTCCACCCAATTTGCAAACAAATTGGGTAGGAATACCGTGGTTACAAAGAAAGTAGGTCCGTGCGATAGTCGATTGGTTACGAGATGGTTACAGCTCGACAGTCGCGGCGCGCTAATGCGACTCCGACTTATATACTAACAAAGGGGGTGTGGTCTAATTCTAATGACTTACAATAGTATAATATCTTAATGAGCAAACAAGAGTACAAATGTATGAGACTTATAATAATTAATACACTCGGCAATCTTCGTGAGTTGTTGCCGCTGTCTCTCCGTCCGGTGCCGTTACCGCTGTCTCGCTCTAGGGTGACGTCGTGCACGCTCGGCCACCCTCGGTTTTCATCCACAACACCTATGTTTCTGAGCTTACAAGCGGTACCCATTATTTTGCTTACATACTCCTCTATATTTTTACATCTATTTAGCGATGTATTACACAGATCACGCAGCAGACCAACACGGCGTGTCAGCTCAGAGTCGTCGAACGCTGACGATAATTTCTCCCATACTTTGGCAGTGCGATCCTCTTGAATGTGCACATAATTTGTTGGATCGACTGAGAGTATTATCTTCGTCTTAGCTTTAATGTTCCGTGTCTTATCTACAGAGTAATTGTCTTCTATGCAATCCCGGAGTTCCACATGTAGCAAGTAGGTTTGCATTGCGAAACGCCACGTTGCATAATTTTCACGGCCAGCCTTTCGATGAACGCGGGAGTGTTATTTAATGCCATTTTAAACAAGATAACTAATTTCAAATACATATTATATACTTTGAAAAAGTTCAACAAGAAAAAAGCGTTCACACGAAGCACGTTATGTATTGAGGTTAAGTTCACTTTAATGTCTTCGATTACTGATTTTACGACAAGATTTTATGAGCTTTTCTGGGCCCATAATCTATTGAATTAAACAACGTAGCTCAGGTTTAATTACTATTTATTACTAGCTGATACCCGCGACTTCGTCCGCGTTGCTTGAAATATTAACAAGGTTTTCCGCATGCGCGCTACGCCGCACAGTGGATCCATATTGAAAATTAGTGGACATAGGCAACAAAGTTCCAATATCGATTCGATATTTTTCTATGTGATTCTTCATGATATTCAGACAACTTTTACTCTTGTGAAATTTCTTCTAAAGTTGATCTTTTATCTGAAAAAAAATAAATTAGATTTTTTAGTATGGAGCGAATCACGTTTATTTTTTTTTTCTTCAATTGTACGAATATGTTGGGTGTATGGCGTGAGTATATGATATATAGGGTCTCTATCCACGAATAAATATATCAGCGCCGGCCATCCGCAGCCGCGCGAGTAATCATTCGGTAAAAAAACAATATTTTCTATTACATTTTTGGCCTTTTAAAATCAATTCAAAGTATATTTTCTGTCTCACTTGGCGGTTTTCACCTTTTTTTTTTAGTTAAATATATAGTTTTAATAGCACATAGGTACTAACAACTAGTAATTCTGGCAGAGGTTTAGTTATTATTGCATGTTATCGGTGGCACCTGCATTGTGATTGATGACTCATTTGTTTGTGCGCTCGGCTAAGTGCATAACAAACGAGTCACCGAAAAATAACTGTCTCTGATTGGTCGTTATTTTTTTTACTACCTGCACGTTATCTATTGTAAAATAAATATAGTAATAAGTTTCTGGTTATACTAATTTTGTCAAATATAGGTGAAATAGCTTGAATTTTTACTGGCAAGACGTTGATAATCATTATCTACATTAAATCAAGCGTATGTAAAGTATAGTATAAGTTATCGTACGTATGATCGAAAGGAAATTGTGAAATAATTGTAGCCCTGAAAAGGGCTGTTTGTCATATTCCCAGACCTTATGGGCTTTTTGGAAATAGTCCAGAGCCGGATCACTTTATTTCTTATTCCAGAAGTGGGTCCGGCAAATTTTCGGACTCTGCTATGGCATTCTTCGTCCTCCATAATCTCGCTGTCACAGGGAGGCTCGGTAGTCTGTAACAACTGAATTGCTTCAGGCAACAACTCACTATGAACCTGTTTCGTTATTTTAGGCCTTATGTAGGATATGTGGGGATCAGAGCTTATTAGAAGTCCATGGAGGATGTCTTCGTTTGTTGCTATTCTGTCCGTTTTCCGAGTGTGTCTCTCTCGGATGTTTCTGAAGTCCGTATTACGGGCTTCCGAAGCTTGTTCTGATAAGGTACCTAAAAGAAATAAGTACATGCATTTTAATTTCAAAAAGCAATCGAGTCAAATTATACATCAAACTCTATTTATTTTTTACTTACCGATTGGCAAAACACCAAAGTGGTTACAGATGTCTGCACCGTGCATTAGAAGTTTATGTTCACTAACTGGCATGTAGTACCACGAATAGTGTTGCACGTATACATCAGCTGTTTTTTTAAAGTATCTTCTAAATTTTTCACAGTCAATGTTTTTGCCTGATGATATGGCTTGTAGAATAACGGAAAATCTGAAAATTAGATTTTCGTCAATTCCTCATTCTGGATGATGTTTTGTAATCTTGGAAAAAGCGCCTCACAGTGTTCCCGTCATTTGTAGTTCCAAAACCCTGAAATGGGGAAAAAAGACTGTAATATAGGACACACAGAGAGGATACACATAGATAGGATATAATACATAAAAAACATAAAAAAGGTCGATAACTAAATACATAGCTGTTTGACTATATCAATCAGCATTCCAGTTTGCTCACGAAACTCTTGTTGCGTGGTATTTTTTTAACTTGTTTCAAAGCTTTATGTTCACCTCGAGCTGTCCATCGTTGAAAATCCAGATTATAAGATATATGGAGAAGACATTCCATACACCGAATCTTCATATGCAGTCAAGAAATTGCTTGTTTGTAAAATTCTTCACGAAGTGGTCTGGAAGTCAAAGCGACTAAATTATTCATCTCGCTTGGTTTTGCCAAGCAAATGGAGCACGTTGCAAATGATGGTACTTCAGCAATAATATTGGCCACTTTTCCATCAATCATGGTCATATGCAATTCATGTGATACAATAATATTTCCACACTGTGTAGATATTCGTTCATCAATTTGTTTTTTCATTTCCGACTCTTCAGACTTTATAAAATCAGCTGTCTCCGAAGTGAAAGTGAACTTCACTGGTCGACAGTACAGAGTTGAGCAAGGTGTGGGGTTCTCCCAAACTATATTTTCATTCTCAGATGATGAGCCAGACACTAGCCGAAGAGGGACAATGCTTATCATGACTACTGATGAATCACCGAACTCTGTAGCTGTATTTGACGTTTTCTGTTTATAGTTACTCTGCGACGAAGAACCATCAAGCCCCCATTTCCAGGTCAACTTGAGTTCTTCATTTTGAGACCTATCAACAGAATTCACATCTAGTAAAATTCTCTCCACAGTGTGGTCCAATAACGCTTGCAATTTAATATGAGCTCCTTTTTCGGTAATCTCCATACTCTTGTGGTGGATAACATCTTTTCTTGGCATTTACGAGCTTTGGATAAGATGGAAAGGCAGTACAGTTTTCTTCCTTCAGAAATTGCCGAAGAGCTATGTACTTCCATCTCGAGAGCGCAAGTGATGTATAAAGAGCTAAACACTTATCTTCAGAGACAGTACTTAGGCTCTGCTTTTTGAATAGTCGATCGGGTACTTGGTTTAGCGTTTCTGGATTACTGGAAAGGTATTCGACCACTTTTGCCAAATTTGTTTTGCCGTTGTCTTTCAATTTTGTTAAGTACCAGTGCTGCAACTCTTCCGCGGAATTTACTTCTACTATGGAAGTAGAACGTCTTTTTTTTTGATTATTACTTAAGTCTTCGAACGGTTTTCTGTGCTCCTTTTCTGTAGGTGTTCCCGCTTCCGTAGTACATACTGCAAGATTAGAAAAATGGGAATTCATATCCACTGGCTCAGATAAGGCTGCGTCCGAAAAGCCCAACTCACTTCTCAGGTCAACACTGTCACAAACAGGCCAGTTGATGTTTTTTTCCAACCACTTGCGATTATTAACACGATTCATAAAAGTTTTATGACTTCTACTTGACTTTATCCATTTTTTATTTAGATTTACACAAAAATCCCGACAGAACTCCATGATTAGGTTTTTGTCTTCTTCAGAAACTGTGGTATTCAAAACAGAAATTATACTTTCATATAGAAACATATAATTTTTCAGATCACCACCACTTCTTAATTTCACAAGAAGATCTAGGTTGGTACAAAATCCAGCCATAGTTCTAAAGTAAATATAAAAATAAAAGTGTTTCTCTGTGTTCACAAATAAGCGACAAGAGCGAAACTAGAGGGACTTAATGAATGTCTTTGTATTTATAGTCAGTCTTAATTACTCAAGTAGTGAACATATTAACATGACTGAAAATTATTCAGCCAATCAGAGACGAGCATTTTTCGATAACTCATTAGTTATGCGCTTAGACGAGCGCACAAAAAAATGAGTCATCAATCACAATGCAGGTGCCACCGATAACAATAGATAATGTGTAGGTAATTAAAAAAATAACAGCCAATCAGAGACAATTATTTTTCGGTGACTCGTTTGTTATGCACTTAGCCGAGCGCACAAACAAATGAGTCATCAATCACTATGCAGGTGCCACCGATAACATGCAATAATAACTAAACCTCTGCCAGAATTACTAGTTGTGAGTACCTATGTGCTATTAAAACTATATATTTAACTAAAAAGAAGGTGAAAACAGCCAAGTGAGACAGAAAATATACTTTGAAATGATTTTAAAAGGCAATAAATTTCATAGAAAATATTGTTTTTTTACCGAATGATTACTCGCGCGGCTGCGGATGGCCGGCGCTAATATATTTTTTCGTGGATAGAGAATGACCCTAGCTATCATATACTCACGCCATACACCCAACATATTCGTACAATTGAAGAAAAAAAAATAAACGTGATTCGCTCCATACAAAAGATCAACTTTAGAAGAAATTTCACAAGAGTAAAAGTTGTCTGGAATATCATGAAGAATCACATAAAAAAATATCGAATCGATATTGGAACTTTGTTGCCTATGTCCACTAATTTTAATATGGATCCACTGTGCGCCGCTTGCCCCACAACTCCGCGAGAAGGAAACATAGATCACTGAACACGCAGTGCATATACAAATCGTTGTTTCTTGAAACTTTAATAACTTTTTATTAAATGAAGATATCGCAATTATTTTTAAATCGAAATAAAACTTAGAAAGTTTCATTGAAATCTATCCAGTAGTTTTTCCGTGATGCGCGCACAACTGCAGACCTCTATCATTTTACGAGTATATAGATAAAACTGGCAAGATATATTTAGTGTAATACACGGTCGCTTGAAGTCACGGAATAGAGCGAGAAAAAGCATAGATAATATATATTCCCGTTTCGTTTGGTGTGAATTGTTTCTCTAAGTGCTTGGCAAGGATCTCGGCCCTGTCTTCAGCGCTGTACCTCAGGGTGCCGTCTTCGTGGCGAAGGGGATGTATGGGCGTCTTCTTGTTGGTGAAAGAGCGGCACAGTCGATGAAGGATTGGTATCTTCTCTGAGGCATCTCCTTTTTTCCTTTCCCAGCTCGCTGATGATGAGGCTCTCAGTTCCGTACGGATGGCGTCGAGCAGTTGGTTCAACTTGGTTTTGAGAGACGGGTCTCTTGTTCGTTGCCATTCTCTTCGTGTTGCACACTTCTCGTTTATGAGAGCTTGCGTGTCAGGCAGGAGTCTTGAGTTATTTGTATCCCGTGTAGTGGCAACCTCCAGGGTGTGCTCCTGTGCTGATAGTTCTGGCGAGACTTGCGGCGAAGGCGTCAATCTTTGCCGCTCCGAATAATGGCTCTGATCCAGGGGGCGTAGAGCGGTTGAGGCGTTCACTGAATAGTTCCCAGTTTGTGTGAAGGCGGGGTATTGGCGCGATGGATCTTGAAGTATGGCCGGAGATTGTAGCTAGTACCGGCATATGGTCCGAGCCAAAGGAGTCTTGTAACGTCTCCAGAGTGATCCGTGTGTAATGTGGTGTTGATGGGGTTGATAATGAGAAACGTCTTTCTCACTCGGCTACATATTTAATACTCTTACTACATTAAAACACAATTATCGCTTACTTATTACACTAATGGGTGGTCGATCACATATCGAGAATTAGTGGGTGTTCGACCATATATGTTGAGACACCTGAGCTCTTGGTTTTAGGTGGAGCGTACACTGGACTTATTACAATATTACTACTAAACTAAGCTATACTTAAACTAGCTTACACTTCACGTGATATCCTGCGGTGAATCACGAGATCGATAACGTCCGGGGGCTGGTTATGCTGCCAAGGATAATGCGTGGGCGTTTCTGGAGCAGAAATGTCGTAACCGTGCCGGATGGCGTCGTCATGCAAGGTGATGCCTGCTCTGTTGGTGGTGTGTGAATGCCAAATGGTGTTCTTTGCGTTCCAATCCCCGGCCGCCAAGTAGGTGTTGTGTCGCCTATCAATTAGTGGACTTCTGATGCTACCAGTCGTACTTGTGGCGGTTTGTATATGGCTTAGATTCTTGTCGGCGTGGATGCTAGGCAGATTTCGACGCCGAGGGCCTGGAAAGAGCCATAGCCTACATTGTAAATCCTTTAAGTAAATATAATAATAAACCGACTGCAGAACACTGGAGTGCATTGAAGAGAATTTTAAGATATTTAAAAGCTACAGTAAATTATAAATTAACATTTAAGAAAGATGACAGCGAAATTGTTGGATATTGCAATGCTGCAGTCTGAAGACAGCACAATCACAATCCTGCACAGGATATGTTTTTATTTTTCAGGGTGCCTCTATCAGCTGGTGTTCTAAAAGACAACAAACTGTGGCATTATCAAGCACAGAGGCCGAATATATGTCTCTGTCAGCATCTATGCAAGAGGCATTGTGGCTAAAATAATTACAAGAAGAGTTTTGGCCTGAACTTAAAAGCAGGCCCTTATTAATGTATTGTGATAATCAAAGTTGCACTAGTCTTTCAGGTAACGAGAGTTATCACGCACGAAGTAAACATATTGATGTCCGATACCATTTCATTAGAGAGAAGGTTGCTGCCAATCAAATCAATGTCAAGTACAAACGGACTGATCACATGGTGGCTGATGTCTTAACCAAGGGACTTCATCGGCCAAAACATGAAGTATTAACAAAGGCTATGGGTTTGCGATCAGGAGAGAATGTTGAGATTTGTGAACGCAACCTATAGATGTCACGATGTGCTTTCGTTAACTATATATTATCTCTGGTCGTTTTCCCTCCATTCTGTTCGCTACGCATATAATGATATGTTAATTTTATCATAAAATTAAACTTTATTTAGTTTAAACCAATATTTGGACTTTTATTTTAACATTATTACATTGAATTTTGTCCGTTATATCCTTTATTTAACTCACTAATAATCACTTTAGTAGAAACTAAAGATTGGTTGGAATTTTTTGTTTACATTTTCAAATTCAGAATTAATAAAAGAAATACTCTGTTTAACCCCTAGAGCGTCGGCCTCCGTTTTACGAAAAAGCTCGAAGCGTCGGCGTAATTTCAAGGACGTTTGATAGATAGGGTAGACCTTCGGAAAAACGATGAATTCGTTGATATGTATATATTAAAATGGTATAAATTATACCTTCCCGGCTTCGTTATGAGTTTATCTAACTATTTATATAATTTAATAAGCAAATAAAACTGACCTTATCTCGCAGTGATGTAATATATATTTTTTTATTTTTAAATTATTTTTAAATTAGGATGCATATGCGGAATCGTCGACGCCTCAAGCCTTTTCTCTTATGATCTTACGGTGTATCGTGAAACGCTCGAGGGGTTAAAGGTGGCAATTTCATCCTGTAACGGCTTAAGTTGTGCAAAAATTATGCCAGCTACAGTAGTTTCCAATTTAGGCCACGGCCTGTCAAACTCGGTGGATACAATTTCACGGACTTGCTCACAAAAAACTGGAATTGCATCAGAGTTCTCATTGGGAGAGGCAATGCATGATTTTCCTCCTTTACGATATGTAATATTTTTATCCATTGTATGTATGTATAGTGTATTCTATAAAATTAATTTGTGTACAGTTTGACCGTTGACCAATCAGGAGTAAGCATGCAATCCACATGAACAATTGCTGGTTGTTTGATTATTTACTAATGAAAACACTATATTATACACTGCAAACGTCACTCGCGATGAAATAGTTAGTCTTTTATCCGTGTACACATGATCACGGCAAAAAACGAGTGTAATTCCAGTTTATTCAAATTTAGTTACAGAGCCTATTTTTACGCTACAGACAGCCAGTGTTGCTCGTACTTTTTCCATCTAGGTGCGATTTAGGGCCAATTCACACGTACCACAACCACACCACGTCGCAGCGACATAATGTGGTCAAGCTGTGGTTACGTGTGAATAGTGCCGCAGCGGCTTTTTGCAGTTGCGTTGTGGTACCGATAAAATGTCGATGTGGTTGCGTTGTCGCTGTTGTTGCGACGTGGTAACCACACGTGGTCATGTGCAGTTATACTCCAGCTTTAGTAGAGGTAACACGGCTTGACTGAACGTAGTCATGGAGGAAAGATTGTTGTTGCTATCCTTGTTATGGCTTTTATTAATAAGAAGAAGACGACGAAATCAGCGTATTCGTCGAAATAGAATTTATTGGATACATCCTTTATTGGAAAACAAAAGTCAAAGCCAATTCCGTACTGATTATCCTAAACTTCGAAGGTTCAAGATGAAATTTTATAAAAAATTTAGAATGAGCAAGAATACATTTGACTACTTGTTAAACGAAATGAATAGTGAGTTGCAAAAAAAAGACACGGCCATGAGAAAAAGCATACCATCTGTTGAACGTCTGGCAATGACATTGAGGTGAGTAATTGTTTTTATAGTTAAATATTTTTAAGTATATATACTTAAAGTATATACTTTATTGTTACCTAACTGTGGTAGGGGGGATAGAAAGCGAAAACAAAGAGCATACTTAATATATTTTTATTTATTTTGTCATTCAAAAATCAACAGAGGTAGGTAATTAATCTCCGAAAATATCCGTTATAATCGGATCATTATAGTTTGAAGCCTGAGAAGAAACGCTGAGTGGAGATGCTGGCACTGAAACATCTCTTGGTGTGGATGTAGTACGCAAATTGCGAAGCTGTGGACCGCCTGTTTCAATATCCGGCCGATACCCAGACGTTGATGGTCGCTCGTACGGTTGGTAAGCTGGTGTCGTATACCCCTGTCCATATTCACTGTAATTATCATTACGTGTAGGTGTGTGATATTATTAAATTTGTAGTGACCCTACTTGCTGCGCAAGCGGTCGCGGGTTCGAGTCCCGCTGGGGGCAGACATTTGTTGAGCACAAATGTTTGTACTCCAGTCATGGGTGTTTATATTTATAATATGTATGTATTTAAACTTATATATGTGTAGTATATCAACCATCTAGTATCCATAACACAAGGCTCGTACCTTATCGTGGAACTAGATAGTGCTGTGTGTAAATGTCCCAACATATTATATTATTCAGTTTTCAATCATCGCGAATGGTTTTAAATCTATCGTATAAAGATAGCAAAAAATGCATATCACTGTCACAGGACTTGTCAGGTTCCTGTGTACGAGTATGTGCAGTTACTTGATTGCTCAAATGACTTGTTATTTTTTTTATTAACCCATATTCTGCATCATCTTTTTTTCTTTGGATATATTTTGGTCTCTTCCAAACTTCAGAGTCACTCGTTTCAGTAGTATTATCGTCTTCATTATCGATTTGTTCAATGTCATCGTTTTTGTTTTGTACTGGTAGAGACGATGTTGTATTTCGATTTTCCGACAGTGGCTTTAAAAATAATAATTGACTAAAGTAGTAGTATCTCTTCGTACTACCTGCTGAACCGCTTCTTTGTGAATTTTGTTTTTTAAGGTCTCTGTTGAAAGAGTCTCTTAAGCTTTTCCATTTACAAAGAAGTTGGGAGCTGAAAAAATAATAGTTAAATTAAAATTTGTAGAAAAGATACCTACATGACCTAAATGTATGAAACAGCAGATTTTTCTATCCAGTGTTATTTATTTCAACCTTTTGTAAGTAACATCCTGTATCACCCTGTAACACCATTTCATTATTATTTGTTTTTTTTTTTGTTACAGATATTTGGCAACGGGATATTCGTTTGAAGATCTCGCCGATTTTTTTAAATGTGGTACTTCAACTGCTAGCAAAATTGTCCACGACGTGTGCCGTCTGATTTGGGATAAATTACAGCCTATTCATTTACCACCATGTAATAAAACAATGTGGCTTGATATTGCGAACAAATTAAAAAGAAAGCAAATTTTCCAAACTGCTTAGAGGCTGTAGATGGGAAACATATTAGAATTATTCATCCACCACGCAGTGGTTCATTATTCTTTAATTATAAACATTTCTTTTCTATTGTTTTAATGGCCGTATGTGACGCCGATTCTTTATTCGTGTATGTTGATATAGGAGCCTACGGTAAAACTTCTGATTCAACTATTTGGAGGGACTGCAGTTTATATGATGCAATGGAAAGAAATGATTTAGATCTACCTGGACCGCAAGCAATTACCCCTGTAGGTAGGCCCTTGCCTATGGTATTCATTGGCGATGAAGCCTTTGGATTACACAAACATTTGCTGCGACCATGCAGCGGCAAGCAATTAACAATGAAAAAACGTATTTTTAACTATAGATTATCACGAGCACGAAGATATGTAGAATGTTCCTTTGGAATTTTGACAAACAAATGGCGAATATTGCATAGGCCAATTAACGTGTCAGTTGAATTTGCAACAGACATAGTGAAAGCATGTGTCGTATTACATAATATAGTACGCAAGCGAGATGGCTATAAATTCGATGACACTTTATCGATAACTTCAAATTTGTTACGAATGCATTCCTTTGATCAAAATCATGACGGCATTCGAGCAGATTCTGTGAAATGAATTTGCCGACTATTTTGTGAGCCCTGAAGGTGAATTATCGTGGCAGTACAATAAAGCGTGAATGGTGTTGTTAGGTATTATACTCGGTTTAATAAATAAATAGTACTTAATTAATAAACTTACCACGCTTTTTTTTTCTTTTGTTTCCTTACTATCAAAATCTTCATAAAACTTCATGCAAAGGTTTTCCCATGCTTTGTTTTTTAAAATGCGATTGGAATACTCCTCTGTCCTTTGATCCCAAAGGCATGGCGAATTGCGAATCTCCTCAATAAACATATCCGTGTCAAAAGTTTCGGAGTCGATCATTTTAATTTTTCGCATAACCACGCGGCAACTCAGTACAACGCAGAATGAAAGAGGGGAGCGCACTGCGCTCTCCTCTTTGCGCTCAGCGCAGGCGCCAGCTAGGCGCGCGCTGTTGATGACGTCATGTCGTGGCGATGTGGCCGCGGTGCCGCCGCCGGTGGTGGCGTTGCCGTCGCGATGTGGTTGCGATGTGGTCGTATTACACAGGTGGTCGATAACAACGTCAAAATGTGGTACGTGTAAATTGTAATATTCATTTTCAATACAAAATATACGCCCGACCACATGGCGTCGTTGTGGTGTGGTTGTGGCTGTGGTGTGGTTGTGGTACGTGTGAATTGGCCCTAAGTTACTATTGCAAAGCACTGCACCTATCGCTGTTTCTGAAGCATCAGCCTGTAACATAAATTCTTTTGAAAAATCGGGGTATTGTAGAATGGGAGTCGTTAAAGCGAATTTAACTTTTTATAATGAATAAGTTTTACACCGTGCCGGTATCGTGATATATTAAGTACATAGTTCAGGTGAAGTACATGATGGTATCTCGCTTTGTTTTTCATTGGTTAAAGTTAATATATTTTTTTCTAAATTCAATCAAACAATCTAAACCAATTATACCATCTGACTTATAAGGTCTTTCTTGAACAAGTAAAACTTGTGCTCATAAGTAATACCATCTGATGCCTGTAAAGTTAAATAAACAGCCTATACACCTATAGGTGGCACAACATATTCAGACGGTTTTTATAACTATAGGGGCTCTATGTAACGGTATACGTTCCGATAAGCTGTTACTACGAATTGCCTATAATGAAGCACCTATGTCCAGCAACTATGAACATTTTTGACTACCTAAATCTAAGTGCACATATTTTACATTATCGTCGCACGTTAAAATATTGAAGTCCGAGAAAGTGATTCCGTTCGGTAGTTTTCTCCTCCGTTATAGTTTCGACTTGTGCTAAACAAATATTTCGTTGATTGTGATTACCACTACTAATGTTATCTCGACCACGACTCGAACTCATAAACTTACTATGATAACCTCGCGTCGATCGGCCATTATTATATCCTCGATTATATATTATTTCTTTCATGTAATTATTGAAGTTGTTGTAATTCCGTAGCATCGTCTGTTGCGATTGAGGACGAAATTCACGATTTGAATAAAAGTTACCTCTAGTAGTCATTTGTCCGCCTCTACCTCTTAGTGAAGACCTATAGCATGGGGATTGGTAACCTCTCCTTTGTGCGTTGATGATGTTGTTGGACAACGAAGGCTGTCCCAGCTCCTTATCCTCAGCAGCACGCACTGCATCCTTCAGCTCTGAGTAATCTCGTGCTGAGATAAATGTGCTCAGTCGTCTATTGCGTAACCCATCTGCAATCTTTTAATTACAAGTTTTTTATTTATAGGTTTCAATATTTCACAAGACTTCGGGTTTCCATTGCTTTGTGCAATAGCGAGGCCTACAAATAACTTAGACAATTTATCACCGTATTCATGAATAGACATATTATATTAATATATATTATTTAATTTGCTAAGTATCGCATTTGCAGAATTTTTTGTTAGTAAAATCTTCCTAATGTCTTCTTGTATTAAACTCGTTGCGTCATCATATTCGCTCTTTAACTTCAATTTAGCAGACTTAGTTAACCTGGTTTTTTTTAAAAAAAAGGGATAAGTATTTTTTCTGGGTTGCATTACGTGAATTAAAGAAGTTGTCGTCATAATATCAAGTTTTTCCATGTTTGTAATTACCGATTTTGAAGTTTCCATTGTACTACCCTGATAATTCATTTTATATGTGAATATTTTAATATACATGAACATATTACGTTCCCTTAATAGTTTGATACGTTCATAATCTTAAAACACAATCTTTTAACTCTATTTTACTGTCTTGCTTAGCAATAATATAAATAATATCTTTATATGTTAAACATAACTTTTCAGCTTTTAAAATCTTATTATTAACATTACCTCTGTATTTTAATTTTCTAGTAGGGCCCAACTTTCTTAAATCTACTTAAATTTCAATCAACTTATTTAAAATAATTTCTAAATCCTTTTCCATACATAACTCTATACTTTCACTAAATATTGTAGTTATAAAGTTCATATATTATAAAGTATATGCAAAGAGTAAATTATATACTAGGAAAAAGAGAACCAACTCGTTGATTTTTTTGTCATAATGTGACACACTAGCGCCATCTGGTAATATACCCCCTGAACTAAAGTTAGGTATGTAGCTATATATAGGTACCCTATTTATATGTATACTATAATACATACTTTTTATATAGGAAAAGGGTTTTACTTTTTATTTTGAATTCACGTGTATTTCAAGGCTTCTGACGATTAAAGAATATCAAAAGATACCCTGATAGGTATTAAAAATATTACAGAAACTTAGGAAATCACGTGAATTCGAAATTAACTGATAATAAAAACGAAAATAGTATGCCATACAATAATTTTATTGTTATTTATTACAATGTTTGTGTTTTATATAATAATTATTTGCTATTTTTTTAATCTCGTCATCATCATCATTATACGTTATTTTGCCGCACAATATTCGATTGATTGTTCTGCACCAACTGTAAATAATGATGTTACCAGTTATGTTTATAAAATATTCTTTTAATTTTTCCATGTGGATGTTACATTTAAATGGAAATTCAACATATAAGTTAGAATACATATGAATACTTAGTTTAATTCCGTGGATTGGTACATCTTTTTTTAAAAGAGTGACACATATTTTTTGTATTTCTTTAAAACATGTTTTTAATTCAGTAGAAGGATAACAAAGTCCACTTTTATTTTTAAAATATTCTTTTGCTCGTATGAATGAATTTTGTGATACATCATTTTGGATGCAGATCAGATTTGATCTGCATTTTTTACAAGTTTTAACAACATTAATAAGACATTTCTTTAAGACCCAGCCACACACATAATCACTTTGGCCCTGATCTGAGATTTCAGCATCAAAATCAAAATGTATTAATGGTATACTTGTTTCAACAGCAACATTAGGAGCACTGGATGATGCAGGATCCCTGTTTTTTATAAAAAATTCAAAATTTTGCAAACTATTGTTGTTATCACTTTCACAGTTTGCATTAATAGATTGAGGGGAATTATAATTATTTAACAATAAAGATTTGTAAGCCCCTTCAAAAGCAATACTGTTAGGGGCTGTGTTTCTCGCTCCATAGCTCCTAATGTTGCCAAAAAAATTTTCAAGTGGATCTTGATTTATATTACGGGTTAACATTGAGTCAAAAGAATATTTTTCTGTTAATATTTTATAAAGTGCTTGAAATCCTTCAACAGTTATGATGAAATTTTTTACAGTTGGTGGTACAGCAGTCTCAATCACTTTACTATGTTTGTCCAGTTTCACAAATTTGATACTCTTAAACATTTTCAATGCATTCATCCACAATTTGTGATGAGGTGATTTTTTATTTATGGGTCCTTTAAATATTTTACCATTTGGGATGTTATACGAATTAACATTTAATGAATCAAAGACATTATCAATAGTTAATACAAATGGTATTATGTCTCTGCATTCTTCTGGAAGGTAACCACGTGCTGTGAGATGATCAGCAGCAACCGCAACACTGTGACTGAACACTTGTGTGGCCATTTTGACTCTCATCTTTTTTATTTTTTCCGGAACAACATGTTCTTCTGTTAACTTCTGAAGAAGTGTTAGTTCTCCACGGGATTTGTCAGCCAAATATAATTGGTGAAAATATTGCCACTTCACAGTTTTCACTTTGTTTCTGTCATTATAATCTGTGTATAACAAATCCTTAGATAATAAATTGTTCCTCAAGCCTTTTATTAGGTGTGGAGTGTCAAACAGCGGTATGATCTTTTGTTTACCTATTTTAAAATGCCTGTTTTTAAACTCTAGATTTTTACGTATATATTTTTCTTTGGTGTCATTTATGAGTTCATTAATTGCACTGACGTTTACTGTACTCTGATCACAGACAGTACATAAAATCACAAGACCAGTTTCTTGTATTTTCTTTACAACATCTGTTATGATATTTTTTAATTCAAATTTATTCAGGCTATTAATAAAATAATATGCCACTGGTTGCTTGTATTGCTTCTTTATGCCTTTAATCATGAAGACCAAGGCACGATTTGCGATATTTTTCTTTCCAAGTGTAACAAATCCCTTTAATTGATCTTTAGAGGAGTCAAAATGAATTTGTGGTGTAACAGACATTTCGTCAAATATTAAGCAACACAGTCGATCCATTGCATCTAAGCCCTCTACTTTTTGTTTAAGGTTTTCAAATATTAAGTTATTGCTGGTACCAGGGCATAATTTTATTTGAGACAGCAACCTCTTTAGCGACTTTGCTGAGGGAAGTGTAAATGTTTTAGACTGTAGACATAAAAGAATAACACTTAGGACTTCTTTTGTACAAGGAAAGTTATAATATCTTTTCTTTAAGTGTAAAGCGTCTTCCTTTCTTGTGTTTTGCTGCTTTTATTTGCATATCTGTAAAAATAAAAGCAAGTAAAACCAGCTGGAGTCATAGTTTTAATAAGTTTTTGGAAAGCCGATTTCTGATATAGGTTTTTTGCATTTTCTAGGCGAGTCTTTCAACTTTTGTCCCTTTTCCGTAATCGGTAGATTTCTCTTCGCAAATTTTTGATGTTTGATTGGAACACTCTATATTTATTATTTGATGCAACTGGACCCTTTTTTGAAACTGTAATCAAGAAACAAACACAATTTAGTACTACATTTAATTTGGATGAACAGATAGACAAATGGACAGGCGGACTTTGTACCATCTTAGGTGTTTCTTTTTTTTATAATGTTAGTATGGTACTGATACTACTACAACTGAACTTCATACATGTTTGCAATCTTTCAATTACTACTTTACTCTCATATGTCATATACTTCCAAATTCAAGTTGAATTGTATTTGCGAAGGGGACGCCTGCTAACGCCAGGCAGGTGAGCAGTCCTATGTCAGAGCCTATCACCCAATTCCTCATGCTTCAACACAGGTTATTGGTGCCCAAAAATTCAAGTTAGTAAGCCTTACAGTTCTTGAAATTTTGTGATTAGTAGTCGTTATCATTTAGTTTAGTGAGTCAGTGGTATTTCGTTATTATAATATTATGATAATAAATCTTAGAAAATGATTACCTTACCTTTTATATGACTAATTATAGTTCTGGAGACACAGTAACTGTGATCCAATGCTACATGATGTGAACCTGAAAATAAAAATAACAGCATTATGAAAAATAAATAATAATCAATTAAGAATATTTGTATTTTGTTATTGTAGGTGTATTTAATATTTCACTTTGTTGTATACAATCACAAATTTTATTTGCATTTGCAGCAGAGTATTTTTTATTTCTACTATTTTTTTTAATTTATACATATTAATCCATTTAGTTCCCAGAAGCTTTGCTTAATTTATCAGTGGTATTTATAAATTGGTTTGAAAGTTTTGAAATTATAAACTTACTTAAGTCAGACACATCAATATTGATTTTTCGAGGTTTATTCACACACATAGACATCTGAGATGAACTTGCCAAGACTTCTTCAATAGACACATCACTACCTAAAACACAAAAAAGCATTTCTACATTTCACATTCAAAATTTTTGATAAGAGTATTTTTACTTACTACATAAGTTCTAAAGTTAAGTTTAGGTTATAGCTGCCCTTTAACATTGAGATATTTTGCAGCCGCATATAATTCTTTAATACAAACTACCAATCAATATGTCACATTGTCTAATAACTTACTGGCAGTAGTATGTAGGATGTTCAGAGAAGATTGTGTTTCATTTGTTGCCTACAAATCTCTGGATTCTGGTGATATCAATACACCATCTAAACAAAAAAGAGCATGATAAATAATTAATAATGACTAATTCTAAATTAAGATTAAAACCTGATTACTAATATCCAAATTAAAAATGTATGGTTTTAATGACCTGAGTCACTACATTTACTTTACTTTTTAAAACTTAAACTTACATTAAATTTTGTTGTAGGTACATTTTAAATCTTAATTTTTTTTCTCTTAATATTCTCAATTAGAGCTAGCACTAAGACAATTATGTGCAAACCATGTGACATTAATTTTGCTCCAGAATGCATCAACCCATTTGTTCTGCACAATAAAAACCCAAGTGCAGATAGCCCTAATGATTGCCAACCTCTGAGAGGAGAAAAAATAAATAATGCAAACTCACTTACCAGGCAAATAGAGTGTTGGAACTGCCAAAGCATTTAGCCGATTATTGCGATTGCGGTCTCTATCAGTGAAATGCCTGTCACAGACTCTCTTGTTATGAAAGTCATTCTGGGGTGGACGTAGATTTTCAGGAACAAGATCAAGCCAAGCTTTAAACTGCTCTGGAAATCTTTTCTGATTTGGGAAAACATGCAGTATTCCACCTGAAATGTGTAAAATTATTTTTATACATATTATGTCCTTGAAATCAAATACAGAATAGCATATATACATGATATGTAGAGGAGAGCGGGGTTAACAGCGGGGTTTTATAAACTTTAATAGTTTTTATACTAAATACAATAAGGCTTGTCCCGACTGACTGAAATATACTTACGAGTAGGGCGAGGGCAACCGAAGATGCATGGTCTGGGCATTATTTTTATAGTTTCACCACTAAAACGTCGCAAAACACAAAACTTAACAATAGACAGCGTCCTTTCGCAAGTTATAAAAAGCGTCTTTTCGCAAGAGTTTTGAAGCGTCCTTTCGCGAATTTTTGTAACTTTTATTAGTAACAAAGTGACTTGGAATATAAGGCGGAGGAAAATACTTCAACTCGACGCACTATATAAACGAAAACAAGCACTCAATCACAGAAATAGCACAAAAACTACAAACTTAAACACCATAAGTCGTTGCAAAAGTTTGAAAATTTGAACTTTGAAGTTACCTACAATGTGTCAATGATTATAATTTGACTTTTGACTTACTAGTGACACCTATGTACCTATTAAGAAAATATTATAAGAGCCAGTTACAGAGGGTAATCTACTAGATGGCATTGCAAAAATATAAGATTACACGTTATATGAAAGTGTCCCCCCCCCTGAGTATATGGTTATATTATAAACTTACACTATGTTTTACAATTCATTAAGTTCATATTATATTATAGTTCATAAACTTTCATATTTACGCATGAAGAGGGACAAGAGATAGTAATAAAAAATAATGAGGGGGTTTCGGGAGGATGCACTTTTTAACACTTATTTTTCACATTTGACTCACATTTCACTCTCACTAAAGTAGGTACACCGGCCGGCCATTAGGTATGCGCATTATGTCTTCGCCTTATTAGACAGCATCACTCCCAGCAGCATCTGCAGCATTGAACCTCCCGGAAAGCCTTTGACGGATTCTTCTGATAAATTCTGTTTGCATCCTCCTGTCTATCCATTTTCTCTCCTTCTTTCGCCATTTTTACACCCAAAATATATTGTAAAAACAACGAACATCACCAAGACCACTGTGATTAGGATGTTGTTGGTCAGAATATGTGCTTTTATATTTGTTTCTCAGAGTACAGCACCGTTACTGCCGGCTGAATTTTGGGTAATCAATATCTCCTTATCTTTAATTTTAGAGTAAGACTTCACCATTTTTAGTTAACACGTTTTATTTTTTCTTTTATATAAAAGTTTTATTTAATTCACGTCACTTTTAAGTTATATTAAATTAAAGTGTATTAAAACCAAGCCAACCAAGGCACACAGGAATCGGCTGCGTTGCGAGATTCGCCGGTCACCCGACACTCGCCCACGCCTCGGCAAGCAGGGTCGCCGTGAAATATGAGGGGAGCGGGGAGATTCAATGAAACACAACCGCTCCCGAAAACGCTCTTTATTATACTCCCATGACACAAGACTGTCCTTAATATTTATATGATATGCTAAACCCCACAACAGGGCTATGTTCTGTGTGGTTTGAAGTTTCATGCGTTGCGTTACGTTAGCCGGGACCTGATGTAGGTTTCGTAGATTCTTCCGACCTTCGTACTGTTATATCCAACTTTCCCACATGAAATATAATTATTCGGCACATTCATGGTCATAAGAGAACCTTTTGTTATTTTCCGTTTTCTTTATAAAAATAATAAGCAATTTTCAATATTCACACGGGAAGGCTCTACTTAAGGAATTTAGCTGACATTACTAATGCCTTCCTTAATAATTTTAATATAATTTTAAATCAGTTAGACTCGGAACGCGGTCGCGGCAACCCATTGTATATTTGGGGAAAACTTAAATATTATAGTAGTGTAATTTTATTTTAATAAAAGACAGTGTGGTGATTGTGTAGTTTTTTTTAAAAAGACAAGGGGTGTGCCGTCTAACAGTACGCAGCGGAAGAGATGAGTGCTGTATCGGTCGTAACAGTGCCATCGCTGCCTTCGCGCTGTTAATCGATGCTGTGATGTTGGATATAATTGAGAACAGGCGGTCTATATGTACTCCAAGGTATGTTGCACACGGAGTCCATGGTATGGGCGTCGAGTTGTAGTTCAGCGTGGGTGGTAGGCTTGATACGGTGCTAATGGAGACTGCCTTTGTCTTCGCGACATTGACCGACAGCCTCTATTGGTCCATCCATGGTGGTATAGCATCTAAAGCTCTTTGCATCTGTATGGCGGCATGATTGGACATGAGGGAAGTTGTTAGTGGTGCCACATCGTCTGCGAAGAGTGCGAGAGTAGCGCCGTCGGTTATAGGGAAGTCGTTCGTGTAAAGGGCGTACAGACAAGGCGAGAGCACGCTGCCCTGGGGTACTCCTTCATGAGTTTATATATAAGGCCTCCGTGCCATACTCTATCGAACGCTTTCTCTAAGTCCAAGAATGTGAGTCGCAACTATTCTATTTATTTGAATTTCAATACACTTTTCTGTATCATCATCACATCTAAATATGAAATAAATAATGGATCATCAGTGCTTGACTGAGACAAATTCATCTATAGTAAATTCGATTTAGTTTTTTCTAACAATTCGATCGTATCTGAAGGTAATTCATCTCCCAAAGATGTTTGCTGTTGCTCGTAATCAAGTTTAATTTTCTTATATTTCTTTCCACGGCAACACGAACACAAAACATCTCCATTTACAATTGTACACTCAAAAGTAGTTGAAAACTCGTCAGCATCTTCATCAGATTGTATATATTTAGGGACCACCCGGTATTTTTTATGAATTTTGAGCAATTGCGACACTTTGGATTATTAGTTTTCGATGTAGACATGTTCACACTTAAATAATAATATGGTTGAATGAAATTATTTATTAAACACAGAAAAAAGTACGAACACTATTGTTGGCGAAGTCAAAAATAAATAATTATAAGGTTTTTTTTCCTGAATGTAGAGTGCTGTTAGCCCTACTGGCCTTGACAGCGTCACCAGGCGGGGAGGCGGACAGAAGGTCCTGCCTAAAAAGAAAGCATGATGCCAAGGGATGTAGTTTCGTAAGGGCACCTCCTTGCGAGGTTCGGAACACGGCTTATGAAACTATCGGATGGAGGTCTTGCCAAATTGGCTTAAAGGGACTCTGAAGGAGTCGAATACGTCTCGCACACGCCTAAGCGTGAACGAGCCGTGACAAACGAGGGACCTTGTCCTCTCCGGCGAGAACGGTGATTGTGTGTACGGTGTCGGTGTGTTCCTAAAGATAGCATTGGCTAAAGTAATCCTATCGTCGGGGTCGGTGAGTACGTCTTTAGGCCGTCTGTGTCTATCGTTAATGTCGTCTACGGGATCGTAATTAGCCGCGTTTACTAATAGTCAAGGATACATGGTACATTTGTGTACTTGATTACTATCAAACTACTTGTCCGTGAGTAGCTTTATTTTGATGAGACGCCCAATAATTTCCTGTACGAAACTCTCGATTGTGGTAGCTAAGAGCTCACTCTTAGCTCACTTCACACATGGGAGTCCGTTTTACTGGTACGTTTTTAACGGATACGTCATAAATTTATGCTCTGTTCACACATAGGCACCGTATAACATTCAACGAATCCGTCATTACTGGATGCGATGTGTGAACAGAAAACTCGCAGTATACCGCCGCTATTCTACAAGGATGGACGCGGTCGTGTTGTATTGGTACTATCGTCGAAGAAGGAAGATTCGACGTTATTGGCAGCATCCACTTATGGCCCAAAGATCTAGAGAGGGTGCTTACAGTTTACTTATGAGTCGGTTACGAGGTGATGAATCGAAATTTTTCAATTACTTTCGTATGTCAATGTCTACTTTTGATGAACTTCTTAATTATTGGAAAAGGATTTAAAAAAGCAAGATACTCGTTGGACGAAAAGTATCTGCCCATAAGAAAAACTAGCGATATTTTTAAGGTACGTACTTTTATTTTTAAAACTCAGACAGATCTAACGTAGCATCACTGTATACAGATTGTAATGGCGATAATGCACTATCAGCGGCTAGATTTTGTTTGTCCTTTTGACTGTCATTGCCAAGTTGTGTCATTGTAGTCACACTGTCATCTTCGTTTGTAGGTTCATTCGATGTCGTGGTGTCTTCTTCGGATGTTGTTTTCATGTAGTCCCTAATAGACTCTAGCAGTAGGTCTTTGTGTATGTCTACTGTTCGCATGAACCAGGGGCTGCCCATGGCTATGCGTGTGAATCGGTTCTGTGGTTTTTGAAGTTTGTCTAATTGTGTGCGTCTGGTGTGTGCAAATACTACGGATGCGTACGTCATGATTGGGCGTATACATGTATTGTATAACGTGACTTTGTTCCTAAGTGAAAGCTAACTGCGCGCGCCTAGCATCGGATATAAGTGTCCTAGTAAGAAAGCCACTCTATTCCTAACTGTCTGAATGTGTTGTCTAAACGTGAGTCTGCTGTCTAGTGTTATCCCTAGATATTTTGTATATGACCGCCACTGTATCGGTTGCCCGTACAGTGTTATAGGTGTTTAAGGTTTGCGCCGACTATGTTGCCCGAGAGACGTCCGATAAAAGTACACAGCCGCACTTTTATCGGGGTTTAACTCGATGCCCCATTTTCGGAACCATTACCCCATGGTTGTGACTGCCTTCTGAAGGCATGTAACTATCCTACTAGCGCTTATTGCCGAGGCATAAATGGCTGTGTCACCCGCATAAAGGGCGATTTGACAAGTAGTCTCGTATGATGTGCACGAGACCATCTGGTACTCCCATTCGGTAAAGCTTATATAATAAGCCGTTGTGCCAGACTTTGTCAAACGCCTTCGCTACATCGAAGAAGAGTACACCTGTGCCTACTGATCTTTTGAAAATGTTGAAGTGTCTGTGTATGTGCTCCGTTAAGCGATGCACTTGGTGTACACTTGAGTGCTGTGACCGGAATCCGGAGGTATCAGAGTGTTGGCTTCTGCTACGGCCTTTAATTTGGCTAATATGATTCTTTCATAAATTTTACTAATGCAATTTAGAAGTGAGATCGGTTTGTAGCTAGAAGGGAGGCTGCGGGCCTTCCCTGGTTTGTGTATACCTATGACTAAAGCTTCTTTCCATTCGTCCGGGAATGAAGGAAGTTGCCAGAAGGGCGTTGAATACAATTACTGGTATGTGAATAAATTGTGCAAGCAATAATTTAATGACTATTAGAGATTCTATCTAGGCCTGGAGCCTTTCTAGTGTTTAGTGTTTTGATTATTGTTTCGACCTCCTCAACTGAAGTCGGTGGGGCAGCAACGATCAGCCAAAAACTACGGAGGTCTTCAAATAAAACGTAGACTACCTCGAATTACGTTTAATTTCGTTTTTACAATGTTCTTAAAATGTGTATATAAAAAAAAACTGTTAAGCTCGGAGCGTTACGATTAACAATGAGAAAAAAAAATGTAGACGCCGGGTCGATCGCCGCAGCGCCACACAACGGACAACGGCGGCAACCACTTAAAAGTCCATAGGCAGCTGCGTCATGCACAAACTAGATGGGGTTAGCCGCGACATACCCCCCGCCTTGGAAACACCGGCTTCCAACATCAGGCTTCATCGTTGGATGGCTGCAGGGGCAAAGGGCAAATTTTCGAAAACGCCCTCCTCGTTGTTCCGGTTGCGGTATGGATGTCAGCAACACGTGTGACACCATCAGTCCCCGGGTAAATGCGGGTTATGCGTCCCAAACTGCGTACTGTGTTTACCTGGGTGAAGTGTTCGCGTTCGATGAGGTGTGTGTTTGTCTTGAATTGTGATTCGTAGGGGTCTGCTGAGCATTCGGCCTTATCGAGGTCTGAAATGGCTAACGAATTGTCTGGTCTCACCAAAGGAGGCATTGTGGAGTGTGGCGGACAAAAGGATAGAATAACAAGAACTTAATAACAATACGTTTATTTAAGAGCGTGGTGCACATGCGAGACCTAGTGAGAGACTGGAAGCATATCTTACAATAGATCGATCTGTCTTTAATACATGTTACATGATCCGATACATAATACAAAAGGTACAATATTCCCCCTCTTTAAAAAAATATACAAAAAATATAAAATTAACAATATATAAAGTTGTATAAATCTGAACACAGTCAAAAATAAAAAAAAATAAAATAAAAGAAATTAAAATTAAATTCTAAGTTTACAATTTTGTTTTATATAAAATATTGTCATTATTATTACATGATTACTATAATTAATATTACTCTTTGCTTATATCTATCACCAAGTATAATTTTTCGAACTTAAGCTGTCTATTTATTTAGCAAAATTTTTCACTTGCACAATTTGAATTAATATAATTATGTGAATAACATGTCCACTTGCACTTTATATAGACGTACACTGACGTTACAAAACTAATAAAAACTAAGAATAATATTTTGTCCCAACATATTATACTGCAGCAGTTAAATCTGGCATACTCTGCATTTCCTTCCCTATTATGTCTCTAAATTTACTTCGGCAATATTTGTATATCCCAAATAACATTATTGTAGTAAGGATTATTAAAAATAAGAATCCGAAATATATATCCATTTTATAGTCCAGAATCTGTGTAGATGAGTTAATATTTCCTCCCATTTGTGCGATTATTGCTTCTTCCTTTTTTTCTTCTTTGCTCTGATTACAACCCATGACTTTATTGTTAACTAGCCGAACCGTGCCCACTTCGTTGGGCATAATGTTTAATAATCCTTTTTTAGTACAGAGTGTTTAAATAATTTAAATTATTTAATTAATATTAAAAACTAGCTGACCCGTGCCCACTTCGTTGGGCATAATGTTAATAATCCTTTTTTAGTACAGAGTGTTTAAATAACTTTAATTATTTTATTAATATTAAAAATTAAAAATTAAATTTACTATACTAATAATAAAAAAACTACTTTTTGTAACTTAAATATAAAAGTTACACATATGCTGCCGTTGACTTTTTTGTAGGCATTTTTAAGCTCCACGTCTTTTCTCTAGAACTCAAAAATATATCTTTCATAGTTAAGGCAGCGTTCGTAAGAAACGCTTTCATTCGACCGTTTTTTCTCCCATTCACTTTGCAAAACGGACTACCACGTAAAAGCCTTTTTATTTTTCGGTTTTTTATATAGCCTATGACACTCAGCAATAATGTTGCTTTCTATTGGTGAAAGAATTTTTAAAATCGGTTCAGTAGATCCCGAGATTACTCCTTACAATTTAACAAATAAACAAACTTTACCTCTTTATAATATTAGTATAGATTATTAGATAATGAGAATGTGTATAGCTCCACAAAGTTGTATATTTTAAATAAATTGGTCTTGGAATCTCACTGCGGGCTTGCTTGTTCGGCCGGATCGCGTTACTTTATTGTTTAGATATTTGGAATTTCGATACTAGTGTTATCCCGCGTATCGAACTCTTCGCTATTATTATTTAATAAAAATGATGGCTTTAATCTATCAATAGAAACTGTAGATTCTTTGCCTTCTATTAATGTTTTGAAATATTTTTCTTTGCGATCCAATACGGTTTGTATGGTCCTGAATATGGTGGAGTTAATGTTTTGCATATTTTATCACAACGTATAAATATGTACATGAGAACATTTTTGTAATTCAAGGTGAACAAATAAATTTTTTTTTGTTCTCTCTCGTTTGGGTATTGCACAAATATCACGTATATCCATAAACCATCTCCGCAGCACTGGTTTCCTGAACCCAGTTGTTTTTCCTCCAGCCATTAACGATGCCTTAAGAGATCGATGCCAACAATCTATCGACAGAATCATTCCAGAATCTATCGACAATCTGCCATCACTAGTGCCGGGTGGCGGTGACATTCATCCGTGGTCATCACACATCCCCGCAAGGGGAGTGGGGAAACGGTTTCGGGGCGTGGCCCCCTGACCGTGGGGTCTATCGCCGCCCACTAATATGGGCGCGTCTCTAGGTATGTCCTATTCTATAGGACACATGTGGAGTCTTCTTTCTTTATACTAAGATTAGCCGCCAGGGCGATCAGCCCAGCCGGGTGAGACCCTGTTGAGGGAGGCCCAGCTAAGCGATCGGCGACCTATATGGCAGCTATTCTGGCGTCTGTGGTGGCAGGAGGTCTCGCGGGAGCGCGTAGCGATCCGGTGGACGGGCGTGCCAGGGCGCTATGTCCCTGATGTGCGTATGTGAGGAGGCGTCCGCCTTCCCCAGCATCCCCCTACTGGAGCGGCGGATGAATTCATCGATGCTCTCGATACGGAGGTCGCGCTGAATGGTAGCGTTCCTCACGTACCGGGGAGCACCGACTATTCTTCTCAGGCAGATGGCTTGTTGGGAGCGAAGTCTTCTTTTTTGCGATTCGGAGGCAAGGGCGAACCACGCCGGGGCTGCGTACGTTAATCGGGACCTAACATACGTCTTGTAGATCCCGATCTTCGTGCGCAGGGGCAGCTTAGATTGCAGCACTGGGCGCAGCTGTGCCATTGCAGCCTTTGCGCTGTTGATGGCGTTGGTAATGTGGCTCCTCATCGATAGTAGGCAGTCTATGTGGACGCCTAGGTATTTAGCCTGGGACGTCCACTGTACGTCTGTGGCTTCAATGGAGAGCGGAGGCGGTGGGCGACGATCGTGGCCAATGGAGACTGCCTGTGTCTTAGCGACGTTGACCGACAGCCTCCATTTATCCAGCCAGGGGGTTAACGCGTCGAGGGCCCTCTGCATCTTCTTGGCGGCGTGGGTGGCGTTGAGGGACGTAGTGACGAGCGCCATGTCGTCCGCGAAGAGAGCGATGAGTGTGCCTGGGGTCGTGGGGATGTCGTCTGTATACAGAGAATACAGGAACGGCGATAACACGCTGCCCTGCGGAACTCCGGCGGAGATAGGCTTCTCAGGTGATAGGGCGTCATCTACCCGGACGCGGAAGGAGCGCCCCCGGAGGTACGACGCCAGCAATTGTACTATGCGCCTGGGTGTTGTGGTGTCTATTATCTTCTTGAGGAGGCCTTCGTGCCAGACTCTGTCGAAGGCTTTCTCGACATCCAGATAGGTGGTGATGATTTTCTCCTTCCTATTGAGGGCTGCGGCGACGTGGTGAATGACTCGGGCCACCTGAAGAGTCGTCGAGTGGCCGCTGCGGAATCCAAACTGTTCGGGGCGCGGTTGGAAGTGCGCCTGTAGGTGTGGCAGGAGGAGTCGCTCGAACAGTTTAGACACCGCAGAGAGGAGGGTGATCGGCCTGTAGTTGCCCGGCAGTAGCGGGCTCTTCCTAGGTTTGGGTATGAGGATTATGACGCCCTTCTTCCAAGGCTCGACGGTGACATTGCAGCGCCACGTGCGTCTTTAAACGTATCTCCTTCCATTGTTCTTGACGGAGTCACCAGTTTAGGTGTGTAATGGTGGTGATGATGATATATATACTATGGATAGTAAATATTTTCTTAGACTCACGATAAAAGAGTATATTGTTCACGTTACACACAAGTTGTTACAGAAGGCACGATAGGAAAGTTTTTACACAAGCACAGCACAAAGTCATAAGCACAGAAGTTGAAGAACGATAGGATAGCGTTATATTTATACCATCTACACACACTTATCTAAAACACTATTGGTATTATCTATTATTACATTTTCATTTAATAAATAAGCTGGTTTAAGTCTGTCTATGGAAACTGATATAATTCTGTCTGTTAATTGAATTTTATATACTTTGTCTGATTTCTCTAAAACCTTGTAAGGACCTTCATAAGGACATGCTAATGATTTCTTTATCCTGTCATTTCTTAAAAATACATGTGAACAATCTTTAAGGTCTGGATGTACAAAAAATGCTTTAGGATTATTTGATTTCATACTAGCGGGTTTGAATTTTTTTATCGTGTCATTAATATTCTGTACTACATTATAAGGATCAAGGTTATTACTGTTTACATCTACAAAAAATTCTCCTGGCAAACGTAGGGAACGACCATATACCATTTGCGCGGCACTTTTCCCTGTTTCCTGTTTGATGGCTGCACCAAGTCCTAACATTACACTAGGTAGTTCATGCGTCTAATTTTATTATCATTTAACCTTGCCATTAAAGATGCCTTAATACATCTATGCCATCGTTCGACCGTACCGTTGCTTTGGGGATGGTATGGGGTTGTCCTTTGTACCCCTAGATACGACATTAAAATTGCGAATAACCTACTTTCGAATGGCCTGCCCTAGTCACTAGTTAGTTTAATAGGACATCCGAATCTGCATATCCACTCTGTATACATAGTTTTTGCTACCGTTTCGGCTGAAATATCTTTCAGAGGATATGCCTCTGGCCAGCCTGTACCTCTGTCTATAATCGTTAAACAATATCTGTAGTCATTCTCGGTTACGGAAAGTGGTCCTATCAAATCAATATGTATGTGATCAAATCTGTCAACCGGTGCGTACTGACCGTAGGCGGAATTAGTATGCCTATGCGCTTTGGATCTTTGACAACTAATACATGTTTTTGACCATATACCTATATCTTTATTCATATTTGGCCACCAAAATTTTTCTTTAATCATCTGGCGCGTTGTACGTACGCCTGGATGACTAAGATTGTGTATAACCTGAAAAATATTTTTTCTAAAATTCTGCGTATTATATGGCGTTGCACTTTCGCTTGATATCTCACAGTAAATATTTAGTGGAATTTGGAACTAAAAATCTTTTAAATTGGTATCTAGAATTATTTAAAAAACTTTTGAGTTCTAAATCGCTATCCTGTTCTATTACTAACTGTTCATAATCAACGATATTTGAAGTGCATTCCACCGATTCTATACGCGATAAGGCGTCTGCGACAATGTTGTCCTGCCCACTCACATGGCGTATGTCAGTCGTGAACTCGCTAATGAAAAGTAGTTGCCTAATGCGTCTCGGACTTTCTTTTTTATTATTTTTACAAATTTTCGAAAATGAAAATGGTAAAGGTTTGTGGTCTGTAAATATTATTAATTCGCGACCTTCAAATAGGCTTCTAAAATGTTCGACAGCTAAAATATAGCAAGTAACTCTCTGTCATACGTGCTATAATTCTTTTGTGCGTCCGTTAATTTCTTAGAAAAATAACCTAAAGGTGCCATTTCCTGTCTATGTATTGTTGTAATACAGCACCTACACAGTTTTTTGATGCGTCGGTATAGTGCGAGTGGCGCGCTCGCCACTGGAAACGATAACGTTGCTGCATTCGCTATACTGTTTTTACATTGTAAGAATGCTTGTTCAGCATCCGGTGTCCATTCTATCATTGTTTTGTCGTTCCTTTTAGCCTTATTAATATATTTATTTAATGATTCTAAGTATTCTACTGCCCTGGGTAAATGATTTCGATAAAAATTGACAATGCCTAAAAATTTTCTTAGCTGACTAACGTTTTGAGGTTTGGGATAGTTAACAATTGCTTGTACCTTGGCTTCTAATGGTTTTATACCTTTTGTAGTGATTTTTATCCTAAGAATTCGATACTAGTGGCTTTGAAAGTACATTTCTCTAAATTTATAGTAATACCAAATTCGTTCAGCCGTTGAAAGACTAATTCTAGCTGTTCCAAATGTTGGGTCATGTTTTCTGAGCTTATTAAGTGTCGTCAGCATAACAATATAAAAAGTCTAAACCGGATAACACTGTAATACATAGGTTGTATAGGTTTACGCGAATGTTTGACATTATAAATGAAACTATCTATTCGGATTTTGTCGCGGATTTATTATGATTTATGGTTCCCGACGTTTCGAATGTTTTACAGCAATCATGGTCACGGGAGAGACTAAGGTATTAGACGTCTCAGGGGGTTATATACTTGTTACAGACAGTGCCTACCCACAATTTTTTACAATTATTCAAAATGATAGACTATAAAATTATACATTTCAATTCTAAACATTTAAGATTTAAATTTTTTTAAATTATATTATATAATATCTGGGGCCACGGTAGTGCCCCCGCCAAGACGAGCCAAGCGAAGCGCACGGGCACTACCTACCTTTTCTCGAAGCGCTTCGTCGTTTTTTTGAACCCTCATAACTTGGGTTTGGATTATGCTAGATCAACAAAATTTTCGGCATATATTGTCAATAGCGGACTTATTGAACATATTAAGTTTTAATTACATTAGCTTTTATACTTCAGATTTTATTTATATCTAAAAAACGCTGATTTCGTCACTGACTCACTGATGATCATCAAAATTCTTAAGGTATTTTCTAATGTCCTAGAAAGCTGAAATTTTGTATGTAAGCTAGTATTAGCACACAAACAACAAAAAAATTATAAAACTTGTAACTTTCATCCCCCAACCCCTTAAACTAGGGGATGGGAGTTTGTATGAGACCTGTAATTTTAAATTAAATTTTGATGACGCTAGAGGTCTAATCTATAATCTAAAACTTGGTGCCCCCAGATATATATATGTATAGGTACTCCTTGTTAAAAAAAAAAAAAAAAGAAGAAAAAAATAAAAAAAAAATTTGTTACAAACAACTTACAAAAAGAAATGAAATCCCACCAAAAACATTTTCATGTAAAATGTTGCCAAGACGAGCCCATATGACACGCACTGTCAAAAAGTTATCAGATCTCATGTAGAGCCAAGCTTCTAACACTACACGCCCTAACTCTACAAGGCCTAACTTCACAAACTCTACACCTTAGTCAAAATATGTGGCTTGGCCGTTCGTTACTACAAGAACTATTGTATAACACAAAAAAATCGTAAAGGAAATCGTAGGTTCCCTATGGTTTACGATCGTTCCGTGCGCTGTCAGGTTGGTTATTTTATCAACTAAACAACGACCATTAATATCTAATATCAATTCAAAATGGTTTAAAACATCTACACCTAGTATTGGTTGCTTAACCTCACATACGACGAAGGTCCATAGAAAATCACGTCTAAGTTTTAAATTTAATACCAGTGTCTTTGTGCCGTATGTTTTAATCACTGTGCCATTGGCTGCAAAGAGTTTGAAATCAGAATTCGTACATAATTCACTTTTTTTTTTAATTAAAAATAGGTAATACGGAAATAAAAGCACCTCAGTCTACTAGAAATTTTATATTAGATGTGGTATCACTTACTATTAAGCGGTGGTCTTTAGTTGTGCAGCTTCCCGCTACCGGCTGCAGCTCCGCTAGTTCCTCCGACTTGGAAAACTGGTACTTGTTCTTCCAGTTGCACGGGGCGGTACACTTTCGTGCCCTGCTCCCGTACCTCCAATGATATGTACACAGCCAGTCTGGATCTTGAGGTGTTCTGCGCGGCCTTGCTCTGGAACGGTGACTAGAGAAGTTTCTGTGTCTACTGCTGCTCCTCGCTCTGGATCTACCTCCTTCTCGGTCCATTTCCTCCATTTTCAAGTTAATCGCAATTTCTGCCATGACTGCTGCTATGTCGTATGCAGTCATGGTACCTGAACTGCTTCGGGCTACCTCGTTGATCTGGGCCTGCCGGTGAGTGTCCATGATCTTGTCCGCGATCACAGCTAACTCTTCTAGGTTTTTTGTTGATGTGACGGTGAGTACTGCTCGAACTGATGCTGGTAAGTGATCTTGCCATAAAATTTTAAGTGTGTCATCTTCTATCTTGTCTCTTGCTAATACTTTCATTCTACGAAATAATTGAGTGGGTTTCTGGTCTCCTAATTCCATTTCACATATTAATTTTTGGATTTGTCTCGTCTCTGATTCTTCGTAAATTTGTAGGAGGCGTTTCTTGAAGGTTTCGAATTTATTATTTTCCGGCGGGCTTGTACTATGTCTGCGACTTGTTGCATGGCTTCCTTGCTTAGCTTGGCTACTACCATGAAATATTTATTCGCGTCCGATGTCTTTTGAGGCGATAATATTGATTCTGTTTGAATAAGCCACAGGCGTGGATTTTCAAGCCAAAAATTTGGGATTTTGTTGGCTACTGATAGTGTGGAAATGACTGCTTGCTGGTCTTCTTCCTTCACGCTCGCGGTCGGAGTTAGCGGTGTTGTCGTCGCAGACGGAGCGGACGATGCGTGTGCGCCATACTGTGTGTTCATTTTCCCTGAGCTGCGTGTGCGCGACTATCGTCTACGTCGGGTCGATTCGGCGTCGGTCGGGTCTTCGTCAGTTCTACGCGGGGTTCGGGTCTACGCGGGGTCACCAATGTAGCGTATGGCGCAGGGATATAAATGATGTACACGAGACGAGAGTTCTAAGCCAACTGTTTATTAAATAATTACACGTGTGTGCGTGTTCCCGTTAGGGCTGCCACCTTTCAGGAAGCGTAGACTCGGAGAAATTTAAAAAACGTTTTTTTTTACCAACCAGTTTTGTCTTTTACATATTATACACACAGAAAATGAAATAATACATCTATTTAACCCCTAGAGCGTCGGCCTCCGTTTTACGAAAAGGCTCGAAGCATCGGCGTAATTTCAAGGACGTTTGATAGATAGGGTAGACCTTCGGAAAAACGATGAATTCGTTGATATGTATATATTAAAATGGTATAAATTATACCTTCCCGGCTTCGTTATGAGTTTATCTAACTATTTATATAATTTAATAAGCAAATAAAACTGACCTTATCTCGCAGTGATGTAATATATATTTTTTTATTTTTAAATTATTTTTAAATTAGGATGCATATGCGGAATCGTCGACGCCTCGAGCCTTTTCTCTTATGATCTTACGGTGCATCGTGAAACGCTCGAGGGGTTAAGTAGATATTATTTATTAAAGAATTTGACTTAATAAATGACTTTACATAAATCAACTTAAACACTAACTACTATTGCTAGGGCCAGGGTCAGCTTTATTTTTGAAGCCATATTTTTTATTAGTATGAGTTTGTTGTAGCATCTTTGCTTGCTCAGGTTTTTTTAAATAGTTTAAAAAATTTTGGCAACTCATTTTATAATTAACTCCGACTTTACCATGTTTACTGATAAGCAGTTTTGTTCGTCTGTCCATAAATTCCCCATCAACAAAAAAACGCGTTCAACGAATGCATTACTGATGGGAATTGACAAAATGTTGCTTACTATTTTCGACAGTTCTATAAAATTTGCGACTTTAAATAATTGAACCCATAGTAAATCGACTGACATCGTTGAAAGAGCGTTGCTTTCCTTAAAATGTGGATGAATTTGTTTTAATTTGTTGATCTCATCATATAGTCGATCCTCGTCTACATTTTTTAAACAGAGTGAGTTGACAGCTTCTATAGCATCTTCATAAATTATTGCATTTTTGAGATCGAATTTTGAAAATAGTTTGAATATAGAATTTTCAAAGTCATAATTTTTATGTATATATTCAATAGTTCTTTTGTATACATCATTAAATTGACTTTTCAATTGCTCTTGCTCAGAAGCACTAAAATATTTAAGATTTTTCATTATTTTAGCGCCATAAGACTCATCAAGTAGTCGATTTTCAAGTTTATCTAGATGTTACAGTGTTTTTTTCAAGCAACAGTATAGATTCTGAGAGCATATTCATGTAATGATGTATAAAATATAAGTAACATTCTTGTAGGGTTATCTTTGTAGACAGATTTCCTGCTCCCGTATAATTGGATTCGCTGCACTCTTGTACGAATTCCCATATAATTTTATGACACGCTGCTTCACCACGATTTTTGAAATACGCTGATACAGCAGGCCATGCCATACGGCATACGGCAGGCTGGGAACTTCCCATACGGGGGCCTGAGCGCGCCCCCGGTTTTTCTTCCCACGTTTCCGACGCCTAGCGATTACCGCTCCTCTCGGCGGGGGGTCGTTGGCCGGTGCCATTAAGAAGGCTCCTTGTTCTAGCGGCGGTGCCGGTGTAGCTTCTACGGCGGCTTTCGGTTTCCTAGCCTCTGATGTGGTTGCCACCGGCCCAGCCTTTTTATTCCTGAGTTCCTTCTTGAACTGGGGACACGAGGCATAACTAGCCGGGTGCGGTCCTCCGCGGTTGACGCAGGTGGCTGGCTCTTCTATAGGGCGTGGGCATATGCTCGCTTCCGCATCTGACGCAGGCCAAAGTGCGGTAGCAGTGGTGGCTCGAGTGGCGGAAGGCCTGGCATCGATGGCACTGGGCGGGGCCCTTCTTGTTCACCTTAAATGAAGAAACCATTTTGTGTATATCCTGGACGTCCGGGAATCCTAACAGATTGCACAAGAGTGCTGTGGCTGGTGCCTGCGCTGAAAGCGCTGTGGGTTGTGGTTGCGCTGAAGGCGCCTTGGGTACACCCGCTGGCTTCGAAGTCATGCGGTTGGCCCATACATTAACTGTCGGCACTGGTGCCGGTGTGTCGGGTTTAGCCGCCGCCGCTGATGGCGTTGGCTTTTGTGTGGGCCGCGTACCAGAGCCCTGCCCTTGCGGTCTCCTGTGCGGGATGTCCCTGCTCCCCTCACAGGACACAGCTCGGGGGGTCTGCTACGGGTTCCTTACGCGGACAGTCCGAGGTCCCGTGGTTCCCTAGGCACTTAACGCAACGGGGGCGGGCAAAACAGTTTCTGGCCGAACGACCATACAACTGGCACCTGTGGCATTGCCCTGGGCCACCACGGTTCCTCGGAGCCTCCACTCGGATGACTATCGAACAGACTGTTGTAGATCCTCTTGCCTTCCCGTGAGAGGTCTAGTGTGCCTAGTACAAGATCCAAAGGATCTTTTGTGTTGGCTCGGTGCATTCTGTGTACGGTGTGTACCGATAGTTTTTGAGATTGTAAATCCTCCATTATGTATGTCTCAGTTATCTCTCGGGGAAGGCTCTTCAAGACTACCCTCAACTGTTTTTCGTCCTCGAGTGCGTACGTGTGATAACCTACTTGTTTCACTCTAAGAAGTTTAGTCAGTGCCCTATGGTCTTCGGACGTCGGTACAGTGACTTTAATGTCTTGTCCTGTTGACTTGGCATGTGTAAAATTGATTTTGTATGTATTCATATTTGTTAGGATGTCATTCCAAGACTTCTTATCTTGGATGAGGATCGGAGGAGGAGTTTTGCCCTTCGGGACGCTGCGTCACTTGTCGGTCCGTCTGTTTCCGTCTCGCTCGGTTTCGTGATCGATTCCGAGTTCGACTTTTTAGTTGGTATTATTGCCTTATGGACCTTCTTCTTGCGTTTTTTCGATTCAACGGGCGTGAATCCGTCCTCTGCCGAGTCCGATTCCGCCCCTTGAACCGCCATGTCTATGTCGGTGTCAGTGTCTGTCCCTGCCCTAGAAGCTGCCCTTTTAGCGGGCTTGAGCGGTATTTTGAATTTCGCAGAAAGCGAAGGCTGTGCCGAGGGCACCGGACACTCCTAAGGAGTAGAGGGCGCTGTTAGCAGCGGGTTCGCAGAGTGCGTGGTCGGCGCTGAAGGCGCGGAATGCGTCATCGACGCGGGTTTTTGCACAGAAGGTGCGGGTTTTTCCGAGAGCCCTACTAGCTCTCGACAAGAGTCGTTAGGGGCAATAAAACCAATAAGTGCCATCGGGTAATTAGCCCTCAGGTGTGCGATAAGCGCAAGGAGTAACTCTGTTGTCTGGTCCGTCATTTTTGTAGTCGGTTTTTCCCTACGGGGCCTATCTGATTCACCCTGCCTTGCGGCAGGCGCCAGGGTGATGTGTGCCTACGGTTTTAAGCTACAGTCTCCGTGTGGTGCACGGAGATGTGTACCTAACGACCTCACCACCTATCCGCAAGTGTACGTCCTTGCAAACGGACGGCTAGGCTGCTTGGCTCACTACACTGTACACTAACACTTCACAGGCAACGCTGGACTCACTTCACTTATCAGTATCTGTCTCTTCACTGGGATCGCACTATGGTCGCACTGACACCGTATCACCACCGAATCGGATTTAGACTTGATATGTGACTGAGCAGGCATGGGTACAAAATGGTTCGACTTATATACTAACAAAGGGGGTGTGGTCTATGGATGGGTCGTCGACGTATTTAACTTAAACGAAACGAGACCGTCCATCGTTTATCGTCGACTAGTCCATTAACTAGTTAAATTCAACTATAGTTAATTTGTCAACTTATTTAAGTACACAGTCTATTTAAACGTAGCGATGGATTATAAGGCTCGACTAGTTGCGTTTAGCTATAAACTATGGATGAGTTGAAAGTTTTAACTGACCTAATAGTTGTGATATCAGTCAAATATTTTTTTATTAAATCAGTGAACTTCCCTTCATAATTTTTCAGGATTAGGACTGACTGAATATGATTACTGTATGACGACATTTTATTCAGGCGTATTTAAAAGAAAGACTGATTTTATGTACATGATTTTATTTTATTTTCTACCTGCTTTTTGTTTTTATTGTTTTTTAACTTATAGGTGATGTAACGTTTAACAACGTATGGTACCTAACCAAAACGCATGTTTCTACGTAGCAAAAATATATAACGTATAAATTTATAATTTAATAATTTAATAATATTTAATAATATTATAGCGTAAAAATAATAATAATAGGCGTATCATTATAAAACGTTATCAATATCCTATTCAAAATTCAAATATCAACCTAGTACCTAACATACTAAAGTTCAATGTTCGCTAACAAAACGGTATGTTGTACCACAGATCACATAATACTATTTGAAGGAATAGTATAAACCGACTACGTTTAACAGTGTTTCGTCGCGTTGCGCGTTTATAGAAACGAGTAGACTCTCAGTTGTGCCGTTTATAAATTAACTAGTTGAAGGAATAGTATAAGCCGACTACGTTTAACAGTGTTTCGTCGCGTTGCGCGTTTATAGAAACGAGTAGACTCAGTTGTGCCGTTTATAAATTAACTAGTTGATGCATAGACGGTCGACCGTCTATGCGTTGATTATACGTAGACGGTTAATTTAACTAGTCCGTTGATTCATTCTTCTTCTTCTTATCTTAGATCTTCCTGCTGTTAACCTATTTGGTCTTTACAGCATCACCGGGAGGGGGAGGCGGGCTAGTGAGCTCTGCCTCGCAGCTTGGAGTCCACGCGACGACTCGGGGATGAATGTGGTGGCGCCCTTCCGCCACCAGACCTGAAAGCAGAGATATGTCTGCGTAAAGCTGAAATAAGGAAATTTAAGTCTTTATACTTTACCCGCGTGGAGTGAGTATGTGTCTGTCTGTAAGTGTAACTGTATGCTACCTACTATGATTGGCGATCGACGGCGATCGGTCGGATTCGGACGTTCCCCGGGCGGGGAATCACGAACCTAGGCGGCCGGCGCCGACGTCTGCGCCGGCGCAGGCGGGCTCGCGAGTAAGGGAACGCGGCGTTCGCTATCGTTATAGCGTCGTCTGGGTCCGTGAGTATGTGACGCGGGCGTCTAGAGCGCGGGTCGTTGTGGCGCAGCGTGTAAGTGCACGCTTGCACCACCAACGGATTGGGATGAGACGAAGCTCGATCAAAGTACCTTTGTGAGGTATCTTTTACGAACTTTTTGATCGAGACGAGTTCGAAATCCCTGTGTAGGTCTATATTTCTTACGTACCACGGGCAACCGGACGCGATACGCAAGAACTTATTCTGTAGGATTTGTAGCGTGTCGAGATTCACGTGAGCGAATGCGACACTAGCGTACGTCATGATAGGGCGTATGCAAGCTTTGTGTAGAGTCAACTTATTTCTAAGTGACAATTTACTTCGCTTGCACAGAAGCGGGTATAGTCTACCTAGGACGAATGCGGCCTTGTTACGGGCTTGGCGAATGTGCGGTCTGAAAGATAGTTTCCTATCGAAAGTGACTCCTAAATATTTAACCTGGGACTCCCAGGGAATCGGTTTGCCTAGGAGACGGATCGTCTCGACTGTCTCGTATCGACGTAGAGGGAAGAGGAGTGCTGCACTCTTGTCGGGGTTCACTTCGATCTTCCATTTGCGGAACCAGGCGCCTAAGTCGTCTGCCGCGGTCTGGAGCCTAATGTGAATACGGTTCAGCGACCAAGAAGAGGTGAAGAACGCGGTGTCGTCTGCGTACAGCGCGTATTCTACACCCTGTTTACGGGGGAAGTCGCTTGTGTAAAGCGCGTATAGGAGGGGCGATAATAGCGATCCCTGAGGGACGTCTGCCCGGACTTGTCTAGGGGAGGACAACGTGCCCTCCACTCTGAAACGAAAGGCTCTATTCGATAAGTAGTCCCGCAGGATGTGTACGAGTCTGTCTGGCACTCCTAAGTTGCGTAGCTTATATAATAAGACGTTGTGCCAAACCTTATCGAAGGCTTTCGCTATATCTAAGAAGATGGCCGCAGAGCATCTTCTCTGTTTATATGTTATCTTATAATTTAATAAGTACTCCGTTAAGCGGTGTACTTGATGAACGCTCGAGTGATTGGCTCTAAAGCCGAACTGTTCGTGGGGAAGGAGGGACTTAGCCTCTACTATTTCCTGCAGACGTGTTAGAATTATTTTCTCATAAACTTTACCTAGCGAGCTTATGATACTGATAGGACGGTAGCTAGCGGGCAGGTTGCTAGGTTTGCCCGGCTTGCGGATACCTATCACTACGGCTTCTTTCCAGCCGTCTGGAAAGGAGCAGCCTAGTAACAGCGTATTGAAGATTAAAACCAACAGGGATATGAACTGTCTCGGTAATGATTTTAATAATTTATTAGTTATGCGGTCCGGCCCCGGGGCCTTCTTAGGGTTAAGCCCTTTAATTACCGCAGTAACTTCTTCTATGGACGTCGGGCGAAGCGGATCGCCCGTGGGAGGCATGGCGGCCCATGCTGTGACCGTCGAGTCTACTTCGTGAGCGTGACCCGGGTCACACGGTTGGTTGCTGGGCGAACACTGCGATTCTATACTATCTGCAAGGCATTTGGCTTTATCTGTGTCGTCTGACGCGAGAGAGTTGTCTACTTTAATGAGCGGGGGCATCGTCGCGAGCGACTCGTCTCTGAAGGCTCTCGACAGCGCCCAGTAAGCCTCGGTCGAAGGTTCGAGCCCCTCGAGGAGCCTATCCCACGAGTGCCCTCTCAACTCGTTAAATCTGTCTCTAACTTGCCTCTTCAAATCGTTGAGTGCGCTACGATTTCTACTCGTCGGATACGAGTCGTGCGCTCTGTTAGCTGCGTTTTTACGCCTAATGAGGTCTTTGAGGTCGTCCGGGACCTTGAATCGCCCGTCCGGGGTAGGGCTAGTAGTGACTATGACGCGGGTACAAGCATCTATCGTGTCGTTAATGAAAGCGGTGAAATTGCTAGCCGCCTCCTTAGCTCGATCGACAGAGTCGATGATGTCTGGTATGTCGTACTGAAAGGGAGAGTCGTGAGACCGGATGAGTTCTGCGAACCTCTTCCAGTCCACGATCTTCTTAGTCAGCGGACCTGAGGGGCGATCGAGACCTAATTTGAAAACTACTGGTCGGTGGTCCGAGTCTAGCTCGGGTAGCGATTCGATAGAGCGTAGTCGCAGAGCCACGTTTCTCAGAATCACTATGTCTAGGACGTCGGGCGCACCTCTATGACCGAAGCGAGTAGGCGTAAGCGGGCCTATGATTTCAAAACAGAGCGAGGGATGGTTGGCTAACTCGTTGAGCACTCGCCCCTTGGAGCTAATGCGCGTCGAGTGCCAACGCGTGTGTTTGCAGTTGAGGTCCCCGGTCAGAATGACAGAGTCCCCCATGCCGAGTAGCGATCTAATGTCGCTCTCTAGCACTGCTTTGTTTGGTGACAGGTAGACTGAAGCTAATATGACTGGCTGATGGCCGGACAAGTGAACTTGACACACCGACGCTTCGATATTCGCGAGGGGTGGCGGATCTAAGGGGACGCAATGTAATGTCCTATGAAAATAAATCAGAGTCCCGCCTCCCCTGTTAGCGGTCCTGTCATTCCTAATTAATCGATAGTTCGCGATTTTCGGATCGCGCGCGGCTGGCTTTAAGAACGACTCTTGAACGCAGAGTACGTCTATACTATTGTCTGAGAGAAATTCACGAACTGAACCTAAATGATTTTTAATATTGTTCGCGTTGTATGTGCAGATAGTAAGATCGCAGAATGGCTTCGTTCGCCCAAGACGCGAGTCGGACGCGATGTTTAACCTATTAAAGACCGCCATTGGAAAGTTTACAAAGCGGGGGCTTTGAAGCCCGTTATCGTCGCTATGAGGCTCGCGTGTTGAGCCACGGCCAACAAGCGTGCGTGTTCGTCTAGGCACTTAACGCACCTAGGACGCGTATAACAATTGCGGGCCGAGTGGCCGTGAAACTGGCAGCGATGGTACTGCCCTATCACCGCGCGAATATGGAGGCTCTACAGAGATGCCAGACAGTTGGCATACCGACCTGACATTATAAATTTTCTTACCCTCCGGGGTAAGTTCTAGTACTACTAACACCATGTCGAATGGTGATTTGTTTTTCCCGCCGTACATACGGTGGACTTCGATGACCGGCAGGTTCTGTCGCTTAAGGTCGTCCTTAACTAAGGCGCGTTCGAACTCCTTTGGTATACCCTTTACTACTACTCTTAGACGACGTTCGTCCTCGAGCGCGTAAGTGTGGAAGCTAAGCTTAACCGCCCTAAGATGCGCGGTTAATTTCCTATGGTCGTCCGACGACCCTAATTGGATTTTAATCCCCTGCTGGATAGCCCTCGCTGAGGAGAAATTAATACTGTGGGCTCTAAGCCACACGCAAACGTTATTCCAAGCCCCTTTGTCATGTAAGATGACCGGCGGAGGGGACTTGGGTTTTGGCGCCAAAGTAACGGTTTGGGATGACGTCACCGGTGACGCTTGGCGCGAAACGGTTTTCGCGCGCTTTTCACGCGCGTTCGCGATGGTTGGTGTAGCGAGGGAAGCTCGCTTCACCGGGGGAGACGCCTTCGTCTTCCTCCCTTTGCGCTTCTTGCTGACGCCGTAAATTCTTCTACAACTCTCCGAGCCCTGAGACAGGGGGGAGAGAAGAGGAAATGGCTTCAGGGCTGTGCCCTCTGGCTATGGTTTCAAGCGCCGCTCACAACAATAAGCGGGTCACGGGGTAGGCCTCATTAAGGCCAGTTTTGCGGAGATCTTGGAGTAACATGTTCCCGTGGGTAACATGTTGCCTAGGGCTGGATGCATTGTAGTTAGTAAAAGAGTGTTCCTTTTGCTTTGTAGGTAGGCTTCAGTTTTCTGAAAGTACGTCTCTCGGTAGCGCTCTCTTGTCAGGTGGGCGTGCGTGCCAAGAGGCGATCCCCCTGATGTGATTGTGCCTGGAGGCATCGGCCTTGGTGAACAAGTTGGTGGCGAGGCGATGGATGAATGTGTCCAGGCTCTCGAAGCGGAGATCTCGTGAAATGGTTGCATTTCTCACATAACGAGGAGCCTGGACTGCGTAGCGCAGCGCCTTGCTCTGTTGGCTTCTCAGTTTCTTTTTGGAGGGCTCGCTGGTTAGGGCGAACCACGCGGGGGCGGCATACGTCAGACGAGATCTTATGTAGGTCTTGACGATGAGAGTTGATTCGTAGTGGCAGCGAGGAGCGAAATATCGGACGAAGATTACTTGTTGCTGCGCTCGTCGAGGTGATGATGTTCTTAACATGCTTTGCCAGCGTCAGTCTGCGGTCAATCGTGACGCCAAGGTACTTGATGCTTTTCCTCCAGGTTGTTCTCTGATTTCTAAGTTCGATCTGGGGGATCCTGCCCAGCTTATAGTATCCGGTTGCCATGCATTGGGTCTTCGCTATGTTAACCCTAATGCGCCATTTGGAGAGCCAGTCGGGGAGGAGATCGAGTGTTCTTTGAGCTTTTAAGGCTGCGTGCTTCGGTCGGATGGAGCTTGAGATGAGGGCGATGTCGTCGGCGTAGAGCGCGAGTGATGTGGATGGGTCTAGCGGTATGTCATTCGTGTAGACCGAGTAGAGGGCTGGAGATAGAACGCTTCCCTGGGGCACCCCGGCCTTGATCTTCATGGTGGAGGAGAGTGTGGAGTCAACACGGACTCTGAATGTCCGATCCCTTAAGAAAGAGGCGATGACGCGTAGGAGTCTTCTGGGGGTGTCGCTCTGGGCCAGCTTGTACAGGAGCCCCTCGCGCCAGACGCGGTCAAAGGCCTTCTCTATGTCCAGAAGGACTACCACGGCGCATTCCTTTTTGTTCATAGCCGCCGACAGCATGTGAAGGACTCTTGTTACTTGCAACGTTGTAGAATGTTCGCTTCTGAAGCAGAATTGTTCTGGACGTGGCTCGTTGTGTGAGGTCAGTGTCGGGAGTATCAGTTTCTCGAACACTTTTGAAAGAGCCGAGAGCAGGGTGATTGGTCGGTATCCGTCTGGTTTAGAGGAGTTTTTCCCACTTTTCGGTATGAGAAATATTACCCCTTTCTTCCATGATCTCGGGAAGTGGCCACATTTCAGGATGGCGTTGAACAACCGGGTTATGGCTGAGATCGTGCAGCGTGGCATGTGTCTGAGTGCCCTGTTAGTGATGCCGTCTTCGCCAGAAGCCTTTTTCAGGGGCAGGTGCTTTATGATTTTTGAGATTCTGGAGGGAGAGAAGTGAATGGGTTCGTCGGTACTGCTTAGAGGCTGTTTCAGAATGTTCTCCACGGTTCCTTCTACCAGATTTGTGAATTGCGGGCTTCCTGTTTCATTGGGCGTAAATTGTTTTTCCAGATGCTTCGCCAAGATCTCGGCCCTGTCTTTCAGCGCTGTATCTCAAGGTGCCGTCTTCGTGGCGTAGGGGGTGAATGGGCGACCTGTTATTGGTGAGGGCGCGGCACAGTCGGTGAAGAGCTGGTGTCTTTTCTGCGGCGTCTCCTATCTTTCTTTCCCAGCTCGCCGTTGACGAGGCCATCAGTTCTGCGCGGATGGCGTCGACCAGTCGGTTCAGTTTGGTTTTGAGGGAGGGGTCCCTTGTTCTTTGCCATTCTTTCCATGTAGCACGTTTCTCGTTAATGAGAGATTGTGTACGACGGGAAGTGGCAGGCAGAAGTCTTGAGTTGTTCGTATTTTTTACGGTAGCATCGTCCAGGGCTGATCTGATGGCCTCGGTGAGACGTTCGGTGAAGGCGTCGATTTCGTTTGCTTCCGCTAGTGGCTCTGAGCTGGGAGGCGTAGAGTGAATGAGACGCTCGCTGAATTGCTCCCAGTTTGTGAAAAGTCGAGGTGTAGGTGGGATGGATCTCGGGGTGTGGCCGGAGATTGTAGTTAAGACCGGCATGTGGTCTGAGCCAAAGGCGTCTTGAAGAGTTTCCAGGGTGATCCTTGGTATCCCGCGATGAACTACGAGGTCGATCACGTCTGGAGTCTGGTTGTGCTGCCAAGGGTAGTGTGTAGGCGTTTCAGGAGCGGAAACTTCGTAGCCGTGTCGGTTGGCGTCGTCGAGTAAGATGTAGCCTGCGCGGTTGGTGGAGTGAGAGTGAAGTCAAAGTCAAAGTCAAATATTCTTTATTGCACACCATTATATGACATTACATAGTAGATATATAGAGAAGAAGTACAATAGGCGACCTTATCGCTATAAAGCGATCTATTCTAGGCAACCTTTGGGTAGAGAAAAAGAAAGAGAGAAGGAAGGGGTGCAAACAAACTAAGAATATTTACAAGTGAATATATAAACAGACAAAGAAAAAAAAGTATATTATACATATAATATATATTACTTATATACACGTAAATACATTCATACATACATACATACACATATACATACATACCTACATACACACATACATAGATACATACATACATACACATATACATACATACATATATACATATACACATATTATTTTATGTAAATTAAATAATATAAGACACTTTTCAGCACTTTATAAGTTTAGATAGTAATCTTTAACTAACTTTTTAAATAGCGGCAGCGAATCGGCATGTTTCACTTTGTTTGGTAAAGAGTTCCACAGACGAGCAGATTGAACAGAAAAAGAGTGAGTATAAAAGGAAGAAGAGTGTGAAGGAATTTTTAGTATTAGATTTAGGTTAGAACGAAGAGGAAAATGGTGGGAATCGCTTAACAACTTAAACTTATCTTTAAGATATTGTGGTGAAGAAGGATTAAACAGAATATTGTATAAAAGACAAAGTATGTGGGTATTCCTGCGAAGGCGGATGGGGAGCCACTTGAGCTTTTTACGAAATTCGGAAACATGGTCATATTTACGAAGTCCAAATATGAACCGAATGCAGAGATTTTGAATTCGCTCAAGTTTATTTAATTGCTCCTCCCTTAAATCAAGGTAACAACTATCAGCATAGTCAAGAATTGGTAATAGGAGGGTGTTAGCCAACGCAATTTTAGTGGAGATGGGTAGAAAGTTGCGTAGACGGCGTAACGATGCTACTGCAGCAAACATTTTCCTGCTCACTTCACCCACTTGCGACTTCCAAGATAATGTGTCATCTAATATAATACCCAGATTTCTAACTTTATCACTGTAAGGAATTTGTATTCCATCAAACACAACAGGAGGTAATTGTGATAGAGATATTTTTTATTTTTATTTTGAACTACCTATAATTATAAGTTGTGTTTTACCTGGATTTACTATTAGGCCTAAAGACTTACTTTTTTGTGAAATATTAAGTAGATCCTTATTGATATTATCGATAGTTTGTCCTAGGTATGATATGGTCGATTGACGATAGATCTGGAGATCATCAGCGTATAGGTGGTAGGGAGAAGAAATACATGTACAGAGAGAGTTAATAAATATTGAAAATAAAAGAGGAGACAACACGCCACCTTGAGGAACACCGGCATGTAACGAAATCCATTCAGAATAGGAATCACGAAAACGGATACGTTGCCGGCGTCCGTACAAGTAACTATGAAACCAATCAATAACATTTGGAGATATGTTAAGAGAGCACAATGTAGCAAGAAGAATATCATAATCAACAGTGTTGAACGCATTACTAAAATCTAAAAGTGTTAAAACTGTGACTTGTTGCTTGTCCATACCTAATCTGATATCATCTGTTATTTTTATGAGTGCAGTAGTTGTGCTATGTCCATAGCGAAAACCGGATTGCATAGGATTAAGTAGACTATGATTAGAAAGAAATTTACTTAGTTGATGATATACGAGGCGCTCCAGCACTTTGGATAAAAAGGGTAAAATGGAAATAGGGCGATAGTCGGAGAAAGTATTGGGATTGTTTATTTTTGGCAAGGGTATAACTTGAGCACTTTTCCATGCGGATGGAAAGCACCCAGTATTAACAGAGAAATTAAGCATGGAAGTAATGACAGGGATCAATATATCTAGGATGGGACGAATCATTTTGCGACTAATGCAGTCATAGCCAACCGCATCAGAGTTAATTGCTACTATGTGCTTCTCAACATCACATTCTGTAAATTGACTAAATTCAAACATGGAAGAATTGGGAGTGGACAAGGCTAGAATTTGATTTTTAGTTCTTAATTTTGTTGTACTATCAATTGTACTGAATGATGAGAAGTGTTTATTTAATTGATTAAGTTCTAAATTTTTGGAGGATATATTTTGTTTTGCCTTTCCAACTCCAAGTGATCTAAGAAAATTCCAGACTTTTTCTGTATTGTCTTCTTCGACAACTGACTTATGAATATGGCGTCGTTGACTATCCCTACACACCCTGTTGCAATGATTCCTAGCTTTAACATACTTTTGCCGATTGAAGTCGCTTGCATTAATTTTAAAATAGCTTTAGCACTGTTTTTCTTTTCTTGGAGCTTTTTAATATCTGGAGTGAGCCAAGGTGCAGGAAGGCGCTTAATTCGTACAGGTCGAATAGGCGCATGGATGTCATACAATTTTGTCAATAATGAATTAAAGACATCAACCTTGTCATCCATAATCTCAGCATTTAAAACTTCAAACCAATCAATCTTTACAGCATCCTCACGCAAACGCTCTAGGTCCATTTCCGCAAAATTACGTTGGAGAAGGATTCTTGCTTTTGCTTTAGGAGGTTTAAGTTTATAAGAGAGAAATAAAAGATCATGGTAAGAGAATGCAGTAGCATTGCATTGGCCATGCTTATCAACATGATCAATGGAAGAGACTAAAATTAAATCTAACAGGGATGGATTGCAATTCGGAAAAAAGTGAGTCGCTGATAAAGGAAGTACATGTAAGTTGGCTGAATCTATTAGTGTTTTAAGTCGAATTGATCGATGATCATTTTTAAGCATACATGTATTTAAATCACCCATGATAACAGTATGAGTATGCCAAATGGTGTTTTTTGCGTTCCAGTCCCCGGCTGCCAAGGTGGGAGTTGTGTCGCCTATCAGTGAGTGGACTTCGGATGCCACCAGTCGCACACTCGGTGGCTTGTAAATGGCGTATATTCTTGTGGGAGTAGATGCCAGGCAGATTTCGACACCGAGGGCCTGGAACGAGGTCGTCGCAGGATCGGGCAGGACTCGATGGGCGATGCTGCGTCTGATAAGTATCGCAAGACCGCGATACTTTGACTCGTAGTCTTGGCGATAGGTGTAGTATCCGGGGAAGTTAATCTTGATCTTAGGATCTAAGAATGTTTCACAAATCAAGGCCAAGTCTATATTTTGCTCTCTCAGGGTCAGGCGGAGGTGTTCAGTTCTGCTTTTGAGGCCGCACGCGTTCCAGTATAGTATTCGGACGTTAGCCATGGCGAAGTAGCGACATCGTTCCTTGGAAGATCACCTCCGTGGGATCTTGACCTGCCCTGAGGGCTGTGAGGACGTTCTTTAGTATCTCGATGGCGGCGTCGACCGTGCACCAGTCTCTTGGCGATTGGATGGGAGAGACATGCTGGGCGAGCTGGATATGCTGGCTGTTGTTTGTGGAGGCTTGAGAGGCGACGGGTGAAGCGGCAGCTTTAAAGTTAAACGGTGAAGCGTTCTTAGTTCTTGACGTGAAGCTGAATACGGGCGATGGCAGAGTTGTGGTGGTTGTTTCGTGTGCCGCAGAGATATTCGTCTGGCTTTCTTGCGGGGCGGTGATGGGTTCTGGGGCAGCGGCCGGGGTGACTATGTTGTTAGGGTTTTCTGTGATGGGGAAGAAGGTGAAACCTTTGTTGGTTGGCGCCGAGGGAGCTGGATTCTTTGCTTTTCGCTTCTTCTTGCTTCGTAATTTGCTCTGGGGCCTCACGTATGGGTTGTTTGCTGGAGCCATTAGAGTTGGCGACGATCCTTCATTCTCTAATATCACTGGAGCGGCTGGTGCGGCGGTCGGTCTTGGTTTCGGGCTGATGACGGTTGTTATGGCCATCGGAACGGCTTTCTTGTTCCTGGCTTCTCTTTTAAACTGTGGGCATGCCATGTAGTTAGCGGGATGTTCGCCGCCGCATTTGGCGCAGGTGGCTGGGGCGTCTATTGGCCTGGGACAATCTCTAGCGCTGTGTTCTCCGCCGCAGCGTACACAGGCGAGTCTTCTGTGGCACCCGTGGCTGGAGTGCCTGAAGCCTTGGCACCTGTGGCACTGGGCAGGCCCTTTCTTAGCACGCCAGGCTTCTATGGTGATGCCGGGCATGTAGAGGAGCTCGCGGATGTTGTAGATTCCGGGCAGCAGTCCCGGTGTGTTAGTTAAGATTGCAAAGAAGATGCAGTCCGGTTTTCCTTGCCTGGCATTAATTGGTTTCACGAACTCTGCGGTGTAACCGAGTTCGGTTAGCGCCTCTGTTATGTCGGCGGGGTCGGTATCCACTGGGAGGCCTCTTATGGCAATTTTTATCCCTCTCTCGGCTGGGAGTGAGTAGGAGAACCAGCTAATTTGTTCATGTTTTTTGAGTTCTGACAGGTATCTCTGTATTTCCCTGTATTCTGTGTCAGATTCGGGGGAGAATTTCACTCCTCTCACGTAGGGAAGTGCGTTGTGCGAGTGTCCCAGCTTCTCTCTGAGGGCCTTGAAGTGATTCGCCCAGTTGGGTAGATTCTCGACGATCAGTGGTGGGTAATTTGGTTTCCTTGGTGTTGTGCTGGTGCAGCAACCACACACTGTTCGCAGCAAATGACGTCACTTGAGTTCGGTAGCCGGACAACGAGCATGGAACTCAGGTCGGCGCGCGAAATGCGACTCCTTCCCGTTGATTCAACGCTCATGCCTAGTGTGGTCTAATTCTAATGACTTACAATAGTATAATATCTTAATGAGCAAATAAGAGTACAAATGTATGATACTTATAATTAATTCACTCGGCAATCTTAGTGAGTTGTCGCCGCTGTCTCTCCGTCGGGTGCCGTTACCGATGTCTCGCTCTAGGGTGACGTCGTGCACGCTCAGCCACCCTCGGTTTTAATCCACAACACCTATGTTTCTGAGCTTATGAGCGGTACTCATTATTTTGCTTACATATTCCTCTATATTTTTACATCTAGTTAGCGATGTATTACACAGGTCACGCAGCAGATCAACACGGCGTGTCAGCCCAGAGTCGTCGAACGCTGACGATAATTTCTCCCATACTTTGGCAGTGCGATCCTCTTAAATGTGCACATAATTTGTTGGATCGACTGAGAGTATTATCTGCGTCTTAGCTTTAATGTTCCGTTTCTTATCTACAGAGTAATTGTCTTCTATGCAATCCCGGAGTTCCTCATGTAACAAGTAGGTTTGCATTGTGAAACGCCACGTTGCATAATTTTCACGGCCAGACAGCCTTTCGATGAACGCGGGAGTATTATTTAATGCCATTTTAAACAAGATAACTTATTTCAAATACATAAATGCTTTGCAAAAGTTCAACAAGAAAAAAAAGCGTTCACACGAAGCACGTTATGTATTGAGGTTAAGTTCACTTTAATGTATTCGATTACTGATTTTACGACAAGATTTTGCACTGTTTTTATTTATGAGCTTTCCTAGGCCCATAACCTATTGAATTAAATAACGTAGCTCAGGTTTAATTACCATTTATTACTAGCTAATACCCGCGACTTCGTCCGCGTTGCTTGAAATATTGACAATGTTTTCCGCATGCGCGCTACGCCGCTTGCCCCACTACTCTGCGAGAAGGAAACATACATCACTGAACACGCAGTGCATATACAAATCGTTGTTTCTTGAAACTTTAATAACTTTTTATAAAATGAAGATATCGCAATAATTTTTTTTTGGTAAGGGCCAAGTGTCTAAGAAATAAAACTTAGAAAGTTTCATTGAAATCTATCCAGTAGTTTTTCCGTGATGCGCGCACAACTGCAGACCTCTATCATTTTATTTAGATAAAACTGGCAAGATATATTTAGTGTAATACACGGTCGCTTGAAGTCACGGAATAGAGCGAGAAAAAGCATAGATAATATATAGTCTATAGATTACAGAGTGCAAATGCATAAATAGGCGAAAAATTCTAAATAATAATACTATATTCAACAGATTATTTTTTTAGCCTTATTTCTACTTGTATTTTCTTATTTACAACTAGTGGGTACCGCAGTTTCGCTCGCGTTAAAAGTACAGTATGTTAATTCTAATAATAAATACAATATTATAACTATCAGTACACAAACTAAATACCTTGATTGATTACGCCACCGCTAGCTTTCCATTAAGGACTCAATAAAACCAATTATTTTCGGTCCCTGTCAAAAAGAAATATTTTTCTGAAATAAAATGATTTTTTTTTCTTAAATAAAATGTCATGAACTGAGTAATCAGTTATTATTATAACATAAAATTTGGTCAAAATCGATCCAGTACTTTTTGTGTTAAACGATCACATACACTCACATTTCCACAAACAGACAAAAAAATTATAATTATTGTTTTAGGGTCGATAATTAATACACAATATGTTACAGTCATCGTTTTTAAAAAATATATTATGTACGGTTTTTTTAAAATTGTTTTACTATATATATAAAGATTATTATTTATTATTGAATTCTTTTCGTTGATTACAACTGGTGAATAATAATTGTGAAAGCTTCTTAGTTTTTAATCGTGTCCGTCTTTCATTAAGCGTCAGACCCGCCTTTTAAAATACGCTCGCACGGTACGGAGGTAACTGTGATGTTTAGCCGCTTCAGCATGTATTTGTACAATAATGGATACACGGCTTTACGTTCGTTCCACCAGAGCAACGAATTTTCTTTCATATGGATTAGCGGTTCTTCCATATATTTATGAAATTCAACAATGCCAGCTGCAGTCAGATTTTGGGGGATAAGTTCGGCTATTTCCACGTCAAATTCATCCCAAACAGAGCCAGATTTAACATGTTGTTTAGAAGTCAAGCTTGCAAATGGCACTTCTTGAACTGTTTCCTCGGTTCGATCTGCGCCAATTCTCAATTTTAATTCTGATGCTACTACAACACAATTTTTGGGTTCATCAAATCCATTTTTTGTATGTCTGTATGAGATGTAACTGTATGAGGGAAAAATCACTATTTTTCACTTGTTCGTTTATTCTTTAGTAGCTATATTCCGAATGATATGCATGGCCCTTAAGAAGTCTTCTCCAACTCTTCTGACCCCTATTCGGGGGAGTTGAAGAAATGGCTTCAGAAAATCTTTCCTGAACCCACACACGCGATCTACTTAAGATTAACTCTTAAAAACTAAGACTTATTGTTATTAAATATAATGTAGCATAATAAATAGTATTAAAAAAAAAAACAGTGTCGGGCCACTTAGTTTAAGTGTAGTTAGTTAGCATATATCGCTGGTTTTAAAAACGCCAAAAAAAAAAAAATATTCACATTCAAAATTCAGTTAAAAAAAAAACTAACACTTTCCTATCGTCCCCATTGCTGTGGGGGGTGATTGTCGGACCTAAGACTTCTCCCAGTAAGGAGCGTAGGGTGTGTGTGAATTCACTCCACTTACTTGATGACTTAAATCCTAATTCGGTACAGGGCAGCCGATGTCGGCCGCGGGCAGCAACAGCAACAACTGCGGCAACCACACACTGACCACAACGAATGACGTCACTTAGTATCGGAAACCGCACAATAGGCATGGACACGTCCGCTCAGGTCGGCACACGAAAAGCCATTATGCATGGCTCGCACTGGTCTTCTGCAACTCTACGAACCCATTGGCATGGGGAGAGATGAGGAAATGGCTTTAAGGCTGTGCCCTGTGGCCATGGTCTCTAGCGACGCTTACGACTATGAGCGCGTCACTGGATAGGCCTCATTAAGGCCAGTTATGCGGAAATCCTGGATAATGTTGTTCCTTGGGCTGGGTGCAAGAGTGTCCTCATTAGTAGGCTTCAGTTTTCTTGTTGGATGTCTGTGTTTCTTGGTAGTGCTCTATTATTAGGTGGGCGCGCGTGCCAAGGGTCTATCCCCCTGATGTGACCGTGCCCGGAGGCATCGGCCTTACTGAACATGTTGATGGCAAGGCGATGGATGAATGTGTCCAGGCTCTCGAAGCGGAGATCTCGGTCGCATTTCTAACAAAACGAGGAGCCTGGACTGCTTAACGCAGCGCCTTGTTTTGTTGGATTCTCATTTTCCTTCTTGAGGGTTCGCTAGTGAGAGCGAACCACGCGGGGGCAGCATACGTCATGCGTGGCCGTATGTAGGACTTGACTATTGTTGCAGGCAACATTAATAATATTTATAAAAATTGTTTTAGTGTGACAACACTGACTTCCGTTTGTCCCTTCCATTATATTCAATGTACGCTGTTGAACGTGATCCGAAAAGAAATACAGTTTTTTCTAAGTTATTTGGCGTTTTCATTATTTTCTGCACCATCGACTCCCTCTGCAACCAGCAACGGGCACAGACAGCGGCGCACAGTGGTCCTTCGAGCCGGATTCAACTTCTTTTGGCTGTAATTGTAAAATATTAACAAGTTCTGAAGTTATGAGAGAAACTTGTGCTCCACTGTCTAATAGAGCCTTCACATGTAATTCTGTACCATCTGCTGCAACAAGTTTAACCTTGGCGGTTGGGAGAAGTACCTGTGTGCTTGTAGTATTAGACAGCAACGTCACTGGAGTAGGATCTGCGTCTTTATGTAATAAAGAATTGTGTTTCTGCCTGCAGGTATCACATTTGAAGTGATATTATCTACAAGGTTTTGAATGTGCATTCAAACAAATACTGCAAAGTTTTTTATTAGAAACTAATGCCAAACGATCGTCAATTGTCATCAGTTTAAACTTTGGACAAGAATATAGTTTATGTGAACACTTACACAACGGGCATGATGATGGAGTATTGTTGTTGGCTGCTGTAGCTGATATACCTCCATTCACAGTCGCAGCTCCACAAACGGCCCTAAGAGAACCCTTGTTCTCATTGTTTGGCCGCTCCGAGTTCTCAAGTGCAAGTGCACGTTTTTCTAGGAATTGTATAAGACATTTAACTGTAGGATCATTATTGAAAGTTAGTTGGAACTCTCTGTTACAAATGTAGTCCAATTTTCGCATCAACACACACAATATAATAGTGTCCCACTGCTCAACGTTACAATTTACAATTTTAAAGCTGACAATTGTTGTTTTACAATTGAGACAAAGTATCTGATATTGGATGCTGTGGATTTTACAATAGGTGGAATATCTAATAATAAATATATATGTTCGCTTTTAATTTTGTGAATATTGTTGTATCTCTCATCTAAAATTTTTAAACTTTCATCATAACTTTCAGCTAACATAGGTAAGTTCTTAATTAATTCTAAAGGTTCGCCTTTTAAAAAACCTCTTAAATAATAAAACCTTTGTAACTTATCGAGGTTGGGATTCTGGTCAATGAGGGATTTAAATAATTCGATGAATGGTCTATTATCTGAGTATTTACCTGTATAAATCGGTATATTTATGTTAGGCAGTTTTACTGGCATGGGCTGGTTGCTTTCATTGGTATTATTACTACTGGAAATTGAGTTGAGGAGCTTCATTATAATGGAAAGCGTTTGAGTGTCTTTTTCTTCCACGCTTTCGTCCTCGGCCTCATCAGACATGCCCATAATAGCTAAATTTCATTCCTCATATTTGCAAAAGAGTGAACGAAGGCGCTCCTCTTTGATGAGGAATGTTTCTTTCGTTAACGAAAGTTGAAATGCAATGTCTGAAAAGTTATTCTACAGTTTTGTTATCGATCCCTTAATGACACTTAGTTGTTTGCGTAATTTAATCAAGTCATCTTTATTGCTAACAACACTTTTAGACGTAGTAGGCTCACCTTTTTTCTCCGTTTTAAATATTTTAATACTATAACTTATGTGTAACAAGCACTTAATATATTCTTTATTGCACAAGTAAATAAATATAGAACAAAAATACAGAAAAGGTGTGAACAAAGGTGGACTTATCTCTATGAGAGATCTCTTCCAGTCAACCCTGCATGTGAGAAAACGTGTTAACAATGGGACAAAAAGAGAAAGTGCATAGAGACAAATTGAAAATATGTATAAATATAAAAACACGCATAAATATAATATATACTAACATACAATAAATATACTATTACATACATACATACATATACATACACACATACATACATACATACATACATACATACATACATACATACATACATACAAGCATACATACATAATATATGAAAACTATAATAAATACATACACATTAAAGTTGTCTAAATATATACATACACAATTATGAATTTCAAGTTTGAGTAAGAAAATGTTCTTTTAACTTGACTTTAAACGTAGCAATAGATGGGCTCTCCAGTAGGACTTTAGGAAGTCTGTTCCATAATACTGCAGCACGCACTGAGAAAGAATTTTGTAGAAACTTGGTGTTACTTTTTGGTATATCAAGCCTCGTAATGAGGCAGGGCCGCCTGGAACGTGTAGGAGTAGGAAGGAGGTTAAACCGAGAACGGAGATATGAGGGAAAATTGTGGTTATGGAGGATGTTAAACATAAACGAAAGGATGTGCATATCACGGCGAAGGCGGATAGGGAGCCACTTAAGCTGAGCTCGGAAGTCGGAGACATGATCGTATTTGCGCAGACCAAAGATAAAGCGTATGGCGAGATTTTGGAGACGCTCAAGTTTATTCAGTAGCTCCTCTGTCACATCCAAATAGCATACATCGGCGTAGTCGAGAATTGGCAGGAGAAGAGATTGCGCAAGCATAATTTTAGTTTTGAAAGGTAGAAAATATTGGAGACGTTTAAGAGAATGGAATGTGAAGTGCATACGCCTACTAATATCGTTAATATGAGGAGTCCATGTCATATTACAGTCCATGATGAGTCCCAAATTCCTCACCTTATCATGGTAAGGAATTAGAACTCCAGAGTAAATAATCTCAGGCACTGAATTCCAATCTATTCTACATCTTAGCCTACTACTACCGATGATTATCGCTTGTGACTTCTGTGGGTTAACTAATAGACCAAAAGATTCAGCCCACGTTTTAATAGCGATTAAGTCATTATTTAGAGCTTGAATAGCACTAGATAAATCCGATAGCTCATAGTGACGATATAGTTGTAAATCATCTGCATACAGATGGTAGGGAGAAGTAATGAGAAGTAATGAACTCGAGAGATGTTATTAATAAAAATAGAAAAAAGTAATGGTGAAAGAACGCCGCCTTGGGGGACTCCAGCCGTGAGGTCCAACCAACTTGATGACAAGTTATTAGCCCTCACGCACTGGTGACGCCCGAAAAGATATGAATGAAACCAGCCTATAGTTGCAGGAGAAATGTTAACTGCGCGAAGAGTGCCAAGAAGGATGTCGATGTCAACAGAGTTAAATGCACTACTAAAGTCTAGAAGTACCATTACGGTAAGCTTGGTATTATCCATAGCGTACCGAATGTCCTCCGTGATATTTAGCAGCGCACCAACAGTGCTGTGGAAGGGTCGGAAACCGGACTGGTAAGGACATAATAACATGAATGAGGTAAGGTAGGAATAAAGTTGGTTATGGACAATAGATTCTAAAACTTTGGATAGGATGGGTAGGATTGATATAGGACGATACTCATTAAAGCAAGATGGATTTTAGGGAGGGGTAAAACAATGGCATTCTTCCAAAGAGCTGGAAAGACATTGCGGGTCAGTGAAAAGTTAATAATGTGTGAAAACCGGAGCGATGCAATCTAACACAGGAAGAATCATATCTAGGCTGAGGTTGTCACTACCAATGGCCTTAGTAGTGATGGAGTGGATACATTTTTAATGGCATCTTCTGAGACTGGTTTGAAAGAAAAGGGAGATGAGTCTGGTGGGACAATACAAGATAAACGAGTTAGGGTAGCAGATTTTGTTTGTGAGCTTAATGTTATCGGAGGAGTTGTGAAGTGAGAATTTAGTTTGTTGAGATCAACCGAGACTTCAGCCAAGTACGGAGTCTTGCCCACGCCAAGTGACTCAAGGAATCTCCAAACTTGCGTTTGAGAAAGACCTTGAATTGTGGAATGAATATAACGGCGCTTTGCATCCCTACACATTCTGTTGCAGATGTTTCGGAGTTTCTTGTATGCAGCAAGGTTGTCTTCAGATGGATACTTTTTGCTTTTCGATTTGGCCCTATCGCGTTTAGTCATAATTCTTTTTATCAAAGGTGTTAACCATGGGGCTGGAGCATGCTTCATGCGAACTGGTCTTACTGGGGCGTGTATGTCGTATCCTCTCTTAAACGGTCAAGATCCATATGCTTAAAATTGCGCTGTAAAAGAATTTTGCCTCTAACCTTTGGAGAACGCAGTTTATAAGAAATATAGATTAAGTCATGATAAGAGAAAGGGGCAGTCATCTGGCCGTGAGATATTACAAGATTAGGTTTAGAGACAAACATTAAATCAATGAGAGAAGGCCTACAGTTAGGAAAATAGTGGGTGGGTGAAGGCAACGGAAGAATATGCAAATTCAATGAGTCAGTTAATGCATTCAAAGCTTGAGCCCTCGTGTCATCTTTTAGTAAACAAGTGTTTAAATCGCCCATGCAAATCACTTCATCATATAGAGTTACAAGATTGTTAAATAAATATTCTAAGTCAGAAAAGTAATTAATCTTACTTACGCACTTAATGTCCAATAAAAATAAAAACTATGCCGGCAGAACAAAACACTTAACACAATGAATGAAACGATAATGGCGTCGCAGTCGCAGCTTGTTTCGTCGATCTTATCGTCGGGGTTCACATACGAAGCGTCTTGTTATCCCAACCAATCACCTCTCAGCGTTTGAAAGTCTGTTGCGCGCTGATTGGCCGAACGTCACAGCCGGAAGATGACTCGCGTCGCGTATTGTACTTGAATCTTGAATTAAATAATCTGTGTCTTGTCTTTGACTTGGACTTTGAACTTGTTTTCGACTTACAATTAGATATGGTATGTAAAAAGATGGAGTCTTGAATTTGAATGGAATTGAAATTTTGTTACTGACACTGGGTAGGTATAGTATATTGTTGACGAACCCGTGTAATTTTCTTTCCTGTTGCGTGCTACGTAGCTGCGAGCTTCCCCTTCGGCGTAAAAGATATACTCACTGCACGAAGTGTTCTTAGAAATAATGGCTGCTACGGTAATGCTCACAGTAAAATAAACGCTGCACTTTCTTGATGTTTTCCTAGAAGGACCACTGTGCGCTGCTGTCTGTGCCCGTTGCTTGTTGCAGAGGGAGTCGATGGTGCACCAAAAATTATCATGCAAAAGCTATGGCTTGCTCGCATGGATTGGGATTCTGTTCTTAGGGATGAATTACAACTGCTTTGGCATAAGTTTTACAAAAGCCTAACAATTATGAAACCTATACATTTAAAACGCTATGTTAATTTACCAAACGCACAATGCTTGCAGTTAATTGGGTTTGCTGATGCTTCAAGCTCAGCATATGGGTGTTGTATTTATTTAAGAGTTATTAATGGTTACGATCAAATGAAAGTTTCTTTAATCTGCTCGAAGTCTAGGGTCAATCCCCATAGTCAATAATTAACTGTGCCTAGGCTCGAACTCAACGCTGCTTTGCTACTTGCTAAACTTATGAATTCTGTGCAAAAAACCTTGTCTATAAAAGGCACAATAAATAGCACTATATTATATTCAGATTCACAAATAATACTAGCATGCTTATACACAAATATTGCTAAATTAAATACATATGTTGCTAATAGGGTGAAGTATATATCTCAACTGACAGATGGCTACAATTGGGCATATGTCAACACCAGTAACAATCCTGCAGATTGCTTGAGCAGAGGTGTGTTGCCACATGACCTTGAACACCATAAGCTGTGGTGGTCAGGACCAGATTTTCTTTCTGACAGGCATTATACGGTACCTGACAAGACTGCGTCTGTAGTTGACAGTCTTCCTGAGGTAAAGTCTAGCGTTCCCGAGTTGTCAAGTGTATTGACTTGTACAAACACAAGAACTACTGAGTTGAATTTAGATTTTTTATATAAATTCTCTGATATAAATAAAATGCAAAGGGTTCTTGCTTATTAAGATTTTGTCGCAACACACGCAATATATCTAAAACCACTTCTCCATTTATCACAAGTTCAGAATTAAATTATTCTTTAAGTTTAATATTAAAACATGAACAACAAATTTACATGAAAGATGATATAAATTGTTTAAGAAACAATGATGCTGTTAAAGGTAGTTTAAAGGCTTTGTATCCCTTTATTGATGAGAAAGGTTTAATAAGAGTTGGTGGTCGCTTGCAAAACTCTAACTTACCTTATTCACAAAAACACCAAATTGTATTGCCTAGAGATTCTGTAGTCACAAAGGTGATAATAAATAGTGAACATATTAAGAATCTCCATGCAGGACAAAGGCTTATTCTCTCAGCGTTAAATCAGAAATTCTGGATCATAAATGCATTACGCGAGATTAAAAAGGTAATTTACAGGTGTACAAGATTAAAGAAAGATGCATCTCAACAATTAATGGGTTCCTTACCGCACGACAGGGTCAATGTATGTAGACCATTTCAAAAAATAGGAATTGATTTTGCTGGACCCATCACTGTAAAACAATCCTCAATACGTACATCATATCAATCTACAGGTTATATATGTGTAATTGTATGTTTTGTCACGAAAGCATTGCAACTTGAATTACTATCTGACATCAAAACAGATACATTTCTTGCCTGTTTTAGTCGCTTTAATTCGCGTCGTGGCCTGCCCACAGATGTGTACTGTGACAATGCGTCCACTTTCAAGTGTGCTAAAACTAAGCTAGGCGAATTATATAAATTGCAGGCTTCCAAAGAGCACCAAACACAAGTTCAATCATTTGCTTCCAATAAAGGCATAAATTTCCACTTTATTCCATGTTACTCGCCGATATTTGGGGGTCTTTGGGAAATTTCTGTAAAGTATGTAAAATTTCATCTAAAACGAACCATTCAAAGAGCATTATTAACGTATGAGCAGTTGTCTACTGTTTTATGCAAAATTGAAGCAGTGCTAAACAGCAGACCACTAATTCCACTTTCAAGTGATGTCAATGATTTCTCTTACTTGTCCCCTGGCCATTTTCTGATTGGCACAGCTTTAAACAGCTATCCAGAGCAGGACTTAACACTAGTTCCGGAAAATAGACTTGATTTTTGGAAAAAATGTACTAGTATGCAACAAGCATTTTGGAAGGTATGGAGTAAACATTATTTGAACCTCTTACAGTCTCGTCCAAAATGGAGAGATGCTGTACCCAATATTCAAGTAGGCACGCTTGTTATCTTACATGAAAATAACACACAACCAATGTACTGGCCTATGGCAAGAATTACCAAGGTATTCCCTGGAACTGATGGTAAGGTTCGTGCTGTAGAAGTTAAGATAATGAACGGTAAAACTCATACAAGGTCTATAACACGCTTAAGCGTATTACCTATTGATATTCAATAGCGATTAGTATTAGTATATTATTTTTAAGCATTAGCTGAATATTATTTATTTTGTTAAACCAAGAAAGTTATCGTTTGTTTTATTTTGCTAAAAGAGGATAAGCATTAGTTAAGTTACAAAATCATATTAAAGAAAAACACTTATTTGTAATAAATATTTTATTAAATTATAATTCATAACTTAGCCCTAAACATAAAATTATATAAGTAATTGACCAATGTAGGTAAAATTGTCTTTTAATTTAAATGTATAAAAAAATAACATCGTCACTGGAAAGCCAATAATACTGAAGCGCCAAAACATGATTTTACAATAGAGCGTTTTAAAGTTTTTTTTTTAGTTAAAACATTGTGTAACTTTTTTGCTTATTTATTAAATGAAGTTCCGTAAAGGCAAAAGTATATCGTGACAGTATTATCTATGTACTGAAAACATGACACACTACATATATTCAGGAATTCAGGAGATAGCTGTCGTTTAAGTAGATTTACTCTGGATAATTCGCAGAGAAGAAGAACTTAAGTTCATAATCATTTTTAAGTTTAGTGATCAAAAAATACTAACAACCTACGTCATTTTAAATGTAGGAGACAAATATGACTAATATGCCTTATGGGTTGATAAAGTCTCAGGATATGTATACTTATACGTTTTTATTTACGTTAAAAACGTAGGGGAAAACGACGTAATACATAATTAGATTGTACTAATATTAGGTCAAAGAGACTTAGCTAAAATCTTTTTTACTGATTGGATAAAGTTAACTGTATGGGTGTGCCAATAATTTACTATCTGCGAACAAAGTGATTGTGAAAATAATTAATTCCTATTTTGATTTTAATATTGAGTAATTTTACGCCCGCAGCTTCTCCCGCGTGTGTATAAGGATTGCATCTTTTTATTTAATTAGTGTATTGGTTGATAAAGGAATAATTTATAATAATAATAATAGCTTGCTAAGTAGTCAAGTAGGTTTATAAAAAACGTTTAAAATATTCAACATTTTCATTATATTTTTATGTATTGTGAATATGTAATCAGGCAACAGAATCATTTTAACAATATTTTTATCATTACTTTGCAAGGATGTAAATAATTAATTGGTATAATATTTTATAATTAATTATTATCTTCGATATCAGTATCTTGAAGGGTATCCTGAATATTGACGACATTAGAAAAATTTTCGTATTCATGGTGATACGTTTCAGGAATGATCTTCGATGTACAAAGTTACCACTGAGGAACTCCAGAGTTGGTCTTTAAGAATTGTGATGAACAACCCTCAGCCACAACTCTGAGTGATCGGTCGCTCAGGAAGTCTTAAATCCAGCCGATCAGGCCAGGAGATATGCCATAGGCTGAAAGCTTGCTTATGAGGATAGCGTGCCAAACCCTGTCAAAGGCCTTTGAGACATCGAGGGAGACGGCAATGAGCGAAGTGGGGAGGGGCCACTTCGCTCAAGGGCTTCGCCAATGGTGTGGTTGGCACACACCAGAAGGTTCCCAGTCGACCAATTCCGGTGAAACCCATATTGTCGGTCACTGATGAGATCGTTCTATTCTAGATATGCCATAAGACGAGTGCCATTGTTATGTACTACGGGTTCGGGATCGGAAATTAAAAGCGTTCTCGCACTTAAGATGTTTTATTTACATTTTATAAACACGCGCAGTTTGTACACAGCACTAGTTAAATTGAGACTCTGAGCACCAATTTTAATGATTCACTATAATCTTCTTCACTTTTCCACTATTTCATATCTCTTCGTAATCTTCACTCGACTTCGAACATCAACTGATCTCTCGACACACTGTCGGCCTTTTTATATGCGTAGAACATTCTAGTATCGAAAATTCAAAAGGTTTCTAGTAACTTCTAAATCTTTCTTCTAAATCTCTCTCTGACACATTAAAATACTACACATTACACGCTCCATAATCTTGCAGAGTATGGAGGTGATTGAAATCGGACGATAATTGGTAGGGTCGGCACGGCTATCTTTCTTGGGCACAGGTTGCACATTGGCAAGCTTCCAGGATTTAGGCACTATTCCAGTCTTAAGAAAAAGGCGGTACAGACACATGTCTGACATCAGTATCGGAGACAACTCTGGAGCACATGTTTTAAGCATTATCGCTGGTATACCATCAGGACTACAAGCTTTATTTACATCTAGACGACATGATACTCTCTTTTCCTCCTTATTAGTGATGGGAATTTCAAGCATTGAAATCCCGCGGTAAGTTAAATGTGGTGGAGTAGCATTACCAGAGTCTAGACAGAATTTTGGGCACAAAGAGATGCAAGCAAATTCGCCTTCTCCATTGCCGTATGAGCCAGGGATCCGTCAGGTTTTACCAGCGGTGGGAGTGAGGGCCGACAGAAGTTCGTCTCGACCATTTTGCCAAGGGACCAAAAAGCTCTGCTGCCAGATGGTTGAGCAGAGAGCTTTGCGCCAATGTGTGTAATTCGGTCAAGACGAGCCTTCTTTAATGTCTTTTTGTAGGCCTTGGTGGCTAAGTTAAAGGCTCTCTTCTTGGATCTTACATCCGGACCTTTGCTTACTCGAGCATCAACGCAAGCAAGGTAAGCCGAATGCTTACGCTTTTCAACAATAGTGCATTCGGCTTTAAACCATGGGCGAGCTACCCAGTGTGGATAAAACCTGGATGTTGTATCTGTCCGGATCAGTTGTCAGCAGAAGGTTCAGATAATTAGCTATGTGGCTGTCCACGTCGGGTACCCTCGTCGCTTGGTCAACCAACTGGGAGAGTCCAAGTGACACCGCAAACTTTCACGCTTCTCTCCCAGCATGGTCCGTCTTATGGTATGGGAACAACCAATCTTCATGATGGGCGTTAAGTCCCCCAGAAAGACAAACTGCGCGGTGCGCGCGGAGATCAATTCAATTCGATTCGACAAATTCGATTCAAACAATCGAGTTGTCTTCTGATCACTTGTGTGCGATTGGTAGACACAGGAATACAGGATCTTTTCGATTCCTGTATCCACGATAACCCAGATAGTAGAGAATGTGGGGTCTTCAAGGTGGCGGAAACGATGGAAACAGAGGTCATTTCGCACGTACAAACAGACTCCGGCCCGCGAGCTGAAATTATGCTCCAACGTGTAGCCGGGATAGTCCAGGTAGGCAGCGCTTAATGGACATTGAATTTGCGTCTTCGTCAATAAGAGCATGTGTGGCTGCGCAGTCTCGAGGTGGAAGTGGACTGATGAAAGATTTGTGTGCAAATCTCGGATATTTGTAAGGTGCACTTCTAATAAGGGGGAGTGCAGCCGCTTAAAAACATTACTCTTTATGTGTAAAGCCATGATTGTTTTTTAAGGTAAGAGTAAATAAGATGGAGAATGGCAGTTGAATGAGATGTTGCACGAGCCTGGCGGTGATATTGATGTTGATTATGTCTTAAAGGGCTTAGTCTGGAGACTGCGGGGACACCCGAACACCCCCAAGAATCGCCATCGGGCCCCGTCCTCTGGTCGCCAACCAGCACGATGAAGCCACCCTGGGATTTTTCACAGATGGCGGGGCAGCCTTTCATGGGTGGCTAGCCCACTAGTTGAGCCCCTAACTGTTTGCAGTCGGCCAGCGGCAAGCCGTGCTTCGGATCCCGCTACCCTCCGCGACTAAGCTCTCGACACAACAAACAACGATCCACCACCAACACGGCTACTGTGCAACATAACTATTCAGACCCATTCCCCATACGGCTTCATCAGCTCCCACATGCCGGAACGCGTTGTTAGGCGCTTGGCGGCACGACTTCTGCTGATGGGTGGTAACTCTGGCGTTGGCTAATGTTGAAGCCTACCACCGTGATTACCATGGTGTTCGGTAGTATTTCCGTTAATCGCCTTTTACGACACCCACGGGAAGATATGGGGTAGCCATATTCTACTTGCCGTAGCCACACATCATCACGAAATCATTATCGCTTTGATCTTCCATAAGTATTCTCTGAACTACATTTGGTTTAGATGATGATCCTATAGTGTTTTCAAAACCCACATTTGTAAATTTTCTATAAAACGATGATCTACGGGTATGCATAATGGGGATGAATAGGTTCTGTAAATTTATATTTATTATAATTTATTACGTATGATCGAAAAGATTTTATACTCTTAACAACATATTAATAAATAATCTTTAATCATATAGATAAGTTTAAAAATCGGGAATTAATATTTATTAAAACGTGCTAATTGCTACTATGTAATAATATTTAAGTAATTTGAAGTAATTTTCTAGATAACATTGTTTTTCAAAGCGCTCGGTGTACTATTTACTCTACTGCGGGAACACGTCATTAAACGCGAAGCCAACTGCAAAGTCAACTTAAACGCCGAAATCGTCAATAAATCGGGCGTAAAACATAAGCCGTTTAAACTTAACAAATCATAATCTAAACAAAACTAAATTTCATAAGACTAAACTAAATATTATTGGTAATTTTTTTCCTAATAAAATATTAAGCAAACCGTTATTATTTTATTAATTAAAATGTTTATGCTTAATAACATTAATATATGGTTTCATTGAATGTTAAACATTCTAAACAGACTATGTAAATATTCAGACATGTAAAGCAACATTACTAAAATCTTACCTTTGTAGAAAAGTACGTAAACAAAATATACTAACACGCTATGCTCATTATATTTTACGTAAAGCAAATTTACTAAACTATCTATTAACCTGTATTTACGGTTGGCAAAAAGTACTGAAGAGACATGAATGACTTAAACTAAAGTACTTTATGGTTCTTATCATGGTGAAAATGGGTATTGTCAGTGATGAAAAATACTGAACTGACAACGACTCTCAATTAATCAAAACTTTCATTATGTTAGTAATTGTCAAAAAAACAAAATTATAAAATATATCCTACTTTTGCACGACTTAAGCGCCAAAAAATTGCTTATATCGTAACAAATCTTAGACTAATCGATGCAGCAAAAAAAATCCTATCCAACGATATATAAAACTCATTTTAGCCAAAATGGCGCTTAAGTATTATTGGCTTTCCAGTGACGACATGTAACGAGAAAGTGTTTCCTTTTTTGTTCTTAATTTAGATTGTCGTAAAATTAATTAAATTAAATATCTCTTATCAGTTTTAAGATCATTGTTTGTTTCTTGAGGCCGCTGCATGTTGCAGGCAACATCAATAATATTTATAAAAATTGTTTTAGTGTGACAACACTGACTTCCGTTTGTCCCTTCCATTATATTCAATGTACGCTGTTGAACGTGATCCGAATAGAAATACAGTTTTTTCTAAGTTATTTGGCGTTTTCATTATTTTCTGCACCATCGACTCCCTCTGCAACCAGCAACGGGCACAGACAGCGGCGCACAACTATGAGTATCTTTGGTTGGTTTGCATTGGTTCGCAGTGATAGTGAGGAGCGAAATATCGGACGGAGATTGTTGGTTGTTACATTCGTCGAAGCAGTGGTATTCTCTACGTGCTTGGCCATCGTCAATCTGCGATCTATCGTGACTCCAAGGTACTATCTTTCTTTTCCAGGTTGTGCTCTGACTTCCAAGCTTGAAGGGGATCCTGTCCAACATACAGTATTGTTTGTATCCCTTTATTGATGAGAAAGGTTTAATAAGAGTTGGTGGTCGCTTGCAAAACTCTAACTTACCTTATTCACAAAAACACCAAATTGTATTGCCTAGAGATTCTGTAGTCACAAAGGTGATAATAAATAGTGAACATATTAAGAATCTCCATGCAGGACAAAGGCTTATTCTCTCAGCGTTAAATCAGAAATTCTGGATCATAAATGCATTACGCGAGATTAAAAAGGTAATTTACAGGTGTACAAGATTAAAGAAAGATGCATCTCAACAATTAATGGGTTCCTTACCGCACGACAGGGTCAATGTATGTAGACCATTTCAAAAAATAGGAATTGATTTTGCTGGACCCATCACTGTAAAACAATCCTCAATACGTACATCATATCAATCTACAGGTTATATATGTGTAATTGTATGTTTTGTCACGAAAGCATTGCAACTTGAATTACTATCTGACATCAAAACAGATACATTTCTTGCCTGTTTTAGTCGCTTTAATTCGCGTCGTGGCCTGCCCACAGATGTGTACTGTGACAATGCGTCCACTTTCAAGTGTGCTAAAACTAAGCTAGGCGAATTATATAAATTGCAGGCTTCCAAAGAGCACCAAACACAAGTTCAATCATTTGCTTCCAATAAAGGCATAAATTTCCACTTTATTCCATGTTACTCGCCGATATTTGGGGGTCTTTGGGAAATTTCTGTAAAGTATGTAAAATTTCATCTAAAACGAACCATTCAAAGAGCATTATTAACGTATGAGCAGTTGTCTACTGTTTTATGCAAAATTGAAGCAGTGCTAAACAGCAGACCACTAATTCCACTTTCAAGTGATGTCAATGATTTCTCTTACTTGTCCCCTGGCCATTTTCTGATTGGCACAGCTTTAAACAGCTATCCAGAGCAGGACTTAACACTAGTTCCGGAAAATAGACTTGACTTTTGGAAAAAATGTACTAGTATGCAACAAGCATTTTGGAAGGTATGGAGTAAACATTATTTGAACCTCTTACAGTCTCGTCCAAAATGGAGAGATGCTGTACCCAATATTCAAGTAGGCACGCTTGTTATCTTACATGAAAATAACACACAACCAATGTACTGGCCTATGGCAAGAATTACCAAGGTATTCCCTGGAACTGATGGTAAGGTTCGTGCTGTAGAAGTTAAGATAATGAACGGTAAAACTCATACAAGGTCTATAACACGCTTAAGCGTATTACCTATTGATATTCAATAGCGATTAGTATTAGTATATTATTTTTAAGCATTAGCTGAATATTATTTATTTTGTTAAACCAAGAAAGTTATCGTTTGTTTTATTTTGCTAAAAGAGGATAAGCATTAGTTAAGTTACAAAATCATATTAAAGAAAAACACTTATTTGTAATAAATATTTTATTAAATTATAATTCATAACTTAGCCCTAAACATAAAATTATATAAGTAATTGACCAATGTAGGTAAAATTGTCTTTTAATTTAAATGTATAAAAAAATAACATCGTCACTGGAAAGCCAATAATACTGAAGCGCCAAAACATGATTTTACAATAGAGCGTTTTAAAGTTTTTTTTTTAGTTAAAACATTGTGTAACTTTTTTGCTTATTTATTAAATGAAGTTCCGTAAAGGCAAAAGTATATCGTGACAGTATTATCTATGTACTGAAAACATGACACACTACATATATTCAGGAATTCAGGAGATAGCTGTCGTTTAAGTAGATTTACTCTGGATAATTCGCAGAGAAGAAGAACTTAAGTTCATAATCATTTTTAAGTTTAGTGATCAAAAAATACTAACAACCTACGTCATTTTAAATGTAGGAGACAAATATGACTAATATGCCTTATGGGTTGATAAAGTCTCAGGATATGTATACTTATACGTTTTTATTTACGTTAAAAACGTAGGGGAAAACGACGTAATACATAATTAGATTGTACTAATATTAGGTCAAAGAGACTTAGCTAAAAATATATCACTTTAAATTAAATCTTTTTTACTGATTGGATAAAGTTAACTGTATGGGTGTGCCAATAATTTACTATCTGCGAACAAAGTGATTGTGAAAATAATTAATTCCTATTTTGATTTTAATATTGAGTAATTTTACGCCCGCAGCTTCTCCCGCGTGTGTATAAGGATTGCATCTTTTTATTTAATTAGTGTATTGGTTGATAAAGGAATAATTTATAATAATAATAATAGCTTGCTAAGTAGTCAAGTAGGTTTATAAAAAACGTTTAAAATATTCAACATTTTCATTATATTTTTATGTATTGTGAATATGTAATCAGGCAACAGAATCATTTTAACAATATTTTTATCATTACTTTGCAAGGATGTAAATAATTAATTGGTATAATATTTTATAATTAATTATTATCTTCGATATCAGTATCTTTAAGGGTATCCTGAATATTGACGACATTAGAAAAATTTTCGTATTCATGGTGATACGTTTCAGGAATGATCTTCGATGTACAAAGTTACCACTGAGGAACTCCAGAGTTGGTCTTTAAGAATTGTGATGAACAACCCTCAGCCACAACTCTGAGTGATCGGTCGCTCAGGAAGTCTTAAATCCAGCCGATCAGGCCAGGAGATATGCCATAGGCTGAAAGCTTGCTTATGAGGATAGCGTGCCAAACCCTGTCAAAGGCCTTTGAGACATCGAGGGAGACGGCAATGAGCGAAGTGGGGAGGGGCCACTTCGCTCAAGGGCTTCGCCAATGGTGTGGTTGGCACACACCAGAAGGTTCCCAGTCGACCAATTCCGGTGAAACCCATATTGTCGGTCACTGATGAGATCGTTCTATTCTAGATATGCCATAAGACGAGTGCCATTGTTATGTACTACGGGTTCGGGATCGGAAATTAAAAGCGTTCTCGCACTTAAGATGTTTTATTTACATTTTATAAACACGCGCAGTTTGTACACAGCACTAGTTAAATTGAGACTCTGAGCACCAATTTTAATGATTCACTATAATCTTCTTCACTTTTCCACTATTTCATATCTCTTCGTAATCTTCACTCGACTTCGAACATCAACTGATCTCTCGACACACTGTCGGCCTTTTTATATGCGTAGAACATTCTAGTATCGAAAATTCAAAAGGTTTCTAGTAACTTCTAAATCTTTCTTCTAAATCTCTCTCTGACACATTAAAATACTACACATTACACGCTCCATAATCTTGCAGAGTATGGAGGTGATTGAAATCGGACGATAATTGGTAGGGTCGGCACGGCTATCTTTCTTGGGCACAGGTTGCACATTGGCAAGCTTCCAGGATTTAGGCACTATTCCAGTCTTAAGAAAAAGGCGGTACAGACACATGTCTGACATCAGTATCGGAGACAACTCTGGAGCACATGTTTTAAGCATTATCGCTGGTATACCATCAGGACTACAAGCTTTATTTACATCTAGACGACATGATACTCTCTTTTCCTCCTTATTAGTGATGGGAATTTCAAGCATTGAAATCCCGCGGTAAGTTAAATGTGGTGGAGTAGCATTACCAGAGTCTAGACAGAATTTTGGGCACAAAGAGATGCAAGCAAATTCGCCTTCTCCATTGCCGTATGAGCCAGGGATCCGTCAGGTTTTACCAGCGGTGGGAGTGAGGGCCGACAGAAGTTCGTCTCGACCATTTTGCCAAGGGACCAAAAAGCTCTGCTGCCAGATGGTTGAGCAGAGAGCTTTGCGCCAATGTGTGTAATTCGGTCAAGACGAGCCTTCTTTAATGTCTTTTTGTAGGCCTTGGTGGCTAAGTTAAAGGCTCTCTTCTTGGATCTTACATCCGGACCTTTGCTTACTCGAGCATCAACGCAAGCAAGGTAAGCCGAATGCTTACGCTTTTCAACAATAGTGCATTCGGCTTTAAACCATGGGCGAGCTACCCAGTGTGGATAAAACCTGGATGTTGTATCTGTCCGGATCAGTTGTCAGCAGAAGGTTCAGATAATTAGCTATGTGGCTGTCCACGTCGGGTACCCTCGTCGCTTGGTCAACCAATTGGGAGAGTCCAAGTGACACCGCAAACTTTCACGCTTCTCTCCCAGCATGGTCCGTCTTATGGTATGGGAACAACCAATCTTCATGATGGGCGTTAAGTCCCCCAGAAAGACAAACTGCGCGGTGCGCGCGGAGATCAATTCAATTCGATTCGACAAATTCGATTCAAACAATCGAGTTGTCTTCTGATCACTTGTGTGCGATTGGTAGACACAGGAATACAGGATCTTTTCGATTCCTGTATCCACGATAACCCAGATAGTAGAGAATGTGGGGTCTTCAAGGTGGCGGAAACGATGGAAACAGAGGTCATTTCGCACGTACAAACAGACTCCGGCCCGCGAGCTGAAATTATGCTCCAACGTGTAGCCGGGATAGTCCAGGTAGGCAGCGCTTAATGGACATTGAATTTGCGTCTTCGTCAATAAGAGCATGTGTGGCTGCGCAGTCTCGAGGTGGAAGTGGACTGATGAAAGATTTGTGTGCAAATCTCGGATATTTGTAAGGTGCACTTCTAATAAGGGGGAGTGCAGCCGCTTAAAAACATTACTCTTTATGTGTAAAGCCATGATTGTTTTTTAAGGTAAGAGTAAATAAGATGGAGAATGGCAGTTGAATGAGATGTTGCACGAGCCTGGCGGTGATATTGATGTTGATTATGTCTTAAAGGGCTTAGTCTGGAGACTGCGGGGACACCCGAACACCCCCAAGAATCGCCATCGGGCCCCGTCCTCTGGTCGCCAACCAGCACGATGAAGCCACCCTGGGATTTTTCACAGATGGCGGGGCAGCCTTTCATGGGTGGCTAGCCCACTAGTTGAGCCCCTAACTGTTTGCAGTCGGCCAGCGGCAAGCCGTGCTTCGGATCCCGCTACCCTCCGCGACTAAGCTCTCGACACAACAAACAACGATCCACCACCAACACGGCTACTGTGCAACATAACTATTCAGACCCATTCCCCATACGGCTTCATCAGCTCCCACATGCCGGAACGCGTTGTTAGGCGCTTGGCGGCACGACTTCTGCTGATGGGTGGTAACTCTGGCGTTGGCTAATGTTGAAGCCTACCACCGTGATTACCATGGTGTTCGGTAGTATTTCCGTTAATCGCCTTTTACGACACCCACGGGAAGATATGGGGTAGCCATATTCTACTTGCCGTAGCCACACATCATCACGAAATCATTATCGCTTTGATCTTCCATAAGTATTCTCTGAACTACATTTGGTTTAGATGATGATCCTATAGTGTTTTCAAAACCCACATTTGTAAATTTTCTATAAAACGATGATCTACGGGTATGCATAATGGGGATGAATAGGTTCTGTAAATTTATATTTATTATAATTTATTACGTATGATCGAAAAGATTTTATACTCTTAACAACATATTAATAAATAATCTTTAATCATATAGATAAGTTTAAAAATCGGGAATTAATATTTATTAAAACGTGCTAATTGCTACTATGTAATAATATTTAAGTAATTTGAAGTAATTTTCTAGATAACATTGTTTTTCAAAGCGCTCGGTGTACTATTTACTCTACTGCGGGAACACGTCATTAAACGCGAAGCCAACTGCAAAGTCAACTTAAACGCCGAAATCGTCAATAAATCGGGCGTAAAACATAAGCCGTTTAAACTTAACAAATCATAATCTAAACAAAACTAAATTTCATAAGACTAAACTAAATATTATTGGTAATTTTTTTCCTAATAAAATATTAAGCAAACCGTTATTATTTTATTAATTAAAATGTTTATGCTTAATAACATTAATATATGGTTTCATTGAATGTTAAACATTCTAAACAGACTATGTAAATATTCAGACATGTAAAGCAACATTACTAAAATCTTACCTTTGTAGAAAAGTACGTAAACAAAATATACTAACACGCTATGCTCATTATATTTTACGTAAAGCAAATTTACTAAACTATCTATTAACCTGTATTTACGGTTGGCAAAAAGTACTGAAGAGACATGAATGACTTAAACTAAAGTACTTTATGGTTCTTATCATGGTGAAAATGGGTATTGTCAGTGATGAAAAATACTGAACTGACAACGACTCTCAATTAATCAAAACTTTCATTATGTTAGTAATTGTCAAAAAAACAAAATTATAAAATATATCCTACTTTTGCACGACTTAAGCGCCAAAAAATTGCTTATATCGTAACAAATCTTAGACTAATCGATGCAGCAAAAAAAATCCTATCCAACGATATATAAAACTCATTTTAGCCAAAATGGCGCTTAAGTATTATTGGCTTTCCAGTGACGACATGTAACGAGAAAGTGTTTCCTTTTTTGTTCTTAATTTAGATTGTCGTAAAATTAATTAAATTAAATATCTCTTATCAGTTTTAAGATCATTGTTTGTTTCTTGAGGCCGCTGCATGTTGCAGGCAACATCAATAATATTTATAAAAATTGTTTTAGTGTGACAACACTGACTTCCGTTTGTCCCTTCCATTATATTCAATGTACGCTGTTGAACGTGATCCGAATAGAAATACAGTTTTTTCTAAGTTATTTGGCGTTTTCATTATTTTCTGCACCATCGACTCCCTCTGCAACCAGCAACGGGCACAGACAGCGGCGCACAACTATGAGTATCTTTGGTTGGTTTGCATTGGTTCGCAGTGATAGTGAGGAGCGAAATATCGGACGGAGATTGTTGGTTGTTACATTCGTCGAAGCAGTGGTATTCTCTACGTGCTTGGCCATCGTCAATCTGCGATCTATCGTGACTCCAAGGTACTATCTTTCTTTTCCAGGTTGTGCTCTGACTTCCAAGCTTGAAGGGGATCCTGTCCAACATACAGTAGCCGTCGCCATGCATTGGGTCGTTGCTACGTTGACTCTAATGCGCCACTTAGAGAGCCAGTCTGGGAGGAGGTCGACCGTCTTTTGAGATTTTAATGCCGCATGCTTCGGTCTGTTGGAACTCGTGATGATAGCTATCTCGTCGGCGTATAGTGCGAGTGATACAGATGGGTCCAGCGGTATATCGTTAGTGTAAACTGAGTAGAGGGCCGGAGACAAGACACTCCGCTGGGGCACCCCGGCCTTGATCCGCATGGTGGAAGAGAGGGTGGAGTCGACTTGGGCTTTAAATTTCCGATCCCTAAGAAAAGAGGCGATGACGTGCAGGAGTCTTCTCGGGGTGTCGCTCTGAGCCAGCTTGTAGATGAGTCCCTCGTGCCACACGCGGTCAATGGCCTTCTCTATATCCAGGAGCACGACCACTGCGCATTCCTTATTATTCATGGCCGACGAGAGCTCATGAAGGACCCTTGTTATTTGTAGCATCGTGGAATGTTAATTTCTAAAACCAAATTGTTCTGTGGCAGGTGTCTTACACAATGTCCTACGTGGACGACTCAACGCGAACGCGATTGCGAAACGATCCGATGCGAATTTAATGCGGTGCGGAGCGATGCGGCTACTCTGTCCTACGTGCGCGCGAACCGTCCCCTCCGCGCCCTCCGCCGCCATTCAGTTCAGTTAACATTAAACATTTGTCATGGACGGACGGAAGCTAATGTTGTTGGAAAATTCATATCTTAAATATGAGATATTGAAGAAGTGTATAAAGCAGAGAAGTGGAACTAATACTGTGTACTTAGAAAGGCATACTCATGGGGAATTTCATAATTTGTACCAGGATTTACGTACTCAACCCCTGTTGTTCAAGGAATATTGTCGAATGTTACCTACAACGTTTGACTATATTGTACAAGCCATTAAACCTGTTCTACAATTTACTACAACAAATTTTCAGGAACCTATTTCTGTAGAAGAACGACTTATGGTGACTTTGAGGTAAGAAAACTATGAAATAATAAACTATGAAATAAATGTTAGAGATTACATATAATATTAATTAAGTTTAATTAGTAAGTATGTACATAATTGCAATACTTTCACAAAGATGTGTAATAGTCATGTTGTTGAGCACTGGATTGTGGTGGGTTTAACTTTGACAGCTCCATTAGAAGAAGCTCCTGCATCTGCGTTCTAAAATGTAATTTGTTGAGTGATGGCAACTGTTTCATGTAAGGTAATATTGATTTGAACCAAAGAAGGTCGTCGTCAGTATTATCTGGCTGATCTTCGCAAAGAATTTTCATTTTTTCTCTCTCAATATCGAGAAATGCTTCGAGACTTATATCTTTTCTTTTGCGTGTTTGCCTTGTGATAGCTGGCAACGAGGACGAAGGGGAAGGCACCGGCAACGAGGATGAAGGCGAAGGACCTGGCAACGAGGGCGAAGGTTGTTATCTATGGACATGTTCTGTGGTATTTCTTCTAAAATAGACGCAGATTCAGGGAGCTGGGTGTTGCCATTGTCAGATGAGTTCATGTTGAATATCTCTTCCGGACCAGCCGCGTCTGAATACACTGACAGATCTACAGAATTGCTTTCGGAGTCTTGTGATATAATATTCCCTTCTGTTTGTCGGGGTTTCAGAACTACTTTAAAAAAAAGACATGGCCTCAAAATGTGGCCATGTGCCTGTATACTCGGCTCATAATCGGCGTCAGTCCCAGAACGTGGCTTAGGAATTTTTTTAATTCTTTACTAAACGTGTCTCTCAAATTTTTCCATTTTTTCTTAGTCATTTTACCTGAAAAAAAAAAGGAATTATAACTTAATATTTTGCATTATTTCAGGTATTTGGCCACAGGTATACAATTTCGGCAACTCGCTTTCTCGTTCAGAATTTCAAAATCTGCTATTTCTACTATCGTACCACAAGTTTGCAAAGCTATATGGATTCAATTAGTTAGGAAACACATGCCCGAACCTTCAGAAGATAGCTTTAAAAACATAGCGCAATGTTTTTGGGACAGATGGCAGTTTCCTAATAGCATTGGATGTATTGACGGAAAGCACATTCGCATAATAAAACCAAAAATTACAAATCCTTTTTTTCGATTGGGTTGTTAGCAGTCACTGACGCAAATTATAAGCTTGTAATGATAAATGTGGGTTCCTATGGAAAAGACAACGATGCCTCATGCCGGTGTTATTGAGGAATGCCCCTTTCGAAGAGCAATAGAACAGGAAGACTAAAAATACCTAAAGAACTAGTATTACCGGGCTCTTATATCATAGCTCCGTATGTGCTCCTTGGAGATGCGGCGTTTCCTCTAAAGAAATACCTATACCTATACCTAGCGACCTTTTCCAGAAAAGTCAACGGTTAAAGGGGACGCCAAAGATAATTATAATTATCGCTTATCTCGAGCCAGAATGGTGGTGGAATGTTCTTTTGGTTCAATAACTCCTAAATTCAGAATTCTACATAAATCTATCGAAACGAATGTTACAAATGCAGTTCATATCGTCAAAGCCATATGTTTCTACACAATATTATAAGGGATCTTGAATCAATAAATAAGAATGAGCTAATGTCTTTCCGGAAAACATATCAAAATATGTCACTAACACAAAGACATAATTCTCAAAGAAGATACAATGCTACATCAGGAGCAGCCGCACAGGCAAGAGAAAACTTTAAACTGTATTTTGAGCAACATCCTTTGCCAAGAATGTAATAATAATAAAGAAATATGTTGAACTTACTTGTAGTCCCAATTATTTTAGCCACAGCCTCCCATTCGCGGTGCGATAATAACCGGTTGTGATAACTTTTATTCCTTTTGTCCCATAATGTAGGACGTTCTTGGATAGCATTAATAAGAAGTTCTACTTCCGACATTAATTCAACAATAATTTTTGCTTGAAAAAAAAAAGGCCGACGCGTCCACTTCGCGCGAAAATATCAAGCCAACTGATCGCGTTCGCTTCATTTCGCGCCGCTTCGCACCGCACCCTACGTGCGTTTGGTCACGTAGGCCACTTCAATAGGTTTCGAATGTTTATTGTTTTCGCGCCGTGCCGCGCCGCTTCGCGTTCGCGTCTAGATCGCTCACGCAGGACGTCGCGTTAGTGCCCTTTTGGTGATACCATCTTCGCCAGGGGCCGTTTTCAGTTTTCAGGTGCTTGATGATTTTAGTAATTTTGGCGGGAGAGAAGTAGATGGGCTCGTTGGCTTCGCTAAGTGCTTGAGAATGTTCTCAACGGTTCGTTCTACCAATTGTGTGAACGTATTATTTCCCGTTTCGTTTGGTGTGAATTGTTTCTCTAAGTGCTTCGCAAGGATCTCGGCCCTGTCTTCAGCACTGTACCTCAGGGTGCCGTCTTCGTGGCGAAGGGGATGTATGGGCGTCTTCTTGTTAGTGAAAGAGCGGCACAGTCGATGAAGGATTGGTGTCTTCTCTGCGGCGTGTCCTATCTTCCTTTCCCAGCTCGCTGATGATGAGGCTCTCAGTTCCGTACGGATGGCGTCGACAAGTTGAACACTTGGTTTTGAGAGACGGGTCTCTCGTTCGTTGCCATTCTCTTCGTGTTGCACGCTTCTCGTTTATGAGAGCTTGTGTGCGGCGGGAGGTGGCAGGCAGGAATCTTGAGTTTGTATCCCGTGTAGTGGCATCCTCCAGGGCTGTGCTGATGGTTCCGGCGAGACTTGCGGCGAAGGCTTCAATCTTTGCCGCTCCGGATAATGGCTCTGATCCAGGGGGCGTAGAGCGGTTGAGGCGTTCACTGAATAGTTCCCAGTTTGTGTGAGGGCGGGGTATTGGCGCGATGGATCTTGAAGTTTGGCCGGAGATTGTAGCTAGTACCAGCATATGTTCCGAGCCAAAGGCGTCTTGTAGCGTCTCCAGAGTGATCCGTGTGTAATGTGGTGTTGATGGGGTTGATAATGAAAAACGTCTTTCTCACTCGGCTACATATTTAATACTCTTACTACATTAAAACAGAATTATCGCTTACTTATTACACTAATGGATGGTCGATCATATATCGAGAATTAGTGGGTGGTCGACCACATATGTTGAGACACTTGAGCTCTTTGTTTTAGGTGGAGCGTACACTGAACTTATTACTATATAACTATACTACTATACTAAGCTATACTTAAACCAGCTCACACTTCACGTGGTATCCTGCGGTGAACCACGAGATCGATCACGTCCGGGGACTGGTTATGCTTCCAAGGATAATGCGTGGGATCTTGACCTATCCTGAGTATTACTGGAGCGGCTGGTACGGGCGGTCGGTCTTGGCTTCGGGCTGATGGCGGTTGTTATGGCCACTGGACCGGCTCTTTTGTTCCTGGCTTCTCTCTTGAATTGCGGACATGCCATGTTATTTGGGGGATGTTCACCACCGCAGTTGGCACAGGTGGCTGGGACATCTACTGGCCTGGAACATTCTCGGGCGCTGTGTTCACCGCCGCAGCTCACACAGGTAAATTTTCTGTGGCACCCGTGGCACTAAGCTGGCCTCTTCTTGGCTCGCATGTAGAGGAGCTCCTGGACGTTGCAGATGTCTGATAGTAGTCCTGGTGTGTTGGTTAGAACGGCGAAAAAAATTCAGCCCGAGCACCACGAGTGAGAGTCTTCCTTGCCTGGCTTTAATGGGTTTCTCGAACTCTGGCTTGTATCCGAGTTCCTTTAGCGCTTCTGTTATATCAGCGGGGTCGGTGTCTACTGGGAGGCCTCTTATCGCGATTTATATCCCTCTCACGGCTGGGAGTGAGTACGTGAACCAGCCTATTTGTTCTTGCTTTTCTAGTTCCGAGAGTCATCTTTGTATCTCCCTATACTCTATATCTGATTCGGGGGAGAATTTTACTCCTCTCCCGTAGGGACGAGCGTTCGGTGAGTGTCCAAGCTTTTCTCAGTGGGCTTTGAAATGATTCGCCCAGTTGGGTAGGTTTTCAACGATCAGAGGTGGGTAGTTGGACTTCTTTGGTGTCGCGTTGATGCTTACTGCGGGCTGCGTTGCTGAAGATGGGCCAGTCGACCCAGTAGTTGTGCGGAGTGCTTCGGCGAAAGTGGTCGACTGATCATCGCGACTTCGCAGTCTTGGGTCGTGAATAACGATGCTGGCGTTATCTGGACAGCGACTCTTTGGTTGGTCCGCGGTGGCTTTACGGAGCTACGTGAGGAGTTTGAGTCTCTCGCTATCTCTATCACGGACATATCTTCGTTCATCATCAACTGCATTTTTTTACCCTTATCTTTTACTTCACGAGCAACTTCAAGATTTTTTCAAGATTTTTGCCCAGTGGTTGATGAGTTTCGATAACTTCTGTAAGGAATTTCTCCAAACGATATTTGTATTCTTACCTAATAGTTCATCAGCGTGTTGAACTATCAATTTATAATGATGAAGGAAAGGCCACTGTTGAAAAATTACTGATAGATCCTTTCCAGTATGTATTTATTTTCTTTGTAAAAAATAACATTTTTCCATTAGAGTTAATATTTCATCATTTAGTTGCTCATCCGGAATATTATATTTATCTATTAATTCCAATTTTTGTTTACACTTTAACTCTAATTCCTCATAGGACAGTGATACTGGCAAGTAAGCTACACATCCATACTCATCCTGCATCTTTGGCTTTTCGACAAGATCGTCGTCATTATCATCTAACAAATCAGATATTTTAAAACCATCTTCAGCTGGATTCTTTCTTTGATAACGTACTGCACTGTACACGGCTTGTTGCAATGACTGAATTTTACCATCAAGACTACCTACTTTTCTGGTAAAACTTTCCTGATATTTTGAAATGAGCTTACTGCTGATGGTCCCTGCAGTACCTAGGCTCAAATCTTTCAGATCATAAATAATGTAATCTCGAGCTGTATGAACAACGAGCGTTCTCTCTCGCGGTTGTAAATGCTCTCCCTTACGTAAAACTGACTGAATATTCGTTGGGAATTTGGAGTAAATTTTAGACAGATGATCTGATGATGACTGTGAAGACGACTACTGATTACTGATTGAGACGAACTATTACTTTGCCGCTGCTTGATGTACAATGGGAAGACTTATTGTAGGAACATCTTCATGAGGTATCTCTAAAAGAAATAAAACATATATAATTAATTAATTATATATGTTTGAGCCGGACTATATTTTTGGGCAGTTTTTGGATTCCAATCAACCTCAACAGGAACAATCGTGAAAAGAAGCTGCTTTCCATGAGTTTCTGATGCTTTAGCTAAATCCATCAATATATCTTCATCTATCTCAATGAAGTCATCTGTGTAAACCCGTTTAAATAATAAAAATCATAAATTTCATGTAGGCAAAAAGTTTTTAGAAAAAAAATTGTTCTTGACTAAAGTTAATATTTTTTTATTAATTTTAATGAAAAAGAAAAAACAATAAATACGAGAGAATGAATATTTTTCTAAAATTTAGTCATAAGTATTTTTTAAATGAATCATTTCGTTTTAAATTTAACCAGGCTTGATAATTATAACTATCATTATTAATTATTACAATAAAAAAATTTGAGTCTAAAAATATTTTCTTTTTATACTAAAGATTAAAAAGATACATGTTTCAGTTGTATTTATATGAAAAGAAAAAAAGTACACGTAAGAATAACAATTAAAATGCCTTGTATTCCCATTCTCCAAGTATTAATTTAGCTTTTGCTCTTGCAATAAGCGTATCAATTGTCGCAGCCTTAATAATTTTCCACTCTTCTAATAATAATAATAATAATTTTCTTTATTCAAAAATGTTGTTACAATTTATTACTTGTAATCCCTGTCTCTCGAACTAGCGTTAGTCGTGTGTCGAGTGACAGTGACTTCCCAAAATCATGATTAGCTTATAATGTACAACGATTAAATTAATTTATAGGTAGGTACATGCTTTATAAAAAAAACTTACTGAAATGTGTTAAAAAAAAGATAATTATAATAAAGTTAACTTTAAGTAACATAAACTATATTATTATTCTATATAGTAGAAGTTTCACTGTTAGGATGCGTGCATGTGTGAGTTTGTGAGTGTGTTGTATGTGTAGTGTGCTTGTGAGTGTATATGCTACTAAATTCTTATAATATTCTCTATATCGTCGTAACTTAAGTGTTCTAACCATAGTTTTATTTTTGATTTGATTTGATAGTTCGTTAAGCTCCTTACACTCCGAATATGAGCGCAGCACATTTTGTTGTATAGATAAGGCGCCAGAACGTCATAGTGTAGTTGAGCAAATTTGCTGCAAACTTTTATTAGAAAATGGTAGTAGCGGCTGCGGCACAGTTAGACGGTATATTTTCTAAGGCATTGGTAGATAAATAGTTTACGCACCGACAGAACCTTAGCCGATTCATAAACAAGATGAGTTGGGTGTCTGTAAGGCAAGGATAGAGATACTTTAAGTAGTGCTCTCTGGGCTCTCTCAAATTCTAACTTGTACGACTTAGCAGCGGTACCCCAAGAACTGATGCAATAATTTATTATGCATTCTGCCAATTCTTTATATTATGTTTGTATAATAAGTAAACTGTCCGCAACGTCCCGCAGCTCTTTGAAAATGTAAATCAGTTTCCTTATCCTATATGCTACGCTTGACATATGACTGTGCTACTTTAGTCTATTGTCAATTTGGATACCCAGATATTTTATTTCGGTTTCTCTTCTTAGCAGGGGACAAACACATTTTGGCTTAGACTTAGGTGAAATTCGATTACATGGATACTCGTGTATTTTAAGTGAGAAGTTTTTTGGTGAAGTAGCATTCGTTTTACTGAAACAAATATATTTTGTTTTGTTGGAGTTTAGGGTGAGAAGATTGTCTTCAAGCCAGCTTGTCACGGTACACAGCCCTTTATCAGCCAATTCACATACTTCCTGCCATGTTTTCCCACGAAACAAGATGACTGTATCATCTGCCAACATTTGGATGTTTGCACCCGGAATAACTTTGTTACAGAGATCGTTTATGTTTACTATAAATAGGGTGGGACCGAGCGTACTGCCCTGGGGAATGCCGAACGGGTTGCTCATAATCTTACTACATTGATTTTCGATTCTCACACATTGTTCTCTGTTCTTGAAATAGTCCTGTAACCAGAGAAGTACGTTTCCTCTGATTTCATTATTTTCTAGCCGTGCTAGTAAAATTGGAATAGAAACTGTATCAAAGGCCTTCTGTAGGTCTAGAAAAAACACCCAGACATCTTTCATTGTTATCAAGATAGTGTGTTATATTGGTTTGTTGTTATTGTCGCCCATTTTATAAATTGGGCACACAATAGCCTTTTTCAGACTTAGATGGAAACGATCCTGTTTCAAAGCTTAAATTGATAAGATTAGTTAAGAGTTTAACTAAATAGGTATGACATTTTTTTATTAGATTTGAGGATATGTTATCTAATCCGGGGGCACTACTTGTTTTGAGGCTACATATTACACGGTCTACTTCTGATTCGTCCGTGAAAAAGAAGGTCATCGACTTCATAGGAGTATGCACAGATTTAACCTTTTTGGCCAAGATATTTTGATTCGTATTTAGTTTAGTTAAAGTTCGATTGGCGAGCTTGGTAAAAGTATTAACTTCAGCTTGTGAATCCTGTGAGTTTGATTTAATTTTAATTAAGTTTGCAGACGTCATTTTATTTTTGTTAAGATTGCATATTTCTTTTATTGCGTACCATGTATCCTTCATATTGTCTTTATTCTTTTCTAATATACTCTTATAATAATTACTTTTTAATGCTAAATACTTTTTTTAAGTATATTCCTATAGTTTTTATAGGTGTCTCTGAGATCAATATCCGTAGGGTTTTTTTTTTAATTTTTTATGCATCTTATTTCTTTTCCTTATTGATTTTTTGACACTATTTGTTATCCATGGTTTAAAAGGTAACCTACGTTTTGAAATGGTTTTACATAAGGAATTTTCCTTTATTAAATCATTAAGTCTGGATAAAAAGACCTTAAAAAACTTATGTCCTGTGTTAAATATAAATCATTCCATGATACGTTGGAAAGCTTAATGTAGACGCTTTTTATGTCTGTTTTAGTTTTATTAAATGTAGTATGGTGTTGATTATTTGTGACTGGGCCATATCAGAAGAATGGTCCGTTAGTTCTTTCTATAGTTTCTAGTCCTTACCATAAAATGATCTATACATGTTTTATTTCGTGTTTGTATAGATACACCACGTCTTAGACCATGAGTTGCCAAAAGGTTTAGATAAAGTAAGGCATTTGAGTTAAGGTTACTAGATGTGATATCAATGTTAATATCTCCTTTCAAAATAATATTCTTATGGTTGCAATTTTTGAGTATAGTATCTATTGAGTTAAAATAATTATTAGGGTTTTTGAAACAGGGTGATCAGTAGTTACATATAATGGAGTATTGATGGTCAATGTTTGTCACTTGACAATTACCTTCCGAGCAGACAGGTTCATACATTGTGAAGGGAAGAGAATCCTTAACATAAGCAATTACACCATAATTTTTGTTATGACTAATTTTAGTATAAAACATTGTGTAATTATTTAAAGTAGGCGGTGTAAAGTTCTCGCTTGTCCAACATTCAGTAAGAACAATTATATCAATTAATGTTTGAAATTTTGATATGTAGACTGTAAAGAGGTCAAAGTTAGCGTTAACACTACGAATAATAAGAGTCAGTATTGATAATGATATACTGCCTGCAATGTAGTTTAAGAAATATTCATTATAATCACAAAGGTCGCTTATTTTTGTACATGGAATATCTCCTGATTTTTCAATATTTTTCATCATATTATGTTCATTTCCATTAATCATTGTAAATAGCCAAAAAATTCAATGCACAGTGAACGGGACTGGACATGGAGGTGAAAATAAAACAACCGCGTACGTGGACAACTTGATGAGAAGAGAGACTTTTATTTGCAACTCACACGGCAAAATATATAAAAGTAAAAGTAACAATTAACCGTAGGTAGTTTAACATGTAGTTGCTCCAAAAAAGCATCAGGCGCTCCAACACACAGCTTATAAAAATATACTGGAAGTAGTACTCCATGTATTGATATATGTAAGTATTGTAAATATTTCTGGTATGCTTGTTAAATATGTCAACCAAAGTAACGTTGCATAAATGAAAAATGATTATTAATGCCATTTTTTGTAAGTAAAATAATAAATTTGGTTAAGTGTGTGTGTAGATGGTATAAATAAGTATGCAAACTCACGTTATTTAAAATATATATATTGTCCACAAGTCTTTACACAAATTACTAAGATTAGAAGGCACAATAGGAAATAGTCACAATGTTCACAAGCACAAGCACAGTATATAGAGGAATAAATATTTCATGTCAATGAAAGCGTCCTATATGCACAAGCAAAATGTAAATACGGCAATTAAAAAATGTTTAGATAGTATTAATCGGTTGAATTGAGTTATGTGTTTTAAAAGATTATTGTAGTATGAAAAGTTTAGTGTTGTAAGTGTGTAGTGTAAGAAGCTAGGACATAACAAACATTTTTGTTACAATATATAAACAATATAATACTTTGAAAAGAAATAGATTCATGCTAGATAGTCACATAGAAGTTTTGTTGTTATTAATGTCCTCTTCACACATTATACGGATCGCTGTATCTCTGTCTTTTTTTCTCATATATACGAGTATGTTCCCAAAGTTTGTACAACAGTACTTGTAATCGTTGATACGCGAGTCAAGCCACCCAGAATACAACACTTGCTAAAAATATTAACTTTGAATACGTAAAAGACAATAAGCAATTAGATCGCATTCCAGTTACCACACCATGGACTCATAAGAATTCGATTGTGCTCCAAAACAATGATTAAATAAGTAATAAATAATAATAAAAATTAGCTGTTTCCAGTAATATCGACGTGTTGAGCATTCTGTCGCGTCCCCCCCGCAGGAGCAGTATATAAACCACGAGCTGGCGAGCATCGTGGTTCACATCGCCTCAATACTTAATTAGCATAAGATAGACTAAAAAATATTGTAATCTTTTTTTTAATTAAATATTTTTTTAAAAAGTCTATCTTTGAAATATTTTGACTCGCGTCCCGGGCTAAATAATATAACCGTCTAGTTTTTAGCGTTAAGTTTTCGGATATATAAAACGGAGTAGGTGTACATGACTTAATATTGAGGTCTTGTGTTGTTAATTGTTTTTAATTGATTTTCTTGTATTTCTTAGTTTATAGAGTTTATTATTTCCTCCTTTTTAAATGTAGAAGAGTATTCGACTAATTGTCGACTACTACCGCTACCAGTTGATTTATTCTGGTCATATCTGTGTGTGGCTTGAGGCGAAATAGGTCTCTAATTTCAGAAGGATCATAAATAACGTTTAGAACTGAACTCAAGTTTTTCATAATATCTTTAAGATCTTCTTTGGATTCTGCTTGTTTTTTTGGTATATTTCTTATCTCTATGCTTGTTGACCTTTCTAGGTTGTTTATCATTCTAGGTTGTCGTCTACGCGGTCCGGCAAATTTTCGGACTCTGCTATGATGAATTCTTCTTGCTCCATAATCTCGCTGTCACAGGGAGGCTCGGTAGTCCGTAACAACTGAATTGCTTCAGGCAACAACTCACTAAGAACCTGTTTCGTTATTTTAGGCCTTATGTAGGATATGTGGGGATCAGAGCTTATTAGAAGTCCATGGAGGATGTCTTCGTTTGTTGCTATTCTGTCCGTTTTCCGAGTGTGTGTCTCTCTGACGTTTCTGAAGTCCTTATTACGGGCTTCCGAAGCTTCTTCTGATAAGGTACCTAAAAGAAATAAGTACATGCATTTTAATTTCAAAAAGGAATAGAGTCAAATTATGCATCAAACTCTATTTATTTTTTACTTACCGATTGACAAAACACCAAAGTGGTTACAGATGTCTGCACCGTGCATTAGAAGTTTATGTACACTAACTGGCGTGTAGTATCACGAATAGTGTTGCACGTATACATCAGCTGTTTCTTTACAGTATCTTCTAAATTTTTCACAGTCAATGTTTTTGCCTGATGATATGGCTTGTAGAATAACGGAAAATCTGAAAATTAGATTTTCGTCAATTCCTGTTATTCTGGATGATGTTTTGTAATCTTGGAAAAAGCGCCTCGCAGTAGTCCCATCATTTGTAGTTCCAAAACCCTGAAATGAGGAAAAAAGACTGTAATATACGACATATAGAGATATAATACACTAAAAACATAAAAAAGATCGAAAACTAAATACATACCTGTTTGACTATATCAATCAGCATTCCAGTTTGCTCACGAGTCTCTTGTTGCGTGGTATTTTTTTAACTTGTTTCAAAGCCTTATGTTCGCCTCGAGCTGTCCATTGGAAATCACGATCACTTTTTCGGTTTAGGAAACTCGGATTTCGCTAAATTGATAGTTAGGCCGAATTTATTTAATCTCTCAAATACGATTTTTAAATGTTCTTGACGTTCGACTTCTAAAGATGACGCTATGAAGACGTCATCAATGTATGAAAATAAAAAATTGAGATCTTGAAAAAATTAATTGTTTAAAAATCTTTGAAACGTTTGAGCTGCGTTTCTAAGGCCAAACGTCATTCTCGGAAACTCATATAAGCCAAATGGTGTCGTTATCGCAGTTTTTTCTATATCCTGCTTTGCTATACCGATATTATGATAAGCTCTTTGGAAGTCTAATCTAGTATATATTTTCTTATTAGCTAATACATATGCGCAATGTTTTATATGAGGTATCGGATATCTATCCGGCTTAGTGATATAATTTAAACGCCGATAGTTTCCGCACGGTCTTAATCCTCCTTTTTCTTGACTACTACATGAAGTGGAGAAGACCAGCTACTCTTGCTTGGTCTACATATCCCCGTGTCTTGCATCCTTTCAAATCAAAATCAAATCAAAATATTCTTTATTCAAATAGACTTTTACGAGCTCTTTTGAATCGTCATTTTTACATTATCAAAATTAAAAGTCAATCTGTAAGTCTGTGAGTAAACTACCACCGGATCGGAAAGCTGTTCTGCTGAGAAGAACCGGCGAGAAACTCAACAGTTGATCTTTTCAAAAAAATATTTGGTAACAATATTGTATTACAATTTATCTATTTATCCTACGTGAGACACTACCAGTCACTAATCCCACACATTTACATCTACCAGGTATTCCGCTGTAGTGTAATAAGCTTTATTCATTAACGTATTTTTAATTTTTGATTTAAATTGCCTCAAAGGCAAGTTCAATATGGACTGTGGAATTTTATTATACATGCGTACACCTTGCCCCATAAACGATCTATTTACCTTTTGTAGGCGAAAACTGGGTGTTACAAGTTTATCCTTATTTCTTGTATTTATACCGTGCTGTGCTTTGAATAGCAATTAATATTTTGACGAACAAACATAATGTTACAATATATATAATAGACAGGGTTTTGTCTGGGATTTTGTCTCTCGCCAAATTCTTCATTTTACGAAGTAATTGAGATGGTTTCTGGTCCCCCAATTCCATTTCACTTCATAATTTTTGGAATTGGCGAATTTCAGATTCTTCGTAAACTTGTAATAATCTTGATTTTAAAGTTTCAAATTTTTTCGTCTCGGGCGGCTTTAATAAGATATCGCTTACTTGTTGAATCACCTCCTTGCCTAATTTGGCGACAACCAGGTTGTATTTGGATTCATCACTCAGCTTCTGTGGTCCAAGGATTGCATCAGTTTGTAAAAACCACAATCTTGGCTTGTCGCACCAGAACTCCGGAATCCTCGACGAAACTGTTATCGATGCTAAGCCGGAGGAGTCACTCTGCGCTGCCGCTCCTGATCCTAAACTGTTGGAGCTCGTCATGATTGTAGGTTCTTGTGTCGGGGTCACCAATTATACCCTTTCTGTAGGTATTTAAATTTAATATATATTTTTTTCTAAGTTATTTATTCAGAAAACATCAGTTAGCTTAAAAGTTACAAATTAAAAAATAAAATATAGGTATATAATATACCCGGAACGTTTAGTTATATTTATATTTATCAGAGGAACAAATTTGCTTTAATAAAGCTGGTGATGATTTTAAGTAAGAATGAAACTCTTGGCACGTTTTCTTTATATTCACCTTAATTATCAACATCGCCTTTAGAACTGAAACTTGTAACTGGGTTTTCTGTCGATGAAGATGTCCACAATTTGTTCATCATAGAAAATGCTCTTTCTACTGGAGCATTTATAGCAGGCAAACATAAAATAAATTCAATAAAAAAAGAAAAGTTTTCATGCTGAAGATTGTTGGCTTGAAAGTGTTTGAATACCTACCCAACGAGTTTCCGTGGAAACATTCCGATTATTCCATTCGGTTACTTTCTGTGATGTAATGTAGTTACAAATTAATGAAAATTCATCAAAAACTTCTGCATCTTTATTACAGTCAATATATTACTTTTCAATTAATACATCCAGAGATTTTTGAACATCTTCCCATGCGGGGACCTTTTTTTAATCTGCCCAATAAAATATCTATTTCCATTTCTTTGGTAAGAAAGCAAGTCCACTGATCCAGGTATTCACGGCTTGTTTATTAAAATTCTGGAGCCACCCTATTTACAAACTCTTCATCTATGTCCATAACATTATCTTTCAATTTCACTATTAATTGTCGAACTGTAAATGGAAGAAACTGATTGGTCTGTTTCAAATCTGTTTCTGAGTCAAATTGTCTTTTAGTTGATTGATTTCTTTTTACTTACTGCCTACTAAAAGCAGGAAGTCTACTTATGCAGAATACTTTCAATTTTAGTAAATTAAAAGAAAGATCCGGTCCTTATAACTTTTAAGTTATCTATCACTTAGTAAACTAAACACATTTCTAACAATAACAAAGTCAATTCGTTAATATAGTCGACGCATAAGTGCGGAAAAATAACAAAATTGCGTCCCCAGTAATAGACAATACACGGAATACACCGACCGAAAACAAACGACGGGGAATTCCCCGTTCCGTTATATAGATGTGCACACGGGTTGATTGATCGCAGTGTTGCCAACCTTATGATCGGTTTTTTTTAATTCTAGGTAATTTTTATTACTGACAATATGGTTTATTGTTTTCAGTTCGGCTGGGGGCCCTCTGTATCCACGGGGCCCTGGGCTGCAGCCCAAACAGCCTTTAAGTAGATCCGCCCCTGATAGACTAATACAAACTACAAAAAGAAAAGTCCCACCAAAATATCGAAATTACTCACCATTTTTGTTGAGATAATTATTTAGGAATTAATTTCTATTCAGAGACATCATTTTTTTTAGTTATACACAGGCGAACCTGGCCAAACAAAGGACGAAACTTTAATCTCCTCTCCCTTCACCGAATCATGTTGAAGAAAAAAAATCCTTCAACCTGACAGTGTTGCCACTCTAAACTTCCAAAACCATTACCAACCGAAAAAAATCTATATTTTTTATTTATAAAACAATTTGAACAAAACCCAACACAATGAAATATAATTTAGTATATGAACCGATAATTAAACTAATGAATAAAACGACTCTGAAGTCTGAACATTAAACGATGAAAAAAAAACGAGCAACTCATAGCAACTCCAACCAATACTAGGATCTATAGTAGTTCTGCCGTTAGATGCAGGTGTCGCTATGCTATGAATTTTTACTACGTTACATAATGAGTATCAATTTTCAGACTTTTCGTTTAACAATTATTGTGGAACTTAAAAACACAGTTCTGATCCTTAGTCAAACATAAATAGATGTCGCATTTTGAACATCGTGCTCGGGATCTACTGGTGCAATCGGGCAACCTGCATTTTCGAGGAGCTTTCAGCGTGTCAAATATTGGCCAGTGATTGTAGCCATCATATCGTTTGTCAGGCGTTGGCAGAACCGCAGGTTTATACTCGGAGCTTGTCTTCGCGAGCTCTTTTTCGAGTCGCTCCACCTATAAATACTCCACAATCCACAAACGGAAAGCCAACAAGTCTATGACTTCATTTTTACGCATATTGGCTTTTCGTGCATCTTCTCAATACTCAAACCACGAGTTAACGATGGCGAGATCAAAGAGATGGATTATCACTTTTACAGTCCATTTCTTGGTTTTGAACCATGTTCTGTAGTTTTCAATCATTTGATCGCACAAGTCTATACCTCCCATGTTGCTGTTGTAGTTGGCGACGACAGAAGGACAAGGAATGGTCTTATAAGTTCGTGTTTTTTTGTTCCAACGATTTACAGCAGTACTCGGCTCAGCTCCGTGTATCATTGAGGCCATCAAAACACTTTTGTTGTCCTTCCACTTAACCGTGCATAGTTTCCCATCTGGACTGCAAACTTCTTCCCACACTCCTCGTTTCATCGCTTGATCATTTTTAAAGGTATACCAGGATTTCTTGAATCTATTTGACATCGTACCCGTTCCATCGAAATTGCGTTCAATTAGTTCTTTTAGCAAACCAATCGTGGTAAAATAACGATCAAAAAATAAACTTCCGCCAGGTAACGTCCTTGTCAAACGTAAAACAACCGCAGGACCTAAGCCAAATGACCTGTCTGGTAAGTCCGTTGTCTGGCCTTGGTAGATCTCAAAATCTAGAGTCAATCCTTGTGAAGTGGTAACTAGGAAATTTTTCAACCCTACTGGTCTAGGCTTGATTGCCACATACTGTCTCTGTGAACACCGATCCGTGAAGGGTATCAGTTGTTCATCCACCGAATGAGTTGTGCTCTCGCGTGGTAATGAATGACAGTGGTTCCGAATCTATGACAGGTTGCACCTTCCACAACTTATTGGAGGATCGTTCATTTTCATCGACGCTGTTAGGATCGATGACATGTAAGTTAACCCGTAACATGAAAAAACACTCACGGGACATAGCAAACTTTTCATACAAATCAGCATTAAAATAATTTGCGAAGTATTGCGCAGGCGATTTGGGAGGTTCATTATATTATGAACTTTCTTGGATTTGAGTAGTGGTCTTCCCTGGAAATCTTTTTTTTTAACCACTTACCCTCTTTTTGATTGGGGGCCGCCCTCCCTCCTCCCAAAGACGATAGTGGTGCATCATCCTCGGAGGAGTAAGAATCATCACATGCCTCATCATCGTCTTCATCAACATCTTCCAAGTCAGACTGTTCCAATAACTCCCCAATCACATCATCATTGAGGCTTAATAGTGATCTAGCCATTGGGACGCAATATGTACTTGGGCCCGTAATGACACAATTGTGACGGTATACTTCAGCGACTCTTTTTTTCAGAATTACCTAAAAATAAAAACAAATTTATTCACTATTGCGTAAAACACTTAAACTTTTACTCACAATGACAATATAGAAATAGAATTATTTTACGGAAATAATAATTACTTACACACAGATTGACCCACTGCAACGGCGACGGCGAAATTAATCCGTTTAAATTTGAACTTCGAGACTCTTGCTACCTGTCTCACTCACACCCGTAGATAAAGCACATATAAATATATAAATATATAAGCTGCATAAATATATAAAATAAAAAATTGAGCCGTCCAAAATGGCGTTCAATCTAGCCCCTCTCCTGTTCGTACGTCTACTATTCCAGCGGGGGTGTTTGCAATTGAGATCATCGGCCACGATGTCCGAGTCTCCCATGGACATGATTGACCGAAGGTCGCTCTCTAATATGTCCTTACTTGGTGAAAGATAAGCTGATACTATTACTATCGGCTGATGGTCTGTCATAATAAGATGGCACGCGGTAGCTTCGATGTTCGTTAGCCTCGGAGGGTCTAGCGGAACACAGTGTAAAGATTTTCTATAATAAATAACTATGCCGCCCAAGGCAGTCAGTCTGTCGGTCCTTATTATATTGTAATTGGCTATCTTGGGATCTCTATTTTTAAAAATGTTTCCTGTATGAGGTATACATCTGGTTTGTGTTCTACAACGAAGTTCCTTATCTCCCTGATTTGGTCGATAAGGCCGTTTGAATTGAATGTGATGAGTGGAATCGATTTGGGTTTAATCCTACCTAAACTAGTCAGTGTGGATTAGTGAGTGTTGTGGATATGGCCTCTATTTTTTCATAGAACGCATTGAAAGAAGATACCATTTTATGTAATTCCTGGACGTCCAGGAATCCTAGCATGAGTGCTGTGGCTGATGCCTGCGCTGAAGGCGCTGTGGGTTGTGGTTGCGCTGAAGGCGCCTTGGGTACACCCGCTGACGTCGAAGCCATGTGGTTGGCCCATACATTAACTGTCGGCACTGTTGTCGGTGTATAGTTGGGTTTAGCCGCCGCCGCTGATGGCGTTGGCTTTTGTGTGAGAGGTGCGTGGGGACACCCGCAATAATTCGCGGGATGTCCCTGATCCCCGCACAGGACACAGCTCGGGGAGACGTCTGCTACGGGTTCCTTACGAGGACAGTCGAGGTCGCTAGGCACTTAACGCAACGGGGGCGGGCAAAACAGTTTCTGGCCGAATTACCATACAACTGGCACCTGTGGCATTGCCCTGGGCCACCACGGTTCGTCGGAGCCTCCACTCGGATTGCTAACGAACAGACGGCCCTAATGTTATAGATCCTGTGCCTTCCGGTGAGAGGTCTAGTGCGACTAGTACAAGATCCAACGGATCTTTTGTGTTGGCTCGGTGCATTCTGTGTAGTACAGTGTGTACCGATAGTTTTTGAGATTTTAAATCCTCCATTATGTAGGCCTCGGTCATCTCTCGGGGAAGGCCTCTCAAGACTACCTTCAACTGTTTTTCGTCCTCGAGTGCGTATGTGTGATAACCTACTTGTTTCACTCTGAGAAGTTTAGTCAGTGCCCTATGGTCTTCGGACGTCGGTACAGTGACTTTAATGCCTTGTCCTATTGACTTGGCATGTATAAAATTGATTTTGTATGTATTCATATTTGTTAGGATGTCATTCCAAGACTTCGTATCTTGGATAAAGATTGAGGGAGGAGTTTTACCCTTCGGGACGCTGTCGTGTCGGTCCGTCTGTTCCGTCGCTCTCGGTTTCGTGATCGATTCCGAGTTCGACTTTTTCGTTGGGATTATTGCCTTTAGGGCCTTCTTTTTACGTTTTTTCGATTCAACGGGCGTGAATCCGTCCTCTACCGAGTCCGATTTCTCCCCCTGAACCGTCATGTCTATGTCGGTGTCCGTGTCAGTCCCTGCCCTAGAAGCTGCCCTTTTTTTGTGCGATATGCGCAAGGAGCAATTCTGTCGTCGGGTCCGTCATTTCGTCTGCCTGTGGTGTTAACCTACAGTCTCCGTGTGGTGCACGGAGTCTGTAGGAGAGAACCTTACCACCTATCCGAAAGTGTAGGTCCTAGCAAACGGACGGCTAGGCTGCTTGGCTCACTACACTGTACACTAACACTTCACAGGCAACGCTGGACTCACTTCACTTATCAGTCTCTGTCTCTTCACTTTACTGGGATCGCTCTATGGTCACACTGACACCGTATCACCACCGAATCGAATTTGAACTGACTTGATATCTGACTGAGCAGGCATATGAACGTCTGCTCAGCTCGACGTCGCTGTCCGGAATGAAGCGACTCTTCGTCGTGGGTCATCTCACAGCCCCGCAAGGGGCGTGGGGAAACGGTATCATGGCATAGCCCTCTGACCGTGGTTTCAATCGCCGCCCACTAATATGGGCGTGTCTCTGGGGGAGTCCTAACTAGAACTCGTTGCGGAATTCGAAAGGGGAGTGCCTTATGCGTCACGGGCGGCCAACCCAGCCGGGTGAGACCCTCAGTTGCCCTGAGGGAGGCCCAGCTAAGCGACCAGCGACCGCGGCGGTGGCTCCTCACCTTGTCGGCTGGTGCAGGAAATCCCTCGGGTACGCCCTCCTGTCCGGTGGGCGAGCGTGCAGAGAGCGGGCTGCGTACGTTAGCCGGGAACGTATGTACGTTTTGTAAATCCCGACATTGTACGGCAGCGACGACGAGGTGATTGGACGCAGCAGGTTGAGCGCCACTCTTGCGGCGTTAGTGACCTGGGTCACTTGTGGAACCATGGTGAGCTTGCGGTCTTTTGTGACCCCCAGGTACTTCGCCTTAGGGACCCAGGGGATGTCAACTTCGTTGATGCGGAGCGGCGGAGGCGGCACCAGATGGTGCCCCATGCTGATGGCCTGGGACTTGGCGGCGTTGATGGTGAGTCTCCACTTGGTCAGCTGTTCGGGCAAGGCGTTCAGGACCCGCTGCATCTTTACAGCGGCGTGGGTTGGGTTGAGAGACGTGGTAATGTACGCCACGTCGCACAGACGGGTATTTGACCCTAAAACGTGTAAAAACTATTATACAATATTTCGGTGCTTATGTTGCCTAATTTATTGAAAAATCATTATTCAAAGTCTAGTTGATGGTAAAATATCAATTGGAAAGGAATCTAGGCATTTGGAAAAAGGTAAAAAAAAAATTACAGATACTTACATTTTTATTTTAATAAACATTAAAAACAACTATAAAACGGTATGTTAAGTACTCTTAATCATCTTTATTTTCCTTGTCCGAGTCACAACTGTCATGAAATGGCAGTAACATTTCTTTTGCTGAAGAGGAAAAAGGCTTAGAACTTTTCTTAGGTCTAGGCCTGATTGAACTAAGATACGGGTCTGATGTGAGCAGTAACCTATTCAGAATATTCCTATTACAATCTTCACGGGAAAACTTTTGCGAATAATTTTCCCTATAATCTCGAAAATGCTTGTTCCTAGCTTCAGCTGCTTCTTCTGACAAAGTTCCAATTGGGATCAGAGCGTTTTTCACAATGAGTGGCCCGTGCATCAGCACTTTGTGTACTGTGGGTGTCATCGGATGCCAGCTATATAAGCTAACATAAAGTTCTGCTGTATTGTCACAATATGAAGAAAACTTTTCAAAATTTATATCATATCCACTTGAAATTACTTCTAAAATTGTCGCGAACCTTTTTATCAATTCTTCATTGATGCCAGTTATAGCCGAAGCTTCCGCAGAACATTCAAAAAATATCCTACTCGTATTTCCGTTATGGGTATTTCCAAAACCAGCTTTTGGAATATCAACCTGTAGCAATAATGTGATGGGAAATAGATGTCACTAACCTATTACTAATCAAAGTCTATGTGCCTAGCCAAAAAGCAATCAGTGTCCTTATGCGTAGCGTGGTCGTTGAGAGAGAAAAGAAATCCGGGTCACACACAATAGTTTATTACGGCACACAAAGAAATACAGAAGGAGAGACAATGAGAAGATAGAAATGAAAGTTTAAACACGTGAAATATGAGCACAAAGTAGTAAGCGTTGGGCGTCGTTAGCGGTCGAAAGCGAACTGGTGGACAGCTGCCGCGCCGCTCGGCGGCCGGTGCACGCGCAGGTCACCGAACCGGTTGGCCGAGTGATTGCATCATCGCTAACGACGCCTTATGATACATAATACATACAACTTAAAAAATATTAATATTTATATTAAATATATTGAGAGCTCCGCTACACCCCCCCCCCCTCCTGATATCGCTCTATGGGCGATAATAGTCGGGAAAATGTACTTTACGTCCCGATCTGGTAGTTCTGAAAATACTTTTATCGCTATTAGGTATGTTTTGGTTTGATGTTTGAGTATTGCTAGCTTGTGAGGTTTGAATCTTAGTATGAGTGTTTGGGATAGGAGTGTCAGTGAGTGTGTCACGTGTTATGTAGGCTGGTTTTAGTCTGTCTATGGACACCGTGACTGCCTTACCGTTGACCATAATTTTCAATACTTTGTCACCTCTTTGAAGAACTTCATGGGGCCCTGTATAAGCAGGCTTGAGCGAACCAGCTATAGTGTCGTCGCGTAGGAAAACATGTGAGGCTGTAGACATATCCTTGAATATAAAAGGTGAGCGCTTGTTGGTGTGGCGTGACGCAGGAGCGGGTTTCAACCTATTGACAAACGAGCGTAGGCGAGCTGTATAGTCAGTCAAGTCGTATGTTTGACTCTCACTGGAAAGAAACAAATCTCCTGGAAGGCGTAATGTTTCCCCGTACACTAACTCAGCGGACGATGACCCGAGATCTTCCTTACAAGCTGTTCTAATCCCTAATAGAACCAAAGGGAGTGCTTCCACCCAACAGCTATCTGCATGGCAGGTTACGGCAGCTTTCAGTTGCCGATGGAACCTTTCCACCATGCCGTTTGATGCTGGGTGGTATGCTGTTGTGTGTTTGTGAATAAAACCTATGGTTTGCGCCAAAGCTTTGAATAGTGATGATTCGAAATGCCTACCCCTGTCTGTAACAATGTTAGTAGGGCAGCCGAAACGCGAAATCCATCCATATAGCAGGGCTTTTGCTACAGTTTCGGCTGTTATATCTGCTATTGGTATTGCCTCTGGCCACCGAGTAAAGCGGTCGATGGCAGTGAGACAGTACCTGTATCCTTGGGAAAGTGGCAAGGGACCGATGAGGTCTATGTGGATGACTTGGAATCTACCCCGTGGTAAATTATAATTACCTAACGGAGCAGAAATATGCCTCGTAACTTTAGAGCGCTGGCACGCCAAACAGCTGCGAGCCCACTCACGACAATCCTTGCGGATTCCCGGCCATACATAGCGCTCAGATACCAACTTGATGGATGCTCTAGCTCCGGGATGACTAAGGCAGTGAAGTGAGTCAAAAACTTGTCGCCTATAGATTTTGGCTACATAAGTCGAGGTGTGGCGCCACTTACATCACAAAAAAGACCTGTGTGCGTACCTGGCAGTTCGACTTTAGTTAGCTGCAAAGACGTGCTCCCATTGAGTAGAATTTTCAACTCAGGGTCACTAGCTTGAGCAGTAGCCAGCATTTCAGGATTTATTGGCTGCACGATCTCCTGCACTCTAGACAGGGGATCGGCAACCACATTATTCTTCCCTGAAATATGCCTTATGTCAGTGGAAAATTGAGATATAAAGTCCAAATGGCGAAACTGCCTAGGCGAACAATTTTCCTTCTTAGATGTAAAGGCGAACGTAAGTGGCTTATGATCTGTGTAGATCACGAAGTTGCGAGCCTCAACCATATGCCTAAAGTGTTTTATTGACTCGTAAATGGCTAAGAGCTCGCGATCGTATGGTGAGTACTTCATCTGCGAGGGGCTGAATTTTCTTGAAAAGAATGCAAGGGGCTGCCAGTTACCTGCTTGAAGTTGCTGTAATACCGCACCCATTGCGGTATCAGAAGCATCTGTTACGAGGGCCAAGTGAGCGGTGCTGTCAGGGTGTGCCAACATAGTGGCTTGGCATAGACCCTGCTTACATGCTTCGAAGGCCTCTAGCTCCTCTGTGTTGAAGGTGACCGGATGTGAGCCTTTCACGGAACCAGTCAGGAGTGCGTTGAGTGGCGCTTGTTGTCGGGCTGCTTCCGGTATAAACCTGCGGTAAAAATTAAGCATACCAAGGAACCTACGTAGCTCATTGACCGTTCTAGGTTGAGGAAAGTTTTTAATTGCTTCTACTTTTTCAGGCAGTGGTTTGGTACCGTCGGCTGAAATTTGATATCCTAGAAAATTTACTTGAGAAACGCCAAATACACATTTACTAGGGTTTAGTACAATACCGTACTGTTGCAACCTATTAAAGACTTCGTGTAAGTGTTTCTCGTGCGTTTCCTGGTCCGCTGAAAATATTAAAATGTCATCGATGTAACAGAAGACAAAACTCAGTCCACGGAGCACCTCATCGATAAACCTTTGGAACGTCTGGCCAGCATTACGAAGGCCAAACGTCATGTAAGGGAATTCGAATAAGCCAAACGGTGTCGTTATTGCCGTCTTGGCTATATCCGGTGGGTTAACAGGTACTTGATTATAAGCTCTAGTTAAATCTAATGTACTGAAAATCGTGCAGTTCACTAGGCTATGCGAAAAGTCCTGTATGTTCCGGATAGGATATTTGTCAGGAATAGTACGGGCGTTCAATCTGCGATAGTCTCCGCAGGGTCGCCAGCCATTTTTCTTCGGCGCGAGGTGCAGCGGAGACGCCCATGGAGAGTCCGAAGGCCTGCAGGTACCCATCTGTAACATAACTTCAAATTCCTCTTTAGCTATTTTAAGTCTATCAGGTGCTAGTCTGCGTGGTGCGCACGATTCAGGCGGGCCAGGTGTTGTGCGGATGTAATGAAGTGTGTTGTGTTGTGTTATGTGTCTACTGTTATTAATACCCGAAGGTTTAGTAATGTCGGGGTACTGTGTTAATATACTGTGATATACAGAATCACCAGACATAACTTTTACCGATGACACATTATCAAAACATTTTGTAAGCGAAGCTGGGGTGGCGAGCGTTGTTTGACTATCAATAAGTTTACAATTTTTTATGTCAACAATTAAATTATAATAAGATAGAAAATCTACACCTATAATAGCTCGCGTAACATCGGCTACAATAAATCGCCAGGGAAAGTCACGACGCAAACCTATATTTATAGATAAATTAATGTAACCGTAGGTATTGATGACGGAACCGTTAGCAGCACATAAATTATAATTACAACGTTCGCGACGTTCCCTTAGCAATGAACGTGGATACACACATACATCACTACCGGTATCGATTAAAAAACTTAAATTTGTACGTTTATCCGTCACAAATAAGCAACCACTATTAGGGCAGGCGTCGGCCGCCATGACAGACTGCCCTACACTTTTCCCGAATGGTTACACGGTTTCACACACTTAAGCGCTTTGTCACCATACTTGAAATGATACCAGCAAGTAGGATATTTCCGATGGCTGGAGCTGGACCTACTCCTGTGCCGTGATGAACAGCGACGCTCTCGATGTCTGCCGCGCTCGACAGCGCAGCATGCCTTACTCTGCGTGTGCTCCTCCAGCTTCAGAGTAAGGTCGCGTACCATCTTCTTCAGCTCTGCTATCTCGTCGGAGGGATGAGGAAGATGTGCAGGGCCTGATGACGTGGAGGCGACACAGGGGATCGTCAACTCCTGAATGCGGTCCGCCAGGTCCGCCAACTGCTCCAATGTGAGGGTCGGCTGTGAAGCCAACAACGCTTGCGTATTTGGAGGGAGGCGGCTGCTCCATAACGATCTAATAAATTCATCTGGCATTGAAGGCCCGGCTAGGTCTCTCAAGTGCCTCAGAAATTGGGAAGGTTTCCTCTCCCCAAGCTCCTCGCGGGTGAGGAGTTGCATAACCTTTTTCTCATGCGAATCTGAGAGGCGCTTAATTAATTCTGCTTTAAGCTTCTCGTATCTGTACCTAGCCGGAGGGTTGATTATAATATCTTTTACAGCTTTTGCGTATTAAATATCGAGGTTGTTGGTCACGTTAATAAATTTCACGTGGTCATCGTGAATGTCGTGGCTTTCAAATTGACCTTCCAAGAGTGCGAACCACAGTTCCGGGTCTTCTGGAGAAAACGGTGGCACTTTTATCTTGATATTCCGCCCTGGTTTAACGTCGCGGTCTGATGAAACACGTACTCTTTGTGCCCGCCGCATGGTTACGTGGCCGCCATTTTGTGAGCCGGCCGTTTTTGCAGAATCACCGCTATCACTCATTATACGATTTTTACTGTCCGTGCTCGAAAGGGGGTCACCAGTGTAGCAATAATGTGATGGGAAAGAGATGTCACTAACCTATTACTAATCAAAGTCTATGTGCCTAGCCAAAAAGCAATCAGTGTCCTTATGCGTAGCGTGGTCGTTGAGAGAGAAAAGAAATCCGGGTCACACACAATAGTTTATTACGGCACACAAAGAAATACAGAAGGAGAGACAATGAGAAGATAGAAATGAAAGTTTAAACACGTGAAATATGAGCACAAAGTAGTAAGCGTTGGGCGTCGTTAGCGGTCGAAAGCGAACTGGTGGACAGCTGCCGCGCCGCTCGGCGGCCGGTGCACGCGCAGGTCACCGAACCGGTTGGCCGAGTGATTGCGTCATCGCTAACGACGCCTTATGATACATAATACAGTGAAACCTGGTTAATTGAGACCTGGACAAGTGAGAAACCTCCATAACTGGAACTCATGCTGAGGTCCCAACACTTTGGCACTGAATGACCTCTGTTAGTGGGACGAGCTAAGCCTCTATATCTGGGATTTGTTCTTTCGATTTATCATCATAGTTACCTCTATAACTAAGACAGGGAGTAAATTTTATATGCATAAACCTCTGTAACTGAGATAACATTGTTTTGTTTGATCGCACCTTTATTACTGAAATAACCTGTCAATAACCTCTATCAATGGAACCCTCTGTAAATGAGACAGATATTTATTTATACCTGGATATCTGAGACACTGGGTAAGTGGAATACCTCTATAAGTGAAACGACATTGCAGGTCCCTTGATATCTCACTTAACCAGGTTTCACTGTACATACAACTTAAAAAATATTAATATTTATATTAAATATATTGAGAGCTCCGCTACAAACCAAAAGACCAAGTTCTTTTCGAAACCTTTCTTGGATTTCTTGCTTTTTAGTTTTTACGATATCTTTTTCCATTTGCGACCTTATTTGCCATTTTCCTACAGGAATCTTATATGCGACATGAAGAAGGCTTTCAAAGAATCTGATTCTTGCATGAAGAATTGAAAGTCCAAATTTAAAATGTTCCTTGGCTACCTCTGAGCTCCTCACTTTATCGAGATTGTTAAAATCTGTTGAAGTTAATTTGCAGATATAACACCTCATTGTAGATTTAGTATTTGTGGCAGCATTACACATCTTACCATCAATCATTGTGAATAATAAGGTGTGTTTGACAGAAACTTCGAGCCAGCACTAGTGAATTTGGTAATATCCAAATCTTCAATTTGGCCTTCAAAATACTTGATTTCTTCTTTCGTTATTTCGGGAGTTTCCTTGATAAATCTTATCCTCATGGGCCTGCAAAATCTGTGTGAAGATGGAGAGTTGTTGCGCCAAATGACATTTGCATTTGTCTTGTCAGAATTAGGGTCATTGTTGCGTTTGCAAACCAATTGAACAGGGACTAAACTTGACTGGAATGTATTAGCATCTGTACTGCTTAAGTTTTCAAACTTTTGATTATATTCAGCTTGTTGTGATCCATCACATCCCCACTTATATATAAGTTCAAGTGTTGACAACTCCTCTACTGATAAAGTAGAAATAACTTCCTCTAAATACAGTAACAATCGCTTAGCTGTGTGGTCCAGTAATGCTTGCAGTTTTATTTCAGCACAGGTCTCAGATATAGTAATGCTTTCAGGGTCTGGATAGCATTGCTTTTTTTATTTTTGGAGGATGGAAGGATAGAACTTTTTATTTGTCTCACGCACTATATCGTACTTTCTCCTTGTTAAATTATCTTCGACGAACATGGATAACGCTGCAGTTGGTATTATTTGTGTTGCTGGTAATGATGACGTGTCACTTTTGTGCAAAGCGATGCGGTTCTCATATCCACGGCCACATGTCGATGATTCTGTAATTTCCTGCACAACATTTGCTCCATCAGTATCTCCACGCTCTCGAAGTGCCATTTGACCTGCATATAATAGCTCTCGAGCTTCGTGGCTTTCACGAAGATTTTCAGTTTTTCTGCGTTTGCTTCGTTCAGACAAATCGTCGAATTTTTTTTCTGGGCGGCCTGTATTACCACTAGAGCGTCTTTACCGAGGTATTTCAAGAGTACCTTGAAGCCATTGTTCGTTGTTTTTTAAAAATTTCTGTTTAATCCTGTTTGCTGCTTGCCATCTTGACTTAAAATCATGCTTGAATGTTGCAAATTAACGACGAAAAGCTCCTTTTTTTTCGACATTAAAAGAAGAGTCGTTTATTAACTCTTCTTCAACTTCATCAAGTTTTTTAATTGTAAATCCATCAGACGAACTATAGATCATGCTCGAGCCCCTGACGTTCCTAGAACAATTAAAATCCAAAAATATAATTACAGCCGCAAAACAAAGTTTGTTTTATGGAGATCTTAAAACATAAAAATAAGAGAAATCCATATTAGGGGCAAAAAGTGGCAATTTTTTTTTCTATCTAATATATCACAAATATCTGTCCTACCAAACAATAAACTAGATATTATCCGATAACGCCCGATTATATTACTTTTACTCTTTTCAAAATTTGATTGAGAAAATGATTAATGAAAAATAATGCAGTTTAAGAAAAACACCACAACTCTAAATACAAAAAAAGATAAATTATTCTCGAAATAACAACTTATTTGAACAATAAATACCTGGTTCTGCAATATCCATGTTGAAAATTCGGTGGAAACTGCATTCCTTACTTTTATCAATTAATGAAAACTAGAAATTTTGCAAACGCTCACTACAAAAATAAACGTGCAACCAACAGCGCAGTCGAAACACGTCTGACTAAGTGTGTTCTGACAAAAATCAGGTAATAAATATGGCCGCCCATTGTTCCTTAATCCCTTGAGTATCGGCAGGTAAGGGTAATTTCTAGGAAGCGGGACCTTTTTAAAACTGACTTTTGACCCGTTTTAGGGTCTAATACCCGTCTGTGCGTCGTCAGCAAACAGTGCTAGCGAGGCCTCAGGTCTTGATGGGATATCGTCTGTATAGATGGTTTACAGAGTCGGGGATAGCAAGCTGCCCTGCGGGACGCCCGCCGCAATGGGTCGCACGCTGGAACGGGCATAATCAATCCGGACATAGAAGCTCCTGTGCAGAAGGAAGGAGGCCACCACTCTAACGATCCTTCTCGGTATGCGCACGGTAATCAGCTTGTGAATAAGGCCCTTGTAGGGGACGCGACCTACTACTAATTGCTTGATAAATTAAATAGATCGTTGTAGAGTTTATTGATTTGATACTATGATATAATGATAATTGATGCTATTTAATGATAATGAATGCAGCCGGTTTGATTGCTGTTCGAACATGCACTGACTGTATTAGGTGTGTTTTGATGTATTTATAACACACCTACTAAGCATTATTGCTTAGGTGTTCGGTAACAACCTTTGGCCCAGCTCCCAGGGGAGGCAAGAAATGATAATGATACAAATATTGATTATGAGATGAATTAATGCTACAAGGTAAATTAACATTTATCAATAAAAATGTTAATCTAAATGATTTACAAATTCTAACTTATTTTTATTAAAATAAAAAAGAAGGTCTCTTTTAAAAATAGTTGAGGTTGCTTAAATTAACATTTATCAAAAGAAATCTTAAACTAAATTATTTAAAAAATCTAGTGTTATAAAATTTTTAAAGTTAAATTTTAAAATCTAGCGTTAATATTATACTACAAAGGAAGGGCTTTAAAAATAGGGAGGTCGCTTGAGCCTTGCTCTGCTTTCGAGACACACACATTTCACTGGCACTTACACTTCCACTTACACTATACACACTGTTGTTTCTGTATCCATAGCTGGGCACCGTTAAACGAAAAAGTAACCTGTTAATCGCTAATCCGTTACTTAAAAAAGTTAACTTTGTTAAACGTTAAAGCGTTACATTTTGGAAGATTTAACGCAAGTTAACGTTAATCGTTAATCCGTTAACACGTGATTAAAATTGCATTTTTTACATCATTATAAAATCTGTTGGTTTGGTTTTTGGAAATTAAAAGCTTCTCAGCATTTCGAGGAGGAAAACGGAGGTAGTTTAGATCGACGCCATCTCCGCCACGAAGGGCTCAATTGCACATACCGTACGGTGTCCTTTATGGTGACCATGCTTCTGGCGGGTGATTCGCCCTGGGAACTCCAGGCGGAAGCACTCGCCGAAGTATATCAATTTCGGGCAAGCGCGCGTGCGGGAAACATTCAGAGTGGGAGGGAGTAACTGGGGTCAGGCGTATTCGTTATACTCGCGGCTAGCGCCCCGTTGTTGCCAAGTTGCCAAGCAAGCGCCAAGTTGTCGAGTTTACCGAACTTACATGTCAGAACCCGTTTTTCCCGTTCGTGGCGGCGCGGTGCTTAGTAAACAGTGTGTACTGGATTAACGATTAACGGATTTGAGAAAATGTAACGGAAGTTAACGATTCCGTTAACATTTTTTTAAGTTAACTTAAAAGTTAATTGTTAATCGAAATGTTAACTTCGTTAATTAACGATTAACGGATTAACGAGTTAATGCCCCGTTATGTCTGTATCTAATGTTAGGAGTGATAGGCGCGCTTTGCCGCCTTTTGCAACGACGCCACGCTAGGACCACTGCAGCGATCCCTACCGTCACCACCAACACGTAGCATACTATTTACTGGTGGAGGTCGTGATATGATACACCAAGATCGATATATTGACTATTTTGCTGAATTGACTTTAATCGCAAGCTGAGATCATCAAATGTTTTATTGATGTTTAAAACATTTAACCCTTATAATATACCCATTTAACCCTTTTAATATATTTATTAAATGATTAATTTCGGTCACCCTTGGAGATATCCGCGGTTGTAGATCAATAGTGTTTGTTAATTGTTGATATGAAAATAAAGTAAAATCATGCCCCTTAATGATACACCCTGGTTGCAAGTGAATAATGCCAGCATTGCTTAAATTCTGGGAAATTACATGCTCTTCGCAAATAATTCTGTGTAACTGTCACAATAGAAATATAGATAGTTTTGCAAATTAAGCTCCGTCCATTTTTGATGACAATTTTACAGTTTTGTGTTGTTTGATTGATTAGGCAGAACTTTTCTTGACTGTCAAGACGAAAGATCTTCTCTCTATGTTGATACATATAACTTTGATCATTTTTTAAGCACTTCTGCAGCTGCAAATGTTCAATCGTAAAATAAGTGTCCTTTCTTAAATTGATTGCTGCGTAATCTGACACTGGAGTAACAGTTATCATGTTATGTTCCACCTGACGCGGGACGGGAATTAATTTGTAAAGTATGTAATTATCCCTGCTTATGAGAGGAAATTATATTTCAAAAATTAAATTTTGTTGAGTCTTCCTAGCTTTAATTTGTAAAACTTTGTATAAACTGTTTAATTCAGTGTGGAAATCGTCCACCGGCAATGTCAAGTCCTTCCGAAGATGACCTGCGATAATATTTAGTTTCTTTTGTAATTGTTCGGGTGTTAATAAATATATGTTAAACTCCCCGTTGTGAATATCGGTAATAATTCCTAAAAAGAGATTGCTTTGTATTCGGTGTAAATTTTGTAAAATATTGCTGGCTGTTATAACTGAAAGTGTAAATTCTTGGTTTAATGATAAATTTCGTAATTCTTGCTGCACTGTATTCAATAACCCATAATATATAGTATTTAAATGTTTGTTTATGTATTTATGCTGTTTTTCAATTGTTGACTCTGTAAGTTTTAATAGATTATATTCGGCTTCTACTAGCGACGTTTGATTTTTCATTAAATTTAAAAAGTATTTATTATTGTTCCTTAAACGTTCAATGTCCTGCTCATATTTTTCTGCGAATCGCTCATCCAATACTCCGAACAGACTATTTGCAATATAACCCACTCCATTGATAAGCCCGCGCCGCCGCCGCTTGCGCTCTGAAATGCTGAATAAGAATTAGCTGGTTATAGTACTCCAGTTCAGTGTACTCATTACGTAGTTGTAATAATGTCGCAGTGCATATTACATGATATACTAGCACATGATTTTTCCAAATGATTAGATAGTTGATTATATACCTTTATGCCTTGCCAATACGGACTCATTTTGTAGAACACTACTAATTTCCACACATCTTGTATTAGTTTTAAATTTGCTACTGGATTTAAATATAAAAATTTTATTGGAATTTTTCGTGTTTTTCTCTGTGTGCTCATTATCTGTGTCGGATTCAGTGCATTAAACGTATTTAATAATTAAATTACTTGCATATCGCGACTCCGGTAACGTGAGATAGTCACTCGATTGTTTATGTTTTCCTTTAATAAAACGGAAGACCCATGCTAATATTCTTGTTACTGTAGTATATGAACGGTATCTATTCAACAAATTAATAATAATATTTTCATTACTTTTACTTGAATAATGCAAGTTTGATTTATTTTTAATTCATGATCCGTATTAAACCTTTGATCCGAGTTTGCTTTAATATTCATTGCTGATAGCCAGGGTGGGCCTTGCCACCACAAAGTATTTTTTAATAATTCTGAGGCTATTAACCCTCTGCTTGCTGAATCCGCAGGATTTTCATATTACTTAACATATCTCCAACGGTTTTGATAAATAATGCTTGCTAATGCAACGAATGTCTTCCAACGACCGGGGTCGCCTTGCAGCCATCCCAAAACGACCATCAAATCGCACCATCCGTATACATCGAGATTGTGATTGCTTAAGTATATTTTGATTTTATTCATTAGTTTTGCCAGTAGAACCACATAATAGCTTTAACGTGATATGCTTTTTACTTGGCACTAATTTCGTCTTAGCGGCGACCATTACTACCGAGCATTTTCCTTTATGTATAATTCTAGCATAAACTACGCAGGCGTATGCTTTTTGAGATGAATCACAGAACCCATGTAACTCTATAATATTATCTTGTTTACTGTTTAACCACCTTGATAATGTGACTTTGTTGTGTTACTTAAATCCGAACTGATCAAAATCTATTCAGTAAAAATATTGTCGGAAATAATAACATCCCATTTGAGATTAGACTCCCAAAGTTATTGAAATAATAATTTTAATTTAGTTACAACAGGCGCTAGCCGGGGTATAAAATAAGGGGTCAAAAATTTTTGATATTTCCGACAGTAAAATTCGTTTAGTAGGTTTTGATAATAAGCTTTGACCTATATTGCAATTAAAAGAAAATGTGTCATTTAAGGAATTCCAATGTAACCCCAAAGCTTTTATGTATTCTTCTGATGTCATATTTGAGGGCTCTGTTATATCCTCGACTTTCCAAAACTGCTGAATATTGTCCAAGTTGTTTATTACGACATTGTAATGGTATGTTTGCACGTTACCGCATAATAACCAACCTAAGTAAATGAGTTTGCTGGGCTATCGGTTGATTTTCTCCTTCTCCTCTGATACCTCCTAATAAAATCGATGAATAAATGTCAGCGCCTAATAAGATATCAACCGGTTTACTGATATAAAATTCTGAATCTGCTAAATTTATGTTATTTAGATATGGCCATGACGGTTTATCGAATGTTTTGTTTGGCAAATTCTTGATTAAGTTTGGCATTATGTATAGATTAGACCTAAGAGAAAAATCATTATAAATAGATGAAAATTCGATATTCGCCATGCCCTTGCAATTGCTTTCCTTTTCTCCTACGCCAAAAATGACACCCTTACATTTTGATCTCTTAAGCCCTAACTTCTGTGCTGCATTTTCGCTTATTAATGATATTTGAGACCCCTGATCTATTAGTGCTCTCATTATGTGAGTCGAACCATCATTTGCTGTAACATGTATTTTTGCTGTAGACAATGAAATTTCATTCGGTCGATCACGCGCCACATGTAAAGTGCTGACAGTGCTTTCCGTTTGTTCTGTAGATTGCACAACCGGACTTTGTTATATTTGAATGAATTTCGCTGTTGTGTAGCAATGTGTTATGATTTCCGGTGCAAATTCGACACCCTTTTACCGAAAAGCAGCTATTTCCTTTGTGATTGTATAAGCAGTTTTTACACAATCGCAATTGCACAATTGTTTTTTCTTTAATATGAACCGGCATGTTTAAAAATTTCTTGCAATTAAATATACCATGATTTTCTGCGCATATAGGACATTTAATATTCGATACATGAAAAGATTTAAAAGGTTTTGATGCTTGTTGATTATTATTAAATGTATAATTTTTATGTTGATGAAATCTATGATTTAATGATGCGTTATTAGGTTTATTATTGCTTGATGGTTCCTGCTTTTTTTCTAGACGATTCTAATGATGTAAATTTTCCTTCTAAGTATTGTAAAAATTCTTTTATACAAGGCAGCTCTCGCGGGTTTTTTAATGACTATATATCCTGAATGTGTGTCCGCATCTAACTTTGTGATAATATATGAACCAGAATAGGGTCCCATGTGCTTATGTCAACTCCTAGGTTTTTAATGGCGTGCATACACTCTAATGTAGTATCATGCAATCGTTTTATGCTTACTAGGGATTGCTGTTGCGTAACAGGTATACCAAGGAGGGAGTTTATGTGGGATGTGAAGATGCGATTCTTGTGATCGTAACGATTGTTCAATATTTCCCAACATGTTATATAGTTTTCACTGCTAATACACAGATGCTGTATAAGTCTGTCGGGCTCACCTTGTACTTTACCCTTTAAAAATTGCATTTTCTGTGAATTTGATAAGCATGGATTGTTATGAATGGTTTCAGTAAATAGATTTTTAAACGCTACCCACAGCTGATAATTTCCATTAATTGTTGGGACATTCATTTGAGGTGTGCATTTTTCTCTGTGCGATACCGACCACATTTTACTATTTAATGATTTCTTAATCTCAATGTATGTTTTTTCATGTTTATTGAAAACAACATCGTACTCTCCATCTTCCCCGTTTAGCTCGGAATCTATTTCCCAATGGAGTGAGTCTATTGCAGCCCACCTTTGCTGTAACTGTTTCAAAGCATCTTCAAATTTCCATTTTTCTGATATAGAATAAAATCTATGGTGCTTACAGCCTTAAAATTAATAAACTGTTTACGCAGCATTTCATCTAATTTGCTATATAAACCTCGACTTTCTTGAAACCTAACTGATGTATTTTCTTCTTTATGTTTTGCTGGCGATGAAGTTGATGCTGACGGCTCTTTTAATTGAGAATGAAAAGTTTCCGGGATCTTTTGAATAATTTCACTATATTTCTCATTTATGTATAATTTGATATTTTCATATTTTTTCTTTGTATTTTCAAAATGTGAATTTGCAAAGTACGGATGACTCGTATCTTTACCCTCTCGTAAACGCTTATGATTCACTTGATATTCAAACCAGTAATGTTCTAAAGTTTGGAGCCGTTTTTTGGTATGATACTTTGTTTTCCGCTCTTGATTGTCTTTTTTAAAGTTATTTAAAAGTTTTTCCATCGACTCAACGATTTCTAACTGATTGCTATATAAGTCTTCCATTATGATTGCTAAACAAAATAGTCAACTGATAAAATGGAAAGATCTTACTTGATGCTGGGTCCGCTACTGAAGTGCGTCCTCTGCTGCTACCTGCTCGTCTGATTCGATAGCCCGACTCAACTGTCAAGACTATCTGTTGCTGCTGCTGATGCTTATACCCCGTCCAGTCCTGGGGCTTTCTTCGGCTTCAAAGTCTTCACGGCCTTAGCAACTTGGCCTGGAGAGAAGTGGATGTTGTCTTCATCTTCAGGGAGAGGCAAAAAAAAAAAATTATGGTCCTGTATCTAGGAAAGCCGTCGGGATGTAAGAACGGTCTAACAGGAGGCCTACTGCCGGTGAGTTGGCGGCAGAGCCAGTGGAGAGACGCGAAGTCCTCACTCGCCTCGTCGAGTCTCCTCTCCCAGCTGTCCGCAGACTCTAATTCAAGCTGCTTCCTCACCTCCTCAATAAGGCCGTTCAAGTTGGCCTTGATGGTCGGGTCCCTGGTCTGCTGCAAAAGTCGTCTGGTCCTCCTCTTCTTCTCGATCAGGGTCTGAAGCTGACGTGAAGGTGGGGGGAGGCGTCTCGATGGGTCAGAAGCTGGTGGAGATGCTGCGGCCTCAGTAGCCTGCCAAGAGGTCAATGCCCTCTTGACTATCCAGGGGCTCTATCCTGCGGGGTGTGTGCTCCGTGAGGTGGCTAGAGAACTGCTGCCAGTCTATACGGCGTCTACTGGGTGCGAAGGCGGCTCGAGCGGGTGTAGCTGCCACAGTCGCCAGCACAGGCAGATGATTTCTGAACTGCATCGCGCTTCGTAGGTTGCGTGAGTGACACAGTTCCGGCCTTCTTATTCCGTACCTCCTTCTTGAGTTGCGGGCAGGATGTGTTGTTCGCAGGGTGTGGGCCCCCGCAGTTCGCAAATTTGGCTGGTTCTTCTAGAGGGCGTGAGCAGTTGCGGGCGGGATGTTCCCCCCCGCATCGGACGCATGCCTGAGGCCGATGACAGTGTTGGGACGAGTGGCGAAAGGCCTGGCAACAATGGCAGTGGGAAGGGCCCCTCCATGCCTCTATTATCACCCCAGGCATGTACAGCAGCTCTTTCGTTTCAGAGATGCGAGGAACGAGGTCAGGTGTTCTTGTTAGGATGGCGAGGAATAGGCATCCCGGTCTTCCTTTTCTTGCTTTAATGGCTCGTACGTATTCGGGCTTAAAGCCCAATTCGATGAGGGACTCCTTAATCTCTTCGGGGTCGGTAGTTGTCAGTAGCCCTCTAATGGCTACCTTAAGACTCTTCTCCGAGGGCAGTGAGTATGAAAACCAAGAAATCCTTTCGGATTTCTCGATCTCATATATTGGATATATTGGATCTCATATATAATATTGGATGATCCTATATTCGTCTTCCGTTGTCGGCGTGAAGCGTACGCCCTCCCATATCGGCGCGCGCTGGGTGCTCTTCCGATCTTGTTCCTCAGGACTCTAAAATGGTTGGCCCAATTTGGCACGGACTCAACCACCAGTGGAGGGTAGCGAGGGGCGCGGGCGTGGGCTGGTTGTGCAGCTGCATTGGTGGATGTCGAGGCGGCGCCGGCTGCCTGAGAAGACGTCGCGGTCTGAGTCCGCAATGCGTCCGCAAATGTAGTCGTTGGTGCTTGTGTGCTGGCTGCTGAGGCGACTGCGGCGGTTGACGAGGCTTGATCCGTTCTGTTTCGTAGACGTGGATCTCGTGCTGGTCTTCGTACTGGTGTCTGTGGGATATCTTCATCTTGCTGTATCTTTGGCTCGAGTGCCTGCTGCCTGTCGTTGAGGAACACAGAGATGTCTTCCATCAACGTCGCGGACAGGCAGCCCTTGCGTTGAAGCGCAGCGATAACAAGGTAATCTTGATTCAGCAGCGACTGGGGTGACAGCTGGGCTGTCTACGGTCTCGCTGGTGCGGAGGGGGAGCGTTTCTGCGGCTCGGCTTTCTCTTTAGGGCTTTTCTTTATTTTTTCCCTAAAGAGAAAGCCGAGCCCTAAAGAGCGACTCTTACAAAGTGGTTCAACTTATATACTAACAAAGGGGGTGTGGCCTAATTCTAATGACTTACAATAGTTTTTTCTCGATAATTCCATAATTGTGTACTTTTTCTTTTCAATTATTCATCCTTTGATACACGACGGCTGTGATAAACGAGAGAAAAGTATTAAAGAGTGATTTTTGCATATTATTATTATTATTGTGAATAGTAATTTTATAAAAAATCTCTAGTGGGTATCTATAATATTATAATATAAAATATTATGACGAGAAAATAAGAAATCAGAGAGTAGACCTAGACGACGGTGAGCGAGTCGTGCCGTCGTGTATGTATGTATGTATGTTATGTTCTTTTTGTAAAACGTGAATATTATTATCGTAATAAGTGAATTATAATCGTTATAATTTAATTTAATTTAATATTTTATCCTAGTATTCAATGTTATTTAATTTCCGAACAACGAACGCTACCTTCCCCCCTCTGACCTCCCCCCCCGGCTTGCTATCTACACATCGACGAACTCTGCCGAACTCTAACGACGTAGAGTCGTCGGCGACAATATAAATAGGGCCGATCCACGGTCCGCTTTACGATTCGCATTTCGCGCGCCGACCTGAGCGGACGTGTCCATGCTCGCTGTCCGGCTACCTAACTCGAGTGACGTCATTCGCTGCGATCAGTGCGTGGTTTGCTGCTGCTGCCGCTGCCGACCGTTGCTGTGCTGTACCGAAGAAGGATAGGCTTTAAGCCTCCAAGTAAGTGGAGTGAAATCTCACACACCCTACGCTTCTCACCGGGAGCGAGGTCTTAGGTCCGCTACTCACCCCCCCTGCCCCGCGGCAAGGGGGACGCTAGGAAGTGTTAGTTTTTAAGAAGTGTAGTTATAAGTTTTAGATCGCGAGTGGGGGTCCAGGATGGACCCCAATTTAGACCGGACGGAGGGCTTGCTAGCCTTCCTCCGGGATGCGTACCCGGAGGTTTACGCGGTCGTTCCGTCGGCCATTTTGAACCGCGTCCGCGCGAGTGAGACGCCTAGATCCCCGACTCCTTCCGAGTCGGACCGATCGTCGCCGATAACGGCAGAGCCCGCCTCCCCGATGGAGGCCGAGTCCGATTCGTCGTCGTCGGCGGACTCGTGTTCCGAGGCGACAGAGGACGACGGTTTCGAGACCGTCGTCAGCAAAAAGCGAAAAGGGAGGAAGACGAAGGCGTCTCCCCCGGTGAAGCAAGCTTCCCTCGCTACACCAACCGCCGCGAACGCGCGAGAAAAGCGCGCGAAACCCGTTTCCCGCCAAGCGTCACCGATGGCATCACCGATGACGTCATCGGAAACCGTTATTTCGGCGCGAAAACCCAAGTCCCCTCCGCCGGTCATCTTACATGACAAAGGGGCATGGAACAACGTTTGCGTGTGGCTTAAAGCCCACGGTATTCATTTCTCCTCTGCGAGGGCTATCCAGCAGGGGATTAAAATCCAATTAGGGTCGTCGGACGACCACAGGAAATTAACCGCGCATCTTAGGGCGGTTAAGCTTAGCTTCCACACATACGCGCTCGAGGACGAACGTCGTCTAAGAGTAGTAGTGAAGGGTATACCTAAGGAGCTCGAATGCTCCTTAGTCAAGGACGACCTTATTCGTCAGAATATGCCGGTCATAGAAGTCCACCGCATGTACGGCGGGAAAAATAAAAAACAATTCGATATGGTGTTAGTAGTGTTAGAACTTACCCCGGAGGGTAAGAAAATTTATAACATCAGATCGGTGTGCCAACTGACTGGCATTTCTGTAGAGCCTCCGTTTTCGCGCGGTGAGATAGGGCAGTGCCATCGCTGCCAATTCTACGGTCACTCGGCCCGTAATTGCTACGCGCGTCCTAGGTGCGTCAAGTGCCTGGACGACCACGCGACTGCGGACTGTCCGAGGAAAAACCCGGACCCGAACACGCCGCCCAGCTGCGTCCTGTGCGAGACCCAGGGACACCCCGCGAATTATCGCGGCTGTTCTAAGGCCCCGCGCAGACGCTCGCGTAGGGGAAAGGGGAGGGCTTCGAGGCCCCCACGCAAATCCCAGCAGGCCCCCGCGGAGCCTTCAGCTCCCAAGGCCTTCGTGCCCGCTCCACCTCCAAAAACGAACGCGTGGTTTAAGGACACGCAACAGCCGACCGCTCCGGCTCCCGCGGTCACCACCTTACCGGCGCCGCCGACGGCTCCCGCGCAGACACCGCGACCCGCACAAGCGCCCGCTCCGCGTCCCGCGCCCGCTCCGCGTACCGCCCCGGCCCAGCAACCCGCGTTGCTGTCGCCTAGGGCCCGCGTCGCCTCCGCTACACCGGCCGATCAGTCCCTGTCCACGAAATTATCAGTGGTCATGGACTTCGTAAGTTTATTTGACATTCGCGAATTATTAGTATTCGCGGATAAACTTAGCGCGTCGAACGACGACGTCCACGCACGCTTGTTGGCCGTGGCTCAACACGCGAACCTCATTTCGACGATAACGGGCTTCAAAGCCCCCGCTTTGTAAACTTTCCAATGGCGGTCTTTAATAGGTTAAACATCGCGTCCGACTCGCGTCTAGGGCGAACGAAGCCGTGCGGTCTTACTATCTGCACATACAACGCGAACAATATTAAAGATCTTTAGGTTCAGTTCGTGAATTTCTCTCGGAAAATAGTATAGACGTACTCTGCGTTCAAGAGTCGTTCTTAAAGCCAGCCGCGCGCGATCCGAAAATCGCGAACTATCGATTAATTAGGAATGACAGGACCGCTAACAGGGGAGGCGGGACTCTCATTTATTTTCATAGGACATTACATTGCGTCCCCTTAGATCCGCCGCCTCTCGCGAATATCGAAGCGTCGGTGTGTCAAGTTCACTTGTCCGGCCATCAGCCAGTCATATTAGCTTCAGTCTACCTGTCACCAAACAAAGCAGTGCTAGAGAGCGACATTAGATCGCTACTCGGCATGGGGGACTCCGTCATTCTGACAGGGGACCTCAACTGCAAACACACGCGTTGGCACTCGACGCGCATTAGCTCCAAGGGGCGAGTGCTCAACGAGTTAGCCAACCATCCCTCGCTATGTTTCGAAATCATAGGCCCGCTCACGCCTACTCGCTTCGGTCACATAGGTGCGCCCGACGTCCTAGACATAGTGATTCTGAGAAACGTGGCTCTGCGACTACGCTCTATCGAATCGCTACCCGAGCTAGACTCGGACCACCGACCAGTAGTTTTCAAATTAGGTCCCGATCGCCCCTCAGGCCCGCTGACTAAGAAGATCGTGGACTGGAAGAGGTTCGCAGAACTCATCCGGTCTCACGACTCTCCCCTTCAGTACGACATACCAGACATCATCGACTCTGTCGATCGAGCTAAGGAGGCGGCTAGCAATTTCACCGCTTACATTAACGACACGATAGATGCTTGTACCCGCGTCATAGTAGTGCCCCCGGACGGGCGATTCAAGGTCCCGGACGACCTCAAAGACCTCATTAGGCGTAAAAACGCAGCGAACAGAGCGCACGACACGTATCCGACGAGTAGGAATCGTAGCGCACTCAACGATTTGAAGAGGCAAGTTAGAGACAGATTCAACGAGTTGAGAGGGCACTCGTGGGATAGGCTCCTCGAGGGGCTCGAACCTTCGACCCAGGCTTACTGGGCGTTGTCGAGAGCCTTCAGAGGCGAGTCGTTCGCGACGATGCCCCCGCTCATTAAAGTAGACAACTCACTCGCGTCAGACGACACAGATAAAGCCGAATGCCTTGCAGATAGTATAGAATCGCAATGTTCGCCCAGCAACCAACCGTGTGACCCGGGTCACGCTCACGAAGTAGACTCGACGGTCACAGCATGGGCCGCCATGCCTCCCACGGGCGATCCGCTTCGCCCGACGTCCATAGAAGAAGTTACTGCGGTAATTAAAGGGCTTAACCCTAAGAAGGCCCCGGGGCCGGACCGCATAACTAATAAATTATTAAAATCATTACCGAGACAGTTCATATCCCTGTTGGTTTTAATCTTCAATACGCTGTTACTAGGCTGCTCCTTTCCAGACGGCTGGAAAGAAGCCGTAGTGATAGGTATCCGCAAGCCGGGCAAACCTAGCAACCTGCCCGCTAGCTTCCGTCCTATCAGTCTCATAAGCTCGCTAGGTAAAGTTTATGAGAAAATAATTCTAACACGTCTGCAGGAAATAGTAGAGGCTAAGTCCCTCCTTCCCCACGAACAGTTCGGCTTTAGAGCCAATCACTCGAGCGTTCATCAAGTACACCGCTTAACGGAGTACTTGTTAAAGTATAAGATAACATCTAAACAGAGAAGATGCTCTGCGGCCATCTTCTTAGATATAGCGAAAGCCTTCGATAAGGTCTGGCACAACGGCTTATTATATAAGCTACGCAACTTAGGAGTGCCAGACAGACTCGTACACATCCTGCGGGACTACTTATCGAATAGAGCCTTTCGTTTCAGAGTGGAGGGCACGTTGTCCTCCCCTAGACAAGTCCGGGCGGGCGTCCCTCAGGGATCGCTATTATCGCCCCTCCTATACGCGCTCTACACGAGCGACTTCCCCCGCAAACAGGGTGTAGAATACGCGCTGTACGCAGACGACACCGCGTTCTTCACCTCTTCTTGGTCGTTGAACCGTATTCACATTCGGCTCCAGACCGCGGCAGACGACTTAGGCGCCTGGTTCCGCAAATGGAAGATCGAAGTGAACCCAGACAAGAGTGCAGCACTCCTCTTCCCTCTACGTCGCTACGAGACAGTCGAGACGATCCGTCTCCTAGGCAAACCGATTCCCTGGGAGTCCCAGGTTAAATATTTAGGAGTCACTTTCGATAGGAAACTATCTTTCAGACCGCACATTCGCCAAGCCCGTAACAAGGCCGCATTCGTCCTAGGTAGACTTTACCCGCTTCTGTGCAAGCGAAGTAAATTGTCACTTAGAAATAAGTTGACTCTATACAAAGCTTGCATACGCCCTATCATGACGTACGCCAGTGTCGCATTCGCCCACGTGAATCTCGACACGCTACAAATACTACAGAATAAGTTCTTGCGTATCGCGTCCGGTTGCCCGTGGTACGTGAGAAACATCGACCTACACAGGGATTTCGAACTCGTCTCGATAAAAAAGTTCGTAAAAGATACCTCGCAAAGGTACTTTGATCGAGCTTCGTCTCACCCCAATCCGTTGGTGGTGCAAGCGTGCACGTACACGCTGCGCCACAACGACCCGCGCTCTAGACGCCCGCGTCACATACTCACGGACCCAGACGACGCTATAACGATAGCGAACGCCGCGTTCCCATACTCGCGAGCCCGCCTGCGCCGGCGCAGACGTCGGCGCCGGCCGCCTAGGTTCGTGATTCCCCGCCCGGGTAACGTCCGAATGCGACCGATCGCCGTCGATCGCCAATCATAGTAGGTAGCATACAGTTACACTCACAGACAGACACATACATACTCACTCCACGCGGGTAAAGTATAAAGACTTTAATATTATTATTATCATTTTATTTAAATAAAATACATTTAGTTTATCCGTTTATTTCAGTTTTACGCAGACATATCTCTGCTTTCAGGTCCGGTGGCGGAAGGGCGCCACCACATTCATCCCCGAGTCGTCGTGTAGACTCCAAGCTGTGAGGCAGGGCTCACTAGCCCGCCTCCCCCTCCCGGTGACGCTGTAAAGACCAGAAGAGGTTAACAGCAAGAAGATCTAAGATAAGAAGAAGAAGAAGAAGAAAACGGGGCGCATACCGTGCAGAACCACGCCACGCAACGCAAGTCGCGAACGTTATTCTGTTAGTTGTTATTATTATCTGAACCGATCGTGATGTCTGGACGCGGAAAAGGTGGCAAAGTGAAGGGAAAGGCAAAGTCTCGCTCTAACCGTGCGGGACTCCAGTTCCCCGTGGGACGTATCCACAGACTTTTGAGGAAGGGAAATTACGCCGAGCGCGTCGGTGCCGGCGCACCGGTGTACCTGGCCGCCGTCATGGAATATCTGGCCGCCGAAGTCCTCGAGTTGGCCGGTAACGCGGCGCGAGACAACAAGAAGACCAGGATCATCCCTAGGCATCTCCAGTTGGCGATACGTAACGACGAGGAGCTGAACAAGCTGCTCTCCGGCGTGACGATCGCACAGGGCGGTGTACTGCCTAACATTCAGGCAGTCCTGCTCCCCAAGAAGACTGAGAAGAAAGCCTAAGAAGGTGTGCCATCGGTGTGTGACTATGGTGCGACGATAAGTGTCTCCGTGTGTGTGTGTGCGTCATCGAAGTGTTCGAACCGACAACCGTGTTCACGCAGGCAGTCTCTGCATCATATCACCATCGCCATCATGGCGAATTCGTACGCGAATATCCGCGTACTAAAATCAAAAAGGCCCTTTTCAGGGCCACAAAATTTTTCTATACACGATCATCCAGAACAATGCCAGTTTCATTGAGCACGACGTCTAATCTACTACAGACATTAATATTAAACAATGAATTAAGGATAATTAATTGCAATTTACACCAATTTAGTCCGCCTCCGCCTATATATTATTAAACTAAATATATATATATATATATGTTGGGAAATTATTACACACGGCGCTATCCGGTTCCGTGGTAAGCTACGAAGCTTTTGTTACAGACACCAGATAGTTGATATACTACATATAAGCTTAAATACATACAATATATATATATCACACGCCAGTCTCAGATTATTTATTATTTTGCCAAATCAATATAATCGTTTATTATTATTGATTGACAAAAGTGATAATACTTTTCTTTTTACTAAAGTAATTTTTTTTTTACATTAAACTAAAAAAAACATACAATATATTATATAGATGGGTAAAAATAAATAAATAATATATATACACATAGAATTGTTCATTCCCGGCGTTCGGACCGCGTCGGCCCGAAGGAGAGAGAGGGGCGGTATCGCCGAATCTTTACGATATGCACAACTCACCCGTATACCCCCCCCCCCCCCATCCCCTACCGTTTATACCGCGTTTAAAACGCGGACGCTCCGATTGGTCGGAATCGTCGAGTACGCTCGTGCGCGTCCCAGCCGTTTGTGCGTCGATACGCGTGCAGACTATCCGGTGCGCCGGGGCCAATTTTTTCGGACCGCCGCGACTGTCGAGTGTAACCATTGTAACCAAACGACTTTCGCACGGACCCGATTTTTCTTTGTAACCACGGCATTCCTACCCAATTTGTTTGCAAATTGGGTGGAATCCGGCCGCGCATTCAATGCGTCGAGGGGACACCCTCACCCATTCTGAAGCCCGACCATAGTGGTCGAGGGGTCGCGAAAGGCAGTCGCCCGATAACGCATCCCCGGCCGCTATGAGCGGCCAACAACAAGGCCCTTTTCAGGGCCATTCGAAGCCATCAGAGAAGGATAGGTCGCGTTCCAGATCGCGAGTGCGCAGCGCCAACCAGCCACACCGCGAGATGACGACACCGACCTCCGCCGCCGCCGTATTCGTATCCCCCTCCCCCCTCAACCCCTCCCCTTCCGTCGTCCCCTCTCCCTCTTTCACACTCACTCGAGTTCCGTCGCCTTCCTTCGGCCTCACTCGGGGCCCCTCCCCCTCCCCTACACCATTCCCCTCCGTCGCCCAACGACTTACGACTCCATCACCGCTCGGACCGCGTGATCCCCGCGCCCCTCGCTCAGCCGTGTCGCGCGATATCCTCGCGCATGCTGCGGCCGAACACGGGCCGGCATCATCGGCGCCTGACCCCGCGGCACGACCCGCCGCGCAAGCAACAGAAATCCCGATTTCAGAGAGATCGCGTCCGAGAGATAGGACCGGGCAGCTACAACGCTCGCCCTCCGCACCGGCGCGCCCTGAAACCACGCAGCTGTCACCGCAGTCCCTCATCAACCAGGACTTACTGGTCGTTGCAGCGCTCCAGCGCAAAGGATGTCTGTCGTCTGCGTTAATGGAACATATTTCAATGTTCCTTAACGACAGGCTGCAGACGTTCGAGCCGAAGGAGCCGACGATGCCTGCTACCGTCGCCGCCACACCAACTAGGCGTAGACGCACGCCTGAAGAAGAACCTGTCAACAAGAGACATTGCCCAGCAGGCACCGAACAACTAGCGCAGCCCCAGAGAGACCCGCGCCTCCGTAACAGAACGGAGCAGCCCTCTACGAGCGCCGCCGCCGTTCCTACGGCCACTCAACCACCGACACCCACCTTTGCGGATGCGTTGCGGAATCAGTCCGCCACATCCGCTCCGCCCGCCGCCGCAGCCCCAGCAACCGATATACCGATGCAAGCCGCCGCATCCCGCCCGCCGCGATATCCACCTCTGATAGTCGAGACGCTGCCGAACTGGGCGTCGCATTTCAGAGCGCTCAAGGAGAAACTGGGACATCCACCAAACGCGCGCCCGTTCGGCAGAGGCGTACGTTTCTCCCCCACGTCCGACCAAGAGTACCGGGTCATACAACGGTACCTGGGGGAGCTCGAGAAGACTGAGAAAATTTCCTGGTTCTCGTATTCGCTGCCTACGGAGCGTAGCCTAAAGGTAGCGATACGGGGACTACCTGTTACCACCGAGCCGCAAGAAATCCAGGAAGCCCTAGCGGAACTAGGGTTCAACGCCGAGTACGTCCGGGCTATTAAAGCCAGGAGAGGCAGGCCCGGGTGCATATTCCTGGCTATACTAGCTAGGACTCCGGACCTAGTACCGAAGATATACGAAATCACGGAACTCTTGTACATGCCTGGCATCATTATCGAGGCCTGGAGGGGTAAGAGGGGCCCCGCCCAGTGTCATCGATGCCAGGCCTTCCGCCACTCAAGCCATCATTGCCACCGCACTCTGGCCTGCGTCAGATGCGGAGGCGAACACATGGCGCGCGAATGCCCGCGCCCGCTAAACGAGCCAGCCACCTGCGCGAACTGCGGAGGACCTCATCCGGCTAACTATGCTTCGTGCCCCCAATTCAAGAGGGAGGTTAGAAACAAAAAGGCCGGACCGGTGGCTACAACCACAGAGACTAGAAAACCGGGAGCCGCCGCAGAAGCTGCACCCGCACCGCCGCTAGAGCACGGAGCGTCCTTAATGGCACCGGCCAATGACCCCACGCCGAGAGGAGCGGTGGTTGCTAGGCGCCGGAAACGTGGGAAGAACCGGGGGCGCGCTCAGCCCCCCGCTGCCGACGACCAACAACCTGCACCGGCAGCTACAACGGCACCTCTCGCCGCACAGGAGCCCAACGCGCAGTCGCCCGCATCCGCACAGCCCGCACCCGCACAGTCCGGGACGAAGCCGCAGTCGATCGCCAACACTACTTTAGAGACGGCGATCGATATTTTAAAGAACGTCCTCATCGCACTACGTACCGGAGGCGACCCCACGGAGGTAGTGCTTCAAGGAATGATGTCCCTGCTCCGCAATGGATGAGTTAAGAATCATATTTTGGAACGCCAGTGGTCTACGGGACAAGACCACTCTACTCAAATGGACGCTTAGAGAGCAGCGTGTCGACGTCGCTCTCATAAGCGAGACGCACCTTGCACCGCCGGACGCCGTTAACTTCCCCGGCTATCACCAGCACCGTCTTGACTACACAGCGAGGGATCATCGCTGTAGAGGACTGCTGGTGCTAGTCAGGAGAGGAATCATTCACCACGAGCTATCGCCATCCAACTCCCCAACGTTGCAATCCTTGGGCGTCGAGCTACACCTAGGAGGTAGGCCCGCCCGTGTGTATGCCGTCTACAGGCCTCCGAAGACACTATTGGATCTTGAAGAACTACATCACCTGCTGGACGATAGCATCACATCACTCGCGGCTGGTGACTGGAATGCAAAAAGTCCAGTGTGGAATGCAGCCACCACCTGCCCTGCTGGAAGGCGCATCGTTGCGGACGCCGCAAGGCGCGGGTACAGCATCGCAGGCCCCGCGTCGCCTACACATTACCCGCGGGTACACAACCACTCTCCCGACGTGATCGACTTTGTGATCTTCAAAGGGGCACTTCAAGTCGACCTAGAAGTGCTACCTGAGGATCACAACTCGGACCATCTGCCTATCCTCGCTACTATACAAGCATCGCCGTTGAGAATCAGACTTCCCGCCACCCCGGGCAGAGTGGACTGGGAAAAATTTACGCGCCTTGTTTCTCAAAATACTCCGCCCACGACTGCGCCGTTATGTGATCGTGACGACATCGATGCAATGGCTTCACAACTCGCAGATGTCATCACTCAAGCCACCCAGGAAGCAGCCATCCCTCATAGCTCCGTCAGACGCCTCCCACCTACGCCGCCAGGCCTGCGCCGCCTCCTGGAAGAGAAGAGAAGGATACGCAGGTTCTGGCAACTTACCAGAGACCCAGCATCTAGGACCCGCCTTAATCAACTCATCGAGGAGATAAGGCGGGCCCTCGACACAGCCGCTGCCGATGAATGGGACCGAAGGATGTCGATCGCGGCCGACGATCGAACGTCGCTACACGACGTCTGCCGAAGCTTGACGAACAAGAAGCCGGCCACTAGACCGCTGCTAGATAGAGACGGCGTTCGCAGATACACTCCGGCGGAGAGAGCTGAGATCTTTGCCGAACATCTGGTAGGCCAGTTCTCTCCGAACGCCAGCACGGATCCGCGCTTCCATACGCACATCGAAACCGTCGTAGCCGCTACACTAAAAATTTCGATACGCAACACAGAGACGCCTATATTCGTATCTCCAAGCGAGGTGCGAAAAACAATTGCGAAGCTTAAGCCACGTAAAGCCCCCGGAGTGGATCGCGTGACCAACCGGGCGCTACAACACGTACCTTTTAACACCGTGACTCTATTAACGCGGCTGTTTAATACCATCATCCGCACAGGACACTTTCCGACTCCATGGAAGAAAGGGGTCATTATTATGTTGCTAAAACAACATAAAAGCCCCCTCCAAGCCGCCAGCTACAGGCCGATTACACTGCTGTCTACGATCTCCAAGCTGTTCGAGAGGCTATTATTACCACACCTCCAAGCTCACTTCCAACCGCGAGCCGAACAGTTTGGTTTTCGCACGGATCATTCCACGACCCTCCAAGTGGCCAGGATCCTTCACTTAGCTGCCGCGGCACTCAACAAGAGGGAGAAAGTTGCAGCCGCCTTCCTGGACATAGAAAAGGCCTTCGACAAGGTGTGGCACGAAGGCCTTTTATATAAGATGATTGAAGCCAGTATTCCTCTACGTATAACGCAGCTAGTGGCATCTTACCTACGCGAGCGCCTATTCTGCGTTCGCGTTGAAGACTCCCTGTCGAGCTACAGACCAGTCAGAGCCGGCGTCCCGCAGGGCAGCGTCATCTCGCCCCTGCTCTACTCGATATATACCGATGACATCCCGGCCATGGAGAGCGCGACACTCGCACTATATGCAGACGATGTGGCGCTAGTGACGACCTCGATCAAGCCCGCGCACGCCGCCCTGAAATTACAGAGAGCATTAGATACCATATCACCCTGGTTATCTAAATGGAGACTGGTTGCCAACGTTACAAAAACACAAGCCATCTCCATAGGCACCCATATAAGCTTTCCACCGAAGCTAGTCATGAACGCCGAGGAAATTCCATGGACACGGACGGTTAAATATCTCGGAGTCCACATCGACCGTCTGCTGTCCATGAACCAACAAGCGACTGCTGCCATCAACAATGCCAAGTCAGCCCTAGCCCAGCTGTATCCCATCACAAGCTCCGCTACGCTGCCACTGCGTACGAAGGTCGGGATTTACAAGACTTACATCAGACCCCGGCTAACGTACGCAGCCCCCGCATGGTACCCGCTACTGTCGAAGACACAAAAAGACAAGCTTAGCGTCATACAGAGAAAGGCCCTAAGAAGAATAGTCAACGCTCCCAGATTCGTAAGAAACTCCACTATCCAGCGCGATTTCAAAATCGAGAGCATTGACGAATTCGTCCGCCGATTGAGCACTGGGATGTTCGAGAGGGCGGACGCATCGAAACATCCACATATCAAAAATATCGCCCCGTGGCATGCACGCCCACCTGACCGTCGCGCGCTTCCTAGGGACCTCCTGGCCCCGATGACGCCGGAGTCGCCGCACTAAACGGTCGCTGATCGTCTAGCTGGGCCTCCCTCAGGGCAACTGAGGGTCTCACCCGGCTGGGCTGATCGCCCGTGCGGCTACTTCACACACTCTGACGCCTGAAGGGTCCGGTAGGACTCCCTAGGGACGCGCCCATATTTGTGGGCGGCGAAAGCACCCACGGCCGGAGGGCAGAAAGCCCTGATGCCGTTACCCCACTCCCCTTGCGGGGAATGTGAGAAGACCCGGGAGACAATTTTTTCATAACCGTTCGCACCTTCGGACCGAACGTACGTGTACTCTCGCTATCAATAATTTTTCTAATTACGCCACGCAATGCCACCCAAGACTAGCGGAAAGGCAGCGAAGAAGTCGGGCAAGGCCCAGAAGAACATCTCCAAGTCCGATAAGAAAAAGAAGAAGCACAAGAGAAAGGAGAGCTACGCCATCTACATATACAAAGTGCTCAAGCAGGTCCACCCGGACACCGGTATCTCGAGTAAGGCCATGTCGATCATGAACTCGTTCGTGAACGACATCTTCGAGCGCATCGCCGCCGAGGCTTCCCGCCTGGCCCACTACAACAAGAGGTCCACGATCACCTCCAGGGAGGTGCAGACCTCTGTGAGGCTCCTGCTACCCGGCGAGTTGGCGAAGCACGCGGTCAGCGAAGGCACCAAGGCCGTCACGAAATACACCAGCTCCAAGTGAAAACGCAGTCGGTGTCTGTGCGTGTGCGTGTGTGTATGTGTCAGCGCAACGCGCCCGTCCGCTCGTTTTACTTACAAAAAAGGCCCTTTTCAGGGCCACAAAACTGTTCATTCATTTTGTGTTAATAGTTTCACGAAAGCGTCTATCTCTCTGCATCTACCTCTATTTATTTCTATCAATAATAATAATAATAATAATAAATACATCCTAACGATAGATCATCATGGATGGCGAACAATGTCATCATAATGGATATCGATATTCGATCGGTATAATTAGCTAGTTAATGTGTCGTTATTAAATTATTATGAAATAATAGACAAAGAGATAAGAAGAGAAAAAATAAATAAATAAATAAATGAAGTGGCAGTCATTAATTATTATTATTATTAGACAGATAATTATTTATGTATGTTTGTATAAATGGATATGAACACGGCTAGCGAGTTCACATACGTACGACATCATACGACGACCGTCGTAATAACGTTTTATTCATCGTCGTTTTCTTTTGCTTGTCACTAAAAAAAATAACATTCTATGGCCGTTCGATATTCGAATTCTATAATCCCATGAACACGCCGCTCGCGACTGCCCGCGGCCCTTGGAGGAACCGGCCACCTGCGCCAACTGTGGCGGGCCCCATCCGGCGAACCACTCTTCTTGCCCGCAGTACAAGAGGGAGCTGCGGAATAAGAGAGCAGGCGCCGTGGCAGTCACCGGACGTACAGAACCGACGCAACCAGCGGCTACTCTGGAATCCCAGGGGACGACGTTGATGGCGCCGGCAAACGACCCCTTGCCAAGGGGATCTACGACAGCCACCAGGAAGAAGAAGAGGATGAAGCGTGGGAACAAGGGTGGCATCCAGGCCACTGAGGAAGCCCACCCCCAACAAACCTCAACATCAGATGCAACTCCCGCACCTGCTGCCAAAGCAACAACGACAGCCACCAAGACTACCTCTTCGCAGATGACGACAAAACAGCCTGCTGAAGACGCAGCTACAGCAACACCGACGAGCGCCACCCTGCAAGCCGCGATCGAGATCCTCAAGGATGTCCTCGTCGCGCTGCAGACAGGAGGGGACCCCACTACCGTGGTCCTCAACGGAATGGTATCCTTGCTTCGTCATGGATGAGACAAGGATACTGTTCTGGAACGCCAACAGCCTGCGCCACAAGACCACCTTGTTGAGGTGGACTCTCCGGGAGCAGCGAATAGACGTCGCACTCATTAGCGAAACTCACCTATGCCCAGCCGACGCTATATCTTTCCCCGGATACCACCTCTACAGGCAGGATTATACAACAAACATCATCCGAAGTAGAGGTTTACTAGTGCTGGTGAAGAGAGGGATACCGCACCATGAAGTACCAAACAACCTCAACTCGTCCTCCCTCCAGGCCCTCGGCGTGGAAATAAGCATGGACGGAGCGCCTTTCCGTGCCTACGCCGTGTATCGACCTCCTGGCAGCCAAATAAACCTCAACGAAGTTAGATCGTTGCTGGATGTCTCCGTCCCTACGCTAGTGGCCGGTGACTGGAACGCGAGACATACAGCCTGGAACTCCGCCACCATCTGCACAGCCGGCAGGCGCCTATTCAATTACTCTGAAAGGCACAACTTTTACACCACCGGCCCCGAGTTACCAACCCACTACCCCTGGACGCCCAGCCACTCCCCGGACGTCATCGACTTCGCCGTGCACAAGGGGCTTTCGCAACTGACGGTCGAAGTTACCCCGGACGACCTCGGCTCGGACCATATGCCCGTACTCGCCACCATCTCTGCATCTCCATACCGCGTGGGCCTGCCGCCAGTCAAGGGGCGAACAAACTGGGAGCTGTTCACGGACTTGATGACACGCAACACTCCACCAAGGAACGAGCCTCTCAACGAGGCTGCGAGCATCGATGCGCTGGCCTCTAAACTGTCGGATGTCATCACCGAAGCTGTCGAAGAAGCCACCGCCCCCGCCAACCTCACAAGACGACTGCCACCACCTCCTCCTGCACTGCGCCGCCTCCTCGAGGACAAGAGGAGTACGCGAAGACGCTGGCAGATCACCCGCGACCCCACTACCAAAACGCGACTCAATCAATTGATTGAACAAATCAAGCGAGTTCTGGAGGACGCTTCAGCCGACAGCTGGGACCAACGCCTGAGGGAAGCCGCTGACGACACGACATCCCTGCACCGGTTATGTCGTCAACTCTCTAAGAAGAAGCCTCCCATAAGACCTCTTCTCAACATCGATGGCTGTCGATGTTACGATTCCGCAGAGAGAGCTGTGATTTTCGCCGAACATCTGGCAACACAGTTCTCTCCCAACCCCAGCAGGGACCCACAATCTCACGCAGCGACCGAGGCAGTAGTTGCGGAATTCCTACGCTCACCGACACCTCCACAGGAAATCCCCTTCTTTGTCTCACCCTCCCAGGTGCGGAAAGGGATCGAAGGATTGAAGCCACGGAAAGCACCGGGGCCGGACGGCGTGACGAATGGAGCGCTGCGTCACCTGCCGCGCCAGACCATCGCCTCGCTGGTCCGGCTCTTCAACGCCATCCTGAGGACAGGACATTTCCCCGAGCCATGGAAGAAGGGCGTCATAATCCTCATACCCAAACCTCGGAAGAGCCCGCTACTGCCGGGCAACTACAGGCCGATCACCCTCCTCTCTGCGGTGTCTAAGCTGTTCGAGCGACTCCTCCTGCCACACCTACAGGCGCACTTCCAACCGCGCCCCGAACAGTTTGGATTCCGCAGCGGCCACTCGACGACTCTTCAGGTGGCCCGAGTCATCCACCACGTCGCCGCAGCCCTCAATAGGAAGGAGAAAATTATCACCACCTATCTGGACGTCGAGAAAGCCTTCGACAGAGTCTGGCACGAAGGCCTCCTCAAGAAGATAATTGACACTTCAACACCCAGGCGCATAGTACAACTGCTGGCGTCGTACCTCCGGGGGCGCTCTTTCCGCGTCCGGGTAGATGACGCCCTATCACCGGAGAAGCCTATCTCCGCCGGAGTTCCGCAGGGCAGCGTGTTATCGCCGTTCCTATACTCTCTGTATACAGACGACATCCCCACGACCCCAGGCACACTCATCGCTCTCTTCGCGGACGACGTGGCGCTCGTCACTACGTCCCTCAACACCACCCACGCCGCCAAGAAGATGCAGAGGGCCCTCGACGCGTTAACCCCCTGGCTGGACAAATGGAGGCTGTCGGTCAACGTCGCTAAGACACAGGCAGTCTCCATTGGCCACGATCGTCGCCCGCCGCCTCCGCTCACCATTGAAGCCACAGACGTACAGTGGACATCCCAGGCTAAATACCTAGGCGTCCACATAGATTGCCTTTTATCTATGAGGAGCCATATCACTAACGCCATCAACAGCGCAAAGGCGGCAATGGCACAGCTGCGCCCAGTGCTGCAATCCAAGCTGCCCCTGCGCACGAAGATCGGGATCTACAAGACGTATGTTAGGTCCCGATTAACGTACGCAGCCCCGGCGTGGTTCGCCCTGGCCTCCGAATCACAGAAAAGAAGACTCCGCTCCCAACAAGCCATCTGCCTGAGAAGAATAGTCGGTGCTCCCCGGTACGTGAGGAACGCCACCATTCAGCGTGACCTCCGTATCGAGAGCATCGATGAATTCATCCACCGCTCCAGTAGGGGGATGCTGGGGAAGGCGGATGCCTCCTCACATACACACATCAGGGACATAGCGCCCTGGCACGCCCGTCCACCGGATCGCTACGCGCTCCCGCGAGACCTCTTGCCACCACAGACGCCAGAATAGCTGCCATATAGGTCGCTGATCGCTTAGCTGGGCCTCCCTCAACAGGGTCTCACCCGGCTGGGCTGATCGCCCTGGCGGCTAATCTCAGTACAAAAGAAGAAGACTCCACATATGTCCTAGAATAGGGCACACCCAGAGACGCGCCCATATTAGTGGGCGGCGATTGACCCCACGGTCAGGGGGCCATGCCCCGAAACCGTTTCCCCACTCCCCTTGCGGGGATGTGTGATGACCACGGATTCGCGATCTCATTCGTATCCGGACTGTCGTGACGACGAGCGAAGCCCGTAGTACCGTTTGATATTTTTTCGTTGCATTTTGTTTCGCGTAGTGCGTAGTGGTGAGAGTGAAAGATGGCCCGTACCAAGCAGACCGCCCGCAAATCGACCGGTGGCAAGGCGCCCCGTAAGCAGCTCGCCACCAAGGCTGCGCGCAAGAGCGCGCCGGCCACCGGCGGAGTCAAGAAGCCGCACAGATACAGGCCCGGAACCGTCGCCCTCCGTGAGATCCGTCGCTACCAGAAGAGCACGGAGCTCCTCATCCGCAAGCTGCCGTTCCAGCGTCTGGTGCGCGAGATCGCCCAGGACTTCAAGACTGACTTGCGTTTCCAGAGCTCCGCCGTGATGGCCCTCCAGGAGGCCAGCGAGGCTTATCTGGTCAGTCTGTTCGAGGACACCAACCTGTGCGCGATCCACGCCAAGCGTGTCACCATCATGCCCAAGGACATCCAACTCGCACGCAGGATCCGCGGTGAACGCGCCTAAGCATGTGCGACGCGACTATGACTTGACGATGTTTTAATCGTAGCTAGTTATTGTCGCCGTTCGCTTTAAAAAGGCCCTTTTCAGGGCCACAAATCTTTCTGTATATCTAAAAAACTGGTTCCATACGTTCGCACAGAGTTCGTCTGTACAGTATGAATGATTATAAAAAACTACAAGAATATAATACACAAACACACACACACACACACACACACACACACACACACACACACACACACACACACACACACAATAGACGTATGCAACTCGCAACGTCGATACTACTAATATATTTGTTAATGTAATTCAATAATAATAATATTATAATTTTTTTTTTTTTTTTTCTCGATAATTCCATAATTGTGTACTTTTTCTTTTCAATTATTCATCCTTTGATACACGACGGCTGTGATAAACGAGAGAAAAGTATTAAAGAGTGATTTTTGCATATTATTATTATTATTATGAATAGTAATTTTATAAAAAATCTCTAGTGGGTATCTATAATATTATAATATAATATATTATGACGAGAAAATAAGAAATCAGAGAGTAGACCTAGACGACGATGAGCGAGTCGTGCCGTCTTGTATGTATGTATGTATGTATGTATGTTATGTTCAATTTGTAAAACGTGAATAATAATAATATATCGTAATAAGTGAATTATAATCGTTATAATTTAATATTTTATCCTAGTATTCAATGTTATTTAATTTCCGAACAACGAACGCTACCTTCCCCCCCTCTGACCTCCCCCCGGCTTGCTATCTTCACATCGACGAACTCTGCCGAACTCTAACGACGTAGATTCGTCGGCGACAATATAAATAGGGCCGATCCTCGGGGGCCGAAATCACAAGTGCTACGTGTTTCGCTCCGTTCGGACGTGTATACTATAATACGGCTGTCGCTGTGCGTTTGCTATTCTCTGTAAAGGCAGAAGAAGACTATCGAGATGACCGGTCGCGGTAAAGGTGGAAAGGGATTGGGAAAAGGTGGAGCGAAGCGGCACAGGAAGGTGCTCCGTGACAAAATCCAGGGTATCACCAAGCCCGCCATCCGTCGTCTGGCCCGCAGGGGCGGCGTGAAACGTATATCCGGTCTGATATACGAAGAGACGCGCGGCGTGCTGAAGGTGTTCCTCGAGAACGTGGTCCGCGACGCCGTCACCTACACGGAGCACGCCAAGAGGAAGACCGTCACCGCCATGGACGTCGTGTACGCGCTGAAGCGTCAGGGCCGCACCCTGTACGGTTTCGGCGGTTAAGCGTGTCGTGTCCGTCGCGCGGCTGGTGTGGTTGTGGTGTGGTGCAGTGCGGTGTGGTGTGTGCGTATTGAGTGTGATCTCTCTCCTCTCTGCGATATCACACACCACACTCTTGACACACCGACGACGCCCGTCGCCATACAATTTTAAAAAGGCCCTTTTCAGGGCCGCATAAGTTTCTATGTTGCCAAAATATGTTTCTTACGTGGCATAGACGTCGATATGAAATCCGTAATATTATTGTTGGTATTATATTAAAATTAAATGTCCATAATAATATTATATCTTCATTCGTCATATTATACGAACCCACTGAGCGAGTTGATTATTAATATCAAATAGGTAATTTATCGTTATCATTCCTGTTACGAAATATACTTACACACCTATAACATAAATAAATAAATTATATACGTGCACAACGCAAAGTTTTTTCGATCGATTTTACATAAATAAGATAAACATACTGTACTGCATAGTATTACATTCATCCATTCATGTCCATTACATGAATACGACTACTACAGAAAGAGCGGACGGATGTTTTCGTTTTATTTGATTACATTGAGATATTATATATAATACAGATAGATAATTAATTATTATCAAGCGATTGCAATATCATTTAATAATTTTAAAATCTTCTGTTTTACAACGTCGAGACAGACCGACTGCCCGAATTGTTGTCTAAGTAAATAGGTACACAAATTACGTATACTGACGTATGCTGTTATGCCTGCCATTTAATTATTTTACTCTATACGGTCTACGCTCGCATCGCATCATACTCTACATACGCTATAATATATCTAACGATTAGCGTCGCAAAATACGTTCATAGTAATGATGATAAAATATAATATTAATTATTATAAACAAACCTTATACACGACCTCCGTCCGTCACTTCACTGCTGCTGCGGCGCACTTCTCGGGTTCGTCGCGTTCTTCACTACCGGCGGTCCGCGGTCGGTTTCATCTTTTCGGAGATACATTATGTAGACTCTCGCCTGTGCCGCGGATCTGAAACATTTTAATGTACATTATGTATAGTCAGTCGACGGATGATCATCACAATATCATCGAGCCACCGCGATCCGTGTCGGTCCGCCGTCCCGGTGCGCGGTCGCTTAGGTGTTTTACGATGCTCCACTTGGAGGTCCACGAAATCGTGTCGAATCTCCGATACGACCGGTGAGCGTGTGCTCCGCGACGGCGGGTATTCTTCGCCTTCGATGTGTCGACGAGTGGAAACGTTTTATAATTGTTTTATAGAGAAAAATAACTTTTAAACTGGACCCGAGGTACGCGACCGGCACCTCGACGATTTTAAACGTCCTCAGCGATCCGGCGGCGCGCCCGACGGTCTCGACGAGCCTCCGTACACGTGGACAGGCTCAAAATTAAACGTAACAGGGGTTCCGCGATTCGATCGGTTACGGGAATAATATATAAAACACAATTAACGGGATACGTGTTAGTGAAAAGTTTTAAGCGTTCGTACGAGAAAATGTCTAGCGACATCGCGGCTCTCCTTACGGTATTGCTCGTACCCTCGCTGCCACTAGCGACCTCTACGCCGGCGCGTACCTACACGTATACTATCCACATACTCGAGTGTTGCAGTGCAAGTTTTCAGTGCGTGTTTCGTGTTTCGTGTGTGTGTCACGTACCTATCATCATAATTAACTGCATTTTTAAAAGAAGAATACAAGGCAAAATGGCAGATACCGCAGTCGCATCCGAAGCTCCCGCCCCGGCGACGCCCGCGAAGAAGGCCCCCAAGGCGACGGCCGCCGCCAAGAAGCCGAAGGCGAAGCCGACGCACCCCAAGACCTCCGAGATGGTGAACAGCGCCATCAAGGAGCTGAAGGAGCGCAGCGGATCCTCCCTGCAAGCGATCAAGAAATATATAGCCGCTCAGTACAAGGTGGACGCCGAGAAGCTGGCGCCGTTCATCAGAAAATATCTGAAGAACGCCGTCGAATCCGGCGCCCTCATACAGACCAAAGGTAAGGGTGCCTCCGGCAGTTTCAAGCTGGAGTCTAAATCGTCCGCGTCTAAGAGCAAGCAGTCCGCCGCGGCCGCCGCCGCCGGCGGTAAGGCCGCGTCCGCCTCCGCGGCCGCTTCCGGTGCTAAATCTAAGAAGGCGTCCGCCGCTTCGGCCGGCAGGGGCGGCAAGAAGGCGTCGGCCGGCGGCGCTTCCGCCGCATCGCCGTCGAAGGCGAAACCGAAGGCCACCATAAAGGACAAGAAGGCGGCCGCCGCCAAGAAGAAGCCCGCCGCCGCGACCGCGGCGGCCAAGAAGGCGGCCGCCGCCGCTTCCGCGGCCGCGGCGTCCCCCAAGGCGAAAGCGGGCGCCGCCTCCAAGGCGAAGAAGACCGCCAAGCCTCCGACCAAGAAACCGAAAGCGCCCAAGCCTAAGAAGGCCGCCACTCCCAGATCGAAGCCAGCCGCCAAGAAAGCCGCCGCCGCTTCGAAGAAGTAATAATAATCGTCGCATCGTAAAATCTGCTGCGTGCCATCCTCTCGCCGCGACGGACGGACCCGGTGGTGATGATGATGATGTTCATGATGATGATAATGATGACGATGTCGTCGACGGGAGCGTCGGAATGCAGTGTGCATAACAGCACGACAAAAAGCCCTTTTCAGGGCTAACAAATTTTTCTAGATACCACTACTACAATATTATTGAAAGTTTCTTGCGATGAGACGTCAAAAAAAAAAATATATATATATATATATATATATATATATATATATACAAATAAATAAATAAATAAAAACCCACAGCGCACACATAATGTCGTACTCCTCTTACTTACTTACATACATACATACATACATACATACATACATACATAAATAAACTTACGGCTAGACGAGATAGCTTAGTTACAATTATACGTGTGTTCATCGAATAGGTATAATATTATATATGATATAAAGAAAGCACTCACCTTCATTTAAAACACAAAATCACGAAGAACAAGTTTTGTATTTAATAATATTGATTAATGACACAATATCTTATTATATACTTTTAACTTACGGTAAAATAGTATGCAAGACAATACTTTCACACTGACCACTCATTTTTTTTTCAAAAACAAACGTCAACAAGACAACCCCCCCGCCCCCCCCCCCCCCGGCGCGCGCGCGCTTCGTGTGCGTTCGTCCAATTTCGTGGCGCTCTCGATCGATCGCTTGCTCGCTCGCGTCCCCACCTACTGTCGATGCACGCTGTGTACTACGTACCTTAAAACGTCGAATGTCGAAAAAACGGGGCGCATACCGTGCAGAACCACGCCACGCAACGCAAGTCGCGAACGTTATTCTGTTAGTTGTTATTATTATCTGAACCGATCGTGATGTCTGGACGCGGAAAAGGTGGCAAAGTGAAGGGAAAGGCAAAGTCTCGCTCTAACCGTGCGGGACTCCAGTTCCCCGTGGGACGTATCCACAGACTTTTGAGGAAGGGAAATTACGCCGAGCGCGTCGGTGCCGGCGCACCGGTGTACCTGGCCGCCGTCATGGAATATCTGGCCGCCGAAGTCCTCGAGTTGGCCGGTAACGCGGCGCGAGACAACAAGAAGACCAGGATCATCCCTAGGCATCTCCAGTTGGCGATACGTAACGACGAGGAGCTGAACAAGCTGCTCTCCGGCGTGACGATCGCACAGGGCGGTGTACTGCCTAACATTCAGGCAGTCCTGCTCCCCAAGAAGACTGAGAAGAAGGCCTAAGAAGGTGTGCCATCGGTGTGTGACTATGGTGCGACGATAAGTGTCTCCGTGTGTGTGTGTGCGTCATCGAAGTGTTCGAACCGACAACCGTGTTCACGCAGGCAGTCTCTGCATCATATCACCATCGCCATCATGGCGAATTCGTACGCGAATATCCGCGTACTAAAATCAAAAAGGCCCTTTTCAGGGCCACAAAATTTTTCTATACACGATCATCCAGAACAATGCCAGTTTCATTGAGCACGACGTCTAATCTACTACAGACATTAATATTAAACAATGAATTAAAGATAATTAATTGCAATTTACACCAATTTAGTCCGCCTCCGCCTATATATTATTAAACTAAATATATATATGTTGGGAAATTATTACACACGGCGCTATCCAGTTCCGTGGTAAGCTACGAAGCTTGTGTTACAGACACCAGATAGTTGTTTTACTACATATAAGCTTAAATACATACAATATATATATCACACGCCAGTCTCAAATTATTTATTATTTTGCCAAATCAATATAATCGTTTATTATTATTGATTGACAAAGGTAATAATACTTTTCTTTTTACTAAAGTAATTTTTTTTTTTTCATTAAACTAAAAAAAACATACAATATATTATATAGATGGGTAAAAATCAATAAATAATATATATACACATAGAATTGTTCATTCCCGGCGTTCGGACCGCGTCGGCCCGAAGGAGAGAGAGGGGCGGTATCGCCGAATCTTTACGATATGCACAACTCACTCGTATCCCATCCCCCCCCCCCTCCCGTTTATAACGCGGGACGCTCCGATTGGTCGGAATCGTCGTGTACGCTCGTGCGCGTCCCAGCCGTTTGTGCGTCGATACGCGTGCAGACTATCCGGTGCGCCGGGGAGAATTTTTTCGGACCGCCGCGACTGTCGAGCTGTAACCATTCGTAACCAACGACTTTCGCACGGACCCGATTTTTCTTTGTAACCACGGCATTCCTACCCAATTTGTTTGCAAATTGGGTGGAATCCGGCCGCGCATTCAATGCGTCGAGGGGACACCCTCACCCATTCTGAAGCCCGACCATAGTGGTCGAGGGGTCGCGAAAGGCAGTCGCCCGATAACGCATCCCCGGCCGCTATGAGCGGCCAACAACAAGGCCCTTTTCAGGGCCACTCGAAGCCATCAGAGAAGGATAGGTCGCGTTCCAGATCGCGAGTGCGCAGCGCCAACCAGCCACACCGCGAGATGACGACACCGACCTCCGCCGCCGCCGTATTCGTATCCCCCTCCCCCCTCAACCCCTCCCCTTCCGTCGTCCCCTCTCCCTCTTTCACACTCACTCGAGTTCCGTCGCCTTCCTTCGGCCTCACTCGGGGCCCCTCCCCCTCCCCTACACCATTCCCCTCCGTCGCCCAACGACTTACGACTCCATCACCGCTCGGACCGCGTGATCCCCGCGCCCCTCGCTCAGCCGTGTCGCGCGATATCCTCGCGCATGCTGCGGCCGAACACGGGCCGGCATCATCGGCGCCTGACCCCGCGGCACGACCCGCCGCACAAGCAACAGAAATTCCGATTTCAGAGAGATCGCGTCCGAGAGATAGGACCGGGCAGCTACAACGCTCGCCCTCCGCACCGGCGCGCCCTGAAACCACGCAGCTGTCACCGCAGTCCCTCATCAACCAGGACTTACTGGTCGTTGCAGCGCTCCAGCGCAAAGGATGTCTGTCGTCTGCGTTAATGGAACATATTTCAATGTTCCTTAACGACAGGCTGCAGACGTTCGAGCCGAAGGAGCCGACGATGCCTGCTACCGCCGCCGCCACACCAACTAGGCGTAGACGCACGCCTGAAGAAGAACCTGTCAACAAGAGACATTGCCCAGCAGGCACCGAACAACTAGCGCAGCCCCAGAGAGACCCGCGCCTCCGTAACAGAACGGAGCAGCCCTCTACGAGCGCCGCCGCCGTTCCTACGGCCACTCAACCACCGACACCGACCTTTGCGGAAGCATTGCGGAATCAGTCCGCCACATCCGCTCCGCCCGCCGCCGCAGCTCCAGCAACCGATATACCGACGCAAGCCGCCGCATCCCGCCCGCCGCGCTATCCACCTCTGATAGTAGAGACGCTGCCGAACTGGGCGTCGCATTTCAGAGCGCTCAAGGAGAAACTGGGGCATCCTCCAAACGCGCGCCCGTTCGGCAGAGGCGTACGTTTCTCCCCCACGTCCGACCAAGAGTACCGGGTCATACAACGGTACCTGGGGGAGCTAGAGAAAACCGAGAAAATTTCCTGGTTCTCGTATTCGCTGCCTACGGAGCGTAGCCTAAAGGTAGCGATACGGGGACTACCCGTAACCACTGAGCCGCAAGAAATTCAAGAAGCCCTGGCGGAACTCGGGTTCAACGCCGAGTACGTCCGGGCTATCAAAGCCAGGAGAGGCAGGCCCGGGTGCATATTCCTGGCTATATTAGCTAGGACCCCGGACCTAGTACCAAAGATATACGAAATCACCGAACTCCTATACATGCCTGGCATCATTATCGAGGCCTGGAGGGGTAAGAGGGGCCCCGCCCAGTGTCATCGATGCCAGGCCTTCCGCCACTCAAGCCACCATTGCCACCGCACTCTGGCCTGCGTCAGATGCGGAGGCGAACACATGGCGCGCGAATGCCCACGCCCGCTAAACGAGCCAGCCACCTGCGCGAACTGCGGAGGACCTCATCCGGCTAACTATGCTTCGTGCCCCCAATTCAAGAGGGAGGTTAGAAACAAAAAGGCCGGACCGGTGGCTACAACCGCAGAGACTAGAAAACCGGGAGCCGCCGCAGAAGCTGCACCCGCACCGCCGCTAGAGCACGGAGCGTCCTTAATGGCACCGGCCAATGACCCCACGCCGAGAGGAGCGGTGGTTGCTAGGCGCCGGAAACGTGGGAAGAACCGGGGGCGCGCTCAGCCCCCCGCTGCCGACGACCAACAACCTGCACCGGCAGCTACAACGGCACCTCTCGCCGTACAGGAGCCCAACGCGCAGCCGCCCGCATCCGCACAGCCCGCACCCGCACAGTCCGGGACGAAGCCGCAGTCGATCGCCAACACTACTTTAGAGACGGCGATCGATATTTTAAAGAACGTCCTCATCGCACTACGTACCGGGGGCGACCCCACGGAGGTAGTGCTTCAAGGAATGATGTCCCTGCTCCGCAATGGATGAGCTAAGAATCATATTTTGGAACGCCAGTGGTCTACGGGACAAGACCACTTTACTTAAATGGACGCTTAGAGAGCAGCGTGTCGACGTCGCCCTCATAAGCGAGACGCACCTTGCACCGCCGGACGCCGTTAATTTCCCTGGCTATCACCAGCACCGTCTTGACTACACAGCGAGGGATCATCGCTGTAGAGGACTGCTGGTGCTAGTCAGGAGAGGAATCATTCACCACGAGCTATCGCCATCTAACTCCCCGACGTTACAATCCTTGGGCGTCGAGCTACACCTAGGAGGTAGGCCCGCCCGTTTGTACGCCGTCTACAGGCCTCCGAAGACACTATTGGCTCTTCAAGAAATACATCACCTGCTGGACGACAGCATCACATCGCTCGCGGCTGGTGACTGGAATGCAAAAAGTCCAGTGTGGAATGCAGCCACCACCTGCCCTGCTGGAAGGCGCATCGTTGCGGACGCCGCAAGGCGAGGGTACAGCATCGCAGGCCCCGCGTCGCCTACACACTACCCGCGGGTACACAACCACTCTCCCGACGTGATCGACTTTGTGATCTTCAAAGGGGCACTTCAAGTCGACCTAGAAGTGCTACCTGAGGATCACAACTCGGACCATCTGCCTATCCTCGCTACAATACAAGCATCGCCGTTGAGAATCAGACTTCCCGCCACCCCGGGCAGAGTGGATTGGGAAAAATTTACGCGCCTTGTTTCTCAAAACACGCCGCCCACGACTGCGCCGTTATGTGATAGTGACGACATCGATGCAATGGCTTCACAACTCGCAGATGTCATCACTCAAGCCACCCAGGAAGCAGCCATCCCTCATAGCTACGTCAGACGCCTCCCACCTACGCCGCCAGGCCTGCGCCGCCTCCTGGAAGAGAAGAGAAGGATACGCAGGTTCTGGCAACTTACCAGAGACCCAGCATCTAGGACCCGCCTTAATCAACTCATCGAGGAGATAAGGCGGGCCCTCGACACAGCCGCTGCCGATGAATGGGACAGAAGGATGTCGATCGCGGCCGACGATCGAACGTCGCTCCACGACGTCTGCCGAAGCTTGACGAACAAGAAGTCGGCTACTAGACCGCTGCTAGACAGAGACGGCGTTCGCAGATACACTCCGGCGGAGAGAGCTGAGATCTTTGCCGAACATCTGGTAGGCCAGTTCTCTCCGAACGCCAGCACGGATCCGCGCTTCCATACGCACATTGAAACCGTCGTAGCCGCTACACTAAAAACCTCGCTACGCAACACTGAGACGCCAATATTCGTATCTCCAAGCGAGGTACGAAAAACAATTGCGAAGCTTAAGCCGCGTAAAGCCCCCGGAGTGGATCGCGTGACCAACCGGGCGCTACAACACGTACCTTTTAACACAGTGACTCTATTAACGCGGCTGTTTAATACCATCATCCGCACAGGACACTTTCCGACTCCATGGAAGAAAGGGGTCATTATTATGTTGCTAAAACAACATAAAAGCCCCCTCCAAGCCGCCAGCTATAGGCCGATTACACTGCTGTCTACGATCTCCAAACTGTTCGAGAGGCTATTATTACCACACCTCCAAGCTCACTTCCAACCGCGAGCCGAACAGTTTGGTTTTCGCACGGATCATTCCACGACCCTCCAAGTGGCCAGGATCCTTCACTTAGCTGCCGCGGCACTCAACAAGAGGGAGAAAGTTGCAGCCGCCTTCCTGGACATAGAAAAGGCCTTCGACAAGGTGTGGCACGAAGGCCTTTTATATAAGATGATTGAAGCCAATATTCCTCTACGTATAACGCAGCTAGTGGCATCTTACCTACGCGAGCGCCTATTCTGCGTTCGCGTTGAAGATTCCCTGTCGAGCTACAGACCAGTCAGAGCCGGCGTCCCGCAGGGCAGCGTCATCTCGCCCCTGCTCTACTCGATATATACCGATGACATCCCGGCCATGGAGAGCGCGACACTCGCACTATATGCAGACGATGTGGCGCTAGTGACGACCTCGATCAAGCCCGCGCACGCCGCCCTGAAATTACAGAGAGCATTAGATACCATATCACCCTGGTTATCTAAATGGAGACTGGTTGCTAACGTTACAAAAACACAAGCCATCTCCATAGGCACCCATATAAGCTTTCCACCGAAGCTAGTCATGAACGCCGAGGAAATTCCATGGACACGGACGGTTAAATATCTCGGAGTCCACATCGACCGTCTGCTGTCCATGAACCAACAAGCGACTGCTGCCATCAACAATGCCAAGTCAGCCCTAGCACAGTTGTATCCCATCACAAGCTCCGCTACGCTGCCACTGCGTACGAAGGTCGGGATTTACAAGACTTACATCAGACCCCGGCTAACGTACGCAGCCCCCGCATGGTACCCGCTACTGTCGAAGACACAAAAAGACAAGCTTAGCGTCATACAGAGAAAGGCCCTAAGAAGAATAGTCAACGCTCCCAGATTCGTAAGAAACTCCACTATCCAGCGCGATCTCAAAATCGAGAGCATTGACGAATTCGTCCGCCGATTGAGCACTGGGATGTTCGAGAGGGCGGACGCATCGAAGCATCCACATATCAAGAATATCGCCCCGTGGCATGCACGCCCACCTGACCGTCGCGCGCTTCCTAGGGACCTCCTGGCCCCGATGACGCCGGAGTCGCCGCACTAAACGGTCGCTGATCGTCTAGCTGGGCCTCCCTCAGGGCAACTGAGGGTCTCACCCGGCTGGGCTGATCGCCCGTGCGGCTACTTCGCACACTCTGACGCCTGAAGGGTCCGGTAGGACTCCCTAGGGACGCGCCCATATTTGTGGGCGGCGAAAGCACCCACGGCCGGAGGGCAGAAAGCCCTGATGCCGTTACCCCACTCCCCTTGCGGGGAATGTGAGAAGACCCGTGCGGAATTTTTTCATAACCGTTCGCACCTTCGGACCGAACGTACGTGTACTCTCGCTATCAATAATTTTTCTAATTACGCCACGCAATGCCACCCAAGACTAGCGGAAAGGCAGCGAAGAAGTCGGGCAAGGCCCAGAAGAACATCTCCAAGTCCGATAAGAAAAAGAAGAAGCACAAGAGGAAGGAGAGCTACGCCATCTACATCTACAAAGTGCTCAAGCAGGTCCACCCGGACACCGGTATCTCGAGTAAGGCCATGTCGATCATGAACTCGTTCGTGAACGACATCTTCGAGCGCATCGCCGCCGAGGCTTCCCGCCTGGCCCACTACAACAAGAGGTCCACGATCACCTCCAGGGAGGTGCAGACCTCTGTGAGGCTCCTGCTACCCGGCGAGTTGGCGAAGCACGCGGTCAGCGAAGGCACCAAGGCCGTCACGAAATACACCAGCTCCAAGTGAAAACGCAGTCGGTGTCTGTGCGTGTGCGTGTGTGTATGTGTCAGCGCAACGCGCCCGTCCGCTCGTTTTACTTACAAAAAAGGCCCTTTTCAGGGCCACAAAACCGTTCATTTTGCGTTAATAGTTTCACGAAAGCGTCTATCTCTCTGCATCTACCTCTATTTATTTATTTCTATCAATAATAATAATAAATACATCCTAACGATAGATCATCATGGATGGCGAACAATGTCATCATAATGGATATCGATATTCGATCGGTATAATTAGTTAGTTAATGTGTCGTTATTAAATTATTATGAAATAATAGACAAAGAGATAAGAAGAGAAAAAATAGATAAATGAAGTGGCAGTCATTGATTATTATTATTATTATTAGAAGATGACAAGTGACACAGATAATTATTTAATATGTATGTTTGTGTATAAATGGATATGAACACGGCTAGCGAGTTCACATACGTACGACATCATACGACAACCGTCGTCGTAATAACGTTTTATTCATCGTCGTTTTCTTTTGCTTGTCACTAAAAAAAAAATAACATTCTATGGTCGTTCGATATTCGAATTCTATAATCCCATCATCTTCCGCTTCTTCTTCTTCTTCTTCTCCTTCTCCTCCTCACCATCGCCGCCCGCGCCCGACTGCCCGACGACTCTCTACTAATAAATAAATAAATAAATAAAATATGGTTTTGTTTTAATATAATAATATACCATTATTGTTATTTTTATTGATGTCATATAATAAAATAATTTTCGTCGATCGTTCGTGACGTTTCGGATTTCTCGTGCGTGCGCGAAAGAGACGGAGATACGTAGAGCTCTATAAAGAGGGGCACTTTTCGTGTTCGCGATCTCATTCGTATCCGGACTGTCGTGACGACGAGCGAAGCCCGTAGTACCGTTTGATATTTTTTCGTTGCACTTTGTTTCGCGTAGTGCGTAGTGGTGAGAGTGAAAGATGGCCCGTACCAAGCAGACCGCCCGCAAATCGACCGGTGGCAAGGCGCCCCGTAAGCAGCTCGCCACCAAGGCTGCGCGCAAGAGCGCGCCGGCCACCGGCGGAGTCAAGAAGCCGCACAGATACAGGCCCGGAACCGTCGCCCTCCGTGAGATCCGTCGCTACCAGAAGAGCACGGAGCTCCTCATCCGCAAGCTGCCGTTCCAGCGTCTGGTGCGCGAGATCGCCCAGGACTTCAAGACTGACTTGCGTTTCCAGAGCTCCGCCGTGATGGCCCTCCAGGAGGCCAGCGAGGCTTATCTGGTCAGTCTGTTCGAGGACACCAACCTGTGCGCGATCCACGCCAAGCGTGTCACCATCATGCCCAAGGACATCCAACTCGCACGCAGGATCCGCGGTGAACGCGCCTAAGCATGTGCGACGCGACTATGACTTGACGATGTTTTAATCGTAGCTAGTTATTGTCGCCGTTCGCTTTAAAAAGGCCCTTTTCAGGGCCACAAATCTTTCTGTATATCTAAAAAACTGGTTCCATACGTTCGCACAGAGTTCGTCTGTACAGTATGAATGATTATAAAAACTACAAGAATATAATACACACACACACACACACACACAATAGACGTATGCAACTCGCAACGTCGATACTACTAATATATTTGTTAATATAATTCAATAATAATTATTTTTTTTTTCTCGATAATTCCATAATTGTGTACTTTTTCTTTTCAATTATTCATCCTTTGATACACGACGGCTGTGATAAACGAGAGAAAAGTATTAAAGAGTGATTTTTGCATATTATTATTATTATTATGAATAGTAATTTTATAAAAAATCTCTAGTGGGTATCTATAATATTATAATATAATATATTATGACGAGAAAATAAGAAATCAGAGAGTAGACCTAGACGACGATGAGCGAGTCGTGCCGTCTTGTATGTATGTATGTATGTATGTATGTTATGTTCAATTTGTAAAACGTGAATAATAATAATATATCGTAATAAGTGAATTATAATCGTTATAATTTAATATTTTATCCTAGTATTCAATGTTATTTAATTTCCGAACAACGAACGCTACCTTCCCCCCCTCTGACCTCCCCCCGGCTTGCTATCTTCACATCGACGAACTCTGCCGAACTCTAACGACGTAGATTCGTCGGCGACAATATAAATAGGGCCGATCCTCGGGGGCCGAAATCACAAGTGCTACGTGTTTCGCTCCGTTCGGACGTGTATACTATAATACGGCTGTCGCTGTGCGTTTGCTATTCTCTGTAAAGGCAGAAGAAGACTATCGAGATGACCGGTCGCGGTAAAGGTGGAAAGGGATTGGGAAAAGGTGGAGCGAAGCGGCACAGGAAGGTGCTCCGTGACAACATCCAGGGTATCACCAAGCCCGCCATCCGTCGTCTGGCCCGCAGGGGCGGCGTGAAACGTATATCCGGTCTGATATACGAAGAGACGCGCGGCGTGCTGAAGGTGTTCCTCGAGAACGTGATCCGCGACGCCGTCACCTACACGGAGCACGCCAAGAGGAAGACCGTCACCGCCATGGACGTCGTGTACGCGCTGAAGCGTCAGGGCCGCACCCTGTACGGTTTCGGCGGTTAAGCGTGTCGTGTCCGTCGCGCGGCTGGTGTGGTTGTGGTGTGGTGCAGTGCGGTGTGGTGTGTGCGTATTGAGTGTGATCTCTCTCCTCTCTGCGATATCACACACCACACTCTTGACACACCGACGACGCCCGTCGCCATACAATTTTAAAAAGGCCCTTTTCAGGGCCGCATAAGTTTCTATGTTGCCAAAATATGTTTCTTACGTGGCATAGACGTCGATATGAAATCCGTAATATTATTGTTGGTATTATATTAAAATTAAATGTCCATAATAATATTATATCTTCATTCGTCATATTATACGAACCCACTGAGCGAGTTGATTATTAATATCAAATAGGTAATTTATCGTTATCATTCCTGTTACGAAATATACTTACACACCTATAACATAAATAAATAAATTATATACGTGCACAACGCAAAGTTTTTTCGATCGATTTTACATAAATAAGATAAACATACTGTACTGCATAGTATTACATTCATCCATTCATGTCCATTACATGAATACGACTACTACAGAAAGAGCGGACGGATGTTTTCGTTTTATTTGATTACATTGAGATATTATATATAATACAGATAGATAATTAATTATTATCAAGCGATTGCAATATCATTTAATAATTTTAAAATCTTCTGTTTTACAACGTCGAGACAGACCGACTGCCCGAATTGTTGTCTAAGTAAATAGGTACACAAATTACGTATACTGACGTATGCTGTTATGCCTGCCATTTAATTATTTTACTCTATACGGTCTACGCTCGCATCGCATCATACTCTACATACGCTATAATATATCTAACGATTAGCGTCGCAAAATACGTTCATAGTAATGATGATAAAATATAATATTAATTATTATAAACAAACCTTATACACGACCTCCGTCCGTCACTTCACTGCTGCTGCGGCGCACTTCTCGGGTTCGTCGCGTTCTTCACTACCGGCGGTCCGCGGTCGGTTTCATCTTTTCGGAGATACATTATGTAGACTCTCGCCTGTGCCGCGGATCTGAAACATTTTAATGTACATTATGTATAGTCAGTCGACGGATGATCATCACAATATCATCGAGCCACCGCGATCCGTGTCGGTCCGCCGTCCCGGTGCGCGGTCGCTTAGGTGTTTTACGATGCTCCACTTGGAGGTCCACGAAATCGTGTCGAATCTCCGATACGACCGGTGAGCGTGTGCTCCGCGACGGCGGGTATTCTTCGCCTTCGATGTGTCGACGAGTGGAAACGTTTTATAATTGTTTTATAGAGAAAAATAACTTTTAAACTGGACCCGAGGTACGCGACCGGCACCTCGACGATTTTAAACGTCCTCAGCGATCCGGCGGCGCGCCCGACGGTCTCGACGAGCCTCCGTACACGTGGACAGGCTCAAAATTAAACGTAACAGGGGTTCCGCGATTCGATCGGTTACGGGAATAATATATAAAACACAATTAACGGGATACGTGTTAGTGAAAAGTTTTAAGCGTTCGTACGAGAAAATGTCTAGCGACATCGCGGCTCTCCTTACGGTATTGCTCGTACCCTCGCTGCCACTAGCGACCTCTACGCCGGCGCGTACCTACACGTATACTATCCACATACTCGAGTGTTGCAGTGCAAGTTTTCAGTGCGTGTTTCGTGTTTCGTGTGTGTGTCACGTACCTATCATCATAATTAACTGCATTTTTAAAAGAAGAATACAAGGCAAAATGGCAGATACCGCAGTCGCATCCGAAGCTCCCGCCCCGGCGACGCCCGCGAAGAAGGCCCCCAAGGCGACGGCCGCCGCCAAGAAGCCGAAGGCGAAGCCGACGCACCCCAAGACCTCCGAGATGGTGAACAGCGCCATCAAGGAGCTGAAGGAGCGCAGCGGATCCTCCCTGCAAGCGATCAAGAAATATATAGCCGCTCAGTACAAAGTGGACGCCGAGAAGCTGGCGCCGTTCATCAGAAAATATCTGAAGAACGCCGTCGAATCCGGCGCCCTCATACAGACCAAAGGTAAGGGTGCCTCCGGCAGTTTCAAGCTGGAGTCTAAATCGTCCGCGTCTAAGAGCAAGCAGTCCGCCGCGGCCGCCGCCGCCGGCGGTAAGGCCGCGTCCGCCTCCGCGGCCGCTTCCGGTGCTAAATCTAAGAAGGCGTCCGCCGCTTCGGCCGGCAGGGGCGGCAAGAAGGCGTCGGCCGGCGGCGCTTCCGCCGCATCGCCGTCGAAGGCGAAACCGAAGGCCACCATAAAGGACAAGAAGGCGGCCGCCGCCAAGAAGAAGCCCGCCGCCGCGACCGCGGCGGCCAAGAAGGCGGCCGCCGCCGCTTCCGCGGCCGCGGCGTCCCCCAAGGCGAAAGCGGGCGCCGCCTCCAAGGCGAAGAAGACCGCCAAGCCTCCGACCAAGAAACCGAAAGCGCCCAAGCCTAAGAAGGCCGCCACTCCCAGATCGAAGCCAGCCGCCAAGAAAGCCGCCGCCGCTTCGAAGAAGTAATAATAATCGTCGCATCGTAAAATCTGCTGCGTGCCATCCTCTCGCCGCGACGGACGGACCCGGTGGTGATGATGATGATGTTCATGATGATGATAATGATGACGATGTCGTCGACGGGAGCGTCGGAATGCAGTGTGCATAACAGCACGACAAAAAGCCCTTTTCAGGGCTAACAAATTTTTCTAGATACCACTACTACAATATTATTGAAAGTTTCTTGCGATGAGACGTCAAAAAAAATATATATATATATATATATATATATACAAATAAATAAATAAATAAAAACCCACAGCGCACACATAATGTCGTACTCCTCTTACTTACTTACATACATACATACATACATACATACATACATACATACATACATACATAAACTTACGGCTAGACGAGATAGCTTAGTTACAATTATACGTGTGTTCATCGAATAGGTATAATATTATATATGATATAAAGAAAGCACTCACCTTCATTTAAAACACAAAATCACGAAGAACAAGTTTTGTATTTAATAATATTGATTAATGACACAATATCTTATTATATACTTTTAACTTACGGTAAAATAGTATGCAAGACAATACTTTCACACCAATAGGAATAACAAAAAAACAAACGTCAACAAGACAACATCCCCCCCCCCCCCCCCCGGCGCGCGCGCGCTTCGTGTGCGTTCGTCCAATTTCGTGGCGCTCTCGATCGATCGCTTGCTCGCTCGCGTCCCCACCTACTGTCGATGCACGCTGTGTACTACGTACCTTAAAACGTCGAATGTCGAAAAAACGGGGCGCATGCCGTGCAGAACCACGCCACGCAACGCAAGTCGCGAACGTTATTCTGTTAGTTGTTATTATTATCTGAACCGATCGTGATGTCTGGACGCGGAAAAGGTGGCAAAGTGAAGGGAAAGGCAAAGTCTCGCTCTAACCGTGCGGGACTCCAGTTCCCCGTGGGACGTATCCACAGACTTTTGAGGAAGGGAAATTACGCCGAGCGCGTCGGTGCCGGCGCACCGGTGTACCTGGCCGCCGTCATGGAATATCTGGCCGCCGAAGTCCTCGAGTTGGCCGGTAACGCGGCGCGAGACAACAAGAAGACCAGGATCATCCCTAGGCATCTCCAGTTGGCGATACGTAACGACGAGGAGCTGAACAAGCTGCTCTCCGGCGTGACGATCGCACAGGGCGGTGTACTGCCTAACATTCAGGCAGTCCTGCTCCCCAAGAAGACTGAGAAGAAAGCCTAAGAAGGTGTGCCATCGGTGTGTGACTATGGTGCGACGATAAGTGTCTCCGTGTGTGTGTGTGCGTCATCGAAGTGTTCGAACCGACAACCGTGTTCACGCAGGCAGTCTCTGCATCATATCACCATCGCCATCATGGCGAATTCGTACGCGAATATCCGCGTACTAAAATCAAAAAGGCCCTTTTCAGGGCCACAAAATTTTTCTATACACGATCATCCAGAACAACGCCAGTTTCATTGAGCACGACGTCTAATCTACTACAGACATTAATATTAAACAATGAATAAAAGATAATTAATTGCAATTTACACCAATTTAGTCCGCCTCCGCCTATATATTATTAAACTAAATATATATGTTGGGAAATTATTACACACGGCGCTATCCAGTTCCGTGGTAAGCTACGAAGCTTGTGTTACAGACACCAGATAGTTGTTTTACTACATATAAGCTTAAATACATACAATATATATATCACACGCCAGTCTCAAATTATTTATTATTTTGCCAAATCAATATAATCGTTTATTATTATTGATTGCCAAAAGTAATAATACTTTTCTTTTTACTAAAGTAATTTTTTTTTTTTTTTACATTAAACTAAAAAAAACATACAATATATTATAAAGATGGGTAAAAATAAATAAATAATATATATACACATAGAATTGTTCATTCCCGGCGTTCGGACCGCGTCGGCCCGAAGGAGAGAGAGGGGCGGTATCGCCGAATCTTTACGATATGCACAACTCACCCGTATAACAACCCCCCCCCCCTCCCCTACCGTTTATACCGCGTTTAAAACGCGGACGCTCCGATTGGTCGGAATCGTCGAGTACGCTCGTGCGCGTCCCAGCCGTTTGTGCGTCGAATCGCGTGCAGACTATCCGGTGCGCCGGGGCCAATTTTTTCGGACCGCCGCGACTGTCGAGCTGTAACCATTCGTAACCATCGACTTTCGCACGGACCCGATTTTTCTTTGTAACCACGGCATTCCTACCCAATTTGTTTGCAAATTGGGTGGAATCCGGCCGCGCATTCAATGCGTCGAGGGGACACCCTCACCCATTCTGAAGCCCGACCATAGTGGTCGAGGGGTCGCGAAAGGCAGTCGCCCGATAACGCATCCCCGGCCGCTATGAGCGGCCAGCAACAAGGCCCTTTTCAGGGCCACTCGAAGCCATCAGAGAAGGATAGGTCGCGTTCCAGATCGCGAGTGCGCAGCGCCAACCAGCCACACCGCGAGATGACGACACCGACCTCCGCCGCCGCCGTATTCGTATCCCCCTCCCCCCTCAACCCCTCCCCTTCCGTCGTCCCCTCTCCCTCTTTCACACTCACTCGAGTTCCGTCGCCTTCCTTCGGCCTCACTCGGGGCCCCTCCCCCTCCCCTACACCATTCCCCTCCGTCGCCCAACGACTTACGACTCCATCACCGCTCGGACCGCGTGATCCCCGCGCCCCTCGCTCAGCCGTGTCGCGCGATATCCTCGCGCATGCTGCGGCCGAACACGGGCCGGCATCATCGGCGCCTGACCCCGCGGCACGACCCGCCGCACAAGCAACAGAAATTCCGATTTCAGAGAGATCGCGTCCGAGAGATAGGACCGGGCAGCTACAACGCTCGCCCTCCGCACCGGCGCGCCCTGGAACCACGCAGCTGTCACCGCAGTCCCTCATCAACCAGGACTTACTGGTCGTTGCAGCGCTCCAGCGCAAAGGATGTCTGTCGTCTGCGTTAATGGAACATATTTCAATGTTCCTTAACGACAGGCTGCAGACGTTCGAGCCGAAGGAGCCGACGATGCCTGCTACCGCCGCCGCCACACCAACTAGGCGTAGACGCACGCCTGAAGAAGAACCTGTCAACAAGAGACATTGCCCAGCAGGCACCGAACAACTAGCGCAGCCCCAGAGAGACCCGCGCCTCCGTAACAGAACGGAGCAGCCCTCTACGAGCGCCGCCGCCGTTCCTACGGCCACTCAACCACCGACACCGACCTTTGCGGAAGCATTGCGGAATCAGTCCGCCACATCCGCTCCGCCCGCCGCCGCAGCTCCAGCAACCGATATACCGACGCAAGCCGCCGCATCCCGCCCGCCGCGCTATCCACCTCTGATAGTAGAGACGCTGCCGAACTGGGCGTCGCATTTCAGAGCGCTCAAGGAGAAACTGGGGCATCCTCCAAACGCGCGCCCGTTCGGCAGAGGCGTACGTTTCTCCCCCACGTCCGACCAAGAGTACCGGGTCATACAACGGTACCTGGGGGAGCTAGAGAAAACCGAGAAAATTTCCTGGTTCTCGTATTCGCTGCCTACGGAGCGTAGCCTAAAGGTAGCGATACGGGGACTACCCGTAACCACTGAACCGCAAGAAATTCAAGAAGCCCTGGCGGAACTCGGGTTCAACGCCGAGTACGTCCGGGCTATCAAAGCCAGGAGAGGCAGGCCCGGGTGCATATTCCTGGCTATATTAGCTAGGACCCCGGACCTAGTACCAAAGATATACGAAATCACCGAACTCCTATACATGCCTGGCATCATTATCGAGGCCTGGAGGGGTAAGAGGGGCCCCGCCCAGTGTCATCGATGCCAGGCCTTCCGCCACTCAAGCCATCATTGCCACCGCACTCTGGCCTGCGTCAGATGCGGAGGCGAACACATGGCGCGCGAATGCCCGCGCCCGCTAAACGAGCCAGCCACCTGCGCGAACTGCGGAGGACCTCATCCGGCTAACTATGCTTCGTGCCCCCAATTCAAGAGGGAGGTTAGAAACAAAAAGGCCGGACCGGTGGCTACAACCACAGAGACTAGAAAACCGGGAGCCGCCGCAGAAGCTGCACCCGCACCGCCGCTAGAGCACGGAGCGTCCTTAATGGCACCGGCCAATGACCCCACGCCGAGAGGAGCGGTGGTTGCTAGGCGCCGGAAACGTGGGAAGAACCGGGGGCGCGCTCAGCCCCCCGCTGCCGACGACCAACAACCTGCACCGGCAGCTACAACGGCACCTCTCGCCGCACAGGAGCCCAACGCGCAGCCGCCCGCATCCGCACAGCCCGCACCCGCACAGTCCGGGACGAAGCCGCAGTCGATCGCCAACACTACTTTAGAGACGGCGATCGATATTTTAAAGAACGTCCTCATCGCACTACGTACCGGGGGCGACCCCACGGAGGTAGTGCTTCAAGGAATGATGTCCCTGCTCCGCAATGGATGAATTAAGAATCATATTTTGGAACGCCAGTGGTCTACGGGACAAGACCACTCTACTCAAGTGGACGCTTAGAGAGCAGCGTGTTGACGTCGCTCTCATAAGCGAGACGCACCTTGCACCGCCGGACGCCGTTAACTTCCCTGGCTATCACCAGCACCGTCTTGACTACACAGCGAGGGATCATCGCTGTAGAGGACTGCTGGTGCTAGTCAGGAGAGGAATCATTCACCACGAGCTATCGCCATCTAACTCCCCGACGTTGCAATCCTTGGGCGTCGAGCTACACCTAGGAGGTAGGCCCGCCCGTTTGTACGCCGTCTACAGGCCTCCGAAGACACTTTTGGCTCTTCAAGAACTACATCACCTGCTGGACGACAGCATCCCATCGCTCGCGGCTGGTGACTGGAATGCTAAAAGTCCAGTGTGGAATGCAGCCACCACCTGCCCTGCTGGAAGGCGCATCGTTGCGGACGCCGCAAGGCGAGGGTACAGCATCGCAGGCCCCGCGTCGCCTACACATTACCCGCGGGTACACAACCACTCTCCCGACGTGATCGACTTTGTGATCTTCAAAGGGGCACTTCAAGTCGACCTAGAAGTGCTACCTGAGGATCACAACTCGGACCATCTGCCTATCCTCGCTACAATACAAGCATCGCCGTTGAGAATCAGACTTCCCGCCACCCCGGGCAGAGTGGATTGGGAAAAATTTACGCGCCTTGTTTCTCAAAACACGCCGCCCACGACTGCGCCGTTATGTGATAGTGACGACATCGATGCAATGGCTTCACAACTCGCAGATGTCATCACTCAAGCCACCCAGGAAGCAGCCATCCCTCATAGCTACGTCAGACGCCTCCCACCTACGCCGCCAGGCCTGCGCCGCCTCCTGGAAGAGAAGAGAAGGATACGCAGGTTCTGGCAACTTACCAGAGACCCAGCATCTAGGACCCGCCTTAATCAACTCATCGAGGAGATAAGGCGGGCCCTCGACACAGCCGCTGCCGATGAATGGGACAGAAGGATGTCGATCGCGGCCGACGATCGAACGTCGCTCCACGACGTCTGCCGAAGCTTGACGAACAAGAAGTCGGCTACTAGACCGCTGCTAGACAGAGACGGCGTTCGCAGATACACTCCGGCGGAGAGAGCTGAGATCTTTGCCGAACATCTGGTAGGCCAGTTCTCTCCGAACGCCAGCACGGATCCGCGCTTCCATACGCACATTGAAACCGTCGTAGCCGCTACACTAAAAACCTCGCTACGCAACACTGAGACGCCAATATTCGTATCTCCAAGCGAGGTACGAAAAACAATTGCGAAGCTTAAGCCGCGTAAAGCCCCCGGAGTGGATCGCGTGACCAACCGGGCGCTACAACACGTACCTTTTAACACAGTGACTCTATTAACGCGGCTGTTTAATACCATCATCCGCACAGGACACTTTCCGACTCCATGGAAGAAAGGGGTCATTATTATGTTGCTAAAACAACATAAAAGCCCCCTCCAAGCCGCCAGCTATAGGCCGATTACACTGCTGTCTACGATCTCCAAGCTGTTCGAGAGGCTATTATTACCACACCTCCAAGCTCACTTCCAACCGCGAGCCGAACAGTTTGGTTTTCGCACGGATCATTCCACGACCCTCCAAGTGGCCAGGATCCTTCACTTAGCTGCCGCGGCACTCAACAAGAGGGAGAAAGTTGCAGCCGCCTTCCTGGACATAGAAAAGGCCTTCGACAAGGTGTGGCACGAAGGCCTTTTATATAAGATGATTGAAGCCAATATTCCTCTACGTATAACGCAGCTAGTGGCATCTTACCTACGCGAGCGCCTATTCTGCGTTCGCGTTGAAGATTCCCTGTCGAGCTACAGACCAGTCAGAGCCGGCGTCCCGCAGGGCAGCGTCATCTCGCCCCTGCTCTACTCGATATATACCGATGACATCCCGGCCATGGAGAGCGCGACACTCGCACTATATGCAGACGATGTGGCGCTAGTGACGACCTCGATCAAGCCCGCGCACGCCGCCCTGAAATTACAGAGAGCATTAGATACCATATCACCCTGGTTATCTAAATGGAGACTGGTTGCTAACGTTACAAAAACACAAGCCATCTCCATAGGCACCCATATAAGCTTTCCACCGAAGCTAGTCATGAACGCCGAGGAAATTCCATGGACACGGACGGTTAAATATCTCGGAGTCCACATCGACCGTCTGCTGTCCATGAACCAACAAGCGACTGCTGCCATCAACAATGCCAAGTCAGCCCTAGCCCAGTTGTATCCCATCACAAGCTCCGCTACGCTGCCACTGCGTACGAAGGTCGGGATTTACAAGACTTACATCAGACCCCGGCTAACGTACGCAGCCCCCGCATGGTACCCGCTACTGTCGAAGACACAAAAAGACAAGCTTAGCGTCATACAGAGAAAGGCCCTAAGAAGAATAGTCAACGCTCCCAGATTCGTAAGAAACTCCACTATCCAGCGCGATCTCAAAATCGAGAGCATTGACGAATTCGTCCGCCGATTGAGCACTGGGATGTTCGAGAGGGCGGACGCATCGAAGCATCCACATATCAAGAATATCGCCCCGTGGCATGCACGCCCACCTGACCGTCGCGCGCTTCCTAGGGACCTCCTGGCCCCGATGACGCCGGAGTCGCCGCACTAAACGGTCGCTGATCGTCTAGCTGGGCCTCCCTCAGGGCAACTGAGGGTCTCACCCGGCTGGGCTGATCGCCCGTGCGGCTACTTCGCACACTCTGACGCCTGAAGGGTCCGGTAGGACTCCCTAGGGACGCGCCCATATTTGTGGGCGGCGAAAGCACCCACGGCCGGAGGGCAGAAAGCCCTGATGCCGTTACCCCACTCCCCTTGCGGGGAATGTGAGAAGACCCGTGCAATTTTTTCATAACCGTTCGCACCTTCGGACCGAACGTACGTGTACTCTCGCTATCAATAATTTTTCTAATTACGCCACGCAATGCCACCCAAGACTAGCGGAAAGGCAGCGAAGAAGTCGGGCAAGGCCCAGAAGAACATCTCCAAGTCCGATAAGAAAAAGAAGAAGCACAAGAGGAAGGAGAGCTACGCCATCTACATCTACAAAGTGCTCAAGCAGGTCCACCCGGACACCGGTATCTCTAGTAAGGCCATGTCGATCATGAACTCGTTCGTGAACGACATCTTCGAGCGCATCGCCGCCGAGGCTTCCCGCCTGGCCCACTACAACAAGAGGTCCACGATCACCTCCAGGGAGGTGCAGACCTCTGTGAGGCTCCTGCTACCCGGCGAGTTGGCGAAGCACGCGGTCAGCGAAGGCACCAAGGCCGTCACGAAATACACCAGCTCCAAGTGAAAACGCAGTCGGTGTCTGTGCGTGTGCGTGTGTGTATGTGTCAGCGCAACGCGCCCGTCCGCTCGTTTTACTTACAAAAAAGGCCCTTTTCAGGGCCACAAAACTGTTCATTTTGTGTTAATAGTTTCACGAAAGCGTCTATCTCTCTGCATCTACCTCTATTTATTTCTATCAATAATAATAATAATAAATACATCCTAACGATAGATCATCATGGATGGCGAACAATGTCATCATAATGGATATCGATATTCGATCGGTATAATTAGTTAGTTAATGTGTCGTTATTAAATTATTATGAAATAATAGACAAAGAGATAAGAAGAGAAAAAATAAATAAATAAATGAAGTGGCAGTCATTAATTAATTATTATTATTATTATTATTAGAAGATGACAAGTGACACAGATAATTATTTATGTATGTTTGTATAAATGGATATGAACACGGCTAGCGAGTTCACATACGTACGACATCATACGACGACCGTCGTAATAACGTTTTATTCATCGTCGTTTTCTTTTGCTTGTCACTAAAAAAAATAACATTCTATGGCCGTTCGATATTCGAATTCCATAATCCCATCATCTTCCGCTTCTTCTTCTTCTTCTCCTTCTCCTCACCATCGCCGCCCGCGCCCGACTGCCCGACGACTCTCTACTAATAAATAAATAAATAAATAAATAAAATATGGTTTTGTTTTAATATAATAATATACCATTATTGTTATTTTTATTGATGTCATATAAAATAATTTTCGTCGATCGTTCGTGACGTTTCGGATTTCTCGTGCGTGCGCGAAAGAGACGGAGATACGTAGAGCTCTATAAAGAGGGGCACTTTTCGTGTTCGCGATCTCATTCGTATCCGGACTGTCGTTACGACGAGCGAAGCCCGTAGTACCGTTTGATATTTTTTCGTTGCATTTTGTTTCGCGTAGTGCGTAGTGGTGAGAGTGAAAGATGGCCCGTACCAAGCAGACCGCCCGCAAATCGACCGGTGGCAAGGCGCCCCGTAAGCAGCTCGCCACCAAGGCTGCGCGCAAGAGCGCGCCGGCCACCGGCGGAGTCAAGAAGCCGCACAGATACAGGCCCGGAACCGTCGCCCTCCGTGAGATCCGTCGCTACCAGAAGAGCACGGAGCTCCTCATCCGCAAGCTGCCGTTCCAGCGTCTGGTGCGCGAGATCGCCCAGGACTTCAAGACTGACTTGCGTTTCCAGAGCTCCGCCGTGATGGCCCTCCAGGAGGCCAGCGAGGCTTATCTGGTCAGTCTGTTCGAGGACACCAACCTGTGCGCGATCCACGCCAAGCGTGTCACCATCATGCCCAAGGACATCCAACTCGCACGCAGGATCCGCGGTGAACGCGCCTAAGCATGTGCGACGCGACTATGACTTGACGATGTTAATCGTAGCTAGTTATTGTCGCCGTTCGCTTTAAAAAGGCCCTTTTCAGGGCCACAAATCTTTCTGTATATCTAAAAAACTGGTTCCATACGTTCGCACAGAGTTCGTCTGTACAGTATGAATGATTATAAAAACTACAAGAATATAATACACACACACACACACACACACACACACAATAGACGTATGCAACTCGCAACGTCGATACTACTAATATATTTGTTAATGTAATTCAATAATAATAATATTATAATTTTTTTTTTTTTTTTTTTCTCGATAATTCCATAATTGTGTACTTTTTCTTTTCTTTTCAATTATTCATCCTTTGATACACGACGGCTGTGATAAACGAGAGAAAAGTATTAAAGAGTGATTTTTGCATATTATTATTATTATTATTATGTATAGTAATTTTATAAAAAATCTCTAGTGGATATCTATAATATTATAATATAAAAAATATTATGACGAGAAAATAAGAAATCAGAGAGTAGACCTAGACGACGATGAGCGAGTCGTGCCGTCTTGTATGTATGTATGTATGTATGTATGTTATGTTCAATTTGTAAAACGTGAATAATAATATATCGTAATAAGTGAATTATAATCGTTATAATTTAATATTTTATCCTAGTATTCAATGTTATTTAATTTCCGAACAACGAACGCTACCTTCCCCCCTCTGACCTCCCCCCGGCTTGCTATCTTCACATCGACGAACTCTGCCGAACTCTAACGACGTAGAGTCGTCGGCGACGGTATATAAATGAGGCCGATCCACGGCCGCCAAAACCACAAGTGCTACGTGTTTCGCTCCGTTCGGACGTGTATACTATACTACGGCTGTCGCTGTGCGTTTGCTATTCTCTGTAAAGGCAGAAGAAGAAGAAGACTATCGAGATGACCGGTCGCGGTAAAGGTGGAAAGGGATTGGGAAAAGGTGGAGCGAAGCGGCACAGGAAGGTGCTCCGTGACAACATCCAGGGTATCACCAAGCCCGCCATCCGTCGTCTGGCCCGCAGGGGCGGCGTGAAACGTATATCCGGTCTGATATACGAAGAGACGCGCGGCGTGCTGAAGGTGTTCCTCGAGAACGTGATCCGCGACGCAGTCACCTACACGGAGCACGCCAAGAGGAAGACCGTCACCGCCATGGACGTCGTGTACGCGCTGAAGCGTCAGGGCCGCACCCTGTACGGTTTCGGCGGTTAAGCGTGTCGTGTCCGTCGCGCGGCTGGTGTGGTTGTGGTGTGGTGCAGTGCGGTGTGGTGTGGTGTGTGCGTATTGAGTATTGAGTGTGATCTCTCTCCTCTCTGCGATATCACACACCACACTCTTGACACACCGACGACGCCCGTCGCCATACAATTTTAAAAAGGCCCTTTTCAGGGCCGCATAAGTTTCTATGTTGCCAAAATATGTTTCTTACGTGGCATAGACGTCGCTATGAAATCCATATTATTGTTGGTATTATATTAAAATTAAATGTCCATAATAATATTATATCTTCATTCGTCATATTATACGAACCCACTGAGCGAGTTGATTATTAACATCAAATAGGTAATTTATCGTTATCATTCCTGTTACGAAATATACTTACACACCTATAACATAAATAAATAAATTATATACGTGCACAACGCAAAGTTTTTTCGATCGATTTTACATAAATAAGATAAACATACTGTACTGCATAGTATTACATTCATCCATTCATGTCCATTACATGAATACGACTACTACAGAAAGAGCGGACGGATGTTTTCGTTTTATTTGATTACATTGAGATATTATATATAATATAGATAATTAATTATTATCAAGCGATTGCAATATCATTTAATAATTTTAAAATCTTCTGTTTTACAACGTCGAGACCGACTGCCCGAATTGTTGTCTAAGTAAATAGGTACACAAATTACGTATACTGACGTATGCTGTTATGCCTGCCATTTAATTATTTTACTCTATACGGTCTACGCTCGCATCGCATCATACTCTACATACGCTATAATATATCTAACGATTAGCGTCGCAAAATACGTTCATAGTAATGATGATAAAATATAATATTAATTATTATAAACAAACCTTATACACGACCTCCGTCCGTCACTTCACTGCTGCTGCGGCGCACTTCTCGGGTTCGTCGTGTTCTTCACTACCGGCGGTCCGCGGTCGGTTTCATCTTTTCGGAGATACATTATGTAGACTCTCGCCTGTGCCGCGGATCTGAAACATTTTAATGTACATTATGTATAGTTAGTCGACGGATGATCATCACAATATCATCGAGCCACCGCGATCCGTGTCGGTCCGCCGTCCCGGTGCGCGGTCGCTTAGGTGTTTTACGATGCTCCACTTGGAGGTCCACGAAATCGTGTCGAATCTCCGATACGACCGGTGAGCGTGTGCTCCGCGACGGCGGGTATTCTTCGCCTTCGATGTGTCGACGAGTGGAAACGTTTTATAATTGTTTTATAGAGAAAAATAACTTTTAAACTGGACCCGTGGTACGCGACCGGCACCTCGACGATTTTAAACGTCCTCAGCGATCCGGCGGCGCGCCCGACGGTCTCGACGAGCCTCCGTACACGTGGACAGGCTCAAAATTAAACGTAACAGGGGTTCCGCGATTCGATCGGTTACGGGAATAATATATAAAACACAATTAACGGGATACGTGTTAGTGAAAAGTTTTAAGCGTTCGTACGAGAAAATGTCTAGCGACATCGCGGCTCTCCTTACGGTATTGCTCGTACCCTCGCTGCCACTAGCGACCTCTACGCCGGCGCGTACCTACACGTATACTATCCACATACTCGAGTGTTGCAGTGCAAGTTTTCAGTGCGTGTTTCGTGTTTCGTGTGTGTGTCACGTACCTATCATCATAATTAACTGCATTTTTAAAAGAAGAATACAAGGCAAAATGGCAGATACCGCAGTCGCATCCGAAGCTCCCGCCCCGGCGACGCCCGCGAAGAAGGCCCCCAAGGCGACGGCCGCCGCCAAGAAGCCGAAGGCGAAGCCGACGCACCCCAAGACCTCCGAGATGGTGAACAGCGCCATCAAGGAGCTGAAGGAGCGCAGCGGATCCTCCCTGCAAGCGATCAAGAAATATATAGCCGCTCAGTACAAAGTGGACGCCGAGAAGCTGGCGCCGTTCATCAGAAAATATCTGAAGAACGCCGTCGAATCCGGCGCCCTCATACAGACCAAAGGTAAGGGTGCCTCCGGCAGTTTCAAGCTGGAGTCTAAATCGTCCGCGTCCAAGAGCAAGCAGTCCGCCGCGGCCGCCGCCGCCGGCGGTAAGGCCGCGTCCGCCTCCGCGGCCGCTTCCGGTGCTAAATCTAAGAAGGCGTCCGCCGCTTCGGCCGGCAGGGGCGGCAAGAAGGCGTCGGCCGGCGGCGCTTCCGCCGCATCGCCGTCGAAGGCGAAACCGAAGGCCACCATAAAGGACAAGAAGGCGGCCGCCGCCAAGAAGAAGCCCGCCGCCGCGACCGCGGCGGCCAAGAAGGCGGCCGCCGCCGCTTCCGCGGCCGCGGCGTCCCCCAAGGCGAAAGCGGGCGCCGCCTCCAAGGCGAAGAAGACCGCCAAGCCTCCGACCAAGAAACCGAAAGCGCCCAAGCCTAAGAAGGCCGCCACTCCCAGATCGAAGCCAGCCGCCAAGAAAGCCGCCGCCGCTTCGAAGAAGTAATAATAATCGTCGCATCGTAAAATCTGCTGCGTGCCATCCTCTCGCCGCGACGGACGGACCCGGTGGTGATGATGATGATGTTCATGATGATGATAATGATGACGATGTCGTCGACGGGAGCGTCGGAATGCAGTGTGCATAACAGCACGACAAAAAGCCCTTTTCAGGGCTAACAAATTTTTCTAGATACCACTACTACAATATTATTGAAAGTTTCTTGCGATGAGACGTCAAAAAAAAAATATATATATATATATATATATATACAAATAAATAAATAAATAAAAACCCACAGCGCACACATAATGTCGTACTCCTCTTACTTACTTACATACATACATACATACATACATACATACATACATACATACATACATAAACTTACGGCTAGACGAGATAGCTTAGTTACAATTATACGTGTGTTCATCGAATAGGTATAATATTATATATGATATAAAGAAAGCACTCACCTTCATTTAAAACACAAAATCACGAAGAACAAGTTTTGTATTTAATAATATTGATTAATGACACAATATCTTATTATATACTTTTAACTTACGGTAAAATAGTATGCAAGACAATACTTTCACACCAATAGGAATAACAAAAAAACAAACGTCAACAAGACAACATCCCCCCCCCCCCCCCCCCGGCGCGCGCGCGCTTCGTGTGCGTTCGTCCAATTTCGTGGCGCTCTCGATCGATCGCTTGCTCGCTCGCGTCCCCACCTACTGTCGATGCACGCTGTGTACTACGTACCTTAAAACGTCGAATGTCGAAAAAACGGGGCGCATACCGTGCAGAACCACGCCACGCAACGCAAGTCGCGAACGTTATTCTGTTAGTTGTTATTATTATCTGAACCGATCGTGATGTCTGGACGCGGAAAAGGTGGCAAAGTGAAGGGAAAGGCAAAGTCTCGCTCTAACCGTGCGGGACTCCAGTTCCCCGTGGGACGTATCCACAGACTTTTGAGGAAGGGAAATTACGCCGAGCGCGTCGGTGCCGGCGCACCGGTGTACCTGGCCGCCGTCATGGAATATCTGGCCGCCGAAGTCCTCGAGTTGGCCGGTAACGCGGCGCGAGACAACAAGAAGACCAGGATCATCCCTAGGCATCTCCAGTTGGCGATACGTAACGACGAGGAGCTGAACAAGCTGCTCTCCGGCGTGACGATCGCACAGGGCGGTGTACTGCCTAACATTCAGGCAGTCCTGCTCCCCAAGAAGACTGAGAAGAAAGCCTAAGAAGGTGTGCCATCGGTGTGTGACTATGGTGCGACGATAAGTGTCTCCGTGTGTGTGTGTGCGTCATCGAAGTGTTCGAACCGACAACCGTGTTCACGCAGGCAGTCTCTGCATCATATCACCATCGCCATCATGGCGAATTCGTACGCGAATATCCGCGTACTAAAATCAAAAAGGCCCTTTTCAGGGCCACAAAATTTTTCTATACACGATCATCCAGAACAACGCCAGTTTCATTGAGCACGACGTCTAATCTACTACAGACATTAATATTAAACAATGAATAAAAGATAATTAATTGCAATTTACACCAATTTAGTCCGCCTCCGCCTATATATTATTAAACTAAATATATATTATGTTGGGAAATTATTACACACGGCGCTATCCAGTTCCGTGGTAAGCTACGAAGCTTGTGTTACAGACACCAGATAGTTGTTTTACTACATATAAGCTTAAATACATACAATATATATATCACACGCCAGTCTCAAATTATTTATTATTTTGCCAAATCAATATAATCGTTTATTATTATTGATTGCCAAAAGTAATAATACTTTTCTTTTTACTAAAGTAATTTTTTTTTTTTACATTAAACTAAAAAAAACATACAATATATTATAAAGATGGGTAAAAATAAATAAATAATATATATACACATAGAATTGTTCATTCCCGGCGTTCGGACCGCGTCGGCCCGAAGGAGAGAGAGGGGCGGTATCGCCGAATCTTTACGATATGCACAACTCACCCGTATAACAACCCCCCCCCCCCTCCCCTACCGTTTATACCGCGTTTAAAACGCGGACGCTCCGATTGGTCGGAATCGTCGAGTACGCTCGTGCGCGTCCCAGCCGTTTGTGCGTCGAATCGCGTGCAGACTATCCGGTGCGCCGGGGCCAATTTTTTCATAACCGTTCGCACCTTCGGACCGAACGTACGTGTACTCTCGCTATCAATAATTTTTCTAATTACGCCACGCAATGCCACCCAAGACTAGCGGAAAGGCAGCGAAGAAGTCGGGCAAGGCCCAGAAGAACATCTCCAAGTCCGATAAGAAAAAGAAGAAGCACAAGAGGAAGGAGAGCTACGCCATCTACATCTACAAAGTGCTCAAGCAGGTCCACCCGGACACCGGTATCTCTAGTAAGGCCATGTCGATCATGAACTCGTTCGTGAACGACATCTTCGAGCGCATCGCCGCCGAGGCTTCCCGCCTGGCCCACTACAACAAGAGGTCCACGATCACCTCCAGGGAGGTGCAGACCTCTGTGAGGCTCCTGCTACCCGGCGAGTTGGCGAAGCACGCGGTCAGCGAAGGCACCAAGGCCGTCACGAAATACACCAGCTCCAAGTGAAAACGCAGTCGGTGTCTGTGCGTGTGCGTGTGTGTGAAAATGTGTCAGCGCAACGCGCCCGTCCGCTCGTTTTACTTACAAAAAAGGCCCTTTTCAGGGCCACAAAACTGTTCATTTTGTGTTAATAGTTTCACGAAAGCGTCTATCTCTCTGCATCTACCTCTATTTATTTCTATCAATAATAATAATAATAAATACATCCTAACGATAGATCATCATGGATGGCGAACAATGTCATCATAATGGATATCGATATTCGATCGGTATAATTAGTTAGTTAATGTGTCGTTATTAAATTATTATGAAATAATAGACAAAGAGATAAGAAGAGAAAAAATAAATAAATAAATGAAGTGGCAGTCATTAATTAATTATTATTATTATTATTATTAGAAGATGACAAGTGACACAGATAATTATTTATGTATGTTTGTATAAATGGATATGAACACGGCTAGCGAGTTCACATACGTACGACATCATACGACGACCGTCGTAATAACGTTTTATTCATCGTCGTTTTCTTTTGCTTGTCACTAAAAAAAATAACATTCTATGGCCGTTCGATATTCGAATTCCATAATCCCATCATCTTCCGCTTCTTCTTCTTCTTCTCCTTCTCCTCACCATCGCCGCCCGCGCCTGACTGCCCGACGACTCTCTACTAATAAATAAATAAATAAATAAATAAAATATGGTTTTGTTTTAATATAATAATATACCATTATTGTTATTTTTATTGATGTCATATAAAATAATTTTCGTCGATCGTTCGTGACGTTTCGGATTTCTCGTGCGTGCGCGAAAGAGACGGAGATACGTAGAGCTCTATAAAGAGGGGCACTTTTCGTGTTCGCGATCTCATTCGTATCCGGACTGTCGTTACGACGAGCGAAGCCCGTAGTACCGTTTGATATTTTTTCGTTGCATTTTGTTTCGCGTAGTGCGTAGTGGTGAGAGTGAAAGATGGCCCGTACCAAGCAGACCGCCCGCAAATCGACCGGTGGCAAGGCGCCCCGTAAGCAGCTCGCCACCAAGGCTGCGCGCAAGAGCGCGCCGGCCACCGGCGGAGTCAAGAAGCCGCACAGATACAGGCCCGGAACCGTCGCCCTCCGTGAGATCCGTCGCTACCAGAAGAGCACGGAGCTCCTCATCCGCAAGCTGCCGTTCCAGCGTCTGGTGCGCGAGATCGCCCAGGACTTCAAGACTGACTTGCGTTTCCAGAGCTCCGCCGTGATGGCCCTCCAGGAGGCCAGCGAGGCTTATCTGGTCAGTCTGTTCGAGGACACCAACCTGTGCGCGATCCACGCCAAGCGTGTCACCATCATGCCCAAGGACATCCAACTCGCACGCAGGATCCGCGGTGAACGCGCCTAAGCATGTGCGACGCGACTATGACTTGACGATGTTAATCGTAGCTAGTTATTGTCGCCGTTCGCTTTAAAAAGGCCCTTTTCAGGGCCACAAATCTTTCTGTATATCTAAAAAACTGGTTCCATACGTTCGCACAGAGTTCGTCTGTACAGTATGAATGATTATAAAAACTACAAGAATATAATACACACACACACACACACACACACACACAATAGACGTATGCAACTCGCAACGTCGATACTACTAATATATTTGTTAATGTAATTCAATAATAATAATATTATAATTTTTTTTTTTTTTTTTTCTCGATAATTCCATAATTGTGTACTTTTTCTTTTCTTTTCAATTATTCATCCTTTGATACACGACGGCTGTGATAAACGAGAGAAAAGTATTAAAGAGTGATTTTTGCATATTATTATTATTATTATTATGTATAGTAATTTTATAAAAAATCTCTAGTGGATATCTATAATATTATAATATAAAAAATATTATGACGAGAAAATAAGAAATCAGAGAGTAGACCTAGACGACGATGAGCGAGTCGTGCCGTCTTGTATGTATGTATGTATGTATGTATGTATGTATGTATGTATGTATGTTATGTTCAATTTGTAAAACGTGAATAATAATATATCGTAATAAGTGAATTATAATCGTTATAATTTAATATTTTATCCTAGTATTCAATGTTATTTAATTTCCGAACAACGAACGCTACCTTCCCCCCTCTGACCTCCCCCCGGCTTGCTATCTTCACATCGACGAACTCTGCCGAACTCTAACGACGTAGAGTCGTCGGCGACGGTATATAAATGAGGCCGATCCACGGCCGCCAAAACCTGGACTGCCCGACTGCCACCGAGTGAAGACGTGTCTCACTACGCTCTCGCATTTCGTACGGACCCAATTTTCTACAACTGCCGAATTCCTACCTGTTTGGTACATCAAACTAGGAGGAATCGGACCGCGCATTCATGCGCCGAGGGGATCACCCTCCTCTACACGCAGCCCGACCATAGCCGGTCGAGGGTCGCGAAGGCAGTCGCCCACCACGCTTCCCCACCGACATGAGCGAGAAACGCGAAGCATCCGGCCCACTTCCACCGCGGGATAGGTCGCGATCGCAATCGCGTCATCGACTCGACGCACAGAAGTTGCACCGCGAGCGAGCAACGACGTCGAACCCGATCTCCTCTGAAGACCAACGAAGCTTGCCGAAGCCGACCGAGCCCGATGGAAGCCGATCGAACCCGAAGCTAGCATCTTTAATGAAGACTCCCGAAGGGCCGCGAGATCCCCGCGACCCCCGCTCCGCCGCGACGCGCGATATTCTCGTGCAGGCCGCGACGCAACGCGGGCCGGTAACACCGCTGGCCACTGGGAGCAACCAAGAGACCATGACGAGGGCTGCACGCCCTAGGGAGAGGACCGAGCCCCAGAAGCGCTCTCCCTCTGCACCCGCACGCACCGAAGCCGCCGTATTGTCCCCGCAGTCCCTGCTCAACAGGGACTTTCTAGTGATTGCAGCCCTGCAGCAAAAAGGATGCCTGTCTGCCTCATTAATGGAGCACATTTCCGTGTTCCTTAATGACAGGCAGCAGGCACTTGAGCCGAAGGAGCAGCCGTCCGCCGACGCCGCACCTAGCACACCCGCCAGACGCCCACGTACCCCAGAGGCAGAGACCCCTCTGAAGAGGCACTGCCCTGCGGGCACCGACCCCCTGTCCATGAGGGACCCTCGCCTACGAGCCAGGATGGACCAAGCCGCCGCAGCCCCTGTCGCCTCCGCAGCTTTAGCCAGCCCGAGCCAAGCGCCCACTGTTTCCTTCGCCGACGCTCTGAAGACCCAAGCAGCAACAACGCCTGCTCAACCCGCCGCTACCGCCGCCGCCGCCGCCTCCGCTGCTGCGCAACCAGCCCCACCCCGCACCCCACGCTACCCTCCCTTAGTGGTGGAGTCGTTCCCCAACTGGGCGACCCACTTCAGGGTACTGAGGGACAGATTGGGGAGAGCACCGAACGCACGTCCCTTCGGGAGGGGGGTCCGCTTCACCCCTCTCTCCGAAGACGAATACAGGACCATCCAGAGCTACCTCTACGAGTTGGAGAAGACGGAGCGCCTGTCATGGTTCTCATACTCGCTGCCATCGGAGAAGAGCCTGAAGGTAGCCATCAGAGGGCTACCTGTCACCACGGACCCGAGTGAGATCGAGGAGGCCCTCCGGGAGCTGGGCTTCTCACCGGAGTACGTCCGGCAAATCAAGGCTAGGAAGGGACGGCCGGGCTGTATCTTCCTAGCCATTCTGAAGAATTCCCCTAACCTAATCCCTGGCATCTACGAAACTACGGAGCTCCTGTGTATGCCAGGGGTGAAGATCGAGGCCTGGAGGGGTAAAAAAGGACCGGCGCAGTGTCACCGATGCCAGGCCTTCCGGCATTCCAGCCACAACTGCCACAGGAAGCTGGCATGTGTGCGTTGCGGCGAGGAACACGCCGCCCACGAGTGCCCACGTCCCCGTGAAGATCCCGCTACGTGCGCTAACTGTGGAGGCCCTCACCCGGCTAACCACACTTCCTGTCCTCACTTCAAACGAGAGACCAGGAACAAGAAGGCCGGGCCGGTAGCCCGCACACTAGAAACCAGAAGAGTCGCGCCAGTGAGTGCGACCCCAGTCGACGCCACAGTGAAGGAGCATGACGGAGCTTCCCTGATGGCTCCCGCCAACGATCCCACGCCCAGGGGCTCAGTGGGACCAAAATCAAAGCCCAGACGCAGGAAACGGGGCAAGAAGGGCCCCGTACCTCAACCTCAGGACTCCGCGCCGCAAGCAGCCCCCGTCGAAGATAAACAGCAACCGTCCCAGTCGGCTCCTAAAAGCGCGACGATTCAGGCTGCCGTAGAGGTCCTCACAGACGTCTTACTAGCACTACAGTCGGGCGGGGACCCGATAGCTGTAGTCCTGAAGGGTATGTCCGCTCTACTGCGCAATGGATGAGCTACGTATCCTCTATTGGAACGCCAACGGCCTGCGTAGGAAGTCCTCACTCCTACGCTGGCTCCTCAAAGAGCAGAAGATCGATATCGCACTACTCAATGAAACGCATCTCGGCCCCTCTGACAAAGTCAACTTCCCGGGCTACCACAGCTACAGAGAGGACTACTCGGAAGGCATTCGCCATTACAGAGGACTCATTGTGCTAGTCAGAAGATCCATTATCCATCAGCCGCTGTCATCAACGTGTTCCACTACGCTGCAGTCTCTGGGCGTCGAGATCTGCATTAGTGGATACCCCATGCGACTCTACGCGATCTACAGGCCTCCAAGTTCCAGTCTCCAAGTCAACGAGGTCCGCGCGCTGCTCGACGACGCGATTCCCTCCATGGCGGCAGGCGACTGGAACGCCAAACATCCTTCCTGGAACTCGTCGCGCAGCTGCAACACAGGAAGGCGACTCCACACCGATGCCGAGCAAGCTGGGTACTTCGTCATGGGCCCCGAAGTGCCCACTCACTACCCAAGTAACCCTCTCTACTCTCCGGACGTATTGGATCTGGTAGTGCATAAGGGGGTTCCCCAATTAACCCTTGAAGTGCTACCAGATGCCATGTCATCGGATCATCTACCGGTGTTGGCTATCATATCAGCCCAGCCTCTCCGAGCTTCTCCAGCACCTCCCAGACGCCGCACCGACTGGTCACGGTTCGCGGACATCCTCACCGCGAACACGCCTCGCATTGGAAAGACGCTCTGCACACAAGAGGACATAGACATCACTGCAGATAGCATTTCCGAAGCCATTCGGCTGGCTAAGGAAACCGCCACCGACGCACCGAGGGAGAGCAGACGCCTCCCCCCGCCATCTCGACAACTAACGACGCTTCTCGAAAAGAAACGAAGAACCAGGAAGCTCTGGCAGCGGACCAGAGACCCGCAACTCAAAACACAGATAAACTCCCTCGTAGAAGCCATCAGGATGGTGTTGGAGTCCGAGTCGGCTGAGAGCTGGGAGAGAAGGCTCGACGAGGCAAGTGAGGATGTCACGTCTCTTCACCTCCTATGCCGCCAGCTAACAAAGAAGAAGCCACCCATCAGGCCCCTCCGTAACGCCAACGGAGTGATGATGTACAGAGCCGATGATAGGGCTGAGATATTCGCCGACCACCTGGCGGATCAATTCTCGCCCTATCCCTCTTCCGACCTCGAGCACACCAGGACAGTTGAAGCCAGAGCGCGTGAGATCTTGCTCACGCCTATCCCGGAGAACGAGCCGCCGATCTTCTTCACACCAAACCTCGTGACTAAAGCACTTAAGGTGTTGAAGCCGCGAAAAGCACCTGGACCCGACGGAGTGACCAACGCCGCCCTCCGCCACCTTCCTCGCCCAACAGTGGCCGCGCTCACCAGACTCTTCTCCGCCATCATGCGCACCGGACTCTTCCCGTCGCCGTGGAAGCTGGGGGAAGTCATCCTCATTCCCAAGCAGAGGAAGAACGTGCTGCTGCCGTCGAGTTATCGGCCCATCACACTGCTTACTTCTATCTCTAAGCTGTTTGAGAGACTCATCTTGCCGCATATCAACGCCCATTTCACACCCCGGCCCGAACAATTCGGCTTTAGAGGGGAGCACTCTACGACCCTACAGCTAGCTCGTGTATTACACCAGCTGTCAGCGGCATTCAATAAGAAGGAGAGCGCCGTAGCCGTTTTCCTAGATGTCGAAAAGGCCTTCGACCGAGTGTGGCACGAAGGCCTAATCTACAAACTAGACGCAGCGGAAATCCCAAGGAGAGTGGTGAAGGTGGTAGCCGCCTTCTTGGATAACAGAAAGTTTTACGTAAGGGTGGACACAGCGCGCTCCGGAGTGCGCCCCGCGGCGGCCGGCGTTCCGCAAGGCAGCGTGCTCTCTCCCACCTTATACTCGCTCTACACGGACGACATCCCTGCCGTGAACGAAGCCTCCCTCGCCCTCTTCGCGGACGACGTCGCACTGATCTCTACATCCCTCAATCGCCACCACGCCGCTGTGAAGATACAAAGAGCGCTAGACGTCCTGCCTGAATGGCTCACTAAGTGGAAGCTCAGGATTAATGCCGCTAAGTCCCAAGCCGTCTGTATGGGATACCACGCGCAGCTGCCGCCTCCGCTACAGATTAACGCCGCACCCATCCCGTGGGTCCCCAAAGCAAACTATCTGGGGGTTAAAATAGACAGACGCTTAACAATGACCTCCCAGGTTACCGCAGCCGTAAACAACGCAAGGGTGGCTCTCAATTTACTGCAGCCTATCTGGACGTCGTCGCTGCCCTTGCGCACCAAACTAGGAGTCTACAAGACATATGTGCGCTCCAGACTTACCTACGCGGCCCCGGCGTGGATTTCGCTCGCCTCGAAACGCCAGCGGGACAGACTGCGTACAGTGCAGTCTGTCGCACTACGCAGGATTACGAAGGCCCCTCGATACGTGAGGAACGCGACCATTCAACGCGACTTACGTATCGAGGACATAGAACATTTTGTGCGCCGTCTGTCGCACAACATATTCGCTAAGGCAGACGCATCTTCCCTTAGCCACATTAGGGGTATAACCCCGCTACACGCTCGTCCACCGGACAGGAGGGCGTATCCCAGGGATTACCTACAATCGGCACGGTCGGAGTCGCTGTAATGGTCGCTGGTCGCTTAGCTGGGCCTCCCTCAGGGTAACTGAGGGTCTCACCCGGCTGGGTTGACCGCCCACGCAGCATACGATTCCGTCCTGCCCGCCTCCATCACAGAGTCCTCGGTGGACTCTCCCAGGGACGCGCCCATATTAGTGGGCGGCGGACGCTACCACGGTCAGAGGGCTACGCCCTGGTACCGTTTCCCCACGGCTCGTAAGGGCCGTGTGAAGAATACTCGACGCCAAAACCACAAGTGCTACGTGTTTCGCTCCGTTCGGACGTGTATACTATACTACGGCTGTCGCTGTGCGTTTGCTATTCTCTGTAAAGGCAGAAGAAGAAGAAGACTATCGAGATGACCGGTCGCGGTAAAGGTGGAAAGGGATTGGGAAAAGGTGGAGCGAAGCGGCACAGGAAGGTGCTCCGTGACAACATCCAGGGTATCACCAAGCCCGCCATCCGTCGTCTGGCCCGCAGGGGCGGCGTGAAACGTATATCCGGTCTGATATACGAAGAGACGCGCGGCGTGCTGAAGGTGTTCCTCGAGAACGTGATCCGCGACGCAGTCACCTACACGGAGCACGCCAAGAGGAAGACCGTCACCGCCATGGACGTCGTGTACGCGCTGAAGCGTCAGGGCCGCACCCTGTACGGTTTCGGCGGTTAAGCGTGTCGTGTCCGTCGCGCGGCTGGTGTGGTTGTGGTGTGGTGCAGTGCGGTGTGGTGTGGTGTGTGCGTATTGAGTATTGAGTGTGATCTCTCTCCTCTCTGCGATATCACACACCACACTCTTGACACACCGACGACGCCCGTCGCCATACAATTTTAAAAAGGCCCTTTTCAGGGCCGCATAAGTTTCTATGTTGCCAAAATATGTTTCTTACGTGGCATAGACGTCGCTATGAAATCCATATTATTGTTGGTATTATATTAAAATTAAATGTCCATAATAATATTATATCTTCATTCGTCATATTATACGAACCCACTGAGCGAGTTGATTATTAACATCAAATAGGTAATTTATCGTTATCATTCCTGTTACGAAATATACTTACACACCTATAACATAAATAAATAAATTATATACGTGCACAACGCAAAGTTTTTTCGATCGATTTTACATAAATAAGATAAACATACTGTACTGCATAGTATTACATTCATCCATTCATGTCCATTACATGAATACGACTACTACAGAAAGAGCGGACGGATGTTTTCGTTTTATTTGATTACATTGAGATATTATATATAATATAGATAATTAATTATTATCAAGCGATTGCAATATCATTTAATAATTTTAAAATCTTCTGTTTTACAACGTCGAGACCGACTGCCCGAATTGTTGTCTAAGTAAATAGGTACACAAATTACGTATACTGACGTATGCTGTTATGCCTGCCATTTAATTATTTTACTCTATACGGTCTACGCTCGCATCGCATCATACTCTACATACGCTATAATATATCTAACGATTAGCGTCGCAAAATACGTTCATAGTAATGATGATAAAATATAATATTAATTATTATAAACAAACCTTATACACGACCTCCGTCCGTCACTTCACTGCTGCTGCGGCGCACTTCTCGGGTTCGTCGTGTTCTTCACTACCGGCGGTCCGCGGTCGGTTTCATCTTTTCGGAGATACATTATGTAGACTCTCGCCTGTGCCGCGGATCTGAAACATTTTAATGTACATTATGTATAGTTAGTCGACGGATGATCATCACAATATCATCGAGCCACCGCGATCCGTGTCGGTCCGCCGTCCCGGTGCGCGGTCGCTTAGGTGTTTTACGATGCTCCACTTGGAGGTCCACGAAATCGTGTCGAATCTCCGATACGACCGGTGAGCGTGTGCTCCGCGACGGCGGGTATTCTTCGCCTTCGATGTGTCGACGAGTGGAAACGTTTTATAATTGTTTTATAGAGAAAAATAACTTTTAAACTGGACCCGTGGTACGCGACCGGCACCTCGACGATTTTAAACGTCCTCAGCGATCCGGCGGCGCGCCCGACGGTCTCGACGAGCCTCCGTACACGTGGACAGGCTCAAAATTAAACGTAACAGGGGTTCCGCGATTCGATCGGTTACGGGAATAATATATAAAACACAATTAACGGGATACGTGTTAGTGAAAAGTTTTAAGCGTTCGTACGAGAAAATGTCTAGCGACATCGCGGCTCTCCTTACGGTATTGCTCGTACCCTCGCTGCCACTAGCGACCTCTACGCCGGCGCGTACCTACACGTATACTATCCACATACTCGAGTGTTGCAGTGCAAGTTTTCAGTGCGTGTTTCGTGTTTCGTGTGTGTGTCACGTACCTATCATCATAATTAACTGCATTTTTAAAAGAAGAATACAAGGCAAAATGGCAGATACCGCAGTCGCATCCGAAGCTCCCGCCCCGGCGACGCCCGCGAAGAAGGCCCCCAAGGCGACGGCCGCCGCCAAGAAGCCGAAGGCGAAGCCGACGCACCCCAAGACCTCCGAGATGGTGAACAGCGCCATCAAGGAGCTGAAGGAGCGCAGCGGATCCTCCCTGCAAGCGATCAAGAAATATATAGCCGCTCAGTACAAAGTGGACGCCGAGAAGCTGGCGCCGTTCATCAGAAAATATCTGAAGAACGCCGTCGAATCCGGCGCCCTCATACAGACCAAAGGTAAGGGTGCCTCCGGCAGTTTCAAGCTGGAGTCTAAATCGTCCGCGTCCAAGAGCAAGCAGTCCGCCGCGGCCGCCGCCGCCGGCGGTAAGGCCGCGTCCGCCTCCGCGGCCGCTTCCGGTGCTAAATCTAAGAAGGCGTCCGCCGCTTCGGCCGGCAGGGGCGGCAAGAAGGCGTCGGCCGGCGGCGCTTCCGCCGCATCGCCGTCGAAGGCGAAACCGAAGGCCACCATAAAGGACAAGAAGGCGGCCGCCGCCAAGAAGAAGCCCGCCGCCGCGACCGCGGCGGCCAAGAAGGCGGCCGCCGCCGCTTCCGCGGCCGCGGCGTCCCCCAAGGCGAAAGCGGGCGCCGCCTCCAAGGCGAAGAAGACCGCCAAGCCTCCGACCAAGAAACCGAAAGCGCCCAAGCCTAAGAAGGCCGCCACTCCCAGATCGAAGCCAGCCGCCAAGAAAGCCGCCGCCGCTTCGAAGAAGTAATAATAATCGTCGCATCGTAAAATCTGCTGCGTGCCATCCTCTCGCCGCGACGGACGGACCCGGTGGTGATGATGATGATGTTCATGATGATGATAATGATGACGATGTCGTCGACGGGAGCGTCGGAATGCAGTGTGCATAACAGCACGACAAAAAGCCCTTTTCAGGGCTAACAAATTTTTCTAGATACCACTACTACAATATTATTGAAAGTTTCTTGCGATGAGACGTCAAAAAAAAAATATATATATATATATATATATATATACAAATAAATAAATAAATAAAAACCCACAGCGCACACATAATGTCGTACTCCTCTTACTTACTTACATACATACATACATACATACATACATACATACATACATACATACATAAACTTACGGCTAGACGAGATAGCTTAGTTACAATTATACGTGTGTTCATCGAATAGGTATAATATTATATATGATATAAAGAAAGCACTCACCTTCATTTAAAACACAAAATCACGAAGAACAAGTTTTGTATTTAATAATATTGATTAATGACACAATATCTTATTATATACTTTTAACTTACGGTAAAATAGTATGCAAGACAATACTTTCACACCAATAGGAATAACAAAAAAACAAACGTCAACAAGACAACATCCCCCCCCCCCCCCCCCCGGCGCGCGCGCGCTTCGTGTGCGTTCGTCCAATTTCGTGGCGCTCTCGATCGATCGCTTGCTCGCTCGCGTCCCCACCTACTGTCGATGCACGCTGTGTACTACGTACCTTAAAACGTCGAATGTCGAAAAATCGGGGCGCATACCGTGCAGAACCACGCCACGCAACGCAAGTCGCGAACGTTATTCTGTTAGTTGTTATTATTATCTGAACCGATCGTGATGTCTGGACGCGGAAAAGGTGGCAAAGTGAAGGGAAAGGCAAAGTCTCGCTCTAACCGTGCGGGACTCCAGTTCCCCGTGGGACGTATCCACAGACTTTTGAGGAAGGGAAATTACGCCGAGCGCGTCGGTGCCGGCGCACCGGTGTACCTGGCCGCCGTCATGGAATATCTGGCCGCCGAAGTCCTCGAGTTGGCCGGTAACGCGGCGCGAGACAACAAGAAGACCAGGATCATCCCTAGGCATCTCCAGTTGGCGATACGTAACGACGAGGAGCTGAACAAGCTGCTCTCCGGCGTGACGATCGCACAGGGCGGTGTACTGCCTAACATTCAGGCAGTCCTGCTCCCCAAGAAGACTGAGAAGAAAGCCTAAGAAGGTGTGCCATCGGTGTGTGACTATGGTGCGACGATAAGTGTCTCCGTGTGTGTGTGTGCGTCATCGAAGTGTTCGAACCGACAACCGTGTTCACGCAGGCAGTCTCTGCATCATATCACCATCGCCATCATGGCGAATTCGTACGCGAATATCCGCGTACTAAAATCAAAAAGGCCCTTTTCAGGGCCACAAAATTTTTCTATACACGATCATCCAGAACAACGCCAGTTTCATTGAGCACGACGTCTAATCTACTACAGACATTAATATTAAACAATGAATAAAAGATAATTAATTGCAATTTACACCAATTTAGTCCGCCTCCGCCTATATATTATTAAACTAAATATATATTATGTTGGGAAATTATTACACACGGCGCTATCCAGTTCCGTGGTAAGCTACGAAGCTTGTGTTACAGACACCAGATAGTTGTTTTACTACATATAAGCTTAAATACATACAATATATATATCACACGCCAGTCTCAAATTATTTATTATTTTGCCAAATCAATATAATCGTTTATTATTATTGATTGCCAAAAGTAATAATACTTTTCTTTTTACTAAAGTAATTTTTTTTTTTTACATTAAACTAAAAAAAACATACAATATATTATAAAGATGGGTAAAAATAAATAAATAATATATATACACATAGAATTGTTCATTCCCGGCGTTCGGACCGCGTCGGCCCGAAGGAGAGAGAGGGGCGGTATCGCCGAATCTTTACGATATGCACAACTCACCCGTATAACAACCCCCCCCCCCCCTCCCCTACCGTTTATACCGCGTTTAAAACGCGGACGCTCCGATTGGTCGGAATCGTCGAGTACGCTCGTGCGCGTCCCAGCCGTTTGTGCGTCGAATCGCGTGCAGACTATCCGGTGCGCCGGGGCCAATTTTTTCATAACCGTTCGCACCTTCGGACCGAACGTACGTGTACTCTCGCTATCAATAATTTTTCTAATTACGCCACGCAATGCCACCCAAGACTAGCGGAAAGGCAGCGAAGAAGTCGGGCAAGGCCCAGAAGAACATCTCCAAGTCCGATAAGAAAAAGAAGAAGCACAAGAGGAAGGAGAGCTACGCCATCTACATCTACAAAGTGCTCAAGCAGGTCCACCCGGACACCGGTATCTCTAGTAAGGCCATGTCGATCATGAACTCGTTCGTGAACGACATCTTCGAGCGCATCGCCGCCGAGGCTTCCCGCCTGGCCCACTACAACAAGAGGTCCACGATCACCTCCAGGGAGGTGCAGACCTCTGTGAGGCTCCTGCTACCCGGCGAGTTGGCGAAGCACGCGGTCAGCGAAGGCACCAAGGCCGTCACGAAATACACCAGCTCCAAGTGAAAACGCAGTCGGTGTCTGTGCGTGTGCGTGTGTGTATGTGTCAGCGCAACGCGCCCGTCCGCTCGTTTTACTTACAAAAAAGGCCCTTTTCAGGGCCACAAAACTGTTCATTTTGTGTTAATAGTTTCACGAAAGCGTCTATCTCTCTGCATCTACCTCTATTTATTTCTATCAATAATAATAATAATAAATACATCCTAACGATAGATCATCATGGATGGCGAACAATGTCATCATAATGGATATCGATATTCGATCGGTATAATTAGTTAGTTAATGTGTCGTTATTAAATTATTATGAAATAATAGACAAAGAGATAAGAAGAGAAAAAATAAATAAATAAATGAAGTGGCAGTCATTAATTAATTATTATTATTATTATTATTAGAAGATGACAAGTGACACAGATAATTATTTATGTATGTTTGTATAAATGGATATGAACACGGCTAGCGAGTTCACATACGTACGACATCATACGACGACCGTCGTAATAACGTTTTATTCATCGTCGTTTTCTTTTGCTTGTCACTAAAAAAAATAACATTCTATGGCCGTTCGATATTCGAATTCCATAATCCCATCATCTTCCGCTTCTTCTTCTTCTTCTCCTTCTCCTCACCATCGCCGCCCGCGCCCGACTGCCCGACGACTCTCTACTAATAAATAAATAAATAAATAAATAAAATATGGTTTTGTTTTAATATAATAATATACCATTATTGTTATTTTTATTGATGTCATATAAAATAATTTTCGTCGATCGTTCGTGACGTTTCGGATTTCTCGTGCGTGCGCGAAAGAGACGGAGATACGTAGAGCTCTATAAAGAGGGGCACTTTTCGTGTTCGCGATGGACTGCCCGACTGCCACCGAGTGAAGACGTGTCTCACTACGCTCTCGCATTTCGTACGGACCCAATTTTCTACAACTGCCGAATTCCTACCTGTTTGGTACATCAAACTAGGAGGAATCGGACCGCGCATTCATGCGCCGAGGGGATCACCCTCCTCTACACGCAGCCCGACCATAGCCGGTCGAGGGTCGCGAAGGCAGTCGCCCACCACGCTTCCCCACCGACATGAGCGAGAAACGCGAAGCATCCGGCCCACTTCCACCGCGGGATAGGTCGCGATCGCAATCGCGTCATCGACTCGACGCACAGAAGTTGCACCGCGAGCGAGCAACGACGTCGAACCCGATCTCCTCCGAAGACCAACGAAGCTTGCCGAAGCCGACCGAGCCCGATGGAAGCCGATCGAACCCGAAGCTAGCATCTTTAATGAAGACTCCCGAAGGGCCGCGAGATCCCCGCGACCCCCGCTCCGCCGCGACGCGCGATATTCTCGTGCAGGCCGCGACGCAACGCGGGCCGGTAACACCGCTGGCCACTGGGAGCAACCAAGAGACCATGACGAGGGCTGCACGCCCTAGGGAGAGGACCGAGCCCCAGAAGCGCTCTCCCTCTGCACCCGCACGCACCGAAGCCGCCGTATTGTCCCCGCAGTCCCTGCTCAACAGGGACTTTCTAGTGATTGCAGCCCTGCAGCAAAAAGGATGCCTGTCTGCCTCATTAATGGAGCACATTTCCGTGTTCCTTAATGACAGGCAGCAGGCACTTGAGCCGAAGGAGCAGCCGTCCGCCGACGCCGCACCTAGCACTCCCGCCAGACGCCCACGTACCCCAGAGGCAGAGACCCCTTTGAAGAGGCACTGCCCTGCGGGCACCGACCCCCTGTCCATGAGGGACCCTCGCCTACGAGCCAGGATGGACCAAGCCGCCGCAGCCCCTGTCGCCTCCGCAGCTTTAGCCAGCCCGAGCCAAGCGCCCACTGTTTCCTTCGCCGACGCTCTGAAGACCCAAGCAGCAACAACGCCTGCTCAACCCGCCGCTACCGCCGCCGCCGCCGCCTCCGCTGCTGCGCAACCAGCCCCACCCCGCACCCCACGCTACCCTCCCTTAGTGGTGGAGTCGTTCCCCAACTGGGCGACCCACTTCAAGGTACTGAGGGACAGATTGGGGAGAGCACCGAACGCACGTCCCTTCGGGAGGGGGGTCCGCTTCACCCCTCTCTCCGAAGACGAATACAGGACCATCCAGAGCTACCTCTACGAGTTGGAGAAGACGGAGCGCCTGTCATGGTTCTCATACTCGCTGCCATCGGAGAAGAGCCTGAAGGTAGCCATCAGAGGGCTACCTGTCACCACGGACCCGAGTGAGATCGAGGAGGCCCTCCGGGAGCTGGGCTTCTCACCGGAGTACGTCCGGCAAATCAAGGCTAGGAAGGGACGGCCGGGCTGTATCTTCCTAGCCATTCTGAAGAATTCCCCTAACCTAATCCCTGGCATCTACGAAACAACGGAGCTCCTGTGTATGCCAGGGGTGAAGATCGAGGCCTGGAGGGGTAAAAAAGGACCGGCGCAGTGTCACCGATGCCAGGCCTTCCGGCATTCCAGCCACAACTGCCACAGGAGGCTGGCATGTGTGCGTTGCGGCGAGGAACACGCCGCCCACGAGTGCCCACGTCCCCGTGAAGATCCCGCTACGTGCGCTAACTGTGGGGGCCCTCACCCGGCTAACCACACTTCCTGTCCTCACTTCAAACGAGAGACCAGGAACAAGAAGGCCGGGCCGGTAGCCCGCACACTAGAAACCAGAAGAGTCGCGCCAGTGAGTGCGACCCCAGTCGACGCCACAGTGAAGGAGCATGACGGAGCTTCCCTGATGGCTCCCGCCAACGATCCCACGCCCAGGGGCTCAGTGGGACCAAAATCAAAGCCCAGACGCAGGAAACGGGGCAAGAAGGGCCCCGTACCTCAACCTCAGGACTCCGCGCCGCAAGCAGCCCCCGTCGAAGATAAACAGCAACCGTCCCAGTCGGCTCCTAAAAGCGCGACGATTCAGGCTGCCGTAGAGGTCCTCACAGACGTCTTACTAGCACTACAGTCGGGCGGGGACCCGATAGCTGTAGTCCTGAAGGGTATGTCCGCTCTACTGCGCAATGGATGAGCTACGTATCCTCTATTGGAACGCCAACGGCCTGCGTAGGAAGTCCTCACTCCTACGCTGGCTCCTCAAAGAGCAGAAGATCGATATCGCACTACTCAATGAAACGCATCTCGGCCCCTCTGACAAAGTCAACTTCCCGGGCTACCACACCTACAGAGAGGACTACTCGGAAGGCACTCGCCATTACAGAGGACTCATTGTGTTAGTCAGAAGATCCATCATCCATCAGCCGCTGTCATCAACGTGTTCCACTACGCTGCAGTCTCTGGGCGTCGAGATCTGCATTAGTGGAAACCCCATGCGACTCTACGCGATCTACAGGCCTCCAAGTTCCAGTCTCCAAGTCAACGAGGTCCGCGCGCTGCTCGACGACGCGATTCCCTCCATGGCGGCAGGCGACTGGAATGCCAAACATCCTTCCTGGAATTCGTCGCGCAGCTGCAACACAGGAAGGCGACTCCACACCGATGCCGAGCAAGCTGGGTACTTCGTCATGGGCCCCGAAGTGCCCACTCACTACCCAAGAAACCCTCTCTACTCTCCGGACGTATTGGATCTGGTAGTGCACAAGGGGGTTCCCCAATTAACCCTTGAAGTGCTACCAGATGCCATGTCATCGGATCATCTACCGGTGTTGGCTATCATATCAGCCCAGCCTCTCCGAGCTTCTCCAGCACCTCCCAGACGCCGCACCGACTGGTCACGGTTCGCGGACATCCTCACCGCGAACACGCCTCTCATTGGAACGCCGCTCTGCACACAAGAGGACATAGATATCACTGCAGATAGCATTTCCGAAGCCATTCGGCTGGCTAAGGAAACCGCCACCGACGCACCGAGGGAGAGCAGACGCCTCCCCCCGCCATCTCGACAACTAACGACGCTTCTCGAAAAGAAACGAAGAACCAGGAAGCTCTGGCAGCGGACCAGAGACCCGCAACTCAAAACCCAGATAAACTCCCTCGTAGAAGCCATCAGGATGGTGTTGGAGTCCGAGTCGGCTGAGAGCTGGGAGAGAAGGCTCGACGAGGCAAGTGAGGATGTCACGTCTCTTCACCTCCTATGCCGCCAGCTAACAAAGAAGAAGCCACCCATCAGGCCCCTCCGTAACGCCAACGGAGTGATGATGTACAGAGCCGATGATAGGGCTGAGATATTCGCCGACCACCTGGCGGATCAATTCTCGCCCTATCCCTCTTCCGACCTCGAGCACACCAGGATAGTTGAAGCCAGAGCGCGTGAGATCTTGCTCACGCCTATCCCGGAGAACGAGCCGCCGATCTTCTTCACACCAAACCTCGTGACTAAAGCACTTAAGGTGTTGAAGCCGCGAAAAGCACCTGGACCCGACGGAGTGACCAACGCCGCCCTCCGCCACCTTCCTCGCCCAACAGTGGCCGCGCTCACCAGACTCTTCTCCGCCATCATGCGCACCGGACTCTTCCCGTCGCCGTGGAAGCTGGGGGAAGTCATCCTCATTCCCAAGCAGAGGAAGAACGTGCTGCTGCCGTCGAGTTATCGGCCCATCACACTGCTTTCTTCTATCTCTAAGCTGTTTGAGAGACTCATCTTGCCGCATATCAACGCCCATTTCACACCCCGGCCCGAACAATTCGGCTTTAGAGGGGAGCACTCTACGACCCTACAGCTAGCTCGTGTATTACACCAGCTGTCAGCGGCATTCAATAAGAAGGAGAGCGCCGTAGCCGTTTTCCTAGATGTCGAAAAGGCCTTCGACCGAGTGTGGCACGAAGGCCTAATCTACAAACTAGACGCAGCGGAAATCCCAAGGAGAGTGGTGAAGGTGGTAGCCGCCTTCTTGGATAACAGAAAGTTTTACGTAAGGGTGGACACAGCGCGCTCCGGAGTGCGCCCCGCGGCGGCCGGCGTTCCGCAAGGCAGCGTGCTCTCTCCCACCTTATACTCGCTCTACACGGACGACATCCCTGCCGTGAACGAAGCCTCCCTCGCCCTCTTCGCGGACGACGTCGCACTGATCTCTACATCCCTCAATCGCCACCACGCCGCTGTGAAGATACAAAGAGCGCTAGACGTCCTGCCTGAATGGCTCACTAAGTGGAAGCTCAGGATTAATGCCGCTAAGTCCCAAGCCGTCTGTATGGGATACCACGCGCAGCTGCCGCCTCCGCTACAGATTAACGCCGCACCCATCCCGTGGGTCTCCAAAGCAAACTATCTGGGGGTTAAAATAGACAGACGCTTAACAATGACCTCCCAGGTTACCGCAGCCGTAAACAACGCAAGGGTGGCTCTCAATTTACTGCAGCCTATCTGGACATCGTCGCTGCCCTTGCGCACCAAACTAGGAGTCTACAAGACATATGTGCGCTCCAGACTTACCTACGCGGCCCCGGCGTGGATTTCGCTCGCCTCGAAACGCCAGCGGGACAGACTGCGTACAGTGCAGTCTGTCGCACTACGCAGGATTACGAAGGCCCCTCGATACGTAAGGAACGCGACTATTCAACGCGACTTACGTATCGAGGACATAGAAGATTTTGTGCGCCGTCTGTCGCACAATATATTCGCTAAGGCAGACGCATCTTCCCTTAGCCACATTAGGGGTATAACCCCGCTACACGCTCGCCCACCGGACAGGAGGGCGTATCCCAGGGATTACCTACAATCGGCACGGTCGGAGCCGCTGTAATGGTCGCTGGTCGCTTAGCTGGGCCTCCCTCAGGGTAACTGAGGGTCTCACCCGGCTGGGTTGACCGCCCACGCAGCATACGACTCCGTCCTGCCCGCCTCCATCACAGAGTCCTCGGTGGACTCTCCCAGGGACGCGCCCATATTAGTGGGCGGCGGATGCTACCACGGTCAGAGGGCTACGCCCTGGTACCGTTTCCCCACGGCTCGTAAGGGCCGTGTGAAGAATACTCGACGGTGTTCGCGATCTCATTCGTATCCGGACTGTCGTTACGACGAGCGAAGCCCGTAGTACCGTTTGATATTTTTTCGTTGCATTTTGTTTCGCGTAGTGCGTAGTGGTGAGAGTGAAAGATGGCCCGTACCAAGCAGACCGCCCGCAAATCGACCGGTGGCAAGGCGCCCCGTAAGCAGCTCGCCACCAAGGCTGCGCGCAAGAGCGCGCCGGCCACCGGCGGAGTCAAGAAGCCGCACAGATACAGGCCCGGAACCGTCGCCCTCCGTGAGATCCGTCGCTACCAGAAGAGCACGGAGCTCCTCATCCGCAAGCTGCCGTTCCAGCGTCTGGTGCGCGAGATCGCCCAGGACTTCAAGACTGACTTGCGTTTCCAGAGCTCCGCCGTGATGGCCCTCCAGGAGGCCAGCGAGGCTTATCTGGTCAGTCTGTTCGAGGACACCAACCTGTGCGCGATCCACGCCAAGCGTGTCACCATCATGCCCAAGGACATCCAACTCGCACGCAGGATCCGCGGTGAACGCGCCTAAGCATGTGCGACGCGACTATGACTTGACGATGTTAATCGTAGCTAGTTATTGTCGCCGTTCGCTTTAAAAAGGCCCTTTTCAGGGCCACAAATCTTTCTGTATATCTAAAAAACTGGTTCCATACGTTCGCACAGAGTTCGTCTGTACAGTATGAATGATTATAAAAACTACAAGAATATAATACACACACACACACACACACACACACACAATAGACGTATGCAACTCGCAACGTCGATACTACTAATATATTTGTTAATGTAATTCAATAATAATAATATTATAATTTTTTTTTTTTTTTTTTTCTCGATAATTCCATAATTGTGTACTTTTTCTTTTCTTTTCAATTATTCATCCTTTGATACACGACGGCTGTGATAAACGAGAGAAAAGTATTAAAGAGTGATTTTTGCATATTATTATTATTATTATTATGTATAGTAATTTTATAAAAAATCTCTAGTGGATATCTATAATATTATAATATAAAAAATATTATGACGAGAAAATAAGAAATCAGAGAGTAGACCTAGACGACGATGAGCGAGTCGTGCCGTCTTGTATGTATGTATGTATGTATGTATGTATGTATGTATGTATGTATGTATGTTATGTTCAATTTGTAAAACGTGAATAATAATATATCGTAATAAGTGAATTATAATCGTTATAATTTAATATTTTATCCTAGTATTCAATGTTATTTAATTTCCGAACAACGAACGCTACCTTCCCCCCTCTGACCTCCCCCCGGCTTGCTATCTTCACATCGACGAACTCTGCCGAACTCTAACGACGTAGAGTCGTCGGCGACGGTATATAAATGAGGCCGATCCACGGCCGCCAAAACCACAAGTGCTACGTGTTTCGCTCCGTTCGGACGTGTATACTATACTACGGCTGTCGCTGTGCGTTTGCTATTCTCTGTAAAGGCAGAAGAAGAAGAAGACTATCGAGATGACCGGTCGCGGTAAAGGTGGAAAGGGATTGGGAAAAGGTGGAGCGAAGCGGCACAGGAAGGTGCTCCGTGACAACATCCAGGGTATCACCAAGCCCGCCATCCGTCGTCTGGCCCGCAGGGGCGGCGTGAAACGTATATCCGGTCTGATATACGAAGAGACGCGCGGCGTGCTGAAGGTGTTCCTCGAGAACGTGATCCGCGACGCAGTCACCTACACGGAGCACGCCAAGAGGAAGACCGTCACCGCCATGGACGTCGTGTACGCGCTGAAGCGTCAGGGCCGCACCCTGTACGGTTTCGGCGGTTAAGCGTGTCGTGTCCGTCGCGCGGCTGGTGTGGTTGTGGTGTGGTGCAGTGCGGTGTGGTGTGGTGTGTGCGTATTGAGTATTGAGTGTGATCTCTCTCCTCTCTGCGATATCACACACCACACTCTTGACACACCGACGACGCCCGTCGCCATACAATTTTAAAAAGGCCCTTTTCAGGGCCGCATAAGTTTCTATGTTGCCAAAATATGTTTCTTACGTGGCATAGACGTCGCTATGAAATCCATATTATTGTTGGTATTATATTAAAATTAAATGTCCATAATAATATTATATCTTCATTCGTCATATTATACGAACCCACTGAGCGAGTTGATTATTAACATCAAATAGGTAATTTATCGTTATCATTCCTGTTACGAAATATACTTACACACCTATAACATAAATAAATAAATTATATACGTGCACAACGCAAAGTTTTTTCGATCGATTTTACATAAATAAGATAAACATACTGTACTGCATAGTATTACATTCATCCATTCATGTCCATTACATGAATACGACTACTACAGAAAGAGCGGACGGATGTTTTCGTTTTATTTGATTACATTGAGATATTATATATAATATAGATAATTAATTATTATCAAGCGATTGCAATATCATTTAATAATTTTAAAATCTTCTGTTTTACAACGTCGAGACCGACTGCCCGAATTGTTGTCTAAGTAAATAGGTACACAAATTACGTATACTGACGTATGCTGTTATGCCTGCCATTTAATTATTTTACTCTATACGGTCTACGCTCGCATCGCATCATACTCTACATACGCTATAATATATCTAACGATTAGCGTCGCAAAATACGTTCATAGTAATGATGATAAAATATAATATTAATTATTATAAACAAACCTTATACACGACCTCCGTCCGTCACTTCACTGCTGCTGCGGCGCACTTCTCGGGTTCGTCGTGTTCTTCACTACCGGCGGTCCGCGGTCGGTTTCATCTTTTCGGAGATACATTATGTAGACTCTCGCCTGTGCCGCGGATCTGAAACATTTTAATGTACATTATGTATAGTTAGTCGACGGATGATCATCACAATATCATCGAGCCACCGCGATCCGTGTCGGTCCGCCGTCCCGGTGCGCGGTCGCTTAGGTGTTTTACGATGCTCCACTTGGAGGTCCACGAAATCGTGTCGAATCTCCGATACGACCGGTGAGCGTGTGCTCCGCGACGGCGGGTATTCTTCGCCTTCGATGTGTCGACGAGTGGAAACGTTTTATAATTGTTTTATAGAGAAAAATAACTTTTAAACTGGACCCGTGGTACGCGACCGGCACCTCGACGATTTTAAACGTCCTCAGCGATCCGGCGGCGCGCCCGACGGTCTCGACGAGCCTCCGTACACGTGGACAGGCTCAAAATTAAACGTAACAGGGGTTCCGCGATTCGATCGGTTACGGGAATAATATATAAAACACAATTAACGGGATACGTGTTAGTGAAAAGTTTTAAGCGTTCGTACGAGAAAATGTCTAGCGACATCGCGGCTCTCCTTACGGTATTGCTCGTACCCTCGCTGCCACTAGCGACCTCTACGCCGGCGCGTACCTACACGTATACTATCCACATACTCGAGTGTTGCAGTGCAAGTTTTCAGTGCGTGTTTCGTGTTTCGTGTGTGTGTCACGTACCTATCATCATAATTAACTGCATTTTTAAAAGAAGAATACAAGGCAAAATGGCAGATACCGCAGTCGCATCCGAAGCTCCCGCCCCGGCGACGCCCGCGAAGAAGGCCCCCAAGGCGACGGCCGCCGCCAAGAAGCCGAAGGCGAAGCCGACGCACCCCAAGACCTCCGAGATGGTGAACAGCGCCATCAAGGAGCTGAAGGAGCGCAGCGGATCCTCCCTGCAAGCGATCAAGAAATATATAGCCGCTCAGTACAAAGTGGACGCCGAGAAGCTGGCGCCGTTCATCAGAAAATATCTGAAGAACGCCGTCGAATCCGGCGCCCTCATACAGACCAAAGGTAAGGGTGCCTCCGGCAGTTTCAAGCTGGAGTCTAAATCGTCCGCGTCCAAGAGCAAGCAGTCCGCCGCGGCCGCCGCCGCCGGCGGTAAGGCCGCGTCCGCCTCCGCGGCCGCTTCCGGTGCTAAATCTAAGAAGGCGTCCGCCGCTTCGGCCGGCAGGGGCGGCAAGAAGGCGTCGGCCGGCGGCGCTTCCGCCGCATCGCCGTCGAAGGCGAAACCGAAGGCCACCATAAAGGACAAGAAGGCGGCCGCCGCCAAGAAGAAGCCCGCCGCCGCGACCGCGGCGGCCAAGAAGGCGGCCGCCGCCGCTTCCGCGGCCGCGGCGTCCCCCAAGGCGAAAGCGGGCGCCGCCTCCAAGGCGAAGAAGACCGCCAAGCCTCCGACCAAGAAACCGAAAGCGCCCAAGCCTAAGAAGGCCGCCACTCCCAGATCGAAGCCAGCCGCCAAGAAAGCCGCCGCCGCTTCGAAGAAGTAATAATAATCGTCGCATCGTAAAATCTGCTGCGTGCCATCCTCTCGCCGCGACGGACGGACCCGGTGGTGATGATGATGATGTTCATGATGATGATAATGATGACGATGTCGTCGACGGGAGCGTCGGAATGCAGTGTGCATAACAGCACGACAAAAAGCCCTTTTCAGGGCTAACAAATTTTTCTAGATACCACTACTACAATATTATTGAAAGTTTCTTGCGATGAGACGTCAAAAAAAAAATATATATATATATATATATATATACAAATAAATAAATAAATAAAAACCCACAGCGCACACATAATGTCGTACTCCTCTTACTTACTTACATACATACATACATACATACATACATACATACATACATACATACATAAACTTACGGCTAGACGAGATAGCTTAGTTACAATTATACGTGTGTTCATCGAATAGGTATAATATTATATATGATATAAAGAAAGCACTCACCTTCATTTAAAACACAAAATCACGAAGAACAAGTTTTGTATTTAATAATATTGATTAATGACACAATATCTTATTATATACTTTTAACTTACGGTAAAATAGTATGCAAGACAATACTTTCACACCAATAGGAATAACAAAAAAACAAACGTCAACAAGACAACATCCCCCCCCCCCCCCCCCCGGCGCGCGCGCGCTTCGTGTGCGTTCGTCCAATTTCGTGGCGCTCTCGATCGATCGCTTGCTCGCTCGCGTCCCCACCTACTGTCGATGCACGCTGTGTACTACGTACCTTAAAACGTCGAATGTCGAAAAAACGGGGCGCATACCGTGCAGAACCACGCCACGCAACGCAAGTCGCGAACGTTATTCTGTTAGTTGTTATTATTATCTGAACCGATCGTGATGTCTGGACGCGGAAAAGGTGGCAAAGTGAAGGGAAAGGCAAAGTCTCGCTCTAACCGTGCGGGACTCCAGTTCCCCGTGGGACGTATCCACAGACTTTTGAGGAAGGGAAATTACGCCGAGCGCGTCGGTGCCGGCGCACCGGTGTACCTGGCCGCCGTCATGGAATATCTGGCCGCCGAAGTCCTCGAGTTGGCCGGTAACGCGGCGCGAGACAACAAGAAGACCAGGATCATCCCTAGGCATCTCCAGTTGGCGATACGTAACGACGAGGAGCTGAACAAGCTGCTCTCCGGCGTGACGATCGCACAGGGCGGTGTACTGCCTAACATTCAGGCAGTCCTGCTCCCCAAGAAGACTGAGAAGAAAGCCTAAGAAGGTGTGCCATCGGTGTGTGACTATGGTGCGACGATAAGTGTCTCCGTGTGTGTGTGTGCGTCATCGAAGTGTTCGAACCGACAACCGTGTTCACGCAGGCAGTCTCTGCATCATATCACCATCGCCATCATGGCGAATTCGTACGCGAATATCCGCGTACTAAAATCAAAAAGGCCCTTTTCAGGGCCACAAAATTTTTCTATACACGATCATCCAGAACAACGCCAGTTTCATTGAGCACGACGTCTAATCTACTACAGACATTAATATTAAACAATGAATAAAAGATAATTAATTGCAATTTACACCAATTTAGTCCGCCTCCGCCTATATATTATTAAACTAAATATATATTATGTTGGGAAATTATTACACACGGCGCTATCCAGTTCCGTGGTAAGCTACGAAGCTTGTGTTACAGACACCAGATAGTTGTTTTACTACATATAAGCTTAAATACATACAATATATATATCACACGCCAGTCTCAAATTATTTATTATTTTGCCAAATCAATATAATCGTTTATTATTATTGATTGCCAAAAGTAATAATACTTTTCTTTTTACTAAAGTAATTTTTTTTTTTTACATTAAACTAAAAAAAACATACAATATATTATAAAGATGGGTAAAAATAAATAAATAATATATATACACATAGAATTGTTCATTCCCGGCGTTCGGACCGCGTCGGCCCGAAGGAGAGAGAGGGGCGGTATCGCCGAATCTTTACGATATGCACAACTCACCCGTATAACAACCCCCCCCCCCCCTCCCCTACCGTTTATACCGCGTTTAAAACGCGGACGCTCCGATTGGTCGGAATCGTCGAGTACGCTCGTGCGCGTCCCAGCCGTTTGTGCGTCGAATCGCGTGCAGACTATCCGGTGCGCCGGGGCCAATTTTTTCATAACCGTTCGCACCTTCGGACCGAACGTACGTGTACTCTCGCTATCAATAATTTTTCTAATTACGCCACGCAATGCCACCCAAGACTAGCGGAAAGGCAGCGAAGAAGTCGGGCAAGGCCCAGAAGAACATCTCCAAGTCCGATAAGAAAAAGAAGAAGCACAAGAGGAAGGAGAGCTACGCCATCTACATCTACAAAGTGCTCAAGCAGGTCCACCCGGACACCGGTATCTCTAGTAAGGCCATGTCGATCATGAACTCGTTCGTGAACGACATCTTCGAGCGCATCGCCGCCGAGGCTTCCCGCCTGGCCCACTACAACAAGAGGTCCACGATCACCTCCAGGGAGGTGCAGACCTCTGTGAGGCTCCTGCTACCCGGCGAGTTGGCGAAGCACGCGGTCAGCGAAGGCACCAAGGCCGTCACGAAATACACCAGCTCCAAGTGAAAACGCAGTCGGTGTCTGTGCGTGTGCGTGTGTGTATGTGTCAGCGCAACGCGCCCGTCCGCTCGTTTTACTTACAAAAAAGGCCCTTTTCAGGGCCACAAAACTGTTCATTTTGTGTTAATAGTTTCACGAAAGCGTCTATCTCTCTGCATCTACCTCTATTTATTTCTATCAATAATAATAATAATAAATACATCCTAACGATAGATCATCATGGATGGCGAACAATGTCATCATAATGGATATCGATATTCGATCGGTATAATTAGTTAGTTAATGTGTCGTTATTAAATTATTATGAAATAATAGACAAAGAGATAAGAAGAGAAAAAATAAATAAATAAATGAAGTGGCAGTCATTAATTAATTATTATTATTATTATTATTAGAAGATGACAAGTGACACAGATAATTATTTATGTATGTTTGTATAAATGGATATGAACACGGCTAGCGAGTTCACATACGTACGACATCATACGACGACCGTCGTAATAACGTTTTATTCATCGTCGTTTTCTTTTGCTTGTCACTAAAAAAAATAACATTCTATGGCCGTTCGATATTCGAATTCCATAATCCCATCATCTTCCGCTTCTTCTTCTTCTTCTCCTTCTCCTCACCATCGCCGCCCGCGCCCGACTGCCCGACGACTCTCTACTAATAAATAAATAAATAAATAAATAAAATATGGTTTTGTTTTAATATAATAATATACCATTATTGTTATTTTTATTGATGTCATATAAAATAATTTTCGTCGATCGTTCGTGACGTTTCGGATTTCTCGTGCGTGCGCGAAAGAGACGGAGATACGTAGAGCTCTATAAAGAGGGGCACTTTTCGTGTTCGCGATCTCAAGAGGGCTGCCATCCACCACAGACCCCAGCGAGATCGAGGAGGCTCTGACAGAGTTGGGTTTCAGACCCGAATATGTCAGAGCCATCAAGGCAAGGAGAGGTAGGCCTGGATGCATCTTCCTGGCCATCCTCGCGAGAACCCCGGACCTAACGCCAAGGATTTATGAAGTGAGCGAGCTCCTATATATGCCTGGCGTTATTATCGAGGCATGGAGGGGCAAGAAGGGCCCCGCACAGTGCCACCGATGCCAGGCATTCAGACACTCAAGTCATAACTGCCATAGAACTCAGGCCTGCGTCAGATGCGGGGGCGAACACGCCGCTCGCGACTGCCCGCGGCCCTTGGAGGAACCGGCCACCTGCGCCAACTGTGGCGGGCCCCATCCGGCGAACCACTCTTCTTGCCCGCAGTACAAGAGGGAGCTGCGGAATAAGAGAGCAGGCGCCGTGGCAGTCACCGGACGTACAGAACCGACGCAACCAGCGGCTACTCTGGAATCCCAGGGGACGACGTTGATGGCGCCGGCAAACGACCCCTTGCCAAGGGGATCTACGACAGCCACCAGGAAGAAGAAGAGGAGGAAGCGTGGGAACAAGGGTGGCATCCAGGCCACTGAGGAAGCCCACCCCCAACAAACCTCAACATCAGATGCAATTCCCGCACCTGCTGCCAAAGCAACAACGACAGCCACCAAGACTACCTCTTCGCAGATGACGACAAAACAGCCTGCTGAAGACGCAGCTACCGCAACACCGACGAGCGCCACCCTGCAAGCCGCGATCGAGATCCTCAAGGATGTCCTCGTCGCGCTGCAGACAGGAGGGGACCCCACTACCGTGGTCCTCAACGGAATGGTATCCTTGCTTCGTCATGGATGAGACAAGGATACTGTTCTGGAACGCCAACAGCCTGCGCCACAAGACCACCTTGCTGAGGTGGACTCTCCGGGAGCAGCGCATAGACGTCGCACTCATCAGCGAAAATCACCTATGCCCAGCCGACGCTATATCTTTCCCCGGATACCACCTCTACAGGCAGGATTATACAACAAACATCATCCGAAGTAGAGGCTTACTGGTGCTGGTGAAGAGAGGGATACCGCACCATGATGTACCAAACAACCTCAACTCGTCCTCTCTCCAGGCCCTCGGCGTGGAAATAAGCATGGACGGTGCGCCATTCCGTGCCTACGCCGTGTATCGACCTCCTGGCAGCCAAATAAACCTCACCGAAGTTAGATCGTTGCTGGATGTCTCCGTCCCTACGCTAGTGGCCGGCGACTGGAACGCGAGACATACAGCCTGGAACTCCGCCACCATCTGCACAGCCGGCAGGCGCCTATTCAATTACTCTGAAAGGCACAACTTCTACACCACCGGCCCCGAGTTACCAACCCACTACCCCTGGACGCCCAGCCACTCCCCGGACGTCATCGACTTCGCCGTGCACAAGGGGCTTTCGCAACTGACGGTCGAAGTTATCCCGGACGACCTCGGCTCGGACCATATGCCCGTACTCGCCACCATCTCTGCATCCCCATACCGCGTGGGCCTGCCGCCAGTCAAGGGGCGAACAAACTGGGAGTTGTTCACGGACTTGATGACACGCAACACTCCACCAAGGAATGAGCCTCTCAACGATGCTACGAGCATCGATGCGCTGGCCTCTAAGCTATCGGACGTCATCACCGAAGCAGTTGAAGAAGCCACCGCTCCCGCCAACCTCACAAGACGACTGCCACCACCTCCTCCTGCACTGCGCCGCCTCCTCGAGGACAAGAGGAGTACGCGGAGACGCTGGCAGATCACCCGCGACCCCACTACCAAAACGCGACTCAATCAACTGATTGAGCAAATCAAGCGAGTTCTGGAGGACGCTTCAGCCGACAGCTGGGACCAACGTCTGAGGGAAGCCGCTGACGACACGACATCCCTGCACCAGTTATGTCGTCAACTCTCTAGGAAGAAGCCTCCCATAAGACCTCTTCTCAACATCGATGGCTGTCGATGTTACGATTCCGCAGAGAGAGCTGTGATTTTCGCCGAACATCTGGCAACACAGTTCTCTCCCAACCCCAGCAGGGATCCACAATCTCACGCAGCGACCGAGGCAGTAGTTGCGGAATTCCTACGCTCACCGACACCTCCACAGGAAATCCCCTTCTTTGTCTCACCCTCCCAGGTGCGGAAAGGGATCGAAGGATTGAAGCCACGGAAAGCACCGGGGCCGGACGGCGTGACGAATGGAGCGCTGCGTCACCTGCCGCGCCAGACCATCGCCTCGCTGGTCCGGCTCTTCAACGCCATCCTGAGGACAGGACATTTCCCCGAGCCATGGAAGAAGGGCGTCATCATCCTTATACCCAAACCTCGGAAGAGCCCGCTACTGCCGGGCAACTACAGGCCGATCACCCTCCTCTCTGCGGTGTCTAAGCTGTTCGAGCGACTCCTCTTGCCACACCTACAGGCGCACTTCCAACCGCGCCCCGAACAGTTTGGATTCCGCAGCGGCCACTCGACGACTCTTCAGGTGGCCCGAGTCATCCACCACGTCGCCGCAGCCCTCAATAGGAAGGAAAAAATTATCACCACCTACCTGGACGTCGAGAAAGCCTTCGACAGAGTCTGGCACGAAGGCCTCCTCAAGAAGATTATTGACACCTCAACACCCAGGCGCATAGTGCAACTGCTGGCGTCGTACCTCCGGGGGCGCTCCTTCCGCGTCCGGGTAGATGACGCCCTATCACCTGAGAAGCCTATCTCCGCCGGAGTTCCGCAGGGCAGCGTGTTATCGCCGTTCCTATACTCTCTGTATACAGACGACATCCCCACGACCCCAGGCACACTCATCGCTCTCTTCGCGGACGACGTGGCGCTCGTCACTACGTCCCTCAACGCCACCCACGCCGCCAAGAAGATGCAGAGGGCCCTCGACGCATTAACCCCCTGGCTGGACAAATGGAGGCTGTCGGTCAACGTCGCTAAGACACAGGCAGTCTCCATTGGCCACGATCGTCGCCCGCCGCCTCCGCTCACCATTGAAGCCACAGACGTACAGTGGACATCCCAGGCTAAATATCTAGGCGTCCACATAGATTGCCTTTTATCTATGAGGAGCCATATCACTAACGCCATCAACAGCGCAAAGGCGGCAATGGCACAGCTGCGCCCAGTGCTGCAATCCAAGCTGCCCCTGCGCACGAAGATCGGGATCTACAAGACGTATGTTAGGTCCCGATTAACGTACGCAGCCCCGGCGTGGTTCGCCCTGGCCTCCGAATCACAGAAAAGAAGACTCCGCTCCCAACAAGCCATCTGCCTGCGAAGAATAGTCGGTGCTCCCCGGTACGTGAGGAACGCCACCATTCAGCGTGACCTCCGTATCGAGAGCATCGATGAATTCATCCGCCGCTCCAGTAGGGGGATGCTGGGGAAGGCGGACGCCTCCTCACATACTCACATCAGGGACATAGCGCCCTGGCACGCCCGTCCACCGGATCGCTACGCGCTCCCGCGAGACCTCTTGCCACCACAGACGCCAGAATAGCTGCCATTAGGTCGCTGATCGCTTAGCTGGGCCTCCCTCAACAGGGTCTCACCCGGCTGGGCTGATCGCCCTGGCGGCTAATCTCAGTACAAAAGAAGAAGACTCCACATATGTCCTAGAATAGGGCACACCCAGAGACGCGCCCATATTAGTGGGCGGCGATTGACCCCACGGTCAGGGGGCCATGCCCCGAAACCGTTTCCCCACTCCCCTTGCGGGGATGTGTGATGACCACGGATTCGCGATCTCATTCGTATCCGGACTGTCGTTACGACGAGCGAAGCCCGTAGTACCGTTTGATATTTTTTCGTTGCATTTTGTTTCGCGTAGTGCGTAGTGGTGAGAGTGAAAGATGGCCCGTACCAAGCAGACCGCCCGCAAATCGACCGGTGGCAAGGCGCCCCGTAAGCAGCTCGCCACCAAGGCTGCGCGCAAGAGCGCGCCGGCCACCGGCGGAGTCAAGAAGCCGCACAGATACAGGCCCGGAACCGTCGCCCTCCGTGAGATCCGTCGCTACCAGAAGAGCACGGAGCTCCTCATCCGCAAGCTGCCGTTCCAGCGTCTGGTGCGCGAGATCGCCCAGGACTTCAAGACTGACTTGCGTTTCCAGAGCTCCGCCGTGATGGCCCTCCAGGAGGCCAGCGAGGCTTATCTGGTCAGTCTGTTCGAGGACACCAACCTGTGCGCGATCCACGCCAAGCGTGTCACCATCATGCCCAAGGACATCCAACTCGCACGCAGGATCCGCGGTGAACGCGCCTAAGCATGTGCGACGCGACTATGACTTGACGATGTTAATCGTAGCTAGTTATTGTCGCCGTTCGCTTTAAAAAGGCCCTTTTCAGGGCCACAAATCTTTCTGTATATCTAAAAAACTGGTTCCATACGTTCGCACAGAGTTCGTCTGTACAGTATGAATGATTATAAAAACTACAAGAATATAATACACACACACACACACACAATAGACGTATGCAACTCGCAACGTCGATACTACTAATATATTTGTTAATGTAATTCAATAATAATAATATTATAATTTTTTTTTTTTTTTTTTTTTCTCGATAATTCCATAATTGTGTACTTTTTCTTTTCTTTTCAATTATTCATCCTTTGATACACGACGGCTGTGATAAACGAGAGAAAAGTATTAAAGAGTGATTTTTGCATATTATTATTATTATTATGTATAGTAATTTTATAAAAAATCTCTAGTGGATATCTATAATATTATAATATAAAATATTATGACGAGAAAATAAGAAATCAGAGAGTAGACCTAGACGACGATGAGCGAGTCGTGCCGTCTTGTATGTATGTATGTATGTATGTATGTTATGTTCAATTTGTAAAACGTGAATAATAATATATCGTAATAAGTGAATTATAATCGTTATAATTTAATATTTTATCCTAGTATTCAATGTTATTTAATTTCCGAACAACGAACGCTACCTTCCCCCCTCTGACCTCCCCCCGGCTTGCTATCTTCACATCGACGAACTCTGCCGAACTCTAACGACGTAGAGTCGTCGGCGACGGTATATAAATGAGGCCGATCCACGGCCGCCAAAACCACAAGTGCTACGTGTTTCGCTCCGTTCGGACGTGTATACTATACTACGGCTGTCGCTGTGCGTTTGCTATTCTCTGTAAAGGCAGAAGAAGAAGACTATCGAGATGACCGGTCGCGGTAAAGGTGGAAAGGGATTGGGAAAAGGTGGAGCGAAGCGGCACAGGAAGGTGCTCCGTGACAACATCCAGGGTATCACCAAGCCCGCCATCCGTCGTCTGGCCCGCAGGGGCGGCGTGAAACGTATATCCGGTCTGATATACGAAGAGACGCGCGGCGTGCTGAAGGTGTTCCTCGAGAACGTGATCCGCGACGCCGTCACCTACACGGAGCACGCCAAGAGGAAGACCGTCACCGCCATGGACGTCGTGTACGCGCTGAAGCGTCAGGGCCGCACCCTGTACGGTTTCGGCGGTTAAGCGTGTCGTGTCCGTCGCGCGGCTGGTGTGGTTGTGGTGTGGTGCAGTGCGGTGTGGTGTGGTGTGGTGTGTGCGTATTGAGTATTGAGTGTGATCTCTCTCCTCTCTGCGATATCACACACCACACTCTTGACACACCGACGACGCCCGTCGCCATACAATTTTAAAAAGGCCCTTTTCAGGGCCGCATAAGTTTCTATGTTGCCAAAATATGTTTCTTACGTGGCATAGACGTCGCTATGAAATCCATATTATTGTTGGTATTATATTAAAATTAAATGTCCATAATAATATTATATCTTCATTCGTCATATTATACGAACCCACTGAGCGAGTTGATTATTAATATCAAATAGGTAATTTATCGTTATCATTCCTGTTACGAAATATACTTACACACCTATAACATAAATAAATAAATTATATACGTGCACAACGCAAAGTTTTTTCGATCGATTTTACATAAATAAGATAAACATACTGTACTGCATAGTATTACATTCATCCATTCATGTCCATTACATGAATACGACTACTACAGAAAGAGCGGACGGATGTTTTCGTTTTATTTGATTACATTGAGATATTATATATAATATAGATAATTAATTATTATCAAGCGATTGCAATATCATTTAATAATTTTAAAATCTTCTGTTTTACAACGTCGAGACCGACTGCCCGAATTGTTGTCTAAGTAAATAGGTACACAAATTACGTATACTGACGTATGCTGTTATGCCTGCCATTTAATTATTTTACTCTATACGGTCTACGCTCGCATCGCATCATACTCTACATACGCTATAATATATCTAACGATTAGCGTCGCAAAATACGTTCATAGTAATGATGATAAAATATAATATTAATTATTATAAACAAACCTTATACACGACCTCCGTCCGTCACTTCACTGCTGCTGCGGCGCACTTCTCGGGTTCGTCGCGTTCTTCACTACCGGCGGTCCGCGGTCGGTTTCATCTTTTCGGAGATACATTATGTAGACTCTCGCCTGTGCCGCGGATCTGAAACATTTTAATGTACATTATGTATAGTTAGTCGACGGATGATCATCACAATATCATCGAGCCACCGCGATCCGTGCCGGTCCGCCGTCCCGGTGCGCGGTCGCTTAGGTGTTTTACGATGCTCCACTTGGAGGTCCACGAAATCGTGTCGAATCTCCGATACGACCGGTGAGCGTGTGCTCCGCGACGGCGGGTATTCTTCGCCTTCGATGTGTCGACGAGTGGAAACGTTTTATAATTGTTTTATAGAGAAAAATAACTTTTAAACTGGACCCGAGGTACGCGACCGGCACCTCGACGATTTTAAACGTCCTCAGCGATCCGGCGGCGCGCCCGACGGTCTCGACGAGCCTCCGTACACGTGGACAAAATTAAACGTAACAGGGGTTCCGCGATTCGATCGGTTACGGGAATAATATATAAAACACAATTAACGGGATACGTGTTAGTGAAAAGTTTTAAGCGTTCGTACGAGAAAATGTCTAGCGACATCGCGGCTCTCCTTACGGTATTGCTCGTACCCTCGCTGCCACTAGCGACCTCTACGCCGGCGCGTACCTACACGTATACTATCCACATACTCATACTCGAGTGTTGCAGTGCAAGTTTTCAGTGCGTGTTCCGTGTTTCGTGTGTGTGTCACGTACCTGTCATCATAATTAACTGCATTTTTAAAAGAAGAATACAAGGCAAAATGGCAGATACCGCAGTCGCATCCGAAGCTCCCGCCCCGGCGACGCCCGCGAAGAAGGCCCCCAAGGCGACGGCCGCCGCCAAGAAGCCGAAGGCGAAGCCGACGCACCCCAAGACCTCCGAGATGGTGAACAGCGCCATCAAGGAGCTGAAGGAGCGCAGCGGATCCTCCCTGCAAGCGATCAAGAAATATATAGCCGCTCAGTACAAAGTGGACGCCGAGAAGCTGGCGCCGTTCATCAGAAAATATCTGAAGAACGCCGTCGAATCCGGCGCCCTCATACAGACCAAAGGTAAGGGTGCCTCCGGCAGTTTCAAGCTGGAGTCTAAATCGTCCGCGTCTAAGAGCAAGCAGTCCGCCGCGGCCGCCGCCGCCGGCGGTAAGGCCGCGTCCGCCTCCGCGGCCGCTTCCGGTGCTAAATCTAAGAAGGCGTCCGCCGCTTCGGCCGGCAGGGGCGGCAAGAAGGCGTCGGCCGGCGGCGCTTCCGCCGCATCGCCGTCGAAGGCGAAACCGAAGGCCACCATAAAGGACAAGAAGGCGGCCGCCGCCAAGAAGAAGCCCGCCGCCGCGACCGCGGCGGCCAAGAAGGCGGCCGCCGCCGCTTCCGCGGCCGCGGCGTCCCCCAAGGCGAAAGCGGGCGCCGCCTCCAAGGCGAAGAAGACCGCCAAGCCTCCGACCAAGAAACCGAAAGCGCCCAAGCCTAAGAAGGCCGCCACTCCCAGATCGAAGCCAGCCGCCAAGAAAGCCGCCGCCGCTTCGAAGAAGTAATAATAATCGTCGCATCGTAAAATCTGCTGCGTGCCATCCTCTCGCCGCGACGGACGGACCCGGTGGTGATGATGATGATGTTCATGATGATGATAATGATGACGATGTCGTCGACGGGAGCGTCGGAATGCAGTGTGCATAACAGCACGACAAAAAGCCCTTTTCAGGGCTAACAAATTTTTCTAGATACCACTACTACAATATTATTGAAAGTTTCTTGCGATGAGACGTCAAAAAATATATATATATATATATATATATATATATATATATATATATATACAAATAAATAAATAAATAAAAACCCACAGCGCACACATAATGTCGTACTCCTCTTACTTACTTACATACATACATACATACATACATACATAAACTTACGGCTAGACGAGATAGCTTAGTTACAATTATACGTGTGTTCATCGAATAGGTATAATATTATATATGATATAAAGAAAGCACTCACCTTCATTTAAAACACAAAATCACGAAGAACAAGTTTTGTATTTAATAATATTGATTAATGACACAATATCTTATTATATACTTTTAACTTACGGTAAAATAGTATGCAAGACAATACTTTCACACTGACCACTCATAAAATATAACATAATTTTATGAGTTTTTTTTTTTTACAAATATAGATTACAAATATGAAGTCCCCAATAGGAATAACAAAAAAAAACAAACGTCAACAAGACAACCCCCCCCCCCCCCCCCCCCCCCGGCGCGCGCGCGCTTCGTGTGCGTTCGTCCAATTTCGTGATTTCGTGGCGCTCTCGATCGATCGCTTGCTCGCTCGCGTCCCCACCTACTGTCGATGCACGCTGTGTACTACGTACCTTAAAACGTCGAATGTCGAAAAAACGGGGCGCATACCGTGCAGAACCACGCCACGCAACGCAAGTCGCGAACGTTATTCTGTTAGTTGTTATTATTATCTGAACCGATCGTGATGTCTGGACGCGGAAAAGGTGGCAAAGTGAAGGGAAAGGCAAAGTCTCGCTCTAACCGTGCGGGACTCCAGTTCCCCGTGGGACGTATCCACAGACTTTTGAGGAAGGGAAATTACGCCGAGCGCGTCGGTGCCGGCGCACCGGTGTACCTGGCCGCCGTCATGGAATATCTGGCCGCCGAAGTCCTCGAGTTGGCCGGTAACGCGGCGCGAGACAACAAGAAGACCAGGATCATCCCTAGGCATCTCCAGTTGGCGATACGTAACGACGAGGAGCTGAACAAGCTGCTCTCCGGCGTGACGATCGCACAGGGCGGTGTACTGCCTAACATTCAGGCAGTCCTGCTCCCCAAGAAGACTGAGAAGAAAGCCTAAGAAGGTGTGCCATCGGTGTGTGACTATGGTGCGACGATAAGTGTCTCCGTGTGTGTGTGTGTGCGTCATCGAAGTGTTCGAACCGACAACCGTGTTCACGCAGGCAGTCTCTGCATCATATCACCATCGCCATCATGGCGAATTCGTACGCGAATATCCGCGTACTAAAATCAAAAAGGCCCTTTTCAGGGCCACAAAATTTTTCTATACACGATCATCCAGAACAATGCCAGTTTCATTGAGCACGACGTCTAATCTACTACAGACATTAATATTAAACAATGAATTAAGGATAATTAATTGCAATTTACACCAATTTAGTCCGCCTCCGCCTATATATTATTAAACTAAATATATATATATGTTGGGAAATTATTACACACGGCGCTGTCCAGTTCCGTGGTAAGCTACGAAGCTTTTGTTACAGACACCAGATAGTTGATATACTACATATAAGCTTAAATACATACAATATATATATATATATATATATCACACGCCAGTCTCAGATTATTTATTATTTTGCCAAATCGATATAATCGTTTATTATTATTGATTGACAAAAGTGATAATACTTTTCTTTTTACTAAAGTAATTTTTTTTTTACATTAAACTAAAAAAAACATACAATATAATATATAGATGGGTAAAAATAAATACATAATATATATACACATAGAATTGTTCATTCCCGGCGTTCGGACCGCGTCGGCCCGAAGGAGAGAGAGGGGCGGTATCGCCGAATCTTTACGATATGCACAACTCACCCGTATAAAACTCAACCCCCCCACCCCCTCCCCTACCGTTTATACCGCGTTTAAGACGCGGACGCTCCGATTGGTCGGAATCGTCGAGTACGCTCGTGCGCGTCCCAGCCGTTTGTGCGTCGATACGCGTGCAGACTATCCGGTGCGCCGGGGAGAATTTTTTCATAACCGTTCGCACCTTCGGACCGAACGTACGTGTACTCTCGCTATCAATAATTTTTCTAATTACGCCACGCAATGCCACCCAAGACTAGCGGAAAGGCAGCGAAGAAGTCGGGCAAGGCCCAGAAGAACATCTCCAAGTCCGATAAGAAAAAGAAGAAGCACAAGAGGAAGGAGAGCTACGCCATCTACATCTACAAAGTGCTCAAGCAGGTCCACCCGGACACCGGTATCTCGAGTAAGGCCATGTCGATCATGAACTCGTTCGTGAACGACATCTTCGAGCGCATCGCCGCCGAGGCTTCCCGCCTGGCCCACTACAACAAGAGGTCCACGATCACCTCCAGGGAGGTGCAGACCTCTGTGAGGCTCCTGCTACCCGGCGAGTTGGCGAAGCACGCGGTCAGCGAAGGCACCAAGGCCGTCACGAAATACACCAGCTCCAAGTGAAAACGCAGTCGGTGTCTGTGCGTGTGCGTGTGTGTATGTGTCAGCGCAACGCGCCCGTCCGCTCGTTTTACTTACAAAAAAGGCCCTTTTCAGGGCCACAAAACTGTTCATTTTGTGTTAATAGTTTCACGAAAGCGTCTATCTCTCTGCATCTACCTCTATTTATTTCTATCAATAATAATAATAATAATAAATACATCCTAACGATAGATCATCATGGATGGCGAACAATGTCATCATAATGGATATCGATATTCGATCGGTATAATTAGTTAGTTAATGTGTCGTTATTAAATTATTATGAAATAATAGACAAAGAGATAAGAAGAGAAAAAATAAATAAATGAAGTGGCAGTCATTGATTATTATTATTATTATTATTAGAAGATGACAAGTGACACAGATAATTATTTAATATGTATGTTTGTGTATAAATGGATATGAACACGGCTAGCGAGTTCACATACGTACGACATCATACGACGACCGTCGTAATAACGTTTTATTCATCGTCGTTTTCTTTTGCTTGTCACTAAAAAAAATAACATTCTATGGCCGTTCGATATTCGAATTCTATAATCCCATCATCTTCCGCTTCTTCTTCTTCTTCTTCTTCTTCTCCTTCCCCTCACCATCGCCGCCCGCGCCCGACTGCCCGACGACTCTCTACTAATAAATAAATAAATAAATAAAATATGGTTTTGTTTTAATATAATAATATACCATTATTGTTATTTTTATTGATGTCATATAAAATAATTTTCGTCGATCGTTCGTGACGTTTCGGATTTCTCGTGCGTGCGCGAAAGAGACGGAGATACGTAGAGCTCTATAAAGAGGGGCACTTTTCGTGTTCGCGATCGGGATTCGCATTTCGCGCGCCGACCTGAGCGGACGTGTCCATGCTCGCTGTCCGGCTACCGAACTCGAGTGACGTCATTCGCTGCGATCAGTGCGTGGTTTGCTGCTGCTGCCGCTGCCGACCGTTGCTGTGCTGTACCGAAGAAGGATAGGCTTTAAGCCACCAAGTAAGTGGAGTGAAATCTCACACACCCTACGCTTCTCACCGGGAGCGAGGTCTTAGGTCCGCTACTCACCCCCCCTGCCCCGCGGCAAGGGGGACGCTAGGAAGTGTTAGTTTTTAAGAAGTGTAGATATAAGTTTTAGATCGCGAGTGGGGGTCCAGGATGGACCCCAATTTAGACCGGACGGAGGGCTTGCTAGCCTTCCTCCGGGATGCGTACCCGGAGGTTTACGCGGTCGTTCCGTCGGCCATTTTGAACCGCGTCCGCGCGAGTGAGACGCCTAGATCCCCGACTCCTTCCGAGTCGGACCGATCGTCGCCGATAACGGCAGAGCCCGCCTCCCCGATGGAGGCCGAGTCCGATTCGTCGTCGTCGGCGGACTCGTGTTCCGAGGCGACAGAGGACGACGGTTTCGAGACCGTCGTCAGCAAAAAGCGAAAAGGGAGGAAGACGAAGGCGTCTCCCCCGGTGAAGCGAGCTTCCCTCGCTACACCAACCGCCGCGAACGCGCGAGAAAAGCGCGCGAAACCCGTTTCCCGCCAAGCGTCACCGATGGCGTCACCGATGACGTCATCGGAAACCGTTATTTCGGCGCGAAAACCCAAGTCCCCTCCGCCGGTCATCTTACATGACAAGGGGGCATGGAACAACGTTTGCGTGTGGCTTAAAGCCCACGGTATTAATTTCTCCTCTGCGAGGGCTATCCAGCAGGGGATAAAAATCCAATTAGGGTCGTCGGACGACCACAGGAAATTAACCGCGCATCTTAGGGCGGTTAAGCTTAGCTTCCACACATACGCGCTCGAGGACGAACGTCGTCTAAGAGTAGTAGTGAAGGGTATACCTAAGGAGCTCGAATGCTCCTTAGTCAAGGACGACCTTATTCGTCAGAATATGCCGGTCATAGAAGTCCACCGCATGTACGGCGGGAAAAATAAAAAACAATTCGATATGGTGTTAGTAGTGTTAGAACTTACCCCGGAGGGTAAGAAAATTTATAACATCAGATCGGTGTGCCAACTGACTGGCATTTCTGTAGAGCCTCCGTTTTCGCGCGGTGAGATAGGGCAGTGCCATCGCTGCCAATTCTACGGTCACTCGGCCCGTAATTGCTACGCGCGTCCTAGGTGCGTCAAGTGCCTGGACGACCACGCGACTGCGGACTGTCCGAGGAAGAACCCGGACCCGAACACGCCGCCCAGCTGCGTCCTGTGCGAGACCCAGGGACACCCCGCGAATTATCGCGGCTGTTCTAAGGCCCCGCGCAGACGCTCGCGTAGGGGAAAGGGGAGGGCTTCGAGGCCCCCACGCAAATCCCAGCAGGCCCCCGCGGAGCCTTCAGCTCCCAAGGCCTTCGTGCCCGCTCCACCTCCAAAAACGAACGCGTGGTTTAAGGACATGCAACAGCCGACCGCTCCGGCTCCCGCGGTCACCACCTTACCGGCGCAGCCGACGGCTCCCGCGCAGACACCGCGACCCGTTCAAGCGCCCGCTCCGCGTCCCGCGCCCGCTCCGCGTCCCGCCCCGGCCCAGCAACCCGCGTTGCTGTCGCCTAGGGCCCGCGTCGCCTCCGCTACACCGGCCGATCAGTCCCTGTCCACGAAATTATCAGTGGTCATGGACTTCGTAAGTTTATTTGACATTCGCGAATTATTAGTATTCGCGGATAAACTTAGCGCGTCGAACGACGACGTCCACGCACGCTTGTTGGCCGTGGCTCAACACGCGAACCTAATAGCGACTATAACGGGCTTCAAAGCCCCCGCTTTATAAACTTTCCAATGGCGGTCTTTAATAGGTTAAACATCGCGTCCGACTCGCGTCTTGGGCGAACGAAGCCGTGCGGTCTTACTATCTGCACATACAACGCGAACAATATTAAAGATCATTTAGGTTCAGTTCGTGAATTTCTATCAGACAATAGCATAGACGTACTCTGCGTTCAAGAGTCGTTCTTAAAGCCAGCCGCGCGCGATCCGAAAATCGCGAACTATCGATTAATTAGAAATGACAGGACCGCTAACAGGGGAGGCGGGACTCTCATTTATTTTCATAGGACATTGCATTGCGTCCCCTTAGATCCGCCGCCTCTCGCGAATATCGAAGCGTCGGTGTGTCAAGTTCACTTGTCCGGCCATCAGCCAGTCATATTAGCTTCAGTCTACCTATCACCTAACAAAGCAGTGCTAGAGAGCGACATTAGATCGCTACTCGGCATGGGGGACTCTGTCATTCTGACCGGGGACCTCAACTGCAAACACACGCGTTGGCACTCGACGCGCATTAGCTCTAAGGGGCGAGTGCTCAACGAGTTAGCCAACCATCCCTCGCTCTGCTTTGAAATTATAGGCCCGCTCACGCCTACTCGATTCGGTCACATAGGTGCGCCCGACGTCCTAGACATAGTGATTCTGAGAAACGTGGCTCTGCGACTACGCTCTATCGAATCGCTACCCGAGCTAGACTCGGACCACCGACCAGTAGTTTTCAAACTAGGTCCCGATCGCCCCTCAGGCCCGCTGACTAAGAAGATCGTGGACTGGAAGAGGTTCGCAGAACTCATCCGGTCTCACGACTCTCCCCTTCAGTACGACATACCAGACATCATCGACTCTGTCGATCGAGCTAAGGAGGCGGCTAACAATTTTACCGCTTACATTAACGACACGATAGATACTTGTACCCGCGTCATAGTAGTGCCCCCGGACGGGCGATTCAAGGTCCCGGACGACCTCAAAGACCTCATTAGGCGTAAAAACGCAGCTAACAGAGCGCACGACACGTATCCGACGAGTAGGAATCGTAGCGCACTCAACGATTTGAAGAGGCAAGTTAGAGACAGATTCAATGAGTTGAGAGGGCACTCGTGGGATAGGCTCCTCGAGGGGCTCGAACCTTCGACCCAGGCTTACTGGGCGTTGTCGAGAGCCTTCAGAGGCGAGTCGTTCGCGACGATGCCCCCGCTCATTAAAGTAGACAACTCACTCGCGTCAGACGACACAGATAAAGCCGAATGCCTTGCAGATAGTATAGAATCGCAATGTTCGCCCAGCAACCAACCGTGTGACCCGGGTCACGCTCACGAAGTAGACTCGACGGTCACAGCATGGGCCGCCATGCCTCCCACGGGCGATCCGCTTCGCCCGACGTCCATAGAAGAAGTTACTGCGGTAATCAAAGGGCTTAACCCTAAGAAGGCCCCGGGGCCGGACCGCATAACTAATAAATTATTAAAATCATTACCGAGACAGTTCATATCCCTGTTGGTTTTAATCTTCAATACGCTGTTACTAGGCTGCTCCTTTCCAGACGGCTGGAAAGAAGCCGTAGTGATAGGTATCCGCAAGCCGGGCAAACCTAGCAACCTGCCCGCTAGCTACCGTCCTATCAGTCTCATAAGCTCGCTAGGTAAAGTTTATGAGAAAATAATTCTAACACGTCTGCAGGAAATAGTAGAGGCTAAGTCCCTCCTTCCCCACGAACAGTTCGGCTTTAGAGCCAATCACTCGAGCGTTCATCAAGTACACCGCTTAACGGAGTACTTGTTAAAGTATAAGATAACATCTAAACAGAGAAGATGCTCTGCGGCCATCTTCTTAGATATAGCGAAAGCCTTCGATAAGGTTTGGCACAACGGCTTATTATATAAGCTACGCAACTTAGGAGTGCCAGACAGACTCGTACACATCCTGCGGGACTACTTATCGAATAGAGCCTTTCGTTTCAGAGTGGAGGGCACGTTGTCCTCCCCTAGACAAGTCCGGGCGGGCGTCCCTCAGGGATCGCTATTATCGCCCCTCCTATACGCGCTTTACACGAGCGACTTCCCCCGCAAACAGGGTGTAGAATACGCGCTGTACGCAGACGACACCGCGTTCTTCACCTCTTCTTGGTCGTTGAACCGTATTCACATTCGGCTCCAGACCGCGGCAGACGACTTAGGCGCCTGGTTCCGCAAATGGAAAATCGAAGTGAACCCCGACAAGAGTGCAGCACTCCTCTTCCCTCTACGTCGCTACGAGACAGTCGAGACGATCCGTCTCCTAGGCAAACCGATTCCCTGGGAGTCCCAGGTTAAATATTTAGGAGTCACTTTCGATAGGAAACTATCTTTCAGACCGCACATTCGCCAAGCCCGTAACAAGGCTGCATTCGTCCTAGGTAGACTTTACCCGCTTCTGTGCAAGCGAAGTAAATTGTCACTTAGAAATAAGTTGACTCTATACAAAGCTTGCATACGCCCTATCATGACGTACGCCAGTGTCGCATTCGCCCACGTGAACCTCGACACGCTACAAATACTTCAAAATAAGTTCTTGCGTATCGCGTCCGGTTGCCCGTGGTACGTGAGAAACATCGACCTACACAGGGATTTCGAACTCGTCACGATAAAAAAGTTCGTAAAAGATACCTCACAAAGGTACTTTGATCGAGCTTCGTCTCACCCCAATCCGTTGGTGGTGCAAGCGTGCACGTACACGCTGCGCCACAACGACCCGCGCTCTAGACGCCCGCGTCACATACTCACGGACCCAGACGACGCTATAACAATAGCGAACGCCGCGTTCCCATACTCGCGAGCCCGCCTGCGCCGGCGCAGACGTCGGCGCCGGCCGCCTAGGTTCGTGATTCCCCGCCCGGGTAACGTCCGAATGCGACCGATCGCCGTCGATCGCCAATCATAGTAGGTAGCATACAGTTACACTCACAGACAGACACATACATACTCACTCCACGCGGGTAAAGTATAAAGACTTTAATATTCTTATTATCATTTTATTTAAATAAAATACATTTAGTTTATCCGTTTATTTCAGTTTTACGCAGACATATCTCTGCTTTCAGGTCCGGTGGCGGAAGGGCGCCACCACTTTCATCCCCGAGTCGTCGAGCAGGACTCCAAGCTGCGAGGCAGGGCTCACTAGCCCGCCTCCCCCTCCCGGTGACGCTGTAAAGACCAGAAGAGGTTAACAGCATGAAGAAACAAGATAAGAAGAAGAAGAATGTTCGCGATCTCATTCGTATCCGGACTGTCGTTACGACGAGCGAAGCCCGTAGTACCGTTTGATATTTTTTCGTTGCATTTTGTTTCGCGTAGTGCGTAGTGGTGAGAGTGAAAGATGGCCCGTACCAAGCAGACCGCCCGCAAATCGACCGGTGGCAAGGCGCCCCGTAAGCAGCTCGCCACCAAGGCTGCGCGCAAGAGCGCGCCGGCCACCGGCGGAGTCAAGAAGCCGCACAGATACAGGCCCGGAACCGTCGCCCTCCGTGAGATCCGTCGCTACCAGAAGAGCACGGAGCTCCTCATCCGCAAGCTGCCGTTCCAGCGTCTGGTGCGCGAGATCGCCCAGGACTTCAAGACTGACTTGCGTTTCCAGAGCTCCGCCGTGATGGCCCTCCAGGAGGCCAGCGAGGCTTATCTGGTCAGTCTGTTCGAGGACACCAACCTGTGCGCGATCCACGCCAAGCGTGTCACCATCATGCCCAAGGACATCCAACTCGCACGCAGGATCCGCGGTGAACGCGCCTAAGCATGTGCGACGCGACTATGACTTGACGATGTTAATCGTAGCTAGTTATTGTCGCCGTTCGCTTTAAAAAGGCCCTTTTCAGGGCCACAAATCTTTCTGTATATCTAAAAAACTGGTTCCATACGTTCGCACAGAGTTCGTCTGTACAGTATGAATGATTATAAAAACTACAAGAATATAATACACACACACACACACACAATAGACGTATGCAACTCGCAACGTCGATACTACTAATATATTTGTTAATGTAATTCAATAATAATAATATTATAATTTTTTTTTTTTTTTTTTTTTCTCGATAATTCCATAATTGTGTACTTTTTCTTTTCTTTTCAATTATTCATCCTTTGATACACGACGGCTGTGATAAACGAGAGAAAAGTATTAAAGAGTGATTTTTGCATATTATTATTATTATTATGTATAGTAATTTTATAAAAAATCTCTAGTGGATATCTATAATATTATAATATAAAATATTATGACGAGAAAATAAGAAATCAGAGAGTAGACCTAGACGACGATGAGCGAGTCGTGCCGTCTTGTATGTATGTATGTATGTATGTATGTTATGTTCAATTTGTAAAACGTGAATAATAATATATCGTAATAAGTGAATTATAATCGTTATAATTTAATATTTTATCCTAGTATTCAATGTTATTTAATTTCCGAACAACGAACGCTACCTTCCCCCCTCTGACCTCCCCCCGGCTTGCTATCTTCACATCGACGAACTCTGCCGAACTCTAACGACGTAGAGTCGTCGGCGACGGTATATAAATGAGGCCGATCCACGGCCGCCAAAACCACAAGTGCTACGTGTTTCGCTCCGTTCGGACGTGTATACTATACTACGGCTGTCGCTGTGCGTTTGCTATTCTCTGTAAAGGCAGAAGAAGAAGACTATCGAGATGACCGGTCGCGGTAAAGGTGGAAAGGGATTGGGAAAAGGTGGAGCGAAGCGGCACAGGAAGGTGCTCCGTGACAACATCCAGGGTATCACCAAGCCCGCCATCCGTCGTCTGGCCCGCAGGGGCGGCGTGAAACGTATATCCGGTCTGATATACGAAGAGACGCGCGGCGTGCTGAAGGTGTTCCTCGAGAACGTGATCCGCGACGCCGTCACCTACACGGAGCACGCCAAGAGGAAGACCGTCACCGCCATGGACGTCGTGTACGCGCTGAAGCGTCAGGGCCGCACCCTGTACGGTTTCGGCGGTTAAGCGTGTCGTGTCCGTCGCGCGGCTGGTGTGGTTGTGGTGTGGTGCAGTGCGGTGTGGTGTGGTGTGGTGTGTGCGTATTGAGTATTGAGTGTGATCTCTCTCCTCTCTGCGATATCACACACCACACTCTTGACACACCGACGACGCCCGTCGCCATACAATTTTAAAAAGGCCCTTTTCAGGGCCGCATAAGTTTCTATGTTGCCAAAATATGTTTCTTACGTGGCATAGACGTCGCTATGAAATCCATATTATTGTTGGTATTATATTAAAATTAAATGTCCATAATAATATTATATCTTCATTCGTCATATTATACGAACCCACTGAGCGAGTTGATTATTAATATCAAATAGGTAATTTATCGTTATCATTCCTGTTACGAAATATACTTACACACCTATAACATAAATAAATAAATTATATACGTGCACAACGCAAAGTTTTTTCGATCGATTTTACATAAATAAGATAAACATACTGTACTGCATAGTATTACATTCATCCATTCATGTCCATTACATGAATACGACTACTACAGAAAGAGCGGACGGATGTTTTCGTTTTATTTGATTACATTGAGATATTATATATAATATAGATAATTAATTATTATCAAGCGATTGCAATATCATTTAATAATTTTAAAATCTTCTGTTTTACAACGTCGAGACCGACTGCCCGAATTGTTGTCTAAGTAAATAGGTACACAAATTACGTATACTGACGTATGCTGTTATGCCTGCCATTTAATTATTTTACTCTATACGGTCTACGCTCGCATCGCATCATACTCTACATACGCTATAATATATCTAACGATTAGCGTCGCAAAATACGTTCATAGTAATGATGATAAAATATAATATTAATTATTATAAACAAACCTTATACACGACCTCCGTCCGTCACTTCACTGCTGCTGCGGCGCACTTCTCGGGTTCGTCGCGTTCTTCACTACCGGCGGTCCGCGGTCGGTTTCATCTTTTCGGAGATACATTATGTAGACTCTCGCCTGTGCCGCGGATCTGAAACATTTTAATGTACATTATGTATAGTTAGTCGACGGATGATCATCACAATATCATCGAGCCACCGCGATCCGTGTCGGTCCGCCGTCCCGGTGCGCGGTCGCTTAGGTGTTTTACGATGCTCCACTTGGAGGTCCACGAAATCGTGTCGAATCTCCGATACGACCGGTGAGCGTGTGCTCCGCGACGGCGGGTATTCTTCGCCTTCGATGTGTCGACGAGTGGAAACGTTTTATAATTGTTTTATAGAGAAAAATAACTTTTAAACTGGACCCGAGGTACGCGACCGGCACCTCGACGATTTTAAACGTCCTCAGCGATCCGGCGGCGCGCCCGACGGTCTCGACGAGCCTCCGTACACGTGGACAGGCTCAAAATTAAACGTAACAGGGGTTCCGCGATTCGATCGGTTACGGGAATAATATATAAAACACAATTAACGGGATACGTGTTAGTGAAAAGTTTTAAGCGTTCGTACGAGAAAATGTCTAGCGACATCGCGGCTCTCCTTACGGTATTGCTCGTACCCTCGCTGCCACTAGCGACCTCTACGCCGGCGCGTACCTACACGTATACTATCCACATACTCGAGTGTTGCAGTGCAAGTTTTCAGTGCGTGTTCCGTGTTTCGTGTGTGTGTCACGTACCTGTCATCATAATTAACTGCATTTTTAAAAGAAGAATACAAGGCAAAATGGCAGATACCGCAGTCGCATCCGAAGCTCCCGCCCCGGCGACGCCCGCGAAGAAGGCCCCCAAGGCGACGGCCGCCGCCAAGAAGCCGAAGGCGAAGCCGACGCACCCCAAGACCTCCGAGATGGTGAACAGCGCCATCAAGGAGCTGAAGGAGCGCAGCGGATCCTCCCTGCAAGCGATCAAGAAATATATAGCCGCTCAGTACAAAGTGGACGCCGAGAAGCTGGCGCCGTTCATCAGAAAATATCTGAAGAACGCCGTCGAATCCGGCGCCCTCATACAGACCAAAGGTAAGGGTGCCTCCGGCAGTTTCAAGCTGGAGTCTAAATCGTCCGCGTCTAAGAGCAAGCAGTCCGCCGCGGCCGCCGCCGCCGGCGGTAAGGCCGCGTCCGCCTCCGCGGCCGCTTCCGGTGCTAAATCTAAGAAGGCGTCCGCCGCTTCGGCCGGCAGGGGCGGCAAGAAGGCGTCGGCCGGCGGCGCTTCCGCCGCATCGCCGTCGAAGGCGAAACCGAAGGCCACCATAAAGGACAAGAAGGCGGCCGCCGCCAAGAAGAAGCCCGCCGCCGCGACCGCGGCGGCCAAGAAGGCGGCCGCCGCCGCTTCCGCGGCCGCGGCGTCCCCCAAGGCGAAAGCGGGCGCCGCCTCCAAGGCGAAGAAGACCGCCAAGCCTCCGACCAAGAAACCGAAAGCGCCCAAGCCTAAGAAGGCCGCCACTCCCAGATCGAAGCCAGCCGCCAAGAAAGCCGCCGCCGCTTCGAAGAAGTAATAATAATCGTCGCATCGTAAAATCTGCTGCGTGCCATCCTCTCGCCGCGACGGACGGACCCGGTGGTGATGATGATGATGTTCATGATGATGATAATGATGACGATGTCGTCGACGGGAGCGTCGGAATGCAGTGTGCATAACAGCACGACAAAAAGCCCTTTTCAGGGCTAACAAATTTTTCTAGATACCACTACTACAATATTATTGAAAGTTTCTTGCGATGAGACGTCAAAATATATATATATATATATATATATATATATATATATATATATATATATATATATATACAAATAAATAAATAAATAAAAACCCACAGCGCACACATAATGTCGTACTCCTCTTACTTACTTACATACATACATACATACATACATACATAAACTTACGGCTAGACGAGATAGCTTAGTTACAATTATACGTGTGTTCATCGAATAGGTATAATATTATATATGATATAAAGAAAGCACTCACCTTCATTTAAAACACAAAATCACGAAGAACAAGTTTTGTATTTAATAATATTGATTAATGACACAATATCTTATTATATACTTTTAACTTACGGTAAAATAGTATGCAAGACAATACTTTCACACTGACCACTCATAAAATATAACATAATTTTATGAGTTTTTTTTTTTTACAAATATAGATTACAAATATGAAGTCCCCAATAGGAATAACAAAAAAAAACAAACGTCAACAAGACAACACCCCCCCCCCCCCCCCCCCCGGCGCGCGCGCGCTTCGTGTGCGTTCGTCCAATTTCGTGATTTCGTGGCGCTCTCGATCGATCGCTTGCTCGCTCGCGTCCCCACCTACTGTCGATGCACGCTGTGTACTACGTACCTTAAAACGTCGAATGTCGAAAAAACGGGGCGCATACCGTGCAGAACCACGCCACGCAACGCAAGTCGCGAACGTTATTCTGTTAGTTGTTATTATTATCTGAACCGATCGTGATGTCTGGACGCGGAAAAGGTGGCAAAGTGAAGGGAAAGGCAAAGTCTCGCTCTAACCGTGCGGGACTCCAGTTCCCCGTGGGACGTATCCACAGACTTTTGAGGAAGGGAAATTACGCCGAGCGCGTCGGTGCCGGCGCACCGGTGTACCTGGCCGCCGTCATGGAATATCTGGCCGCCGAAGTCCTCGAGTTGGCCGGTAACGCGGCGCGAGACAACAAGAAGACCAGGATCATCCCTAGGCATCTCCAGTTGGCGATACGTAACGACGAGGAGCTGAACAAGCTGCTCTCCGGCGTGACGATCGCACAGGGCGGTGTACTGCCTAACATTCAGGCAGTCCTGCTCCCCAAGAAGACTGAGAAGAAAGCCTAAGAAGGTGTGCCATCGGTGTGTGACTATGGTGCGACGATAAGTGTCTCCGTGTGTGTGTGTGTGCGTCATCGAAGTGTTCGAACCGACAACCGTGTTCACGCAGGCAGTCTCTGCATCATATCACCATCGCCATCATGGCGAATTCGTACGCGAATATCCGCGTACTAAAATCAAAAAGGCCCTTTTCAGGGCCACAAAATTTTTCTATACACGATCATCCAGAACAATGCCAGTTTCATTGAGCACGACGTCTAATCTACTACAGACATTAATATTAAACAATGAATTAAGGATAATTAATTGCAATTTACACCAATTTAGTCCGCCTCCGCCTATATATTATTAAACTAAATATATATATATGTTGGGAAATTATTACACACGGCGCTGTCCAGTTCCGTGGTAAGCTACGAAGCTTTTGTTACAGACACCAGATAGTTGATATACTACATATAAGCTTAAATACATACAATATATATATATATATATATATCACACGCCAGTCTCAGATTATTTATTATTTTGCCAAATCGATATAATCGTTTATTATTATTGATTGACAAAAGTGATAATACTTTTCTTTTTACTAAAGTAATTTTTTTTTTACATTAAACTAAAAAAAACATACAATATAATATATAGATGGGTAAAAATAAATACATAATATATATACACATAGAATTGTTCATTCCCGGCGTTCGGACCGCGTCGGCCCGAAGGAGAGAGAGGGGCGGTATCGCCGAATCTTTACGATATGCACAACTCACCCGTATAAAACTCAACCCCCCCACCCCCTCCCCTACCGTTTATACCGCGTTTAAGACGCGGACGCTCCGATTGGTCGGAATCGTCGAGTACGCTCGTGCGCGTCCCAGCCGTTTGTGCGTCGATACGCGTGCAGACTATCCGGTGCGCCGGGGAGAATTTTTTCATAACCGTTCGCACCTTCGGACCGAACGTACGTGTACTCTCGCTATCAATAATTTTTCTAATTACGCCACGCAATGCCACCCAAGACTAGCGGAAAGGCAGCGAAGAAGTCGGGCAAGGCCCAGAAGAACATCTCCAAGTCCGATAAGAAAAAGAAGAAGCACAAGAGGAAGGAGAGCTACGCCATCTACATCTACAAAGTGCTCAAGCAGGTCCACCCGGACACCGGTATCTCGAGTAAGGCCATGTCGATCATGAACTCGTTCGTGAACGACATCTTCGAGCGCATCGCCGCCGAGGCTTCCCGCCTGGCCCACTACAACAAGAGGTCCACGATCACCTCCAGGGAGGTGCAGACCTCTGTGAGGCTCCTGCTACCCGGCGAGTTGGCGAAGCACGCGGTCAGCGAAGGCACCAAGGCCGTCACGAAATACACCAGCTCCAAGTGAAAACGCAGTCGGTGTCTGTGCGTGTGCGTGTGTGTATGTGTCAGCGCAACGCGCCCGTCCGCTCGTTTTACTTACAAAAAAGGCCCTTTTCAGGGCCACAAAACTGTTCATTTTGTGTTAATAGTTTCACGAAAGCGTCTATCTCTCTGCATCTACCTCTATTTATTTCTATCAATAATAATAATAATAATAAATACATCCTAACGATAGATCATCATGGATGGCGAACAATGTCATCATAATGGATATCGATATTCGATCGGTATAATTAGTTAGTTAATGTGTCGTTATTAAATTATTATGAAATAATAGACAAAGAGATAAGAAGAGAAAAAATAAATAAATGAAGTGGCAGTCATTGATTATTATTATTATTATTATTAGAAGATGACAAGTGACACAGATAATTATTTAATATGTATGTTTGTGTATAAATGGATATGAACACGGCTAGCGAGTTCACATACGTACGACATCATACGACGACCGTCGTAATAACGTTTTATTCATCGTCGTTTTCTTTTGCTTGTCACTAAAAAAAATAACATTCTATGGCCGTTCGATATTCGAATTCTATAATCCCATCATCTTCCGCTTCTTCTTCTTCTTCTTCTTCTTCTCCTTCCCCTCACCATCGCCGCCCGCGCCCGACTGCCCGACGACTCTCTACTAATAAATAAATAAATAAATAAAATATGGTTTTGTTTTAATATAATAATATACCATTATTGTTATTTTTATTGATGTCATATAAAATAATTTTCGTCGATCGTTCGTGACGTTTCGGATTTCTCGTGCGTGCGCGAAAGAGACGGAGATACGTAGAGCTCTATAAAGAGGGGCACTTTTCGTGTTCGCGATCTCAGGATCGGCCCGACTGCCATCGAGTGAACACGACAGTGCAACCTCAAGTAATCGTGCGGACCCGAACAAGTTATTTTCTGTAACCACGGATTCCTACTTAGTTTGTTTGCAAACTAGGTGGAATCCGGCCACGCATTTACATGCGTCGAGGGGACCTCCCTCCCCACCCAGCTGCTCGACCATAGTGGTCGCGGGGTCGCGATAAGCAGTCGCTCACGTACGCATCCCCGGCCGCTATGAGCGGTCAACATAAAGGCCCTTTTCAGGGCCCATCAACATCGCGTGAACGGTCGCGCTCAAGATCTCGCGCGCGCAGCAATCAAGACCCGCGCCGCGCATCTACGACGCTGACTACAGTTCCCCCCTTCCCTCACCCCTCCCCCTCCGTCGCCGCTGCTCAAGCTTCCCCATCCATCGCGATCGCTCGCGTTCCTTCGCCTTCCGTCGGCCTTACTCGTGGCCCCTCCCCCTCTCCGACACCTTTCCCCTCCGTCGCCCAGCGACCGACGACGCCAACACCACTCGGACCGCGTGATCCTCGCGCCCCTCGCTCAACCGCGCCGCGAAACATACTCGCGCACGCTGCGACTGAACACGGGCCGTCTTCACCGGTGCCTCACCTGCCTGCGACACTACAGTCAGCGGAAAGAAGTGAAGACTCGACGTCCTCAAGGGTGTCTCGTTCGAGTGCTAGGACCGGGCAGCAGAAGCGCTCGCCCTCCGCACCAGCGCGCACCGAAGCAACCCAACTATCGCCTCAATCCGTCCTCAACCAGGACCTGCTGGTGATAGCCGCGCTCCAGCGAAAAGGATGTCTGTCGGCCTCGTTGATGGAACACATTTCAGTGTTCCTCAACGACAGGCTACAGACGTTCGAGCCTAAGGAGCCGAAGACTGCCGACACCGCCGCCGCCACCCCAGTCAGGCGCCCTCGTACGCCTGAAGACGAACAAACTACAAGCAAGCGCCACTGCCCAGCGGGTACAGAGAACCAAGTACCTAGAGACCCGCGCCTCCGTGCAAGGATGGAACAACCCACGCCGAGCGCTGCCGCCGTACCGCAGGTCCCTCCAACGACCTTTGCGGACGCTCTGCGGACCCAGCCCGCAGCACCAGCACAAGCAGCCACAGCCGCTCCCGCCACCAGTGACAACGCTGCCCAACCGCCGCCCCGTCGCTCCACCCGCTACCCCCCTCTGGTAGTGGAGTCCCTCCCAAACTGGGCCAGCCACTTTAGGGTGCTCAGGAACAAGCTTGGGAGAGCACCCAACGCCCGCCCCTTCGGTAAGGGCGTACGTTTCACCCCGGAGTCGGATGAAGAGTACCGGGTCATTCAATCCCACCTGTGTGAAGCGGAGAAGAACGAGAAGATATCATGGTTCTCATACTCTCTGCCAACGGAACGAAGCCTTAAGGTGGCCATAAGAGGGCTGCCATCCACCACAGACCCCAGCGAGATCGAGGAGGCTCTGACAGAGTTGGGTTTCAGACCCGAATATGTCAGAGCCATCAAGGCAAGGAGAGGTAGGCCTGGATGCATCTTCCTGGCCATCCTCGCGAGAACCCCGGACCTAACGCCAAGGATTTACGAAGTGAGCGAGCTCCTATATATGCCTGGCGTTATTATCGAGGCATGGAGGGGCAAGAAGGGCCCCGCACAGTGCCACCGATGCCAGGCATTCAGACACTCAAGTCACAACTGCCATAGAACCCAGGCCTGCGTCAGATGCGGGGGCGAACACGCCGCTCGCGACTGCCCGCGGCCCTTGGAGGAACCGGCCACCTGCGCCAACTGTGGCGGGCCCCATCCGGCGAACCACTCTTCTTGCCCGCAGTACAAGAGGGAGCTGCGGAATAAGAGAGCAGGCGCCGTGGCAGTCACCGGACGTACAGAACCGACGCAACCAGCGGCTACTCTGGAATCCCAGGGGACGACGTTGATGGCGCCGGCAAACGACCCCTTGCCAAGGGGATCTACGACAACCACCAGGAAGAAGAAGAGGAGGAAGCGTGGGAACAAGGGTGGCATCCAGGCCACTGAGGACGCCCACCCCCAACAAACCTCATCAGATGCCACTCCCGCACCTGCCGCCAAATCAACAGCGACTGCCACTAAGATCTCCACTTCGCAGATGACGGCAAAACAGCCTGCTGAAGACGCAGCTACCGCAACACCGACGAGCGCCACCCTGCAAGCCGCGATCGAGATCCTCAAGGATGTTCTCGTCGCGCTGCAGACAGGAGGGGACCCCACTACCGTGGTCCTCAACGGAATGGTATCCTTGCTTCGTCATGGATGAGACAAGGATACTGTTCTGGAACGCCAACAGCCTGCGCCACAAGACCACCTTGCTGAGGTGGACTCTCCGGGAGCAGCGCATAGACGTCGCACTCATTAGCGAAACTCACCTATGCCCAGCCGACGCTATATCTTTCCCCGGATACCACCTCTACAGGCAGGATTATACAACAAACATCATCCGAAGTAGAGGCTTACTGGTGCTGGTGAAGAGAGGGATACCGCACCATGATGTACCAAACAACCTCAACTCGTCCTCCCTCCAGGCCCTCGGCGTGGAAATAAGCATGGACGGAGCGCCATTCCGTGCCTACGCCGTGTATCGACCTCCTGGCAGCCAAATAAACCTCACCGAAGTTAGATCGTTGCTGGATGTCTCCGTCCCTACGCTAGTGGCCGGCGACTGGAACGCGAGACATACAGCCTGGAACTCCGCCACCATCTGCACAGCCGGCAGGCGCCTATTCAATTACTCTGAAAGGCACAACTTTTACACCACCGGCCCCGAGTTACCAACCCACTACCCCTGGACGCCCAGCCACTCCCCGGACGTCATTGATTTCGCCGTGCACAAGGGGCTCTCGCAACTGACGGTTGAAGTTATCCCGGACGACCTCGGCTCGGACCATATGCCCGTACTCGCCACCATCTCTGCATCTCCATACCGCGTGGGCCTGCCGCCAGTCAAGGGGCGAACAAACTGGGAGTTGTTCACGGACTTGATGACACGCAACACTCCACCAAGGAATGAGCCTCTCAACGAGGCTACGAGCATCGATGCGCTGGCCTCTAAGCTATCGGACGTCATCACCGAAGCAGTTGAAGAAGCCACCGCTCCCGCCAACCTCACAAGACGACTGCCACCACCTCCTCCTGCACTGCGCCGCCTCCTCGAGGACAAGAGGAGTACGCGGAGACGCTGGCAGATCACCCGCGACCCCACTACCAAAACGCGACTCAATCAACTGATTGAGCAAATCAAGCGAGTTCTGGAGGACGCTTCAGCCGACAGCTGGGACCAACGTCTGAGGGAAGCCGCTGACGACACGACATCCCTGCACCAGTTATGTCGTCAACTCTCTAGGAAGAAGCCTCCCATAAGACCTCTTCTCAACATCGATGGCTGTCGATGTTACGATTCCGCAGAGAGAGCTGTGATTTTCGCCGAACATCTGGCAACACAGTTCTCTCCCAACCCCAGCAGGGATCCACAATCTCACGCAGCGACCGAGGCAGTAGTTGCGGAATTCCTACGCTCACCGACACCTCCACAGGAAATCCCCTTCTTTGTCTCACCCTCCCAGGTGCGGAAAGGGATCGAAGGATTGAAGCCACGGAAAGCACCGGGGCCGGACGGCGTGACGAATGGAGCGCTGCGTCACCTGCCGCGCCAGACCATCGCCTCGCTGGTCCGGCTCTTCAACGCCATCCTGAGGACAGGACATTTCCCCGAGCCATGGAAGAAGGGCGTCATCATCCTTATACCCAAACCTCGGAAGAGCCCGCTACTGCCGGGCAACTACAGGCCGATCACCCTCCTCTCTGCGGTGTCTAAGCTGTTCGAGCGACTCCTCTTGCCACACCTACAGGCGCACTTCCAACCGCGCCCCGAACAGTTTGGATTCCGCAGCGGCCACTCGACGACTCTTCAGGTGGCCCGAGTCATCCACCACGTCGCCGCAGCCCTCAATAGGAAGGAAAAAATTATCACCACCTACCTGGACGTCGAGAAAGCCTTCGACAGAGTCTGGCACGAAGGCCTCCTCAAGAAGATTATTGACACCTCAACACCCAGGCGCATAGTGCAACTGCTGGCGTCGTACCTCCGGGGGCGCTCCTTCCGCGTCCGGGTAGATGACGCCCTATCACCTGCGAAGCCTATCTCCGCCGGAGTTCCGCAGGGCAGCGTGTTATCGCCGTTCCTATACTCTCTGTATACAGACGACATCCCCACGACCCCAGGCACACTCATCGCTCTCTTCGCGGACGACGTGGCGCTCGTCACTACGTCCCTCAACGCCACCCACGCCGCCAAGAAGATGCAGAGGGCCCTCGACGCATTAACCCCCTGGCTGGACAAATGGAGGCTGTCGGTCAACGTCGCTAAGACACAGGCAGTCTCCATTGGCCACGATCGTCGCCCGCCGCCTCCGCTCACCATTGAAGCCACAGACGTACAGTGGACATCCCAGGCTAAATACCTAGGCGTCCACATAGATTGCCTTTTATCTATGAGGAGCCATATCACTAACGCCATCAACAGCGCAAAGGCGGCAATGGCACAGCTGCGCCCAGTGCTGCAATCCAAGCTGCCCCTGCGCACGAAGATCGGGATCTACAAGACGTATGTTAGGTCCCGATTAACGTACGCAGCCCCGGCGTGGTTCGCCCTGGCCTCCGAATCACAGAAAAGAAGACTCCGCTCCCAACAAGCCATCTGCCTGCGAAGAATAGTCGGTGCTCCCCGGTACGTGAGGAACGCCACCATTCAGCGTGACCTCCGTATCGAGAGCATCGATGAATTCATCCGCCGCTCCAGTAGGGGGATGCTGGGGAAGGCGGACGCCTCCTCACATACACACATCAGGGACATAGCGCCCTGGCACGCCCGTCCACCGGATCGCTACGCGCTCCCGCGAGACCTCTTGCCACCACAGACGCCAGAATAGCTGCCATTAGGTCGCTGATCGCTTAGCTGGGCCTCCCTCAACAGGGTCTCACCCGGCTGGGCTGATCGCCCTGGCGGCTAATCTCAGTACAAAAGAAGAAGACTCCACATATGTCCTAGAATAGGGCACACCCAGAGACGCGCCCATATTAGTGGGCGGCGATTGACCCCACGGTCAGGGGGCCATGCCCCGAAACCGTTTCCCCACTCCCCTTGCGGGGATGTGTGATGACCACGGATTCGCGATCTCATTCGTATCCGGACTGTCGTTACGACGAGCGAAGCCCGTAGTACCGTTTGATATTTTTTCGTTGCATTTTGTTTCGCGTAGTGCGTAGTGGTGAGAGTGAAAGATGGCCCGTACCAAGCAGACCGCCCGCAAATCGACCGGTGGCAAGGCGCCCCGTAAGCAGCTCGCCACCAAGGCTGCGCGCAAGAGCGCGCCGGCCACCGGCGGAGTCAAGAAGCCGCACAGATACAGGCCCGGAACCGTCGCCCTCCGTGAGATCCGTCGCTACCAGAAGAGCACGGAGCTCCTCATCCGCAAGCTGCCGTTCCAGCGTCTGGTGCGCGAGATCGCCCAGGACTTCAAGACTGACTTGCGTTTCCAGAGCTCCGCCGTGATGGCCCTCCAGGAGGCCAGCGAGGCTTATCTGGTCAGTCTGTTCGAGGACACCAACCTGTGCGCGATCCACGCCAAGCGTGTCACCATCATGCCCAAGGACATCCAACTCGCACGCAGGATCCGCGGTGAACGCGCCTAAGCATGTGCGACGCGACTATGACTTGACGATGTTAATCGTAGCTAGTTATTGTCGCCGTTCGCTTTAAAAAGGCCCTTTTCAGGGCCACAAATCTTTCTGTATATCTAAAAAACTGGTTCCATACGTTCGCACAGAGTTCGTCTGTACAGTATGAATGATTATAAAAACTACAAGAATATAATACACACACACACACACACAATAGACGTATGCAACTCGCAACGTCGATACTACTAATATATTTGTTAATGTAATTCAATAATAATAATATTATAATTTTTTTTTTTTTTTTTTTTTCTCGATAATTCCATAATTGTGTACTTTTTCTTTTCTTTTCAATTATTCATCCTTTGATACACGACGGCTGTGATAAACGAGAGAAAAGTATTAAAGAGTGATTTTTGCATATTATTATTATTATTATGTATAGTAATTTTATAAAAAATCTCTAGTGGATATCTATAATATTATAATATAAAATATTATGACGAGAAAATAAGAAATCAGAGAGTAGACCTAGACGACGATGAGCGAGTCGTGCCGTCTTGTATGTATGTATGTATGTATGTATGTTATGTTCAATTTGTAAAACGTGAATAATAATATATCGTAATAAGTGAATTATAATCGTTATAATTTAATATTTTATCCTAGTATTCAATGTTATTTAATTTCCGAACAACGAACGCTACCTTCCCCCCTCTGACCTCCCCCCGGCTTGCTATCTTCACATCGACGAACTCTGCCGAACTCTAACGACGTAGAGTCGTCGGCGACGGTATATAAATGAGGCCGATCCACGGCCGCCAACACCACAAGTGCTACGTGTTTCGCTCCGTTCGGACGTGTATACTATACTACGGCTGTCGCTGTGCGTTTGCTATTCTCTGTAAAGGCAGAAGAAGAAGACTATCGAGATGACCGGTCGCGGTAAAGGTGGAAAGGGATTAAAAGGTGGAGCGAAGCGGCACAGGAAGGTGCTCCGTGACAACATCCAGGGTATCACCAAGCCCGCCATCCGTCGTCTGGCCCGCAGGGGCGGCGTGAAACGTATATCCGGTCTGATATACGAAGAGACGCGCGGCGTGCTGAAGGTGTTCCTCGAGAACGTGATCCGCGACGCCGTCACCTACACGGAGCACGCCAAGAGGAAGACCGTCACCGCCATGGACGTCGTGTACGCGCTGAAGCGTCAGGGCCGCACCCTGTACGGTTTCGGCGGTTAAGCGTGTCGTGTCCGTCGCGCGGCTGGTGTGGTTGTGGTGTGGTGCAGTGCGGTGTGGTGTGGTGTGGTGTGTGCGTATTGAGTATTGAGTGTGATCTCTCTCCTCTCTGCGATATCACACACCACACTCTTGACACACCGACGACGCCCGTCGCCATACAATTTTAAAAAGGCCCTTTTCAGGGCCGCATAAGTTTCTATGTTGCCAAAATATGTTTCTTACGTGGCATAGACGTCGCTATGAAATCCATATTATTGTTGGTATTATATTAAAATTAAATGTCCATAATAATATTATATCTTCATTCGTCATATTATACGAACCCACTGAGCGAGTTGATTATTAATATCAAATAGGTAATTTATCGTTATCATTCCTGTTACGAAATATACTTACACACCTATAACATAAATAAATAAATTATATACGTGCACAACGCAAAGTTTTTTCGATCGATTTTACATAAATAAGATAAACATACTGTACTGCATAGTATTACATTCATCCATTCATGTCCATTACATGAATACGACTACTACAGAAAGAGCGGACGGATGTTTTCGTTTTATTTGATTACATTGAGATATTATATATAATATAGATAATTAATTATTATCAAGCGATTGCAATATCATTTAATAATTTTAAAATCTTCTGTTTTACAACGTCGAGACCGACTGCCCGAATTGTTGTCTAAGTAAATAGGTACACAAATTACGTATACTGACGTATGCTGTTATGCCTGCCATTTAATTATTTTACTCTATACGGTCTACGCTCGCATCGCATCATACTCTACATACGCTATAATATATCTAACGATTAGCGTCGCAAAATACGTTCATAGTAATGATGATAAAATATAATATTAATTATTATAAACAAACCTTATACACGACCTCCGTCCGTCACTTCACTGCTGCTGCGGCGCACTTCTCGGGTTCGTCGCGTTCTTCACTACCGGCGGTCCGCGGTCGGTTTCATCTTTTCGGAGATACATTATGTAGACTCTCGCCTGTGCCGCGGATCTGAAACATTTTAATGTACATTATGTATAGTTAGTCGACGGATGATCATCACAATATCATCGAGCCACCGCGATCCGTGTCGGTCCGCCGTCCCGGTGCGCGGTCGCTTAGGTGTTTTACGATGCTCCACTTGGAGGTCCACGAAATCGTGTCGAATCTCCGATACGACCGGTGAGCGTGTGCTCCGCGACGGCGGGTATTCTTCGCCTTCGATGTGTCGACGAGTGGAAACGTTTTATAATTGTTTTATAGAGAAAAATAACTTTTAAACTGGACCCGAGGTACGCGACCGGCACCTCGACGATTTTAAACGTCCTCAGCGATCCGGCGGCGCGCCCGACGGTCTCGACGAGCCTCCGTACACGTGGACAGGCTCAAAATTAAACGTAACAGGGGTTCCGCGATTCGATCGGTTACGGGAATAATATATAAAACACAATTAACGGGATACGTGTTAGTGAAAAGTTTTAAGCGTTCGTACGAGAAAATGTCTAGCGACATCGCGGCTCTCCTTACGGTATTGCTCGTACCCTCGCTGCCACTAGCGACCTCTACGCCGGCGCGTACCTACACGTATACTATCCACATACTCGAGTGTTGCAGTGCAAGTTTTCAGTGCGTGTTCCGTGTTTCGTGTGTGTGTCACGTACCTGTCATCATAATTAACTGCATTTTTAAAAGAAGAATACAAGGCAAAATGGCAGATACCGCAGTCGCATCCGAAGCTCCCGCCCCGGCGACGCCCGCGAAGAAGGCCCCCAAGGCGACGGCCGCCGCCAAGAAGCCGAAGGCGAAGCCGACGCACCCCAAGACCTCCGAGATGGTGAACAGCGCCATCAAGGAGCTGAAGGAGCGCAGCGGATCCTCCCTGCAAGCGATCAAGAAATATATAGCCGCTCAGTACAAAGTGGACGCCGAGAAGCTGGCGCCGTTCATCAGAAAATATCTGAAGAACGCCGTCGAATCCGGCGCCCTCATACAGACCAAAGGTAAGGGTGCCTCCGGCAGTTTCAAGCTGGAGTCTAAATCGTCCGCGTCTAAGAGCAAGCAGTCCGCCGCGGCCGCCGCCGCCGGCGGTAAGGCCGCGTCCGCCTCCGCGGCCGCTTCCGGTGCTAAATCTAAGAAGGCGTCCGCCGCTTCGGCCGGCAGGGGCGGCAAGAAGGCGTCGGCCGGCGGCGCTTCCGCCGCATCGCCGTCGAAGGCGAAACCGAAGGCCACCATAAAGGACAAGAAGGCGGCCGCCGCCAAGAAGAAGCCCGCCGCCGCGACCGCGGCGGCCAAGAAGGCGGCCGCCGCCGCTTCCGCGGCCGCGGCGTCCCCCAAGGCGAAAGCGGGCGCCGCCTCCAAGGCGAAGAAGACCGCCAAGCCTCCGACCAAGAAACCGAAAGCGCCCAAGCCTAAGAAGGCCGCCACTCCCAGATCGAAGCCAGCCGCCAAGAAAGCCGCCGCCGCTTCGAAGAAGTAATAATAATCGTCGCATCGTAAAATCTGCTGCGTGCCATCCTCTCGCCGCGACGGACGGACCCGGTGGTGATGATGATGATGTTCATGATGATGATAATGATGACGATGTCGTCGACGGGAGCGTCGGAATGCAGTGTGCATAACAGCACGACAAAAAGCCCTTTTCAGGGCTAACAAATTTTTCTAGATACCACTACTACAATATTATTGAAAGTTTCTTGCGATGAGACGTCAAAAAATATATATATATATATATATATATATATATATATTATATATATATATATACAAATAAATAAATAAATAAAAACCCACAGCGCACACATAATGTCGTACTCCTCTTACTTACTTACATACATACATACATACATACATACATAAACTTACGGCTAGACGAGATAGCTTAGTTACAATTATACGTGTGTTCATCGAATAGGTATAATATTATATATGATATAAAGAAAGCACTCACCTTCATTTAAAACACAAAATCACGAAGAACAAGTTTTGTATTTAATAATATTGATTAATGACACAATATCTTATTATATACTTTTAACTTACGGTAAAATAGTATGCAAGACAATACTTTCACACTGACCACTCATAAAATATAACATAATTTTATGAGTTTTTTTTTTTTACAAATATAGATTACAAATATGAAGTCCCCAATAGGAATAACAAAAAAAAACAAACGTCAACAAGACAACACACCCCCCCCCCCCCCCCCCCCCGGCGCGCGCGCGCTTCGTGTGCGTTCGTCCAATTTCGTGATTTCGTGGCGCTCTCGATCGATCGCTTGCTCGCTCGCGTCCCCACCTACTGTCGATGCACGCTGTGTACTACGTACCTTAAAACGTCGAATGTCGAAAAAACGGGGCGCATACCGTGCAGAACCACGCCACGCAACGCAAGTCGCGAACGTTATTCTGTTAGTTGTTATTATTATCTGAACCGATCGTGATGTCTGGACGCGGAAAAGGTGGCAAAGTGAAGGGAAAGGCAAAGTCTCGCTCTAACCGTGCGGGACTCCAGTTCCCCGTGGGACGTATCCACAGACTTTTGAGGAAGGGAAATTACGCCGAGCGCGTCGGTGCCGGCGCACCGGTGTACCTGGCCGCCGTCATGGAATATCTGGCCGCCGAAGTCCTCGAGTTGGCCGGTAACGCGGCGCGAGACAACAAGAAGACCAGGATCATCCCTAGGCATCTCCAGTTGGCGATACGTAACGACGAGGAGCTGAACAAGCTGCTCTCCGGCGTGACGATCGCACAGGGCGGTGTACTGCCTAACATTCAGGCAGTCCTGCTCCCCAAGAAGACTGAGAAGAAAGCCTAAGAAGGTGTGCCATCGGTGTGTGACTATGGTGCGACGATAAGTGTCTCCGTGTGTGTGTGTGTGCGTCATCGAAGTGTTCGAACCGACAACCGTGTTCACGCAGGCAGTCTCTGCATCATATCACCATCGCCATCATGGCGAATTCGTACGCGAATATCCGCGTACTAAAATCAAAAAGGCCCTTTTCAGGGCCACAAAATTTTTCTATACACGATCATCCAGAACAATGCCAGTTTCATTGAGCACGACGTCTAATCTACTACAGACATTAATATTAAACAATGAATTAAGGATAATTAATTGCAATTTACACCAATTTAGTCCGCCTCCGCCTATATATTATTAAACTAAATATATATATATGTTGGGAAATTATTACACACGGCGCTGTCCAGTTCCGTGGTAAGCTACGAAGCTTTTGTTACAGACACCAGATAGTTGATATACTACATATAAGCTTAAATACATACAATATATATATATATATATATATCACACGCCAGTCTCAGATTATTTATTATTTTGCCAAATCGATATAATCGTTTATTATTATTGATTGACAAAAGTGATAATACTTTTCTTTTTACTAAAGTAATTTTTTTTTTACATTAAACTAAAAAAAACATACAATATAATATATAGATGGGTAAAAATAAATACATAATATATATACACATAGAATTGTTCATTCCCGGCGTTCGGACCGCGTCGGCCCGAAGGAGAGAGAGGGGCGGTATCGCCGAATCTTTACGATATGCACAACTCACCCGTATAAAACTCAACCCCCCCACCCCCTCCCCTACCGTTTATACCGCGTTTAAGACGCGGACGCTCCGATTGGTCGGAATCGTCGAGTACGCTCGTGCGCGTCCCAGCCGTTTGTGCGTCGATACGCGTGCAGACTATCCGGTGCGCCGGGGAGAATTTTTTCATAACCGTTCGCACCTTCGGACCGAACGTACGTGTACTCTCGCTATCAATAATTTTTCTAATTACGCCACGCAATGCCACCCAAGACTAGCGGAAAGGCAGCGAAGAAGTCGGGCAAGGCCCAGAAGAACATCTCCAAGTCCGATAAGAAAAAGAAGAAGCACAAGAGGAAGGAGAGCTACGCCATCTACATCTACAAAGTGCTCAAGCAGGTCCACCCGGACACCGGTATCTCGAGTAAGGCCATGTCGATCATGAACTCGTTCGTGAACGACATCTTCGAGCGCATCGCCGCCGAGGCTTCCCGCCTGGCCCACTACAACAAGAGGTCCACGATCACCTCCAGGGAGGTGCAGACCTCTGTGAGGCTCCTGCTACCCGGCGAGTTGGCGAAGCACGCGGTCAGCGAAGGCACCAAGGCCGTCACGAAATACACCAGCTCCAAGTGAAAACGCAGTCGGTGTCTGTGCGTGTGCGTGTGTGTATGTGTCAGCGCAACGCGCCCGTCCGCTCGTTTTACTTACAAAAAAGGCCCTTTTCAGGGCCACAAAACTGTTCATTTTGTGTTAATAGTTTCACGAAAGCGTCTATCTCTCTGCATCTACCTCTATTTATTTCTATCAATAATAATAATAATAATAAATACATCCTAACGATAGATCATCATGGATGGCGAACAATGTCATCATAATGGATATCGATATTCGATCGGTATAATTAGTTAGTTAATGTGTCGTTATTAAATTATTATGAAATAATAGACAAAGAGATAAGAAGAGAAAAAATAAATAAATGAAGTGGCAGTCATTGATTATTATTATTATTATTATTAGAAGATGACAAGTGACACAGATAATTATTTAATATGTATGTTTGTGTATAAATGGATATGAACACGGCTAGCGAGTTCACATACGTACGACATCATACGACGACCGTCGTAATAACGTTTTATTCATCGTCGTTTTCTTTTGCTTGTCACTAAAAAAAATAACATTCTATGGCCGTTCGATATTCGAATTCTATAATCCCATCATCTTCCGCTTCTTCTTCTTCTTCTTCTTCTTCTCCTTCCCCTCACCATCGCCGCCCGCGCCCGACTGCCCGACGACTCTCTACTAATAAATAAATAAATAAATAAAATATGGTTTTGTTTTAATATAATAATATACCATTATTGTTATTTTTATTGATGTCATATAAAATAATTTTCGTCGATCGTTCGTGACGTTTCGGATTTCTCGTGCGTGCGCGAAAGAGACGGAGATACGTAGAGCTCTATAAAGAGGGGCACTTTTCGTGTTCGCGATCTCATTCGTATCCGGACTGTCGTTACGACGAGCGAAGCCCGTAGTACCGTTTGATATTTTTTCGTTGCATTTTGTTTCGCGTAGTGCGTAGTGGTGAGAGTGAAAGATGGCCCGTACCAAGCAGACCGCCCGCAAATCGACCGGTGGCAAGGCGCCCCGTAAGCAGCTCGCCACCAAGGCTGCGCGCAAGAGCGCGCCGGCCACCGGCGGAGTCAAGAAGCCGCACAGATACAGGCCCGGAACCGTCGCCCTCCGTGAGATCCGTCGCTACCAGAAGAGCACGGAGCTCCTCATCCGCAAGCTGCCGTTCCAGCGTCTGGTGCGCGAGATCGCCCAGGACTTCAAGACTGACTTGCGTTTCCAGAGCTCCGCCGTGATGGCCCTCCAGGAGGCCAGCGAGGCTTATCTGGTCAGTCTGTTCGAGGACACCAACCTGTGCGCGATCCACGCCAAGCGTGTCACCATCATGCCCAAGGACATCCAACTCGCACGCAGGATCCGCGGTGAACGCGCCTAAGCATGTGCGACGCGACTATGACTTGACGATGTTAATCGTAGCTAGTTATTGTCGCCGTTCGCTTTAAAAAGGCCCTTTTCAGGGCCACAAATCTTTCTGTATATCTAAAAAACTGGTTCCATACGTTCGCACAGAGTTCGTCTGTACAGTATGAATGATTATAAAAACTACAAGAATATAATACACACACACACACACACAATAGACGTATGCAACTCGCAACGTCGATACTACTAATATATTTGTTAATGTAATTCAATAATAATAATATTATAATTTTTTTTTTTTTTTTTTTTTCTCGATAATTCCATAATTGTGTACTTTTTCTTTTCTTTTCAATTATTCATCCTTTGATACACGACGGCTGTGATAAACGAGAGAAAAGTATTAAAGAGTGATTTTTGCATATTATTATTATTATTATGTATAGTAATTTTATAAAAAATCTCTAGTGGATATCTATAATATTATAATATAAAATATTATGACGAGAAAATAAGAAATCAGAGAGTAGACCTAGACGACGATGAGCGAGTCGTGCCGTCTTGTATGTATGTATGTATGTATGTATGTTATGTTCAATTTGTAAAACGTGAATAATAATATATCGTAATAAGTGAATTATAATCGTTATAATTTAATATTTTATCCTAGTATTCAATGTTATTTAATTTCCGAACAACGAACGCTACCTTCCCCCCTCTGACCTCCCCCCGGCTTGCTATCTTCACATCGACGAACTCTGCCGAACTCTAACGACGTAGAGTCGTCGGCGACGGTATATAAATGAGGCCGATCCACGGCCGCCAAAACCACAAGTGCTACGTGTTTCGCTCCGTTCGGACGTGTATACTATACTACGGCTGTCGCTGTGCGTTTGCTATTCTCTGTAAAGGCAGAAGAAGAAGACTATCGAGATGACCGGTCGCGGTAAAGGTGGAAAGGGATTGGGAAAAGGTGGAGCGAAGCGGCACAGGAAGGTGCTCCGTGACAACATCCAGGGTATCACCAAGCCCGCCATCCGTCGTCTGGCCCGCAGGGGCGGCGTGAAACGTATATCCGGTCTGATATACGAAGAGACGCGCGGCGTGCTGAAGGTGTTCCTCGAGAACGTGATCCGCGACGCCGTCACCTACACGGAGCACGCCAAGAGGAAGACCGTCACCGCCATGGACGTCGTGTACGCGCTGAAGCGTCAGGGCCGCACCCTGTACGGTTTCGGCGGTTAAGCGTGTCGTGTCCGTCGCGCGGCTGGTGTGGTTGTGGTGTGGTGCAGTGCGGTGTGGTGTGGTGTGGTGTGTGCGTATTGAGTATTGAGTGTGATCTCTCTCCTCTCTGCGATATCACACACCACACTCTTGACACACCGACGACGCCCGTCGCCATACAATTTTAAAAAGGCCCTTTTCAGGGCCGCATAAGTTTCTATGTTGCCAAAATATGTTTCTTACGTGGCATAGACGTCGCTATGAAATCCATATTATTGTTGGTATTATATTAAAATTAAATGTCCATAATAATATTATATCTTCATTCGTCATATTATACGAACCCACTGAGCGAGTTGATTATTAATATCAAATAGGTAATTTATCGTTATCATTCCTGTTACGAAATATACTTACACACCTATAACATAAATAAATAAATTATATACGTGCACAACGCAAAGTTTTTTCGATCGATTTTACATAAATAAGATAAACATACTGTACTGCATAGTATTACATTCATCCATTCATGTCCATTACATGAATACGACTACTACAGAAAGAGCGGACGGATGTTTTCGTTTTATTTGATTACATTGAGATATTATATATAATATAGATAATTAATTATTATCAAGCGATTGCAATATCATTTAATAATTTTAAAATCTTCTGTTTTACAACGTCGAGACCGACTGCCCGAATTGTTGTCTAAGTAAATAGGTACACAAATTACGTATACTGACGTATGCTGTTATGCCTGCCATTTAATTATTTTACTCTATACGGTCTACGCTCGCATCGCATCATACTCTACATACGCTATAATATATCTAACGATTAGCGTCGCAAAATACGTTCATAGTAATGATGATAAAATATAATATTAATTATTATAAACAAACCTTATACACGACCTCCGTCCGTCACTTCACTGCTGCTGCGGCGCACTTCTCGGGTTCGTCGCGTTCTTCACTACCGGCGGTCCGCGGTCGGTTTCATCTTTTCGGAGATACATTATGTAGACTCTCGCCTGTGCCGCGGATCTGAAACATTTTAATGTACATTATGTATAGTTAGTCGACGGATGATCATCACAATATCATCGAGCCACCGCGATCCGTGTCGGTCCGCCGTCCCGGTGCGCGGTCGCTTAGGTGTTTTACGATGCTCCACTTGGAGGTCCACGAAATCGTGTCGAATCTCCGATACGACCGGTGAGCGTGTGCTCCGCGACGGCGGGTATTCTTCGCCTTCGATGTGTCGACGAGTGGAAACGTTTTATAATTGTTTTATAGAGAAAAATAACTTTTAAACTGGACCCGAGGTACGCGACCGGCACCTCGACGATTTTAAACGTCCTCAGCGATCCGGCGGCGCGCCCGACGGTCTCGACGAGCCTCCGTACACGTGGACAGGCTCAAAATTAAACGTAACAGGGGTTCCGCGATTCGATCGGTTACGGGAATAATATATAAAACACAATTAACGGGATACGTGTTAGTGAAAAGTTTTAAGCGTTCGTACGAGAAAATGTCTAGCGACATCGCGGCTCTCCTTACGGTATTGCTCGTACCCTCGCTGCCACTAGCGACCTCTACGCCGGCGCGTACCTACACGTATACTATCCACATACTCGAGTGTTGCAGTGCAAGTTTTCAGTGCGTGTTCCGTGTTTCGTGTGTGTGTCACGTACCTGTCATCATAATTAACTGCATTTTTAAAAGAAGAATACAAGGCAAAATGGCAGATACCGCAGTCGCATCCGAAGCTCCCGCCCCGGCGACGCCCGCGAAGAAGGCCCCCAAGGCGACGGCCGCCGCCAAGAAGCCGAAGGCGAAGCCGACGCACCCCAAGACCTCCGAGATGGTGAACAGCGCCATCAAGGAGCTGAAGGAGCGCAGCGGATCCTCCCTGCAAGCGATCAAGAAATATATAGCCGCTCAGTACAAAGTGGACGCCGAGAAGCTGGCGCCGTTCATCAGAAAATATCTGAAGAACGCCGTCGAATCCGGCGCCCTCATACAGACCAAAGGTAAGGGTGCCTCCGGCAGTTTCAAGCTGGAGTCTAAATCGTCCGCGTCTAAGAGCAAGCAGTCCGCCGCGGCCGCCGCCGCCGGCGGTAAGGCCGCGTCCGCCTCCGCGGCCGCTTCCGGTGCTAAATCTAAGAAGGCGTCCGCCGCTTCGGCCGGCAGGGGCGGCAAGAAGGCGTCGGCCGGCGGCGCTTCCGCCGCATCGCCGTCGAAGGCGAAACCGAAGGCCACCATAAAGGACAAGAAGGCGGCCGCCGCCAAGAAGAAGCCCGCCGCCGCGACCGCGGCGGCCAAGAAGGCGGCCGCCGCCGCTTCCGCGGCCGCGGCGTCCCCCAAGGCGAAAGCGGGCGCCGCCTCCAAGGCGAAGAAGACCGCCAAGCCTCCGACCAAGAAACCGAAAGCGCCCAAGCCTAAGAAGGCCGCCACTCCCAGATCGAAGCCAGCCGCCAAGAAAGCCGCCGCCGCTTCGAAGAAGTAATAATAATCGTCGCATCGTAAAATCTGCTGCGTGCCATCCTCTCGCCGCGACGGACGGACCCGGTGGTGATGATGATGATGTTCATGATGATGATAATGATGACGATGTCGTCGACGGGAGCGTCGGAATGCAGTGTGCATAACAGCACGACAAAAAGCCCTTTTCAGGGCTAACAAATTTTTCTAGATACCACTACTACAATATTATTGAAAGTTTCTTGCGATGAGACGTCAAAAATATATATATATATATATATATATATATATATATATATATATATATATATACAAATAAATAAATAAATAAAAACCCACAGCGCACACATAATGTCGTACTCCTCTTACTTACTTACATACATACATACATACATACATACATAAACTTACGGCTAGACGAGATAGCTTAGTTACAATTATACGTGTGTTCATCGAATAGGTATAATATTATATATGATATAAAGAAAGCACTCACCTTCATTTAAAACACAAAATCACGAAGAACAAGTTTTGTATTTAATAATATTGATTAATGACACAATATCTTATTATATACTTTTAACTTACGGTAAAATAGTATGCAAGACAATACTTTCACACTGACCACTCATAAAATATAACATAATTTTATGAGTTTTTTTTTTTTACAAATATAGATTACAAATATGAAGTCCCCAATAGGAATAACAAAAAAAAAACAAACGTCAACAAGACAACACCCCCCCCCCCCCCCCCCCGGCGCGCGCGCGCTTCGTGTGCGTTCGTCCAATTTCGTGATTTCGTGGCGCTCTCGATCGATCGCTTGCTCGCTCGCGTCCCCACCTACTGTCGATGCACGCTGTGTACTACGTACCTTAAAACGTCGAATGTCGAAAAAACGGGGCGGGATTCGCATTTCGCGCGCCGACCTGAGCGGACGTGTCCATGCTCGCTGTCCGGCTACCGAACTCGAGTGACGTCATTCGCTGCGATCAGTGCGTGGTTTGCTGCTGCTGCCGCTGCCGACCGTTGCTGTGCTGTACCGAAGAAGGATAGGCTTTAAGCCACCAAGTAAGTGGAGTGAAATCTCACACACCCTACGCTTCTCACCGGGAGCGAGGTCTTAGGTCCGCTACTCACCCCCCCTGCCCCGCGGCAAGGGGGACGCTAGGAAGTGTTAGTTTTTAAGAAGTGTAGATATAAGTTTTAGATCGCGAGTGGGGGTCCAGGATGGACCCCAATTTAGACCGGACGGAGGGCTTGCTAGCCTTCCTCCGGGATGCGTACCCGGAGGTTTACGCGGTCGTTCCGTCGGCCATTTTGAACCGCGTCCGCGCGAGTGAGACGCCTAGATCCCCGACTCCTTCCGAGTCGGACCGATCGTCGCCGATAACGGCAGAGCCCGCCTCCCCGATGGAGGCCGAGTCCGATTCGTCGTCGTCGGCGGACTCGTGTTCCGAGGCGACAGAGGACGACGGTTTCGAGACCGTCGTCAGCAAAAAGCGAAAAGGGAGGAAGACGAAGGCGTCTCCCCCGGTGAAGCGAGCTTCCCTCGCTACACCAACCGCCGCGAACGCGCGAGAAAAGCGCGCGAAACCCGTTTCCCGCCAAGCGTCACCGATGGCGTCACCGATGACGTCATCGGAAACCGTTATTTCGGCGCGAAAACCCAAGTCCCCTCCGCCGGTCATCTTACATGACAAGGGGGCATGGAACAACGTTTGCGTGTGGCTTAAAGCCCACGGTATTAATTTCTCCTCTGCGAGGGCTATCCAGCAGGGGATAAAAATCCAATTAGGGTCGTCGGACGACCACAGGAAATTAACCGCGCATCTTAGGGCGGTTAAGCTTAGCTTCCACACATACGCGCTCGAGGACGAACGTCGTCTAAGAGTAGTAGTGAAGGGTATACCTAAGGAGCTCGAATGCTCCTTAGTCAAGGACGACCTTATTCGTCAGAATATGCCGGTCATAGAAGTCCACCGCATGTACGGCGGGAAAAATAAAAAACAATTCGATATGGTGTTAGTAGTGTTAGAACTTACCCCGGAGGGTAAGAAAATTTATAACATCAGATCGGTGTGCCAACTGACTGGCATTTCTGTAGAGCCTCCGTTTTCGCGCGGTGAGATAGGGCAGTGCCATCGCTGCCAATTCTACGGTCACTCGGCCCGTAATTGCTACGCGCGTCCTAGGTGCGTCAAGTGCCTGGACGACCACGCGACTGCGGACTGTCCGAGGAAGAACCCGGACCCGAACACGCCGCCCAGCTGCGTCCTGTGCGAGACCCAGGGACACCCCGCGAATTATCGCGGCTGTTCTAAGGCCCCGCGCAGACGCTCGCGTAGGGGAAAGGGGAGGGCTTCGAGGCCCCCACGCAAATCCCAGCAGGCCCCCGCGGAGCCTTCAGCTCCCAAGGCCTTCGTGCCCGCTCCACCTCCAAAAACGAACGCGTGGTTTAAGGACATGCAACAGCCGACCGCTCCGGCTCCCGCGGTCACCACCTTACCGGCGCAGCCGACGGCTCCCGCGCAGACACCGCGACCCGTTCAAGCGCCCGCTCCGCGTCCCGCGCCCGCTCCGCGTCCCGCCCCGGCCCAGCAACCCGCGTTGCTGTCGCCTAGGGCCCGCGTCGCCTCCGCTACACCGGCCGATCAGTCCCTGTCCACGAAATTATCAGTGGTCATGGACTTCGTAAGTTTATTTGACATTCGCGAATTATTAGTATTCGCGGATAAACTTAGCGCGTCGAACGACGACGTCCACGCACGCTTGTTGGCCGTGGCTCAACACGCGAACCTAATAGCGACTATAACGGGCTTCAAAGCCCCCGCTTTATAAACTTTCCAATGGCGGTCTTTAATAGGTTAAACATCGCGTCCGACTCGCGTCTTGGGCGAACGAAGCCGTGCGGTCTTACTATCTGCACATACAACGCGAACAATATTAAAGATCATTTAGGTTCAGTTCGTGAATTTCTATCAGACAATAGCATAGACGTACTCTGCGTTCAAGAGTCGTTCTTAAAGCCAGCCGCGCGCGATCCGAAAATCGCGAACTATCGATTAATTAGAAATGACAGGACCGCTAACAGGGGAGGCGGGACTCTCATTTATTTTCATAGGACATTGCATTGCGTCCCCTTAGATCCGCCGCCTCTCGCGAATATCGAAGCGTCGGTGTGTCAAGTTCACTTGTCCGGCCATCAGCCAGTCATATTAGCTTCAGTCTACCTATCACCTAACAAAGCAGTGCTAGAGAGCGACATTAGATCGCTACTCGGCATGGGGGACTCTGTCATTCTGACCGGGGACCTCAACTGCAAACACACGCGTTGGCACTCGACGCGCATTAGCTCTAAGGGGCGAGTGCTCAACGAGTTAGCCAACCATCCCTCGCTCTGCTTTGAAATTATAGGCCCGCTCACGCCTACTCGATTCGGTCACATAGGTGCGCCCGACGTCCTAGACATAGTGATTCTGAGAAACGTGGCTCTGCGACTACGCTCTATCGAATCGCTACCCGAGCTAGACTCGGACCACCGACCAGTAGTTTTCAAACTAGGTCCCGATCGCCCCTCAGGCCCGCTGACTAAGAAGATCGTGGACTGGAAGAGGTTCGCAGAACTCATCCGGTCTCACGACTCTCCCCTTCAGTACGACATACCAGACATCATCGACTCTGTCGATCGAGCTAAGGAGGCGGCTAACAATTTTACCGCTTACATTAACGACACGATAGATACTTGTACCCGCGTCATAGTAGTGCCCCCGGACGGGCGATTCAAGGTCCCGGACGACCTCAAAGACCTCATTAGGCGTAAAAACGCAGCTAACAGAGCGCACGACACGTATCCGACGAGTAGGAATCGTAGCGCACTCAACGATTTGAAGAGGCAAGTTAGAGACAGATTCAATGAGTTGAGAGGGCACTCGTGGGATAGGCTCCTCGAGGGGCTCGAACCTTCGACCCAGGCTTACTGGGCGTTGTCGAGAGCCTTCAGAGGCGAGTCGTTCGCGACGATGCCCCCGCTCATTAAAGTAGACAACTCACTCGCGTCAGACGACACAGATAAAGCCGAATGCCTTGCAGATAGTATAGAATCGCAATGTTCGCCCAGCAACCAACCGTGTGACCCGGGTCACGCTCACGAAGTAGACTCGACGGTCACAGCATGGGCCGCCATGCCTCCCACGGGCGATCCGCTTCGCCCGACGTCCATAGAAGAAGTTACTGCGGTAATCAAAGGGCTTAACCCTAAGAAGGCCCCGGGGCCGGACCGCATAACTAATAAATTATTAAAATCATTACCGAGACAGTTCATATCCCTGTTGGTTTTAATCTTCAATACGCTGTTACTAGGCTGCTCCTTTCCAGACGGCTGGAAAGAAGCCGTAGTGATAGGTATCCGCAAGCCGGGCAAACCTAGCAACCTGCCCGCTAGCTACCGTCCTATCAGTCTCATAAGCTCGCTAGGTAAAGTTTATGAGAAAATAATTCTAACACGTCTGCAGGAAATAGTAGAGGCTAAGTCCCTCCTTCCCCACGAACAGTTCGGCTTTAGAGCCAATCACTCGAGCGTTCATCAAGTACACCGCTTAACGGAGTACTTGTTAAAGTATAAGATAACATCTAAACAGAGAAGATGCTCTGCGGCCATCTTCTTAGATATAGCGAAAGCCTTCGATAAGGTTTGGCACAACGGCTTATTATATAAGCTACGCAACTTAGGAGTGCCAGACAGACTCGTACACATCCTGCGGGACTACTTATCGAATAGAGCCTTTCGTTTCAGAGTGGAGGGCACGTTGTCCTCCCCTAGACAAGTCCGGGCGGGCGTCCCTCAGGGATCGCTATTATCGCCCCTCCTATACGCGCTTTACACGAGCGACTTCCCCCGCAAACAGGGTGTAGAATACGCGCTGTACGCAGACGACACCGCGTTCTTCACCTCTTCTTGGTCGTTGAACCGTATTCACATTCGGCTCCAGACCGCGGCAGACGACTTAGGCGCCTGGTTCCGCAAATGGAAAATCGAAGTGAACCCCGACAAGAGTGCAGCACTCCTCTTCCCTCTACGTCGCTACGAGACAGTCGAGACGATCCGTCTCCTAGGCAAACCGATTCCCTGGGAGTCCCAGGTTAAATATTTAGGAGTCACTTTCGATAGGAAACTATCTTTCAGACCGCACATTCGCCAAGCCCGTAACAAGGCTGCATTCGTCCTAGGTAGACTTTACCCGCTTCTGTGCAAGCGAAGTAAATTGTCACTTAGAAATAAGTTGACTCTATACAAAGCTTGCATACGCCCTATCATGACGTACGCCAGTGTCGCATTCGCCCACGTGAACCTCGACACGCTACAAATACTTCAAAATAAGTTCTTGCGTATCGCGTCCGGTTGCCCGTGGTACGTGAGAAACATCGACCTACACAGGGATTTCGAACTCGTCACGATAAAAAAGTTCGTAAAAGATACCTCACAAAGGTACTTTGATCGAGCTTCGTCTCACCCCAATCCGTTGGTGGTGCAAGCGTGCACGTACACGCTGCGCCACAACGACCCGCGCTCTAGACGCCCGCGTCACATACTCACGGACCCAGACGACGCTATAACAATAGCGAACGCCGCGTTCCCATACTCGCGAGCCCGCCTGCGCCGGCGCAGACGTCGGCGCCGGCCGCCTAGGTTCGTGATTCCCCGCCCGGGTAACGTCCGAATGCGACCGATCGCCGTCGATCGCCAATCATAGTAGGTAGCATACAGTTACACTCACAGACAGACACATACATACTCACTCCACGCGGGTAAAGTATAAAGACTTTAATATTCTTATTATCATTTTATTTAAATAAAATACATTTAGTTTATCCGTTTATTTCAGTTTTACGCAGACATATCTCTGCTTTCAGGTCCGGTGGCGGAAGGGCGCCACCACTTTCATCCCCGAGTCGTCGAGCAGGACTCCAAGCTGCGAGGCAGGGCTCACTAGCCCGCCTCCCCCTCCCGGTGACGCTGTAAAGACCAGAAGAGGTTAACAGCATGAAGAAACAAGATAAGAAGAAGAAGAAGAAAACGGGGCGCATACCGTGCAGAACCACGCCACGCAACGCAAGTCGCGAACGTTATTCTGTTAGTTGTTATTATTATCTGAACCGATCGTGATGTCTGGACGCGGAAAAGGTGGCAAAGTGAAGGGAAAGGCAAAGTCTCGCTCTAACCGTGCGGGACTCCAGTTCCCCGTGGGACGTATCCACAGACTTTTGAGGAAGGGAAATTACGCCGAGCGCGTCGGTGCCGGCGCACCGGTGTACCTGGCCGCCGTCATGGAATATCTGGCCGCCGAAGTCCTCGAGTTGGCCGGTAACGCGGCGCGAGACAACAAGAAGACCAGGATCATCCCTAGGCATCTCCAGTTGGCGATACGTAACGACGAGGAGCTGAACAAGCTGCTCTCCGGCGTGACGATCGCACAGGGCGGTGTACTGCCTAACATTCAGGCAGTCCTGCTCCCCAAGAAGACTGAGAAGAAAGCCTAAGAAGGTGTGCCATCGGTGTGTGACTATGGTGCGACGATAAGTGTCTCCGTGTGTGTGTGTGTGCGTCATCGAAGTGTTCGAACCGACAACCGTGTTCACGCAGGCAGTCTCTGCATCATATCACCATCGCCATCATGGCGAATTCGTACGCGAATATCCGCGTACTAAAATCAAAAAGGCCCTTTTCAGGGCCACAAAATTTTTCTATACACGATCATCCAGAACAATGCCAGTTTCATTGAGCACGACGTCTAATCTACTACAGACATTAATATTAAACAATGAATTAAGGATAATTAATTGCAATTTACACCAATTTAGTCCGCCTCCGCCTATATATTATTAAACTAAATATATATATATGTTGGGAAATTATTACACACGGCGCTGTCCAGTTCCGTGGTAAGCTACGAAGCTTTTGTTACAGACACCAGATAGTTGATATACTACATATAAGCTTAAATACATACAATATATATATATATATATATATCACACGCCAGTCTCAGATTATTTATTATTTTGCCAAATCGATATAATCGTTTATTATTATTGATTGACAAAAGTGATAATACTTTTCTTTTTACTAAAGTAATTTTTTTTTTACATTAAACTAAAAAAAACATACAATATAATATATAGATGGGTAAAAATAAATACATAATATATATACACATAGAATTGTTCATTCCCGGCGTTCGGACCGCGTCGGCCCGAAGGAGAGAGAGGGGCGGTATCGCCGAATCTTTACGATATGCACAACTCACCCGTATAAAACTCAACCCCCCCACCCCCTCCCCTACCGTTTATACCGCGTTTAAGACGCGGACGCTCCGATTGGTCGGAATCGTCGAGTACGCTCGTGCGCGTCCCAGCCGTTTGTGCGTCGATACGCGTGCAGACTATCCGGTGCGCCGGGGAGAATTTTTTCATAACCGTTCGCACCTTCGGACCGAACGTACGTGTACTCTCGCTATCAATAATTTTTCTAATTACGCCACGCAATGCCACCCAAGACTAGCGGAAAGGCAGCGAAGAAGTCGGGCAAGGCCCAGAAGAACATCTCCAAGTCCGATAAGAAAAAGAAGAAGCACAAGAGGAAGGAGAGCTACGCCATCTACATCTACAAAGTGCTCAAGCAGGTCCACCCGGACACCGGTATCTCGAGTAAGGCCATGTCGATCATGAACTCGTTCGTGAACGACATCTTCGAGCGCATCGCCGCCGAGGCTTCCCGCCTGGCCCACTACAACAAGAGGTCCACGATCACCTCCAGGGAGGTGCAGACCTCTGTGAGGCTCCTGCTACCCGGCGAGTTGGCGAAGCACGCGGTCAGCGAAGGCACCAAGGCCGTCACGAAATACACCAGCTCCAAGTGAAAACGCAGTCGGTGTCTGTGCGTGTGCGTGTGTGTATGTGTCAGCGCAACGCGCCCGTCCGCTCGTTTTACTTACAAAAAAGGCCCTTTTCAGGGCCACAAAACTGTTCATTTTGTGTTAATAGTTTCACGAAAGCGTCTATCTCTCTGCATCTACCTCTATTTATTTCTATCAATAATAATAATAATAATAAATACATCCTAACGATAGATCATCATGGATGGCGAACAATGTCATCATAATGGATATCGATATTCGATCGGTATAATTAGTTAGTTAATGTGTCGTTATTAAATTATTATGAAATAATAGACAAAGAGATAAGAAGAGAAAAAATAAATAAATGAAGTGGCAGTCATTGATTATTATTATTATTATTATTAGAAGATGACAAGTGACACAGATAATTATTTAATATGTATGTTTGTGTATAAATGGATATGAACACGGCTAGCGAGTTCACATACGTACGACATCATACGACGACCGTCGTAATAACGTTTTATTCATCGTCGTTTTCTTTTGCTTGTCACTAAAAAAAATAACATTCTATGGCCGTTCGATATTCGAATTCTATAATCCCATCATCTTCCGCTTCTTCTTCTTCTTCTTCTTCTTCTCCTTCCCCTCACCATCGCCGCCCGCGCCCGACTGCCCGACGACTCTCTACTAATAAATAAATAAATAAATAAAATATGGTTTTGTTTTAATATAATAATATACCATTATTGTTATTTTTATTGATGTCATATAAAATAATTTTCGTCGATCGTTCGTGACGTTTCGGATTTCTCGTGCGTGCGCGAAAGAGACGGAGATACGTAGAGCTCTATAAAGAGGGGCACTTTTCGTGTTCGCGATCTCATTCGTATCCGGACTGTCGTTACGACGAGCGAAGCCCGTAGTACCGTTTGATATTTTTTCGTTGCATTTTGTTTCGCGTAGTGCGTAGTGGTGAGAGTGAAAGATGGCCCGTACCAAGCAGACCGCCCGCAAATCGACCGGTGGCAAGGCGCCCCGTAAGCAGCTCGCCACCAAGGCTGCGCGCAAGAGCGCGCCGGCCACCGGCGGAGTCAAGAAGCCGCACAGATACAGGCCCGGAACCGTCGCCCTCCGTGAGATCCGTCGCTACCAGAAGAGCACGGAGCTCCTCATCCGCAAGCTGCCGTTCCAGCGTCTGGTGCGCGAGATCGCCCAGGACTTCAAGACTGACTTGCGTTTCCAGAGCTCCGCCGTGATGGCCCTCCAGGAGGCCAGCGAGGCTTATCTGGTCAGTCTGTTCGAGGACACCAACCTGTGCGCGATCCACGCCAAGCGTGTCACCATCATGCCCAAGGACATCCAACTCGCACGCAGGATCCGCGGTGAACGCGCCTAAGCATGTGCGACGCGACTATGACTTGACGATGTTAATCGTAGCTAGTTATTGTCGCCGTTCGCTTTAAAAAGGCCCTTTTCAGGGCCACAAATCTTTCTGTATATCTAAAAAACTGGTTCCATACGTTCGCACAGAGTTCGTCTGTACAGTATGAATGATTATAAAAACTACAAGAATATAATACACACACACACACACACAATAGACGTATGCAACTCGCAACGTCGATACTACTAATATATTTGTTAATGTAATTCAATAATAATAATATTATAATTTTTTTTTTTTTTTTTTTTTCTCGATAATTCCATAATTGTGTACTTTTTCTTTTCTTTTCAATTATTCATCCTTTGATACACGACGGCTGTGATAAACGAGAGAAAAGTATTAAAGAGTGATTTTTGCATATTATTATTATTATTATGTATAGTAATTTTATAAAAAATCTCTAGTGGATATCTATAATATTATAATATAAAATATTATGACGAGAAAATAAGAAATCAGAGAGTAGACCTAGACGACGATGAGCGAGTCGTGCCGTCTTGTATGTATGTATGTATGTATGTATGTTATGTTCAATTTGTAAAACGTGAATAATAATATATCGTAATAAGTGAATTATAATCGTTATAATTTAATATTTTATCCTAGTATTCAATGTTATTTAATTTCCGAACAACGAACGCTACCTTCCCCCCTCTGACCTCCCCCCGGCTTGCTATCTTCACATCGACGAACTCTGCCGAACTCTAACGACGTAGAGTCGTCGGCGACGGTATATAAATGAGGCCGATCCACGGCCGCCAAAACCACAAGTGCTACGTGTTTCGCTCCGTTCGGACGTGTATACTATACTACGGCTGTCGCTGTGCGTTTGCTATTCTCTGTAAAGGCAGAAGAAGAAGACTATCGAGATGACCGGTCGCGGTAAAGGTGGAAAGGGATTGGGAAAAGGTGGAGCGAAGCGGCACAGGAAGGTGCTCCGTGACAACATCCAGGGTATCACCAAGCCCGCCATCCGTCGTCTGGCCCGCAGGGGCGGCGTGAAACGTATATCCGGTCTGATATACGAAGAGACGCGCGGCGTGCTGAAGGTGTTCCTCGAGAACGTGATCCGCGACGCCGTCACCTACACGGAGCACGCCAAGAGGAAGACCGTCACCGCCATGGACGTCGTGTACGCGCTGAAGCGTCAGGGCCGCACCCTGTACGGTTTCGGCGGTTAAGCGTGTCGTGTCCGTCGCGCGGCTGGTGTGGTTGTGGTGTGGTGCAGTGCGGTGTGGTGTGGTGTGGTGTGTGCGTATTGAGTATTGAGTGTGATCTCTCTCCTCTCTGCGATATCACACACCACACTCTTGACACACCGACGACGCCCGTCGCCATACAATTTTAAAAAGGCCCTTTTCAGGGCCGCATAAGTTTCTATGTTGCCAAAATATGTTTCTTACGTGGCATAGACGTCGCTATGAAATCCATATTATTGTTGGTATTATATTAAAATTAAATGTCCATAATAATATTATATCTTCATTCGTCATATTATACGAACCCACTGAGCGAGTTGATTATTAATATCAAATAGGTAATTTATCGTTATCATTCCTGTTACGAAATATACTTACACACCTATAACATAAATAAATAAATTATATACGTGCACAACGCAAAGTTTTTTCGATCGATTTTACATAAATAAGATAAACATACTGTACTGCATAGTATTACATTCATCCATTCATGTCCATTACATGAATACGACTACTACAGAAAGAGCGGACGGATGTTTTCGTTTTATTTGATTACATTGAGATATTATATATAATATAGATAATTAATTATTATCAAGCGATTGCAATATCATTTAATAATTTTAAAATCTTCTGTTTTACAACGTCGAGACCGACTGCCCGAATTGTTGTCTAAGTAAATAGGTACACAAATTACGTATACTGACGTATGCTGTTATGCCTGCCATTTAATTATTTTACTCTATACGGTCTACGCTCGCATCGCATCATACTCTACATACGCTATAATATATCTAACGATTAGCGTCGCAAAATACGTTCATAGTAATGATGATAAAATATAATATTAATTATTATAAACAAACCTTATACACGACCTCCGTCCGTCACTTCACTGCTGCTGCGGCGCACTTCTCGGGTTCGTCGCGTTCTTCACTACCGGCGGTCCGCGGTCGGTTTCATCTTTTCGGAGATACATTATGTAGACTCTCGCCTGTGCCGCGGATCTGAAACATTTTAATGTACATTATGTATAGTTAGTCGACGGATGATCATCACAATATCATCGAGCCACCGCGATCCGTGTCGGTCCGCCGTCCCGGTGCGCGGTCGCTTAGGTGTTTTACGATGCTCCACTTGGAGGTCCACGAAATCGTGTCGAATCTCCGATACGACCGGTGAGCGTGTGCTCCGCGACGGCGGGTATTCTTCGCCTTCGATGTGTCGACGAGTGGAAACGTTTTATAATTGTTTTATAGAGAAAAATAACTTTTAAACTGGACCCGAGGTACGCGACCGGCACCTCGACGATTTTAAACGTCCTCAGCGATCCGGCGGCGCGCCCGACGGTCTCGACGAGCCTCCGTACACGTGGACAGGCTCAAAATTAAACGTAACAGGGGTTCCGCGATTCGATCGGTTACGGGAATAATATATAAAACACAATTAACGGGATACGTGTTAGTGAAAAGTTTTAAGCGTTCGTACGAGAAAATGTCTAGCGACATCGCGGCTCTCCTTACGGTATTGCTCGTACCCTCGCTGCCACTAGCGACCTCTACGCCGGCGCGTACCTACACGTATACTATCCACATACTCGAGTGTTGCAGTGCAAGTTTTCAGTGCGTGTTCCGTGTTTCGTGTGTGTGTCACGTACCTGTCATCATAATTAACTGCATTTTTAAAAGAAGAATACAAGGCAAAATGGCAGATACCGCAGTCGCATCCGAAGCTCCCGCCCCGGCGACGCCCGCGAAGAAGGCCCCCAAGGCGACGGCCGCCGCCAAGAAGCCGAAGGCGAAGCCGACGCACCCCAAGACCTCCGAGATGGTGAACAGCGCCATCAAGGAGCTGAAGGAGCGCAGCGGATCCTCCCTGCAAGCGATCAAGAAATATATAGCCGCTCAGTACAAAGTGGACGCCGAGAAGCTGGCGCCGTTCATCAGAAAATATCTGAAGAACGCCGTCGAATCCGGCGCCCTCATACAGACCAAAGGTAAGGGTGCCTCCGGCAGTTTCAAGCTGGAGTCTAAATCGTCCGCGTCTAAGAGCAAGCAGTCCGCCGCGGCCGCCGCCGCCGGCGGTAAGGCCGCGTCCGCCTCCGCGGCCGCTTCCGGTGCTAAATCTAAGAAGGCGTCCGCCGCTTCGGCCGGCAGGGGCGGCAAGAAGGCGTCGGCCGGCGGCGCTTCCGCCGCATCGCCGTCGAAGGCGAAACCGAAGGCCACCATAAAGGACAAGAAGGCGGCCGCCGCCAAGAAGAAGCCCGCCGCCGCGACCGCGGCGGCCAAGAAGGCGGCCGCCGCCGCTTCCGCGGCCGCGGCGTCCCCCAAGGCGAAAGCGGGCGCCGCCTCCAAGGCGAAGAAGACCGCCAAGCCTCCGACCAAGAAACCGAAAGCGCCCAAGCCTAAGAAGGCCGCCACTCCCAGATCGAAGCCAGCCGCCAAGAAAGCCGCCGCCGCTTCGAAGAAGTAATAATAATCGTCGCATCGTAAAATCTGCTGCGTGCCATCCTCTCGCCGCGACGGACGGACCCGGTGGTGATGATGATGATGTTCATGATGATGATAATGATGACGATGTCGTCGACGGGAGCGTCGGAATGCAGTGTGCATAACAGCACGACAAAAAGCCCTTTTCAGGGCTAACAAATTTTTCTAGATACCACTACTACAATATTATTGAAAGTTTCTTGCGATGAGACGTCAAAAAATATATATATATATATATATATATATATATATATATATATATATATATATACAAATAAATAAATAAATAAAAACCCACAGCGCACACATAATGTCGTACTCCTCTTACTTACTTACATACATACATACATACATACATACATAAACTTACGGCTAGACGAGATAGCTTAGTTACAATTATACGTGTGTTCATCGAATAGGTATAATATTATATATGATATAAAGAAAGCACTCACCTTCATTTAAAACACAAAATCACGAAGAACAAGTTTTGTATTTAATAATATTGATTAATGACACAATATCTTATTATATACTTTTAACTTACGGTAAAATAGTATGCAAGACAATACTTTCACACTGACCACTCATAAAATATAACATAATTTTATGAGTTTTTTTTTTTTACAAATATAGATTACAAATATGAAGTCCCCAATAGGAATAACAAAAAAAAAAAAACGTCAACAAGACAACACCCCCCCCCCCCCCCCCCCGGCGCGCGCGCGCTTCGTGTGCGTTCGTCCAATTTCGTGATTTCGTGGCGCTCTCGATCGATCGCTTGCTCGCTCGCGTCCCCACCTACTGTCGATGCACGCTGTGTACTACGTACCTTAAAACGTCGAATGTCGAAAAAACGGGGCGCATACCGTGCAGAACCACGCCACGCAACGCAAGTCGCGAACGTTATTCTGTTAGTTGTTATTATTATCTGAACCGATCGTGATGTCTGGACGCGGAAAAGGTGGCAAAGTGAAGGGAAAGGCAAAGTCTCGCTCTAACCGTGCGGGACTCCAGTTCCCCGTGGGACGTATCCACAGACTTTTGAGGAAGGGAAATTACGCCGAGCGCGTCGGTGCCGGCGCACCGGTGTACCTGGCCGCCGTCATGGAATATCTGGCCGCCGAAGTCCTCGAGTTGGCCGGTAACGCGGCGCGAGACAACAAGAAGACCAGGATCATCCCTAGGCATCTCCAGTTGGCGATACGTAACGACGAGGAGCTGAACAAGCTGCTCTCCGGCGTGACGATCGCACAGGGCGGTGTACTGCCTAACATTCAGGCAGTCCTGCTCCCCAAGAAGACTGAGAAGAAAGCCTAAGAAGGTGTGCCATCGGTGTGTGACTATGGTGCGACGATAAGTGTCTCCGTGTGTGTGTGTGTGCGTCATCGAAGTGTTCGAACCGACAACCGTGTTCACGCAGGCAGTCTCTGCATCATATCACCATCGCCATCATGGCGAATTCGTACGCGAATATCCGCGTACTAAAATCAAAAAGGCCCTTTTCAGGGCCACAAAATTTTTCTATACACGATCATCCAGAACAATGCCAGTTTCATTGAGCACGACGTCTAATCTACTACAGACATTAATATTAAACAATGAATTAAGGATAATTAATTGCAATTTACACCAATTTAGTCCGCCTCCGCCTATATATTATTAAACTAAATATATATATATGTTGGGAAATTATTACACACGGCGCTGTCCAGTTCCGTGGTAAGCTACGAAGCTTTTGTTACAGACACCAGATAGTTGATATACTACATATAAGCTTAAATACATACAATATATATATATATATATATATCACACGCCAGTCTCAGATTATTTATTATTTTGCCAAATCGATATAATCGTTTATTATTATTGATTGACAAAAGTGATAATACTTTTCTTTTTACTAAAGTAATTTTTTTTTTACATTAAACTAAAAAAAACATACAATATAATATATAGATGGGTAAAAATAAATACATAATATATATACACATAGAATTGTTCATTCCCGGCGTTCGGACCGCGTCGGCCCGAAGGAGAGAGAGGGGCGGTATCGCCGAATCTTTACGATATGCACAACTCACCCGTATAAAACTCAACCCCCCCACCCCCTCCCCTACCGTTTATACCGCGTTTAAGACGCGGACGCTCCGATTGGTCGGAATCGTCGAGTACGCTCGTGCGCGTCCCAGCCGTTTGTGCGTCGATACGCGTGCAGACTATCCGGTGCGCCGGGGAGAATTTTTTCATAACCGTTCGCACCTTCGGACCGAACGTACGTGTACTCTCGCTATCAATAATTTTTCTAATTACGCCACGCAATGCCACCCAAGACTAGCGGAAAGGCAGCGAAGAAGTCGGGCAAGGCCCAGAAGAACATCTCCAAGTCCGATAAGAAAAAGAAGAAGCACAAGAGGAAGGAGAGCTACGCCATCTACATCTACAAAGTGCTCAAGCAGGTCCACCCGGACACCGGTATCTCGAGTAAGGCCATGTCGATCATGAACTCGTTCGTGAACGACATCTTCGAGCGCATCGCCGCCGAGGCTTCCCGCCTGGCCCACTACAACAAGAGGTCCACGATCACCTCCAGGGAGGTGCAGACCTCTGTGAGGCTCCTGCTACCCGGCGAGTTGGCGAAGCACGCGGTCAGCGAAGGCACCAAGGCCGTCACGAAATACACCAGCTCCAAGTGAAAACGCAGTCGGTGTCTGTGCGTGTGCGTGTGTGTATGTGTCAGCGCAACGCGCCCGTCCGCTCGTTTTACTTACAAAAAAGGCCCTTTTCAGGGCCACAAAACTGTTCATTTTGTGTTAATAGTTTCACGAAAGCGTCTATCTCTCTGCATCTACCTCTATTTATTTCTATCAATAATAATAATAATAATAAATACATCCTAACGATAGATCATCATGGATGGCGAACAATGTCATCATAATGGATATCGATATTCGATCGGTATAATTAGTTAGTTAATGTGTCGTTATTAAATTATTATGAAATAATAGACAAAGAGATAAGAAGAGAAAAAATAAATAAATGAAGTGGCAGTCATTGATTATTATTATTATTATTATTAGAAGATGACAAGTGACACAGATAATTATTTAATATGTATGTTTGTGTATAAATGGATATGAACACGGCTAGCGAGTTCACATACGTACGACATCATACGACGACCGTCGTAATAACGTTTTATTCATCGTCGTTTTCTTTTGCTTGTCACTAAAAAAAATAACATTCTATGGCCGTTCGATATTCGAATTCTATAATCCCATCATCTTCCGCTTCTTCTTCTTCTTCTTCTTCTTCTCCTTCCCCTCACCATCGCCGCCCGCGCCCGACTGCCCGACGACTCTCTACTAATAAATAAATAAATAAATAAAATATGGTTTTGTTTTAATATAATAATATACCATTATTGTTATTTTTATTGATGTCATATAAAATAATTTTCGTCGATCGTTCGTGACGTTTCGGATTTCTCGTGCGTGCGCGAAAGAGACGGAGATACGTAGAGCTCTATAAAGAGGGGCACTTTTCGTGTTCGCGATCTCATTCGTATCCGGACTGTCGTTACGACGAGCGAAGCCCGTAGTACCGTTTGATATTTTTTCGTTGCATTTTGTTTCGCGTAGTGCGTAGTGGTGAGAGTGAAAGATGGCCCGTACCAAGCAGACCGCCCGCAAATCGACCGGTGGCAAGGCGCCCCGTAAGCAGCTCGCCACCAAGGCTGCGCGCAAGAGCGCGCCGGCCACCGGCGGAGTCAAGAAGCCGCACAGATACAGGCCCGGAACCGTCGCCCTCCGTGAGATCCGTCGCTACCAGAAGAGCACGGAGCTCCTCATCCGCAAGCTGCCGTTCCAGCGTCTGGTGCGCGAGATCGCCCAGGACTTCAAGACTGACTTGCGTTTCCAGAGCTCCGCCGTGATGGCCCTCCAGGAGGCCAGCGAGGCTTATCTGGTCAGTCTGTTCGAGGACACCAACCTGTGCGCGATCCACGCCAAGCGTGTCACCATCATGCCCAAGGACATCCAACTCGCACGCAGGATCCGCGGTGAACGCGCCTAAGCATGTGCGACGCGACTATGACTTGACGATGTTAATCGTAGCTAGTTATTGTCGCCGTTCGCTTTAAAAAGGCCCTTTTCAGGGCCACAAATCTTTCTGTATATCTAAAAAACTGGTTCCATACGTTCGCACAGAGTTCGTCTGTACAGTATGAATGATTATAAAAACTACCAGAATATAATACACACACACACACACACAATAGACGTATGCAACTCGCAACGTCGATACTACTAATATATTTGTTAATGTAATTCAATAATAATAATATTATAATTTTTTTTTTTTTTTTTTTTTTTCGATAATTCCATAATTGTGTACTTTTTCTTTTCTTTTCAATTATTCATCCTTTGATACACGACGGCTGTGATAAACGAGAGAAAAGTATTAAAGAGTGATTTTTGCATATTATTATTATTATTATGTATAGTAATTTTATAAAAAATCTCTAGTGGATATCTATAATATTATAATATAAAATATTATGACGAGAAAATAAGAAATCAGAGAGTAGACCTAGACGACGATGAGCGAGTCGTGCCGTCTTGTATGTATGTATGTATGTATGTATGTTATGTTCAATTTGTAAAACGTGAATAATAATATATCGTAATAAGTGAATTATAATCGTTATAATTTAATATTTTATCCTAGTATTCAATGTTATTTAATTTCCGAACAACGAACGCTACCTTCCCCCCTCTGACCTCCCCCCGGCTTGCTATCTTCACATCGACGAACTCTGCCGAACTCTAACGACGTAGAGTCGTCGGCGACGGTATATAAATGAGGCCGATCCACGGCCGCCAAAACCACAAGTGCTACGTGTTTCGCTCCGTTCGGACGTGTATACTATACTACGGCTGTCGCTGTGCGTTTGCTATTCTCTGTAAAGGCAGAAGAAGAAGACTATCGAGATGACCGGTCGCGGTAAAGGTGGAAAGGGATTGGGAAAAGGTGGAGCGAAGCGGCACAGGAAGGTGCTCCGTGACAACATCCAGGGTATCACCAAGCCCGCCATCCGTCGTCTGGCCCGCAGGGGCGGCGTGAAACGTATATCCGGTCTGATATACGAAGAGACGCGCGGCGTGCTGAAGGTGTTCCTCGAGAACGTGATCCGCGACGCCGTCACCTACACGGAGCACGCCAAGAGGAAGACCGTCACCGCCATGGACGTCGTGTACGCGCTGAAGCGTCAGGGCCGCACCCTGTACGGTTTCGGCGGTTAAGCGTGTCGTGTCCGTCGCGCGGCTGGTGTGGTTGTGGTGTGGTGCAGTGCGGTGTGGTGTGGTGTGGTGTGTGCGTATTGAGTATTGAGTGTGATCTCTCTCCTCTCTGCGATATCACACACCACACTCTTGACACACCGACGACGCCCGTCGCCATACAATTTTAAAAAGGCCCTTTTCAGGGCCGCATAAGTTTCTATGTTGCCAAAATATGTTTCTTACGTGGCATAGACGTCGCTATGAAATCCATATTATTGTTGGTATTATATTAAAATTAAATGTCCATAATAATATTATATCTTCATTCGTCATATTATACGAACCCACTGAGCGAGTTGATTATTAATATCAAATAGGTAATTTATCGTTATCATTCCTGTTACGAAATATACTTACACACCTATAACATAAATAAATAAATTATATACGTGCACAACGCAAAGTTTTTTCGATCGATTTTACATAAATAAGATAAACATACTGTACTGCATAGTATTACATTCATCCATTCATGTCCATTACATGAATACGACTACTACAGAAAGAGCGGACGGATGTTTTCGTTTTATTTGATTACATTGAGATATTATATATAATATAGATAATTAATTATTATCAAGCGATTGCAATATCATTTAATAATTTTAAAATCTTCTGTTTTACAACGTCGAGACCGACTGCCCGAATTGTTGTCTAAGTAAATAGGTACACAAATTACGTATACTGACGTATGCTGTTATGCCTGCCATTTAATTATTTTACTCTATACGGTCTACGCTCGCATCGCATCATACTCTACATACGCTATAATATATCTAACGATTAGCGTCGCAAAATACGTTCATAGTAATGATGATAAAATATAATATTAATTATTATAAACAAACCTTATACACGACCTCCGTCCGTCACTTCACTGCTGCTGCGGCGCACTTCTCGGGTTCGTCGCGTTCTTCACTACCGGCGGTCCGCGGTCGGTTTCATCTTTTCGGAGATACATTATGTAGACTCTCGCCTGTGCCGCGGATCTGAAACATTTTAATGTACATTATGTATAGTTAGTCGACGGATGATCATCACAATATCATCGAGCCACCGCGATCCGTGTCGGTCCGCCGTCCCGGTGCGCGGTCGCTTAGGTGTTTTACGATGCTCCACTTGGAGGTCCACGAAATCGTGTCGAATCTCCGATACGACCGGTGAGCGTGTGCTCCGCGACGGCGGGTATTCTTCGCCTTCGATGTGTCGACGAGTGGAAACGTTTTATAATTGTTTTATAGAGAAAAATAACTTTTAAACTGGACCCGAGGTACGCGACCGGCACCTCGACGATTTTAAACGTCCTCAGCGATCCGGCGGCGCGCCCGACGGTCTCGACGAGCCTCCGTACACGTGGACAGGCTCAAAATTAAACGTAACAGGGGTTCCGCGATTCGATCGGTTACGGGAATAATATATAAAACACAATTAACGGGATACGTGTTAGTGAAAAGTTTTAAGCGTTCGTACGAGAAAATGTCTAGCGACATCGCGGCTCTCCTTACGGTATTGCTCGTACCCTCGCTGCCACTAGCGACCTCTACGCCGGCGCGTACCTACACGTATACTATCCACATACTCGAGTGTTGCAGTGCAAGTTTTCAGTGCGTGTTCCGTGTTTCGTGTGTGTGTCACGTACCTGTCATCATAATTAACTGCATTTTTAAAAGAAGAATACAAGGCAAAATGGCAGATACCGCAGTCGCATCCGAAGCTCCCGCCCCGGCGACGCCCGCGAAGAAGGCCCCCAAGGCGACGGCCGCCGCCAAGAAGCCGAAGGCGAAGCCGACGCACCCCAAGACCTCCGAGATGGTGAACAGCGCCATCAAGGAGCTGAAGGAGCGCAGCGGATCCTCCCTGCAAGCGATCAAGAAATATATAGCCGCTCAGTACAAAGTGGACGCCGAGAAGCTGGCGCCGTTCATCAGAAAATATCTGAAGAACGCCGTCGAATCCGGCGCCCTCATACAGACCAAAGGTAAGGGTGCCTCCGGCAGTTTCAAGCTGGAGTCTAAATCGTCCGCGTCTAAGAGCAAGCAGTCCGCCGCGGCCGCCGCCGCCGGCGGTAAGGCCGCGTCCGCCTCCGCGGCCGCTTCCGGTGCTAAATCTAAGAAGGCGTCCGCCGCTTCGGCCGGCAGGGGCGGCAAGAAGGCGTCGGCCGGCGGCGCTTCCGCCGCATCGCCGTCGAAGGCGAAACCGAAGGCCACCATAAAGGACAAGAAGGCGGCCGCCGCCAAGAAGAAGCCCGCCGCCGCGACCGCGGCGGCCAAGAAGGCGGCCGCCGCCGCTTCCGCGGCCGCGGCGTCCCCCAAGGCGAAAGCGGGCGCCGCCTCCAAGGCGAAGAAGACCGCCAAGCCTCCGACCAAGAAACCGAAAGCGCCCAAGCCTAAGAAGGCCGCCACTCCCAGATCGAAGCCAGCCGCCAAGAAAGCCGCCGCCGCTTCGAAGAAGTAATAATAATCGTCGCATCGTAAAATCTGCTGCGTGCCATCCTCTCGCCGCGACGGACGGACCCGGTGGTGATGATGATGATGTTCATGATGATGATAATGATGACGATGTCGTCGACGGGAGCGTCGGAATGCAGTGTGCATAACAGCACGACAAAAAGCCCTTTTCAGGGCTAACAAATTTTTCTAGATACCACTACTACAATATTATTGAAAGTTTCTTGCGATGAGACGTCAAAAAATATATATATATATATATATATATATATATATATATATATATATATACAAATAAATAAATAAATAAAAACCCACAGCGCACACATAATGTCGTACTCCTCTTACTTACTTACATACATACATACATACATACATACATAAACTTACGGCTAGACGAGATAGCTTAGTTACAATTATACGTGTGTTCATCGAATAGGTATAATATTATATATGATATAAAGAAAGCACTCACCTTCATTTAAAACACAAAATCACGAAGAACAAGTTTTGTATTTAATAATATTGATTAATGACACAATATCTTATTATATACTTTTAACTTACGGTAAAATAGTATGCAAGACAATACTTTCACACTGACCACTCATAAAATATAACATAATTTTATGAGTTTTTTTTTTTTACAAATATAGATTACAAATATGAAGTCCCCAATAGGAATAACAAAAAAAAACAAACGTCAACAAGACAACACCCCCCCCCCCCCCCCCCCCGGCGCGCGCGCGCTTCGTGTGCGTTCGTCCAATTTCGTGATTTCGTGGCGCTCTCGATCGATCGCTTGCTCGCTCGCGTCCCCACCTACTGTCGATGCACGCTGTGTACTACGTACCTTAAAACGTCGAATGTCGAAAAAACGGGGCGCATACCGTGCAGAACCACGCCACGCAACGCAAGTCGCGAACGTTATTCTGTTAGTTGTTATTATTATCTGAACCGATCGTGATGTCTGGACGCGGAAAAGGTGGCAAAGTGAAGGGAAAGGCAAAGTCTCGCTCTAACCGTGCGGGACTCCAGTTCCCCGTGGGACGTATCCACAGACTTTTGAGGAAGGGAAATTACGCCGAGCGCGTCGGTGCCGGCGCACCGGTGTACCTGGCCGCCGTCATGGAATATCTGGCCGCCGAAGTCCTCGAGTTGGCCGGTAACGCGGCGCGAGACAACAAGAAGACCAGGATCATCCCTAGGCATCTCCAGTTGGCGATACGTAACGACGAGGAGCTGAACAAGCTGCTCTCCGGCGTGACGATCGCACAGGGCGGTGTACTGCCTAACATTCAGGCAGTCCTGCTCCCCAAGAAGACTGAGAAGAAAGCCTAAGAAGGTGTGCCATCGGTGTGTGACTATGGTGCGACGATAAGTGTCTCCGTGTGTGTGTGTGTGCGTCATCGAAGTGTTCGAACCGACAACCGTGTTCACGCAGGCAGTCTCTGCATCATATCACCATCGCCATCATGGCGAATTCGTACGCGAATATCCGCGTACTAAAATCAAAAAGGCCCTTTTCAGGGCCACAAAATTTTTCTATACACGATCATCCAGAACAATGCCAGTTTCATTGAGCACGACGTCTAATCTACTACAGACATTAATATTAAACAATGAATTAAGGATAATTAATTGCAATTTACACCAATTTAGTCCGCCTCCGCCTATATATTATTAAACTAAATATATATATATGTTGGGAAATTATTACACACGGCGCTGTCCAGTTCCGTGGTAAGCTACGAAGCTTTTGTTACAGACACCAGATAGTTGATATACTACATATAAGCTTAAATACATACAATATATATATATATATATATATCACACGCCAGTCTCAGATTATTTATTATTTTGCCAAATCGATATAATCGTTTATTATTATTGATTGACAAAAGTGATAATACTTTTCTTTTTACTAAAGTAATTTTTTTTTTACATTAAACTAAAAAAAACATACAATATAATATATAGATGGGTAAAAATAAATACATAATATATATACACATAGAATTGTTCATTCCCGGCGTTCGGACCGCGTCGGCCCGAAGGAGAGAGAGGGGCGGTATCGCCGAATCTTTACGATATGCACAACTCACCCGTATAAAACTCAACCCCCCCACCCCCTCCCCTACCGTTTATACCGCGTTTAAGACGCGGACGCTCCGATTGGTCGGAATCGTCGAGTACGCTCGTGCGCGTCCCAGCCGTTTGTGCGTCGATACGCGTGCAGACTATCCGGTGCGCCGGGGAGAATTTTTTCATAACCGTTCGCACCTTCGGACCGAACGTACGTGTACTCTCGCTATCAATAATTTTTCTAATTACGCCACGCAATGCCACCCAAGACTAGCGGAAAGGCAGCGAAGAAGTCGGGCAAGGCCCAGAAGAACATCTCCAAGTCCGATAAGAAAAAGAAGAAGCACAAGAGGAAGGAGAGCTACGCCATCTACATCTACAAAGTGCTCAAGCAGGTCCACCCGGACACCGGTATCTCGAGTAAGGCCATGTCGATCATGAACTCGTTCGTGAACGACATCTTCGAGCGCATCGCCGCCGAGGCTTCCCGCCTGGCCCACTACAACAAGAGGTCCACGATCACCTCCAGGGAGGTGCAGACCTCTGTGAGGCTCCTGCTACCCGGCGAGTTGGCGAAGCACGCGGTCAGCGAAGGCACCAAGGCCGTCACGAAATACACCAGCTCCAAGTGAAAACGCAGTCGGTGTCTGTGCGTGTGCGTGTGTGTATGTGTCAGCGCAACGCGCCCGTCCGCTCGTTTTACTTACAAAAAAGGCCCTTTTCAGGGCCACAAAACTGTTCATTTTGTGTTAATAGTTTCACGAAAGCGTCTATCTCTCTGCATCTACCTCTATTTATTTCTATCAATAATAATAATAATAATAAATACATCCTAACGATAGATCATCATGGATGGCGAACAATGTCATCATAATGGATATCGATATTCGATCGGTATAATTAGTTAGTTAATGTGTCGTTATTAAATTATTATGAAATAATAGACAAAGAGATAAGAAGAGAAAAAATAAATAAATGAAGTGGCAGTCATTGATTATTATTATTATTATTATTAGAAGATGACAAGTGACACAGATAATTATTTAATATGTATGTTTGTGTATAAATGGATATGAACACGGCTAGCGAGTTCACATACGTACGACATCATACGACGACCGTCGTAATAACGTTTTATTCATCGTCGTTTTCTTTTGCTTGTCACTAAAAAAAATAACATTCTATGGCCGTTCGATATTCGAATTCTATAATCCCATCATCTTCCGCTTCTTCTTCTTCTTCTTCTTCTTCTCCTTCCCCTCACCATCGCCGCCCGCGCCCGACTGCCCGACGACTCTCTACTAATAAATAAATAAATAAATAAAATATGGTTTTGTTTTAATATAATAATATACCATTATTGTTATTTTTATTGATGTCATATAAAATAATTTTCGTCGATCGTTCGTGACGTTTCGGATTTCTCGTGCGTGCGCGAAAGAGACGGAGATACGTAGAGCTCTATAAAGAGGGGCACTTTTCGTGTTCGCGATCTCATTCGTATCCGGACTGTCGTTACGACGAGCGAAGCCCGTAGTACCGTTTGATATTTTTTCGTTGCATTTTGTTTCGCGTAGTGCGTAGTGGTGAGAGTGAAAGATGGCCCGTACCAAGCAGACCGCCCGCAAATCGACCGGTGGCAAGGCGCCCCGTAAGCAGCTCGCCACCAAGGCTGCGCGCAAGAGCGCGCCGGCCACCGGCGGAGTCAAGAAGCCGCACAGATACAGGCCCGGAACCGTCGCCCTCCGTGAGATCCGTCGCTACCAGAAGAGCACGGAGCTCCTCATCCGCAAGCTGCCGTTCCAGCGTCTGGTGCGCGAGATCGCCCAGGACTTCAAGACTGACTTGCGTTTCCAGAGCTCCGCCGTGATGGCCCTCCAGGAGGCCAGCGAGGCTTATCTGGTCAGTCTGTTCGAGGACACCAACCTGTGCGCGATCCACGCCAAGCGTGTCACCATCATGCCCAAGGACATCCAACTCGCACGCAGGATCCGCGGTGAACGCGCCTAAGCATGTGCGACGCGACTATGACTTGACGATGTTAATCGTAGCTAGTTATTGTCGCCGTTCGCTTTAAAAAGGCCCTTTTCAGGGCCACAAATCTTTCTGTATATCTAAAAAACTGGTTCCATACGTTCGCACAGAGTTCGTCTGTACAGTATGAATGATTATAAAAACTACAAGAATATAATACACACACACACACACACAATAGACGTATGCAACTCGCAACGTCGATACTACTAATATATTTGTTAATGTAATTCAATAATAATAATATTATAATTTTTTTTTTTTTTTTTTTTTCTCGATAATTCCATAATTGTGTACTTTTTCTTTTCTTTTCAATTATTCATCCTTTGATACACGACGGCTGTGATAAACGAGAGAAAAGTATTAAAGAGTGATTTTTGCATATTATTATTATTATTATGTATAGTAATTTTATAAAAAATCTCTAGTGGATATCTATAATATTATAATATAAAATATTATGACGAGAAAATAAGAAATCAGAGAGTAGACCTAGACGACGATGAGCGAGTCGTGCCGTCTTGTATGTATGTATGTATGTATGTATGTTATGTTCAATTTGTAAAACGTGAATAATAATATATCGTAATAAGTGAATTATAATCGTTATAATTTAATATTTTATCCTAGTATTCAATGTTATTTAATTTCCGAACAACGAACGCTACCTTCCCCCCTCTGACCTCCCCCCGGCTTGCTATCTTCACATCGACGAACTCTGCCGAACTCTAACGACGTAGAGTCGTCGGCGACGGTATATAAATGAGGCCGATCCACGGCCGCCAAAACCGGACTGCCCGACTGCCACCGAGTGAAGACGTGTCTCACTACGCTCTCGCATTTCGTACGGACCCAATTTTCTACAACTGCCGAATTCCTACCTGTTTGGTACATCAAACTAGGAGGAATCGGACCGCGCATTCATGCGCCGAGGGGATCACCCTCCTCTACACGCAGCCCGACCATAGCCGGTCGAGGGTCGCGAAGGCAGTCGCCCACCACGCTTCCCCACCGACATGAGCGAGAAACGCGAAGCATCCGGCCCACTTCCACCGCGGGATAGGTCGCGATCGCAATCGCGTCATCGACTCGACGCACAGAAGTTGCACCGCGAGCGAGCAACGACGTCGAACCCGATCTCCTCTGAAGACCAACGAAGCTTGCCGAAGCCGACCGAGCCCGATGGAAGCCGATCGAACCCGAAGCTAGCATCTTTAATGAAGACTCCCGAAGGGCCGCGAGATCCCCGCGACCCCCGCTCCGCCGCGACGCGCGATATTCTCGTGCAGGCCGCGACGCAACGCGGGCCGGTAACACCGCTGGCCACTGGGAGCAACCAAGAGACCATGACGAGGGCTGCACGCCCTAGGGAGAGGACCGAGCCCCAGAAGCGCTCTCCCTCTGCACCCGCACGCACCGAAGCCGCCGTATTGTCCCCGCAGTCCCTGCTCAACAGGGACTTTCTAGTGATTGCAGCCCTGCAGCAAAAAGGATGCCTGTCTGCCTCATTAATGGAGCACATTTCCGTGTTCCTTAATGACAGGCAGCAGGCACTTGAGCCGAAGGAGCAGCCGTCCGCCGACGCCGCACCTAGCACACCCGCCAGACGCCCACGTACCCCAGAGGCAGAGACCCCTCTGAAGAGGCACTGCCCTGCGGGCACCGACCCCCTGTCCATGAGGGACCCTCGCCTACGAGCCAGGATGGACCAAGCCGCCGCAGCCCCTGTCGCCTCCGCAGCTTTAGCCAGCCCGAGCCAAGCGCCCACTGTTTCCTTCGCCGACGCTCTGAAGACCCAAGCAGCAACAACGCCTGCTCAACCCGCCGCTACCGCCGCCGCCGCCGCCTCCGCTGCTGCGCAACCAGCCCCACCCCGCACCCCACGCTACCCTCCCTTAGTGGTGGAGTCGTTCCCCAACTGGGCGACCCACTTCAGGGTACTGAGGGACAGATTGGGGAGAGCACCGAACGCACGTCCCTTCGGGAGGGGGGTCCGCTTCACCCCTCTCTCCGAAGACGAATACAGGACCATCCAGAGCTACCTCTACGAGTTGGAGAAGACGGAGCGCCTGTCATGGTTCTCATACTCGCTGCCATCGGAGAAGAGCCTGAAGGTAGCCATCAGAGGGCTACCTGTCACCACGGACCCGAGTGAGATCGAGGAGGCCCTCCGGGAGCTGGGCTTCTCACCGGAGTACGTCCGGCAAATCAAGGCTAGGAAGGGACGGCCGGGCTGTATCTTCCTAGCCATTCTGAAGAATTCCCCTAACCTAATCCCTGGCATCTACGAAACTACGGAGCTCCTGTGTATGCCAGGGGTGAAGATCGAGGCCTGGAGGGGTAAAAAAGGACCGGCGCAGTGTCACCGATGCCAGGCCTTCCGGCATTCCAGCCACAACTGCCACAGGAAGCTGGCATGTGTGCGTTGCGGCGAGGAACACGCCGCCCACGAGTGCCCACGTCCCCGTGAAGATCCCGCTACGTGCGCTAACTGTGGAGGCCCTCACCCGGCTAACCACACTTCCTGTCCTCACTTCAAACGAGAGACCAGGAACAAGAAGGCCGGGCCGGTAGCCCGCACACTAGAAACCAGAAGAGTCGCGCCAGTGAGTGCGACCCCAGTCGACGCCACAGTGAAGGAGCATGACGGAGCTTCCCTGATGGCTCCCGCCAACGATCCCACGCCCAGGGGCTCAGTGGGACCAAAATCAAAGCCCAGACGCAGGAAACGGGGCAAGAAGGGCCCCGTACCTCAACCTCAGGACTCCGCGCCGCAAGCAGCCCCCGTCGAAGATAAACAGCAACCGTCCCAGTCGGCTCCTAAAAGCGCGACGATTCAGGCTGCCGTAGAGGTCCTCACAGACGTCTTACTAGCACTACAGTCGGGCGGGGACCCGATAGCTGTAGTCCTGAAGGGTATGTCCGCTCTACTGCGCAATGGATGAGCTACGTATCCTCTATTGGAACGCCAACGGCCTGCGTAGGAAGTCCTCACTCCTACGCTGGCTCCTCAAAGAGCAGAAGATCGATATCGCACTACTCAATGAAACGCATCTCGGCCCCTCTGACAAAGTCAACTTCCCGGGCTACCACAGCTACAGAGAGGACTACTCGGAAGGCATTCGCCATTACAGAGGACTCATTGTGCTAGTCAGAAGATCCATTATCCATCAGCCGCTGTCATCAACGTGTTCCACTACGCTGCAGTCTCTGGGCGTCGAGATCTGCATTAGTGGATACCCCATGCGACTCTACGCGATCTACAGGCCTCCAAGTTCCAGTCTCCAAGTCAACGAGGTCCGCGCGCTGCTCGACGACGCGATTCCCTCCATGGCGGCAGGCGACTGGAACGCCAAACATCCTTCCTGGAACTCGTCGCGCAGCTGCAACACAGGAAGGCGACTCCACACCGATGCCGAGCAAGCTGGGTACTTCGTCATGGGCCCCGAAGTGCCCACTCACTACCCAAGTAACCCTCTCTACTCTCCGGACGTATTGGATCTGGTAGTGCATAAGGGGGTTCCCCAATTAACCCTTGAAGTGCTACCAGATGCCATGTCATCGGATCATCTACCGGTGTTGGCTATCATATCAGCCCAGCCTCTCCGAGCTTCTCCAGCACCTCCCAGACGCCGCACCGACTGGTCACGGTTCGCGGACATCCTCACCGCGAACACGCCTCGCATTGGAAAGACGCTCTGCACACAAGAGGACATAGACATCACTGCAGATAGCATTTCCGAAGCCATTCGGCTGGCTAAGGAAACCGCCACCGACGCACCGAGGGAGAGCAGACGCCTCCCCCCGCCATCTCGACAACTAACGACGCTTCTCGAAAAGAAACGAAGAACCAGGAAGCTCTGGCAGCGGACCAGAGACCCGCAACTCAAAACACAGATAAACTCCCTCGTAGAAGCCATCAGGATGGTGTTGGAGTCCGAGTCGGCTGAGAGCTGGGAGAGAAGGCTCGACGAGGCAAGTGAGGATGTCACGTCTCTTCACCTCCTATGCCGCCAGCTAACAAAGAAGAAGCCACCCATCAGGCCCCTCCGTAACGCCAACGGAGTGATGATGTACAGAGCCGATGATAGGGCTGAGATATTCGCCGACCACCTGGCGGATCAATTCTCGCCCTATCCCTCTTCCGACCTCGAGCACACCAGGACAGTTGAAGCCAGAGCGCGTGAGATCTTGCTCACGCCTATCCCGGAGAACGAGCCGCCGATCTTCTTCACACCAAACCTCGTGACTAAAGCACTTAAGGTGTTGAAGCCGCGAAAAGCACCTGGACCCGACGGAGTGACCAACGCCGCCCTCCGCCACCTTCCTCGCCCAACAGTGGCCGCGCTCACCAGACTCTTCTCCGCCATCATGCGCACCGGACTCTTCCCGTCGCCGTGGAAGCTGGGGGAAGTCATCCTCATTCCCAAGCAGAGGAAGAACGTGCTGCTGCCGTCGAGTTATCGGCCCATCACACTGCTTACTTCTATCTCTAAGCTGTTTGAGAGACTCATCTTGCCGCATATCAACGCCCATTTCACACCCCGGCCCGAACAATTCGGCTTTAGAGGGGAGCACTCTACGACCCTACAGCTAGCTCGTGTATTACACCAGCTGTCAGCGGCATTCAATAAGAAGGAGAGCGCCGTAGCCGTTTTCCTAGATGTCGAAAAGGCCTTCGACCGAGTGTGGCACGAAGGCCTAATCTACAAACTAGACGCAGCGGAAATCCCAAGGAGAGTGGTGAAGGTGGTAGCCGCCTTCTTGGATAACAGAAAGTTTTACGTAAGGGTGGACACAGCGCGCTCCGGAGTGCGCCCCGCGGCGGCCGGCGTTCCGCAAGGCAGCGTGCTCTCTCCCACCTTATACTCGCTCTACACGGACGACATCCCTGCCGTGAACGAAGCCTCCCTCGCCCTCTTCGCGGACGACGTCGCACTGATCTCTACATCCCTCAATCGCCACCACGCCGCTGTGAAGATACAAAGAGCGCTAGACGTCCTGCCTGAATGGCTCACTAAGTGGAAGCTCAGGATTAATGCCGCTAAGTCCCAAGCCGTCTGTATGGGATACCACGCGCAGCTGCCGCCTCCGCTACAGATTAACGCCGCACCCATCCCGTGGGTCCCCAAAGCAAACTATCTGGGGGTTAAAATAGACAGACGCTTAACAATGACCTCCCAGGTTACCGCAGCCGTAAACAACGCAAGGGTGGCTCTCAATTTACTGCAGCCTATCTGGACGTCGTCGCTGCCCTTGCGCACCAAACTAGGAGTCTACAAGACATATGTGCGCTCCAGACTTACCTACGCGGCCCCGGCGTGGATTTCGCTCGCCTCGAAACGCCAGCGGGACAGACTGCGTACAGTGCAGTCTGTCGCACTACGCAGGATTACGAAGGCCCCTCGATACGTGAGGAACGCGACCATTCAACGCGACTTACGTATCGAGGACATAGAACATTTTGTGCGCCGTCTGTCGCACAACATATTCGCTAAGGCAGACGCATCTTCCCTTAGCCACATTAGGGGTATAACCCCGCTACACGCTCGTCCACCGGACAGGAGGGCGTATCCCAGGGATTACCTACAATCGGCACGGTCGGAGTCGCTGTAATGGTCGCTGGTCGCTTAGCTGGGCCTCCCTCAGGGTAACTGAGGGTCTCACCCGGCTGGGTTGACCGCCCACGCAGCATACGATTCCGTCCTGCCCGCCTCCATCACAGAGTCCTCGGTGGACTCTCCCAGGGACGCGCCCATATTAGTGGGCGGCGGACGCTACCACGGTCAGAGGGCTACGCCCTGGTACCGTTTCCCCACGGCTCGTAAGGGCCGTGTGAAGAATACTCGACGCCGCCAAAACCACAAGTGCTACGTGTTTCGCTCCGTTCGGACGTGTATACTATACTACGGCTGTCGCTGTGCGTTTGCTATTCTCTGTAAAGGCAGAAGAAGAAGACTATCGAGATGACCGGTCGCGGTAAAGGTGGAAAGGGATTGGGAAAAGGTGGAGCGAAGCGGCACAGGAAGGTGCTCCGTGACAACATCCAGGGTATCACCAAGCCCGCCATCCGTCGTCTGGCCCGCAGGGGCGGCGTGAAACGTATATCCGGTCTGATATACGAAGAGACGCGCGGCGTGCTGAAGGTGTTCCTCGAGAACGTGATCCGCGACGCCGTCACCTACACGGAGCACGCCAAGAGGAAGACCGTCACCGCCATGGACGTCGTGTACGCGCTGAAGCGTCAGGGCCGCACCCTGTACGGTTTCGGCGGTTAAGCGTGTCGTGTCCGTCGCGCGGCTGGTGTGGTTGTGGTGTGGTGCAGTGCGGTGTGGTGTGGTGTGGTGTGTGCGTATTGAGTATTGAGTGTGATCTCTCTCCTCTCTGCGATATCACACACCACACTCTTGACACACCGACGACGCCCGTCGCCATACAATTTTAAAAAGGCCCTTTTCAGGGCCGCATAAGTTTCTATGTTGCCAAAATATGTTTCTTACGTGGCATAGACGTCGCTATGAAATCCATATTATTGTTGGTATTATATTAAAATTAAATGTCCATAATAATATTATATCTTCATTCGTCATATTATACGAACCCACTGAGCGAGTTGATTATTAATATCAAATAGGTAATTTATCGTTATCATTCCTGTTACGAAATATACTTACACACCTATAACATAAATAAATAAATTATATACGTGCACAACGCAAAGTTTTTTCGATCGATTTTACATAAATAAGATAAACATACTGTACTGCATAGTATTACATTCATCCATTCATGTCCATTACATGAATACGACTACTACAGAAAGAGCGGACGGATGTTTTCGTTTTATTTGATTACATTGAGATATTATATATAATATAGATAATTAATTATTATCAAGCGATTGCAATATCATTTAATAATTTTAAAATCTTCTGTTTTACAACGTCGAGACCGACTGCCCGAATTGTTGTCTAAGTAAATAGGTACACAAATTACGTATACTGACGTATGCTGTTATGCCTGCCATTTAATTATTTTACTCTATACGGTCTACGCTCGCATCGCATCATACTCTACATACGCTATAATATATCTAACGATTAGCGTCGCAAAATACGTTCATAGTAATGATGATAAAATATAATATTAATTATTATAAACAAACCTTATACACGACCTCCGTCCGTCACTTCACTGCTGCTGCGGCGCACTTCTCGGGTTCGTCGCGTTCTTCACTACCGGCGGTCCGCGGTCGGTTTCATCTTTTCGGAGATACATTATGTAGACTCTCGCCTGTGCCGCGGATCTGAAACATTTTAATGTACATTATGTATAGTTAGTCGACGGATGATCATCACAATATCATCGAGCCACCGCGATCCGTGTCGGTCCGCCGTCCCGGTGCGCGGTCGCTTAGGTGTTTTACGATGCTCCACTTGGAGGTCCACGAAATCGTGTCGAATCTCCGATACGACCGGTGAGCGTGTGCTCCGCGACGGCGGGTATTCTTCGCCTTCGATGTGTCGACGAGTGGAAACGTTTTATAATTGTTTTATAGAGAAAAATAACTTTTAAACTGGACCCGAGGTACGCGACCGGCACCTCGACGATTTTAAACGTCCTCAGCGATCCGGCGGCGCGCCCGACGGTCTCGACGAGCCTCCGTACACGTGGACAGGCTCAAAATTAAACGTAACAGGGGTTCCGCGATTCGATCGGTTACGGGAATAATATATAAAACACAATTAACGGGATACGTGTTAGTGAAAAGTTTTAAGCGTTCGTACGAGAAAATGTCTAGCGACATCGCGGCTCTCCTTACGGTATTGCTCGTACCCTCGCTGCCACTAGCGACCTCTACGCCGGCGCGTACCTACACGTATACTATCCACATACTCGAGTGTTGCAGTGCAAGTTTTCAGTGCGTGTTCCGTGTTTCGTGTGTGTGTCACGTACCTGTCATCATAATTAACTGCATTTTTAAAAGAAGAATACAAGGCAAAATGGCAGATGATACCGCAGTCGCATCCGAAGCTCCCGCCCCGGCGACGCCCGCGAAGAAGGCCCCCAAGGCGACGGCCGCCGCCAAGAAGCCGAAGGCGAAGCCGACGCACCCCAAGACCTCCGAGATGGTGAACAGCGCCATCAAGGAGCTGAAGGAGCGCAGCGGATCCTCCCTGCAAGCGATCAAGAAATATATAGCCGCTCAGTACAAAGTGGACGCCGAGAAGCTGGCGCCGTTCATCAGAAAATATCTGAAGAACGCCGTCGAATCCGGCGCCCTCATACAGACCAAAGGTAAGGGTGCCTCCGGCAGTTTCAAGCTGGAGTCTAAATCGTCCGCGTCTAAGAGCAAGCAGTCCGCCGCGGCCGCCGCCGCCGGCGGTAAGGCCGCGTCCGCCTCCGCGGCCGCTTCCGGTGCTAAATCTAAGAAGGCGTCCGCCGCTTCGGCCGGCAGGGGCGGCAAGAAGGCGTCGGCCGGCGGCGCTTCCGCCGCATCGCCGTCGAAGGCGAAACCGAAGGCCACCATAAAGGACAAGAAGGCGGCCGCCGCCAAGAAGAAGCCCGCCGCCGCGACCGCGGCGGCCAAGAAGGCGGCCGCCGCCGCTTCCGCGGCCGCGGCGTCCCCCAAGGCGAAAGCGGGCGCCGCCTCCAAGGCGAAGAAGACCGCCAAGCCTCCGACCAAGAAACCGAAAGCGCCCAAGCCTAAGAAGGCCGCCACTCCCAGATCGAAGCCAGCCGCCAAGAAAGCCGCCGCCGCTTCGAAGAAGTAATAATAATCGTCGCATCGTAAAATCTGCTGCGTGCCATCCTCTCGCCGCGACGGACGGACCCGGTGGTGATGATGATGATGTTCATGATGATGATAATGATGACGATGTCGTCGACGGGAGCGTCGGAATGCAGTGTGCATAACAGCACGACAAAAAGCCCTTTTCAGGGCTAACAAATTTTTCTAGATACCACTACTACAATATTATTGAAAGTTTCTTGCGATGAGACGTCAAAAAATATATATATATATATATATATATATATATATATATATATATATATATATACAAATAAATAAATAAATAAAAACCCACAGCGCACACATAATGTCGTACTCCTCTTACTTACTTACATACATACATACATACATACATACATAAACTTACGGCTAGACGAGATAGCTTAGTTACAATTATACGTGTGTTCATCGAATAGGTATAATATTATATATGATATAAAGAAAGCACTCACCTTCATTTAAAACACAAAATCACGAAGAACAAGTTTTGTATTTAATAATATTGATTAATGACACAATATCTTATTATATACTTTTAACTTACGGTAAAATAGTATGCAAGACAATACTTTCACACTGACCACTCATAAAATATAACATAATTTTATGAGTTTTTTTTTTTTACAAATATAGATTACAAATATGAAGTCCCCAATAGGAATAACAAAAAAAAACAAACGTCAACAAGACAACACCCCCCCCCCCCCCCCCCCCGGCGCGCGCGCGCTTCGTGTGCGTTCGTCCAATTTCGTGATTTCGTGGCGCTCTCGATCGATCGCTTGCTCGCTCGCGTCCCCACCTACTGTCGATGCACGCTGTGTACTACGTACCTTAAAACGTCGAATGTCGAAAAAACGGGGCGCATACCGTGCAGAACCACGCCACGCAACGCAAGTCGCGAACGTTATTCTGTTAGTTGTTATTATTATCTGAACCGATCGTGATGTCTGGACGCGGAAAAGGTGGCAAAGTGAAGGGAAAGGCAAAGTCTCGCTCTAACCGTGCGGGACTCCAGTTCCCCGTGGGACGTATCCACAGACTTTTGAGGAAGGGAAATTACGCCGAGCGCGTCGGTGCCGGCGCACCGGTGTACCTGGCCGCCGTCATGGAATATCTGGCCGCCGAAGTCCTCGAGTTGGCCGGTAACGCGGCGCGAGACAACAAGAAGACCAGGATCATCCCTAGGCATCTCCAGTTGGCGATACGTAACGACGAGGAGCTGAACAAGCTGCTCTCCGGCGTGACGATCGCACAGGGCGGTGTACTGCCTAACATTCAGGCAGTCCTGCTCCCCAAGAAGACTGAGAAGAAAGCCTAAGAAGGTGTGCCATCGGTGTGTGACTATGGTGCGACGATAAGTGTCTCCGTGTGTGTGTGTGTGCGTCATCGAAGTGTTCGAACCGACAACCGTGTTCACGCAGGCAGTCTCTGCATCATATCACCATCGCCATCATGGCGAATTCGTACGCGAATATCCGCGTACTAAAATCAAAAAGGCCCTTTTCAGGGCCACAAAATTTTTCTATACACGATCATCCAGAACAATGCCAGTTTCATTGAGCACGACGTCTAATCTACTACAGACATTAATATTAAACAATGAATTAAGGATAATTAATTGCAATTTACACCAATTTAGTCCGCCTCCGCCTATATATTATTAAACTAAATATATATATATGTTGGGAAATTATTACACACGGCGCTGTCCAGTTCCGTGGTAAGCTACGAAGCTTTTGTTACAGACACCAGATAGTTGATATACTACATATAAGCTTAAATACATACAATATATATATATATATATATATCACACGCCAGTCTCAGATTATTTATTATTTTGCCAAATCGATATAATCGTTTATTATTATTGATTGACAAAAGTGATAATACTTTTCTTTTTACTAAAGTAATTTTTTTTTTACATTAAACTAAAAAAAACATACAATATAATATATAGATGGGTAAAAATAAATACATAATATATATACACATAGAATTGTTCATTCCCGGCGTTCGGACCGCGTCGGCCCGAAGGAGAGAGAGGGGCGGTATCGCCGAATCTTTACGATATGCACAACTCACCCGTATAAAACTCAACCCCCCCACCCCCTCCCCTACCGTTTATACCGCGTTTAAGACGCGGACGCTCCGATTGGTCGGAATCGTCGAGTACGCTCGTGCGCGTCCCAGCCGTTTGTGCGTCGATACGCGTGCAGACTATCCGGTGCGCCGGGGAGAATTTTTTCATAACCGTTCGCACCTTCGGACCGAACGTACGTGTACTCTCGCTATCAATAATTTTTCTAATTACGCCACGCAATGCCACCCAAGACTAGCGGAAAGGCAGCGAAGAAGTCGGGCAAGGCCCAGAAGAACATCTCCAAGTCCGATAAGAAAAAGAAGAAGCACAAGAGGAAGGAGAGCTACGCCATCTACATCTACAAAGTGCTCAAGCAGGTCCACCCGGACACCGGTATCTCGAGTAAGGCCATGTCGATCATGAACTCGTTCGTGAACGACATCTTCGAGCGCATCGCCGCCGAGGCTTCCCGCCTGGCCCACTACAACAAGAGGTCCACGATCACCTCCAGGGAGGTGCAGACCTCTGTGAGGCTCCTGCTACCCGGCGAGTTGGCGAAGCACGCGGTCAGCGAAGGCACCAAGGCCGTCACGAAATACACCAGCTCCAAGTGAAAACGCAGTCGGTGTCTGTGCGTGTGCGTGTGTGTATGTGTCAGCGCAACGCGCCCGTCCGCTCGTTTTACTTACAAAAAAGGCCCTTTTCAGGGCCACAAAACTGTTCATTTTGTGTTAATAGTTTCACGAAAGCGTCTATCTCTCTGCATCTACCTCTATTTATTTCTATCAATAATAATAATAATAATAAATACATCCTAACGATAGATCATCATGGATGGCGAACAATGTCATCATAATGGATATCGATATTCGATCGGTATAATTAGTTAGTTAATGTGTCGTTATTAAATTATTATGAAATAATAGACAAAGAGATAAGAAGAGAAAAAATAAATAAATGAAGTGGCAGTCATTGATTATTATTATTATTATTATTAGAAGATGACAAGTGACACAGATAATTATTTAATATGTATGTTTGTGTATAAATGGATATGAACACGGCTAGCGAGTTCACATACGTACGACATCATACGACGACCGTCGTAATAACGTTTTATTCATCGTCGTTTTCTTTTGCTTGTCACTAAAAAAAATAACATTCTATGGCCGTTCGATATTCGAATTCTATAATCCCATCATCTTCCGCTTCTTCTTCTTCTTCTTCTTCTTCTCCTTCCCCTCACCATCGCCGCCCGCGCCCGACTGCCCGACGACTCTCTACTAATAAATAAATAAATAAATAAAATATGGTTTTGTTTTAATATAATAATATACCATTATTGTTATTTTTATTGATGTCATATAAAATAATTTTCGTCGATCGTTCGTGACGTTTCGGATTTCTCGTGCGTGCGCGAAAGAGACGGAGATACGTAGAGCTCTATAAAGAGGGGCACTTTTCGTGTTCGCGATCTCATTCGTATCCGGACTGTCGTTACGACGAGCGAAGCCCGTAGTACCGTTTGATATTTTTTCGTTGCATTTTGTTTCGCGTAGTGCGTAGTGGTGAGAGTGAAAGATGGCCCGTACCAAGCAGACCGCCCGCAAATCGACCGGTGGCAAGGCGCCCCGTAAGCAGCTCGCCACCAAGGCTGCGCGCAAGAGCGCGCCGGCCACCGGCGGAGTCAAGAAGCCGCACAGATACAGGCCCGGAACCGTCGCCCTCCGTGAGATCCGTCGCTACCAGAAGAGCACGGAGCTCCTCATCCGCAAGCTGCCGTTCCAGCGTCTGGTGCGCGAGATCGCCCAGGACTTCAAGACTGACTTGCGTTTCCAGAGCTCCGCCGTGATGGCCCTCCAGGAGGCCAGCGAGGCTTATCTGGTCAGTCTGTTCGAGGACACCAACCTGTGCGCGATCCACGCCAAGCGTGTCACCATCATGCCCAAGGACATCCAACTCGCACGCAGGATCCGCGGTGAACGCGCCTAAGCATGTGCGACGCGACTATGACTTGACGATGTTAATCGTAGCTAGTTATTGTCGCCGTTCGCTTTAAAAAGGCCCTTTTCAGGGCCACAAATCTTTCTGTATATCTAAAAAACTGGTTCCATACGTTCGCACAGAGTTCGTCTGTACAGTATGAATGATTATAAAAACTACAAGAATATAATACACACACACACACACACAATAGACGTATGCAACTCGCAACGTCGATACTACTAATATATTTGTTAATGTAATTCAATAATAATAATATTATAATTTTTTTTTTTTTTTTTTTTTCTCGATAATTCCATAATTGTGTACTTTTTCTTTTCTTTTCAATTATTCATCCTTTGATACACGACGGCTGTGATAAACGAGAGAAAAGTATTAAAGAGTGATTTTTGCATATTATTATTATTATTATGTATAGTAATTTTATAAAAAATCTCTAGTGGATATCTATAATATTATAATATAAAATATTATGACGAGAAAATAAGAAATCAGAGAGTAGACCTAGACGACGATGAGCGAGTCGTGCCGTCTTGTATGTATGTATGTATGTATGTATGTTATGTTCAATTTGTAAAACGTGAATAATAATATATCGTAATAAGTGAATTATAATCGTTATAATTTAATATTTTATCCTAGTATTCAATGTTATTTAATTTCCGAACAACGAACGCTACCTTCCCCCCTCTGACCTCCCCCCGGCTTGCTATCTTCACATCGACGAACTCTGCCGAACTCTAACGACGTAGAGTCGTCGGCGACGGTATATAAATGAGGCCGATCCACGGCCGCCAAAACCACAAGTGCTACGTGTTTCGCTCCGTTCGGACGTGTATACTATACTACGGCTGTCGCTGTGCGTTTGCTATTCTCTGTAAAGGCAGAAGAAGAAGACTATCGAGATGACCGGTCGCGGTAAAGGTGGAAAGGGATTGGGAAAAGGTGGAGCGAAGCGGCACAGGAAGGTGCTCCGTGACAACATCCAGGGTATCACCAAGCCCGCCATCCGTCGTCTGGCCCGCAGGGGCGGCGTGAAACGTATATCCGGTCTGATATACGAAGAGACGCGCGGCGTGCTGAAGGTGTTCCTCGAGAACGTGATCCGCGACGCCGTCACCTACACGGAGCACGCCAAGAGGAAGACCGTCACCGCCATGGACGTCGTGTACGCGCTGAAGCGTCAGGGCCGCACCCTGTACGGTTTCGGCGGTTAAGCGTGTCGTGTCCGTCGCGCGGCTGGTGTGGTTGTGGTGTGGTGCAGTGCGGTGTGGTGTGGTGTGGTGTGTGCGTATTGAGTATTGAGTGTGATCTCTCTCCTCTCTGCGATATCACACACCACACTCTTGACACACCGACGACGCCCGTCGCCATACAATTTTAAAAAGGCCCTTTTCAGGGCCGCATAAGTTTCTATGTTGCCAAAATATGTTTCTTACGTGGCATAGACGTCGCTATGAAATCCATATTATTGTTGGTATTATATTAAAATTAAATGTCCATAATAATATTATATCTTCATTCGTCATATTATACGAACCCACTGAGCGAGTTGATTATTAATATCAAATAGGTAATTTATCGTTATCATTCCTGTTACGAAATATACTTACACACCTATAACATAAATAAATAAATTATATACGTGCACAACGCAAAGTTTTTTCGATCGATTTTACATAAATAAGATAAACATACTGTACTGCATAGTATTACATTCATCCATTCATGTCCATTACATGAATACGACTACTACAGAAAGAGCGGACGGATGTTTTCGTTTTATTTGATTACATTGAGATATTATATATAATATAGATAATTAATTATTATCAAGCGATTGCAATATCATTTAATAATTTTAAAATCTTCTGTTTTACAACGTCGAGACCGACTGCCCGAATTGTTGTCTAAGTAAATAGGTACACAAATTACGTATACTGACGTATGCTGTTATGCCTGCCATTTAATTATTTTACTCTATACGGTCTACGCTCGCATCGCATCATACTCTACATACGCTATAATATATCTAACGATTAGCGTCGCAAAATACGTTCATAGTAATGATGATAAAATATAATATTAATTATTATAAACAAACCTTATACACGACCTCCGTCCGTCACTTCACTGCTGCTGCGGCGCACTTCTCGGGTTCGTCGCGTTCTTCACTACCGGCGGTCCGCGGTCGGTTTCATCTTTTCGGAGATACATTATGTAGACTCTCGCCTGTGCCGCGGATCTGAAACATTTTAATGTACATTATGTATAGTTAGTCGACGGATGATCATCACAATATCATCGAGCCACCGCGATCCGTGTCGGTCCGCCGTCCCGGTGCGCGGTCGCTTAGGTGTTTTACGATGCTCCACTTGGAGGTCCACGAAATCGTGTCGAATCTCCGATACGACCGGTGAGCGTGTGCTCCGCGACGGCGGGTATTCTTCGCCTTCGATGTGTCGACGAGTGGAAACGTTTTATAATTGTTTTATAGAGAAAAATAACTTTTAAACTGGACCCGAGGTACGCGACCGGCACCTCGACGATTTTAAACGTCCTCAGCGATCCGGCGGCGCGCCCGACGGTCTCGACGAGCCTCCGTACACGTGGACAGGCTCAAAATTAAACGTAACAGGGGTTCCGCGATTCGATCGGTTACGGGAATAATATATAAAACACAATTAACGGGATACGTGTTAGTGAAAAGTTTTAAGCGTTCGTACGAGAAAATGTCTAGCGACATCGCGGCTCTCCTTACGGTATTGCTCGTACCCTCGCTGCCACTAGCGACCTCTACGCCGGCGCGTACCTACACGTATACTATCCACATACTCGAGTGTTGCAGTGCAAGTTTTCAGTGCGTGTTCCGTGTTTCGTGTGTGTGTCACGTACCTGTCATCATAATTAACTGCATTTTTAAAAGAAGAATACAAGGCAAAATGGCAGATACCGCAGTCGCATCCGAAGCTCCCGCCCCGGCGACGCCCGCGAAGAAGGCCCCCAAGGCGACGGCCGCCGCCAAGAAGCCGAAGGCGAAGCCGACGCACCCCAAGACCTCCGAGATGGTGAACAGCGCCATCAAGGAGCTGAAGGAGCGCAGCGGATCCTCCCTGCAAGCGATCAAGAAATATATAGCCGCTCAGTACAAAGTGGACGCCGAGAAGCTGGCGCCGTTCATCAGAAAATATCTGAAGAACGCCGTCGAATCCGGCGCCCTCATACAGACCAAAGGTAAGGGTGCCTCCGGCAGTTTCAAGCTGGAGTCTAAATCGTCCGCGTCTAAGAGCAAGCAGTCCGCCGCGGCCGCCGCCGCCGGCGGTAAGGCCGCGTCCGCCTCCGCGGCCGCTTCCGGTGCTAAATCTAAGAAGGCGTCCGCCGCTTCGGCCGGCAGGGGCGGCAAGAAGGCGTCGGCCGGCGGCGCTTCCGCCGCATCGCCGTCGAAGGCGAAACCGAAGGCCACCATAAAGGACAAGAAGGCGGCCGCCGCCAAGAAGAAGCCCGCCGCCGCGACCGCGGCGGCCAAGAAGGCGGCCGCCGCCGCTTCCGCGGCCGCGGCGTCCCCCAAGGCGAAAGCGGGCGCCGCCTCCAAGGCGAAGAAGACCGCCAAGCCTCCGACCAAGAAACCGAAAGCGCCCAAGCCTAAGAAGGCCGCCACTCCCAGATCGAAGCCAGCCGCCAAGAAAGCCGCCGCCGCTTCGAAGAAGTAATAATAATCGTCGCATCGTAAAATCTGCTGCGTGCCATCCTCTCGCGCCGCGACGGACGGACCCGGTGGTGATGATGATGATGTTCATGATGATGATAATGATGACGATGTCGTCGACGGGAGCGTCGGAATGCAGTGTGCATAACAGCACGACAAAAAGCCCTTTTCAGGGCTAACAAATTTTTCTAGATACCACTACTACAATATTATTGAAAGTTTCTTGCGATGAGACGTCAAAAAATATATATATATATATATATATATATATATATATATATATATATATATATACAAATAAATAAATAAATAAAAACCCACAGCGCACACATAATGTCGTACTCCTCTTACTTACTTACATACATACATACATACATACATACATAAACTTACGGCTAGACGAGATAGCTTAGTTACAATTATACGTGTGTTCATCGAATAGGTATAATATTATATATGATATAAAGAAAGCACTCACCTTCATTTAAAACACAAAATCACGAAGAACAAGTTTTGTATTTAATAATATTGATTAATGACACAATATCTTATTATATACTTTTAACTTACGGTAAAATAGTATGCAAGACAATACTTTCACACTGACCACTCATAAAATATAACATAATTTTATGAGTTTTTTTTTTTTACAAATATAGATTACAAATATGAAGTCCCCAATAGGAATAACAAAAAAAAACAAACGTCAACAAGACAACACCCCCCCCCCCCCCCCCCCGGCGCGCGCGCGCTTCGTGTGCGTTCGTCCAATTTCGTGATTTCGTGGCGCTCTCGATCGATCGCTTGCTCGCTCGCGTCCCCACCTACTGTCGATGCACGCTGTGTACTACGTACCTTAAAACGTCGAATGTCGAAAAAACGGGGCGCATACCGTGCAGAACCACGCCACGCAACGCAAGTCGCGAACGTTATTCTGTTAGTTGTTATTATTATCTGAACCGATCGTGATGTCTGGACGCGGAAAAGGTGGCAAAGTGAAGGGAAAGGCAAAGTCTCGCTCTAACCGTGCGGGACTCCAGTTCCCCGTGGGACGTATCCACAGACTTTTGAGGAAGGGAAATTACGCCGAGCGCGTCGGTGCCGGCGCACCGGTGTACCTGGCCGCCGTCATGGAATATCTGGCCGCCGAAGTCCTCGAGTTGGCCGGTAACGCGGCGCGAGACAACAAGAAGACCAGGATCATCCCTAGGCATCTCCAGTTGGCGATACGTAACGACGAGGAGCTGAACAAGCTGCTCTCCGGCGTGACGATCGCACAGGGCGGTGTACTGCCTAACATTCAGGCAGTCCTGCTCCCCAAGAAGACTGAGAAGAAAGCCTAAGAAGGTGTGCCATCGGTGTGTGACTATGGTGCGACGATAAGTGTCTCCGTGTGTGTGTGTGTGCGTCATCGAAGTGTTCGAACCGACAACCGTGTTCACGCAGGCAGTCTCTGCATCATATCACCATCGCCATCATGGCGAATTCGTACGCGAATATCCGCGTACTAAAATCAAAAAGGCCCTTTTCAGGGCCACAAAATTTTTCTATACACGATCATCCAGAACAATGCCAGTTTCATTGAGCACGACGTCTAATCTACTACAGACATTAATATTAAACAATGAATTAAGGATAATTAATTGCAATTTACACCAATTTAGTCCGCCTCCGCCTATATATTATTAAACTAAATATATATATATGTTGGGAAATTATTACACACGGCGCTGTCCAGTTCCGTGGTAAGCTACGAAGCTTTTGTTACAGACACCAGATAGTTGATATACTACATATAAGCTTAAATACATACAATATATATATATATATATATATCACACGCCAGTCTCAGATTATTTATTATTTTGCCAAATCGATATAATCGTTTATTATTATTGATTGACAAAAGTGATAATACTTTTCTTTTTACTAAAGTAATTTTTTTTTTACATTAAACTAAAAAAAACATACAATATAATATATAGATGGGTAAAAATAAATACATAATATATATACACATAGAATTGTTCATTCCCGGCGTTCGGACCGCGTCGGCCCGAAGGAGAGAGAGGGGCGGTATCGCCGAATCTTTACGATATGCACAACTCACCCGTATAAAACTCAACCCCCCCACCCCCTCCCCTACCGTTTATACCGCGTTTAAGACGCGGACGCTCCGATTGGTCGGAATCGTCGAGTACGCTCGTGCGCGTCCCAGCCGTTTGTGCGTCGATACGCGTGCAGACTATCCGGTGCGCCGGGGAGAATTTTTTCATAACCGTTCGCACCTTCGGACCGAACGTACGTGTACTCTCGCTATCAATAATTTTTCTAATTACGCCACGCAATGCCACCCAAGACTAGCGGAAAGGCAGCGAAGAAGTCGGGCAAGGCCCAGAAGAACATCTCCAAGTCCGATAAGAAAAAGAAGAAGCACAAGAGGAAGGAGAGCTACGCCATCTACATCTACAAAGTGCTCAAGCAGGTCCACCCGGACACCGGTATCTCGAGTAAGGCCATGTCGATCATGAACTCGTTCGTGAACGACATCTTCGAGCGCATCGCCGCCGAGGCTTCCCGCCTGGCCCACTACAACAAGAGGTCCACGATCACCTCCAGGGAGGTGCAGACCTCTGTGAGGCTCCTGCTACCCGGCGAGTTGGCGAAGCACGCGGTCAGCGAAGGCACCAAGGCCGTCACGAAATACACCAGCTCCAAGTGAAAACGCAGTCGGTGTCTGTGCGTGTGCGTGTGTGTATGTGTCAGCGCAACGCGCCCGTCCGCTCGTTTTACTTACAAAAAAGGCCCTTTTCAGGGCCACAAAACTGTTCATTTTGTGTTAATAGTTTCACGAAAGCGTCTATCTCTCTGCATCTACCTCTATTTATTTCTATCAATAATAATAATAATAATAAATACATCCTAACGATAGATCATCATGGATGGCGAACAATGTCATCATAATGGATATCGATATTCGATCGGTATAGTTAGTTAATGTGTCGTTATTAAATTATTATGAAATAATAGACAAAGAGATAAGAAGAGAAAAAATAAATAAATGAAGTGGCAGTCATTGATTATTATTATTATTATTATTAGAAGATGACAAGTGACACAGATAATTATTTAATATGTATGTTTGTGTATAAATGGATATGAACACGGCTAGCGAGTTCACATACGTACGACATCATACGACGACCGTCGTAATAACGTTTTATTCATCGTCGTTTTCTTTTGCTTGTCACTAAAAAAAATAACATTCTATGGCCGTTCGATATTCGAATTCTATAATCCCATCATCTTCCGCTTCTTCTTCTTCTTCTTCTTCTTCTCCTTCCCCTCACCATCGCCGCCCGCGCCCGACTGCCCGACGACTCTCTACTAATAAATAAATAAATAAATAAAATATGGTTTTGTTTTAATATAATAATATACCATTATTGTTATTTTTATTGATGTCATATAAAATAATTTTCGTCGATCGTTCGTGACGTTTCGGATTTCTCGTGCGTGCGCGAAAGAGACGGAGATACGTAGAGCTCTATAAAGAGGGGCACTTTTCGTGTTCGCGATCTCATTCGTATCCGGACTGTCGTTACGACGAGCGAAGCCCGTAGTACCGTTTGATATTTTTTCGTTGCATTTTGTTTCGCGTAGTGCGTAGTGGTGAGAGTGAAAGATGGCCCGTACCAAGCAGACCGCCCGCAAATCGACCGGTGGCAAGGCGCCCCGTAAGCAGCTCGCCACCAAGGCTGCGCGCAAGAGCGCGCCGGCCACCGGCGGAGTCAAGAAGCCGCACAGATACAGGCCCGGAACCGTCGCCCTCCGTGAGATCCGTCGCTACCAGAAGAGCACGGAGCTCCTCATCCGCAAGCTGCCGTTCCAGCGTCTGGTGCGCGAGATCGCCCAGGACTTCAAGACTGACTTGCGTTTCCAGAGCTCCGCCGTGATGGCCCTCCAGGAGGCCAGCGAGGCTTATCTGGTCAGTCTGTTCGAGGACACCAACCTGTGCGCGATCCACGCCAAGCGTGTCACCATCATGCCCAAGGACATCCAACTCGCACGCAGGATCCGCGGTGAACGCGCCTAAGCATGTGCGACGCGACTATGACTTGACGATGTTAATCGTAGCTAGTTATTGTCGCCGTTCGCTTTAAAAAGGCCCTTTTCAGGGCCACAAATCTTTCTGTATATCTAAAAAACTGGTTCCATACGTTCGCACAGAGTTCGTCTGTACAGTATGAATGATTATAAAAACTACAAGAATATAATACACACACACACACACACAATAGACGTATGCAACTCGCAACGTCGATACTACTAATATATTTGTTAATGTAATTCAATAATAATAATATTATAATTTTTTTTTTTTTTTTTTTTTCTCGATAATTCCATAATTGTGTACTTTTTCTTTTCTTTTCAATTATTCATCCTTTGATACACGACGGCTGTGATAAACGAGAGAAAAGTATTAAAGAGTGATTTTTGCATATTATTATTATTATTATGTATAGTAATTTTATAAAAAATCTCTAGTGGATATCTATAATATTATAATATAAAATATTATGACGAGAAAATAAGAAATCAGAGAGTAGACCTAGACGACGATGAGCGAGTCGTGCCGTCTTGTATGTATGTATGTATGTATGTATGTTATGTTCAATTTGTAAAACGTGAATAATAATATATCGTAATAAGTGAATTATAATCGTTATAATTTAATATTTTATCCTAGTATTCAATGTTATTTAATTTCCGAACAACGAACGCTACCTTCCCCCCTCTGACCTCCCCCCGGCTTGCTATCTTCACATCGACGAACTCTGCCGAACTCTAACGACGTAGAGTCGTCGGCGACGGTATATAAATGAGGCCGATCCACGGCCGCCAAAACCACAAGTGCTACGTGTTTCGCTCCGTTCGGACGTGTATACTATACTACGGCTGTCGCTGTGCGTTTGCTATTCTCTGTAAAGGCAGAAGAAGAAGACTATCGAGATGACCGGTCGCGGTAAAGGTGGAAAGGGATTGGGAAAAGGTGGAGCGAAGCGGCACAGGAAGGTGCTCCGTGACAACATCCAGGGTATCACCAAGCCCGCCATCCGTCGTCTGGCCCGCAGGGGCGGCGTGAAACGTATATCCGGTCTGATATACGAAGAGACGCGCGGCGTGCTGAAGGTGTTCCTCGAGAACGTGATCCGCGACGCCGTCACCTACACGGAGCACGCCAAGAGGAAGACCGTCACCGCCATGGACGTCGTGTACGCGCTGAAGCGTCAGGGCCGCACCCTGTACGGTTTCGGCGGTTAAGCGTGTCGTGTCCGTCGCGCGGCTGGTGTGGTTGTGGTGTGGTGCAGTGCGGTGTGGTGTGGTGTGGTGTGTGCGTATTGAGTATTGAGTGTGATCTCTCTCCTCTCTGCGATATCACACACCACACTCTTGACACACCGACGACGCCCGTCGCCATACAATTTTAAAAAGGCCCTTTTCAGGGCCGCATAAGTTTCTATGTTGCCAAAATATGTTTCTTACGTGGCATAGACGTCGCTATGAAATCCATATTATTGTTGGTATTATATTAAAATTAAATGTCCATAATAATATTATATCTTCATTCGTCATATTATACGAACCCACTGAGCGAGTTGATTATTAATATCAAATAGGTAATTTATCGTTATCATTCCTGTTACGAAATATACTTACACACCTATAACATAAATAAATAAATTATATACGTGCACAACGCAAAGTTTTTTCGATCGATTTTACATAAATAAGATAAACATACTGTACTGCATAGTATTACATTCATCCATTCATGTCCATTACATGAATACGACTACTACAGAAAGAGCGGACGGATGTTTTCGTTTTATTTGATTACATTGAGATATTATATATAATATAGATAATTAATTATTATCAAGCGATTGCAATATCATTTAATAATTTTAAAATCTTCTGTTTTACAACGTCGAGACCGACTGCCCGAATTGTTGTCTAAGTAAATAGGTACACAAATTACGTATACTGACGTATGCTGTTATGCCTGCCATTTAATTATTTTACTCTATACGGTCTACGCTCGCATCGCATCATACTCTACATACGCTATAATATATCTAACGATTAGCGTCGCAAAATACGTTCATAGTAATGATGATAAAATATAATATTAATTATTATAAACAAACCTTATACACGACCTCCGTCCGTCACTTCACTGCTGCTGCGGCGCACTTCTCGGGTTCGTCGCGTTCTTCACTACCGGCGGGGTCCGCGGTCGGTTTCATCTTTTCGGAGATACATTATGTAGACTCTCGCCTGTGCCGCGGATCTGAAACATTTTAATGTACATTATGTATAGTTAGTCGACGGATGATCATCACAATATCATCGAGCCACCGCGATCCGTGTCGGTCCGCCGTCCCGGTGCGCGGTCGCTTAGGTGTTTTACGATGCTCCACTTGGAGGTCCACGAAATCGTGTCGAATCTCCGATACGACCGGTGAGCGTGTGCTCCGCGACGGCGGGTATTCTTCGCCTTCGATGTGTCGACGAGTGGAAACGTTTTATAATTGTTTTATAGAGAAAAATAACTTTTAAACTGGACCCGAGGTACGCGACCGGCACCTCGACGATTTTAAACGTCCTCAGCGATCCGGCGGCGCGCCCGACGGTCTCGACGAGCCTCCGTACACGTGGACAGGCTCAAAATTAAACGTAACAGGGGTTCCGCGATTCGATCGGTTACGGGAATAATATATAAAACACAATTAACGGGATACGTGTTAGTGAAAAGTTTTAAGCGTTCGTACGAGAAAATGTCTAGCGACATCGCGGCTCTCCTTACGGTATTGCTCGTACCCTCGCTGCCACTAGCGACCTCTACGCCGGCGCGTACCTACACGTATACTATCCACATACTCGAGTGTTGCAGTGCAAGTTTTCAGTGCGTGTTCCGTGTTTCGTGTGTGTGTCACGTACCTGTCATCATAATTAACTGCATTTTTAAAAGAAGAATACAAGGCAAAATGGCAGATACCGCAGTCGCATCCGAAGCTCCCGCCCCGGCGACGCCCGCGAAGAAGGCCCCCAAGGCGACGGCCGCCGCCAAGAAGCCGAAGGCGAAGCCGACGCACCCCAAGACCTCCGAGATGGTGAACAGCGCCATCAAGGAGCTGAAGGAGCGCAGCGGATCCTCCCTGCAAGCGATCAAGAAATATATAGCCGCTCAGTACAAAGTGGACGCCGAGAAGCTGGCGCCGTTCATCAGAAAATATCTGAAGAACGCCGTCGAATCCGGCGCCCTCATACAGACCAAAGGTAAGGGTGCCTCCGGCAGTTTCAAGCTGGAGTCTAAATCGTCCGCGTCTAAGAGCAAGCAGTCCGCCGCGGCCGCCGCCGCCGGCGGTAAGGCCGCGTCCGCCTCCGCGGCCGCTTCCGGTGCTAAATCTAAGAAGGCGTCCGCCGCTTCGGCCGGCAGGGGCGGCAAGAAGGCGTCGGCCGGCGGCGCTTCCGCCGCATCGCCGTCGAAGGCGAAACCGAAGGCCACCATAAAGGACAAGAAGGCGGCCGCCGCCAAGAAGAAGCCCGCCGCCGCGACCGCGGCGGCCAAGAAGGCGGCCGCCGCCGCTTCCGCGGCCGCGGCGTCCCCCAAGGCGAAAGCGGGCGCCGCCTCCAAGGCGAAGAAGACCGCCAAGCCTCCGACCAAGAAACCGAAAGCGCCCAAGCCTAAGAAGGCCGCCACTCCCAGATCGAAGCCAGCCGCCAAGAAAGCCGCCGCCGCTTCGAAGAAGTAATAATAATCGTCGCATCGTAAAATCTGCTGCGTGCCATCCTCTCGCCGCGACGGACGGACCCGGTGGTGATGATGATGATGTTCATGATGATGATAATGATGACGATGTCGTCGACGGGAGCGTCGGAATGCAGTGTGCATAACAGCACGACAAAAAGCCCTTTTCAGGGCTAACAAATTTTTCTAGATACCACTACTACAATATTATTGAAAGTTTCTTGCGATGAGACGTCAAAATATATATATATATATATATATATATATATATATATATATATATATATACAAATAAATAAATAAATAAAAACCCACAGCGCACACATAATGTCGTACTCCTCTTACTTACTTACATACATACATACATACATACATACATAAACTTACGGCTAGACGAGATAGCTTAGTTACAATTATACGTGTGTTCATCGAATAGGTATAATATTATATATGATATAAAGAAAGCACTCACCTTCATTTAAAACACAAAATCACGAAGAACAAGTTTTGTATTTAATAATATTGATTAATGACACAATATCTTATTATATACTTTTAACTTACGGTAAAATAGTATGCAAGACAATACTTTCACACTGACCACTCATAAAATATAACATAATTTTATGAGTTTTTTTTTTTTACAAATATAGATTACAAATATGAAGTCCCCAATAGGAATAACAAAAAAAAACAAACGTCAACAAGACAACACCCCCCCCCCCCCCCCCCCCCGGCGCGCGCGCGCTTCGTGTGCGTTCGTCCAATTTCGTGATTTCGTGGCGCTCTCGATCGATCGCTTGCTCGCTCGCGTCCCCACCTACTGTCGATGCACGCTGTGTACTACGTACCTTAAAACGTCGAATGTCGAAAAAACGGGGCGCATACCGTGCAGAACCACGCCACGCAACGCAAGTCGCGAACGTTATTCTGTTAGTTGTTATTATTATCTGAACCGATCGTGATGTCTGGACGCGGAAAAGGTGGCAAAGTGAAGGGAAAGGCAAAGTCTCGCTCTAACCGTGCGGGACTCCAGTTCCCCGTGGGACGTATCCACAGACTTTTGAGGAAGGGAAATTACGCCGAGCGCGTCGGTGCCGGCGCACCGGTGTACCTGGCCGCCGTCATGGAATATCTGGCCGCCGAAGTCCTCGAGTTGGCCGGTAACGCGGCGCGAGACAACAAGAAGACCAGGATCATCCCTAGGCATCTCCAGTTGGCGATACGTAACGACGAGGAGCTGAACAAGCTGCTCTCCGGCGTGACGATCGCACAGGGCGGTGTACTGCCTAACATTCAGGCAGTCCTGCTCCCCAAGAAGACTGAGAAGAAAGCCTAAGAAGGTGTGCCATCGGTGTGTGACTATGGTGCGACGATAAGTGTCTCCGTGTGTGTGTGTGTGCGTCATCGAAGTGTTCGAACCGACAACCGTGTTCACGCAGGCAGTCTCTGCATCATATCACCATCGCCATCATGGCGAATTCGTACGCGAATATCCGCGTACTAAAATCAAAAAGGCCCTTTTCAGGGCCACAAAATTTTTCTATACACGATCATCCAGAACAATGCCAGTTTCATTGAGCACGACGTCTAATCTACTACAGACATTAATATTAAACAATGAATTAAGGATAATTAATTGCAATTTACACCAATTTAGTCCGCCTCCGCCTATATATTATTAAACTAAATATATATATATGTTGGGAAATTATTACACACGGCGCTGTCCAGTTCCGTGGTAAGCTACGAAGCTTTTGTTACAGACACCAGATAGTTGATATACTACATATAAGCTTAAATACATACAATATATATATATATATATATATCACACGCCAGTCTCAGATTATTTATTATTTTGCCAAATCGATATAATCGTTTATTATTATTGATTGACAAAAGTGATAATACTTTTCTTTTTACTAAAGTAATTTTTTTTTTACATTAAACTAAAAAAAACATACAATATAATATATAGATGGGTAAAAATAAATACATAATATATATACACATAGAATTGTTCATTCCCGGCGTTCGGACCGCGTCGGCCCGAAGGAGAGAGAGGGGCGGTATCGCCGAATCTTTACGATATGCACAACTCACCCGTATAAAACTCAACCCCCCCACCCCCTCCCCTACCGTTTATACCGCGTTTAAGACGCGGACGCTCCGATTGGTCGGAATCGTCGAGTACGCTCGTGCGCGTCCCAGCCGTTTGTGCGTCGATACGCGTGCAGACTATCCGGTGCGCCGGGGAGAATTTTTTCATAACCGTTCGCACCTTCGGACCGAACGTACGTGTACTCTCGCTATCAATAATTTTTCTAATTACGCCACGCAATGCCACCCAAGACTAGCGGAAAGGCAGCGAAGAAGTCGGGCAAGGCCCAGAAGAACATCTCCAAGTCCGATAAGAAAAAGAAGAAGCACAAGAGGAAGGAGAGCTACGCCATCTACATCTACAAAGTGCTCAAGCAGGTCCACCCGGACACCGGTATCTCGAGTAAGGCCATGTCGATCATGAACTCGTTCGTGAACGACATCTTCGAGCGCATCGCCGCCGAGGCTTCCCGCCTGGCCCACTACAACAAGAGGTCCACGATCACCTCCAGGGAGGTGCAGACCTCTGTGAGGCTCCTGCTACCCGGCGAGTTGGCGAAGCACGCGGTCAGCGAAGGCACCAAGGCCGTCACGAAATACACCAGCTCCAAGTGAAAACGCAGTCGGTGTCTGTGCGTGTGCGTGTGTGTATGTGTCAGCGCAACGCGCCCGTCCGCTCGTTTTACTTACAAAAAAGGCCCTTTTCAGGGCCACAAAACTGTTCATTTTGTGTTAATAGTTTCACGAAAGCGTCTATCTCTCTGCATCTACCTCTATTTATTTCTATCAATAATAATAATAATAATAAATACATCCTAACGATAGATCATCATGGATGGCGAACAATGTCATCATAATGGATATCGATATTCGATCGGTATAATTAGTTAGTTAATGTGTCGTTATTAAATTATTATGAAATAATAGACAAAGAGATAAGAAGAGAAAAAATAAATAAATGAAGTGGCAGTCATTGATTATTATTATTATTATTATTAGAAGATGACAAGTGACACAGATAATTATTTAATATGTATGTTTGTGTATAAATGGATATGAACACGGCTAGCGAGTTCACATACGTACGACATCATACGACGACCGTCGTAATAACGTTTTATTCATCGTCGTTTTCTTTTGCTTGTCACTAAAAAAAATAACATTCTATGGCCGTTCGATATTCGAATTCTATAATCCCATCATCTTCCGCTTCTTCTTCTTCTTCTTCTTCTTCTCCTTCCCCTCACCATCGCCGCCCGCGCCCGACTGCCCGACGACTCTCTACTAATAAATAAATAAATAAATAAAATATGGTTTTGTTTTAATATAATAATATACCATTATTGTTATTTTTATTGATGTCATATAAAATAATTTTCGTCGATCGTTCGTGACGTTTCGGATTTCTCGTGCGTGCGCGAAAGAGACGGAGATACGTAGAGCTCTATAAAGAGGGGCACTTTTCGTGTTCGCGATCTCATTCGTATCCGGACTGTCGTTACGACGAGCGAAGCCCGTAGTACCGTTTGATATTTTTTCGTTGCATTTTGTTTCGCGTAGTGCGTAGTGGTGAGAGTGAAAGATGGCCCGTACCAAGCAGACCGCCCGCAAATCGACCGGTGGCAAGGCGCCCCGTAAGCAGCTCGCCACCAAGGCTGCGCGCAAGAGCGCGCCGGCCACCGGCGGAGTCAAGAAGCCGCACAGATACAGGCCCGGAACCGTCGCCCTCCGTGAGATCCGTCGCTACCAGAAGAGCACGGAGCTCCTCATCCGCAAGCTGCCGTTCCAGCGTCTGGTGCGCGAGATCGCCCAGGACTTCAAGACTGACTTGCGTTTCCAGAGCTCCGCCGTGATGGCCCTCCAGGAGGCCAGCGAGGCTTATCTGGTCAGTCTGTTCGAGGACACCAACCTGTGCGCGATCCACGCCAAGCGTGTCACCATCATGCCCAAGGACATCCAACTCGCACGCAGGATCCGCGGTGAACGCGCCTAAGCATGTGCGACGCGACTATGACTTGACGATGTTAATCGTAGCTAGTTATTGTCGCCGTTCGCTTTAAAAAGGCCCTTTTCAGGGCCACAAATCTTTCTGTATATCTAAAAAACTGGTTCCATACGTTCGCACAGAGTTCGTCTGTACAGTATGAATGATTATAAAAACTACAAGAATATAATACACACACACACACACACAATAGACGTATGCAACTCGCAACGTCGATACTACTAATATATTTGTTAATGTAATTCAATAATAATAATATTATAATTTTTTTTTTTTTTTTTTTTTCTCGATAATTCCATAATTGTGTACTTTTTCTTTTCTTTTCAATTATTCATCCTTTGATACACGACGGCTGTGATAAACGAGAGAAAAGTATTAAAGAGTGATTTTTGCATATTATTATTATTATTATGTATAGTAATTTTATAAAAAATCTCTAGTGGATATCTATAATATTATAATATAAAATATTATGACGAGAAAATAAGAAATCAGAGAGTAGACCTAGACGACGATGAGCGAGTCGTGCCGTCTTGTATGTATGTATGTATGTATGTATGTTATGTTCAATTTGTAAAACGTGAATAATAATATATCGTAATAAGTGAATTATAATCGTTATAATTTAATATTTTATCCTAGTATTCAATGTTATTTAATTTCCGAACAACGAACGCTACCTTCCCCCCTCTGACCTCCCCCCGGCTTGCTATCTTCACATCGACGAACTCTGCCGAACTCTAACGACGTAGAGTCGTCGGCGACGGTATATAAATGAGGCCGATCCACGGCCGCCAAAACCACAAGTGCTACGTGTTTCGCTCCGTTCGGACGTGTATACTATACTACGGCTGTCGCTGTGCGTTTGCTATTCTCTGTAAAGGCAGAAGAAGAAGACTATCGAGATGACCGGTCGCGGTAAAGGTGGAAAGGGATTGGGAAAAGGTGGAGCGAAGCGGCACAGGAAGGTGCTCCGTGACAACATCCAGGGTATCACCAAGCCCGCCATCCGTCGTCTGGCCCGCAGGGGCGGCGTGAAACGTATATCCGGTCTGATATACGAAGAGACGCGCGGCGTGCTGAAGGTGTTCCTCGAGAACGTGATCCGCGACGCCGTCACCTACACGGAGCACGCCAAGAGGAAGACCGTCACCGCCATGGACGTCGTGTACGCGCTGAAGCGTCAGGGCCGCACCCTGTACGGTTTCGGCGGTTAAGCGTGTCGTGTCCGTCGCGCGGCTGGTGTGGTTGTGGTGTGGTGCAGTGCGGTGTGGTGTGGTGTGGTGTGTGCGTATTGAGTATTGAGTGTGATCTCTCTCCTCTCTGCGATATCACACACCACACTCTTGACACACCGACGACGCCCGTCGCCATACAATTTTAAAAAGGCCCTTTTCAGGGCCGCATAAGTTTCTATGTTGCCAAAATATGTTTCTTACGTGGCATAGACGTCGCTATGAAATCCATATTATTGTTGGTATTATATTAAAATTAAATGTCCATAATAATATTATATCTTCATTCGTCATATTATACGAACCCACTGAGCGAGTTGATTATTAATATCAAATAGGTAATTTATCGTTATCATTCCTGTTACGAAATATACTTACACACCTATAACATAAATAAATAAATTATATACGTGCACAACGCAAAGTTTTTTCGATCGATTTTACATAAATAAGATAAACATACTGTACTGCATAGTATTACATTCATCCATTCATGTCCATTACATGAATACGACTACTACAGAAAGAGCGGACGGATGTTTTCGTTTTATTTGATTACATTGAGATATTATATATAATATAGATAATTAATTATTATCAAGCGATTGCAATATCATTTAATAATTTTAAAATCTTCTGTTTTACAACGTCGAGACCGACTGCCCGAATTGTTGTCTAAGTAAATAGGTACACAAATTACGTATACTGACGTATGCTGTTATGCCTGCCATTTAATTATTTTACTCTATACGGTCTACGCTCGCATCGCATCATACTCTACATACGCTATAATATATCTAACGATTAGCGTCGCAAAATACGTTCATAGTAATGATGATAAAATATAATATTAATTATTATAAACAAACCTTATACACGACCTCCGTCCGTCACTTCACTGCTGCTGCGGCGCACTTCTCGGGTTCGTCGCGTTCTTCACTACCGGCGGTCCGCGGTCGGTTTCATCTTTTCGGAGATACATTATGTAGACTCTCGCCTGTGCCGCGGATCTGAAACATTTTAATGTACATTATGTATAGTTAGTCGACGGATGATCATCACAATATCATCGAGCCACCGCGATCCGTGTCGGTCCGCCGTCCCGGTGCGCGGTCGCTTAGGTGTTTTACGATGCTCCACTTGGAGGTCCACGAAATCGTGTCGAATCTCCGATACGACCGGTGAGCGTGTGCTCCGCGACGGCGGGTATTCTTCGCCTTCGATGTGTCGACGAGTGGAAACGTTTTATAATTGTTTTATAGAGAAAAATAACTTTTAAACTGGACCCGAGGTACGCGACCGGCACCTCGACGATTTTAAACGTCCTCAGCGATCCGGCGGCGCGCCCGACGGTCTCGACGAGCCTCCGTACACGTGGACAGGCTCAAAATTAAACGTAACAGGGGTTCCGCGATTCGATCGGTTACGGGAATAATATATAAAACACAATTAACGGGATACGTGTTAGTGAAAAGTTTTAAGCGTTCGTACGAGAAAATGTCTAGCGACATCGCGGCTCTCCTTACGGTATTGCTCGTACCCTCGCTGCCACTAGCGACCTCTACGCCGGCGCGTACCTACACGTATACTATCCACATACTCGAGTGTTGCAGTGCAAGTTTTCAGTGCGTGTTCCGTGTTTCGTGTGTGTGTCACGTACCTGTCATCATAATTAACTGCATTTTTAAAAGAAGAATACAAGGCAAAATGGCAGATGATACCGCAGTCGCATCCGAAGCTCCCGCCCCGGCGACGCCCGCGAAGAAGGCCCCCAAGGCGACGGCCGCCGCCAAGAAGCCGAAGGCGAAGCCGACGCACCCCAAGACCTCCGAGATGGTGAACAGCGCCATCAAGGAGCTGAAGGAGCGCAGCGGATCCTCCCTGCAAGCGATCAAGAAATATATAGCCGCTCAGTACAAAGTGGACGCCGAGAAGCTGGCGCCGTTCATCAGAAAATATCTGAAGAACGCCGTCGAATCCGGCGCCCTCATACAGACCAAAGGTAAGGGTGCCTCCGGCAGTTTCAAGCTGGAGTCTAAATCGTCCGCGTCTAAGAGCAAGCAGTCCGCCGCGGCCGCCGCCGCCGGCGGTAAGGCCGCGTCCGCCTCCGCGGCCGCTTCCGGTGCTAAATCTAAGAAGGCGTCCGCCGCTTCGGCCGGCAGGGGCGGCAAGAAGGCGTCGGCCGGCGGCGCTTCCGCCGCATCGCCGTCGAAGGCGAAACCGAAGGCCACCATAAAGGACAAGAAGGCGGCCGCCGCCAAGAAGAAGCCCGCCGCCGCGACCGCGGCGGCCAAGAAGGCGGCCGCCGCCGCTTCCGCGGCCGCGGCGTCCCCCAAGGCGAAAGCGGGCGCCGCCTCCAAGGCGAAGAAGACCGCCAAGCCTCCGACCAAGAAACCGAAAGCGCCCAAGCCTAAGAAGGCCGCCACTCCCAGATCGAAGCCAGCCGCCAAGAAAGCCGCCGCCGCTTCGAAGAAGTAATAATAATCGTCGCATCGTAAAATCTGCTGCGTGCCATCCTCTCGCCGCGACGGACGGACCCGGTGGTGATGATGATGATGTTCATGATGATGATAATGATGACGATGTCGTCGACGGGAGCGTCGGAATGCAGTGTGCATAACAGCACGACAAAAAGCCCTTTTCAGGGCTAACAAATTTTTCTAGATACCACTACTACAATATTATTGAAAGTTTCTTGCGATGAGACGTCAAAAAATATATATATATATATATATATATATATATATATATATATATATATATATACAAATAAATAAATAAATAAAAACCCACAGCGCACACATAATGTCGTACTCCTCTTACTTACTTACATACATACATACATACATACATACATAAACTTACGGCTAGACGAGATAGCTTAGTTACAATTATACGTGTGTTCATCGAATAGGTATAATATTATATATGATATAAAGAAAGCACTCACCTTCATTTAAAACACAAAATCACGAAGAACAAGTTTTGTATTTAATAATATTGATTAATGACACAATATCTTATTATATACTTTTAACTTACGGTAAAATAGTATGCAAGACAATACTTTCACACTGACCACTCATAAAATATAACATAATTTTATGAGTTTTTTTTTTTTACAAATATAGATTACAAATATGAAGTCCCCAATAGGAATAACAAAAAAAAACAAACGTCAACAAGACAACACCCCCCCCCCCCCCCCCCCCGGCGCGCGCGCGCTTCGTGTGCGTTCGTCCAATTTCGTGATTTCGTGGCGCTCTCGATCGATCGCTTGCTCGCTCGCGTCCCCACCTACTGTCGATGCACGCTGTGTACTACGTACCTTAAAACGTCGAATGTCGAAAAAACGGGGCGCATACCGTGCAGAACCACGCCACGCAACGCAAGTCGCGAACGTTATTCTGTTAGTTGTTATTATTATCTGAACCGATCGTGATGTCTGGACGCGGAAAAGGTGGCAAAGTGAAGGGAAAGGCAAAGTCTCGCTCTAACCGTGCGGGACTCCAGTTCCCCGTGGGACGTATCCACAGACTTTTGAGGAAGGGAAATTACGCCGAGCGCGTCGGTGCCGGCGCACCGGTGTACCTGGCCGCCGTCATGGAATATCTGGCCGCCGAAGTCCTCGAGTTGGCCGGTAACGCGGCGCGAGACAACAAGAAGACCAGGATCATCCCTAGGCATCTCCAGTTGGCGATACGTAACGACGAGGAGCTGAACAAGCTGCTCTCCGGCGTGACGATCGCACAGGGCGGTGTACTGCCTAACATTCAGGCAGTCCTGCTCCCCAAGAAGACTGAGAAGAAAGCCTAAGAAGGTGTGCCATCGGTGTGTGACTATGGTGCGACGATAAGTGTCTCCGTGTGTGTGTGTGTGCGTCATCGAAGTGTTCGAACCGACAACCGTGTTCACGCAGGCAGTCTCTGCATCATATCACCATCGCCATCATGGCGAATTCGTACGCGAATATCCGCGTACTAAAATCAAAAAGGCCCTTTTCAGGGCCACAAAATTTTTCTATACACGATCATCCAGAACAATGCCAGTTTCATTGAGCACGACGTCTAATCTACTACAGACATTAATATTAAACAATGAATTAAGGATAATTAATTGCAATTTACACCAATTTAGTCCGCCTCCGCCTATATATTATTAAACTAAATATATATATATGTTGGGAAATTATTACACACGGCGCTGTCCAGTTCCGTGGTAAGCTACGAAGCTTTTGTTACAGACACCAGATAGTTGATATACTACATATAAGCTTAAATACATACAATATATATATATATATATATATCACACGCCAGTCTCAGATTATTTATTATTTTGCCAAATCGATATAATCGTTTATTATTATTGATTGACAAAAGTGATAATACTTTTCTTTTTACTAAAGTAATTTTTTTTTTACATTAAACTAAAAAAAACATACAATATAATATATAGATGGGTAAAAATAAATACATAATATATATACACATAGAATTGTTCATTCCCGGCGTTCGGACCGCGTCGGCCCGAAGGAGAGAGAGGGGCGGTATCGCCGAATCTTTACGATATGCACAACTCACCCGTATAAAACTCAACCCCCCCACCCCCTCCCCTACCGTTTATACCGCGTTTAAGACGCGGACGCTCCGATTGGTCGGAATCGTCGAGTACGCTCGTGCGCGTCCCAGCCGTTTGTGCGTCGATACGCGTGCAGACTATCCGGTGCGCCGGGGAGAATTTTTTCATAACCGTTCGCACCTTCGGACCGAACGTACGTGTACTCTCGCTATCAATAATTTTTCTAATTACGCCACGCAATGCCACCCAAGACTAGCGGAAAGGCAGCGAAGAAGTCGGGCAAGGCCCAGAAGAACATCTCCAAGTCCGATAAGAAAAAGAAGAAGCACAAGAGGAAGGAGAGCTACGCCATCTACATCTACAAAGTGCTCAAGCAGGTCCACCCGGACACCGGTATCTCGAGTAAGGCCATGTCGATCATGAACTCGTTCGTGAACGACATCTTCGAGCGCATCGCCGCCGAGGCTTCCCGCCTGGCCCACTACAACAAGAGGTCCACGATCACCTCCAGGGAGGTGCAGACCTCTGTGAGGCTCCTGCTACCCGGCGAGTTGGCGAAGCACGCGGTCAGCGAAGGCACCAAGGCCGTCACGAAATACACCAGCTCCAAGTGAAAACGCAGTCGGTGTCTGTGCGTGTGCGTGTGTGTATGTGTCAGCGCAACGCGCCCGTCCGCTCGTTTTACTTACAAAAAAGGCCCTTTTCAGGGCCACAAAACTGTTCATTTTGTGTTAATAGTTTCACGAAAGCGTCTATCTCTCTGCATCTACCTCTATTTATTTCTATCAATAATAATAATAATAATAAATACATCCTAACGATAGATCATCATGGATGGCGAACAATGTCATCATAATGGATATCGATATTCGATCGGTATAATTAGTTAGTTAATGTGTCGTTATTAAATTATTATGAAATAATAGACAAAGAGATAAGAAGAGAAAAAATAAATAAATGAAGTGGCAGTCATTGATTATTATTATTATTATTATTAGAAGATGACAAGTGACACAGATAATTATTTAATATGTATGTTTGTGTATAAATGGATATGAACACGGCTAGCGAGTTCACATACGTACGACATCATACGACGACCGTCGTAATAACGTTTTATTCATCGTCGTTTTCTTTTGCTTGTCACTAAAAAAAATAACATTCTATGGCCGTTCGATATTCGAATTCTATAATCCCATCATCTTCCGCTTCTTCTTCTTCTTCTTCTTCTTCTCCTTCCCCTCACCATCGCCGCCCGCGCCCGACTGCCCGACGACTCTCTACTAATAAATAAATAAATAAATAAAATATGGTTTTGTTTTAATATAATAATATACCATTATTGTTATTTTTATTGATGTCATATAAAATAATTTTCGTCGATCGTTCGTGACGTTTCGGATTTCTCGTGCGTGCGCGAAAGAGACGGAGATACGTAGAGCTCTATAAAGAGGGGCACTTTTCGTGTTCGCGATCTCATTCGTATCCGGACTGTCGTTACGACGAGCGAAGCCCGTAGTACCGTTTGATATTTTTTCGTTGCATTTTGTTTCGCGTAGTGCGTAGTGGTGAGAGTGAAAGATGGCCCGTACCAAGCAGACCGCCCGCAAATCGACCGGTGGCAAGGCGCCCCGTAAGCAGCTCGCCACCAAGGCTGCGCGCAAGAGCGCGCCGGCCACCGGCGGAGTCAAGAAGCCGCACAGATACAGGCCCGGAACCGTCGCCCTCCGTGAGATCCGTCGCTACCAGAAGAGCACGGAGCTCCTCATCCGCAAGCTGCCGTTCCAGCGTCTGGTGCGCGAGATCGCCCAGGACTTCAAGACTGACTTGCGTTTCCAGAGCTCCGCCGTGATGGCCCTCCAGGAGGCCAGCGAGGCTTATCTGGTCAGTCTGTTCGAGGACACCAACCTGTGCGCGATCCACGCCAAGCGTGTCACCATCATGCCCAAGGACATCCAACTCGCACGCAGGATCCGCGGTGAACGCGCCTAAGCATGTGCGACGCGACTATGACTTGACGATGTTAATCGTAGCTAGTTATTGTCGCCGTTCGCTTTAAAAAGGCCCTTTTCAGGGCCACAAATCTTTCTGTATATCTAAAAAACTGGTTCCATACGTTCGCACAGAGTTCGTCTGTACAGTATGAATGATTATAAAAACTACAAGAATATAATACACACACACACACACACAATAGACGTATGCAACTCGCAACGTCGATACTACTAATATATTTGTTAATGTAATTCAATAATAATAATATTATAATTTTTTTTTTTTTTTTTTTTTCTCGATAATTCCATAATTGTGTACTTTTTCTTTTCTTTTCAATTATTCATCCTTTGATACACGACGGCTGTGATAAACGAGAGAAAAGTATTAAAGAGTGATTTTTGCATATTATTATTATTATTATGTATAGTAATTTTATAAAAAATCTCTAGTGGATATCTATAATATTATAATATAAAATATTATGACGAGAAAATAAGAAATCAGAGAGTAGACCTAGACGACGATGAGCGAGTCGTGCCGTCTTGTATGTATGTATGTATGTATGTATGTTATGTTCAATTTGTAAAACGTGAATAATAATATATCGTAATAAGTGAATTATAATCGTTATAATTTAATATTTTATCCTAGTATTCAATGTTATTTAATTTCCGAACAACGAACGCTACCTTCCCCCCTCTGACCTCCCCCCGGCTTGCTATCTTCACATCGACGAACTCTGCCGAACTCTAACGACGTAGAGTCGTCGGCGACGGTATATAAATGAGGCCGATCCACGGCCGCCAAAACCACAAGTGCTACGTGTTTCGCTCCGTTCGGACGTGTATACTATACTACGGCTGTCGCTGTGCGTTTGCTATTCTCTGTAAAGGCAGAAGAAGAAGACTATCGAGATGACCGGTCGCGGTAAAGGTGGAAAGGGATTGGGAAAAGGTGGAGCGAAGCGGCACAGGAAGGTGCTCCGTGACAACATCCAGGGTATCACCAAGCCCGCCATCCGTCGTCTGGCCCGCAGGGGCGGCGTGAAACGTATATCCGGTCTGATATACGAAGAGACGCGCGGCGTGCTGAAGGTGTTCCTCGAGAACGTGATCCGCGACGCCGTCACCTACACGGAGCACGCCAAGAGGAAGACCGTCACCGCCATGGACGTCGTGTACGCGCTGAAGCGTCAGGGCCGCACCCTGTACGGTTTCGGCGGTTAAGCGTGTCGTGTCCGTCGCGCGGCTGGTGTGGTTGTGGTGTGGTGCAGTGCGGTGTGGTGTGGTGTGGTGTGTGCGTATTGAGTATTGAGTGTGATCTCTCTCCTCTCTGCGATATCACACACCACACTCTTGACACACCGACGACGCCCGTCGCCATACAATTTTAAAAAGGCCCTTTTCAGGGCCGCATAAGTTTCTATGTTGCCAAAATATGTTTCTTACGTGGCATAGACGTCGCTATGAAATCCATATTATTGTTGGTATTATATTAAAATTAAATGTCCATAATAATATTATATCTTCATTCGTCATATTATACGAACCCACTGAGCGAGTTGATTATTAATATCAAATAGGTAATTTATCGTTATCATTCCTGTTACGAAATATACTTACACACCTATAACATAAATAAATAAATTATATACGTGCACAACGCAAAGTTTTTTCGATCGATTTTACATAAATAAGATAAACATACTGTACTGCATAGTATTACATTCATCCATTCATGTCCATTACATGAATACGACTACTACAGAAAGAGCGGACGGATGTTTTCGTTTTATTTGATTACATTGAGATATTATATATAATATAGATAATTAATTATTATCAAGCGATTGCAATATCATTTAATAATTTTAAAATCTTCTGTTTTACAACGTCGAGACCGACTGCCCGAATTGTTGTCTAAGTAAATAGGTACACAAATTACGTATACTGACGTATGCTGTTATGCCTGCCATTTAATTATTTTACTCTATACGGTCTACGCTCGCATCGCATCATACTCTACATACGCTATAATATATCTAACGATTAGCGTCGCAAAATACGTTCATAGTAATGATGATAAAATATAATATTAATTATTATAAACAAACCTTATACACGACCTCCGTCCGTCACTTCACTGCTGCTGCGGCGCACTTCTCGGGTTCGTCGCGTTCTTCACTACCGGCGGTCCGCGGTCGGTTTCATCTTTTCGGAGATACATTATGTAGACTCTCGCCTGTGCCGCGGATCTGAAACATTTTAATGTACATTATGTATAGTTAGTCGACGGATGATCATCACAATATCATCGAGCCACCGCGATCCGTGTCGGTCCGCCGTCCCGGTGCGCGGTCGCTTAGGTGTTTTACGATGCTCCACTTGGAGGTCCACGAAATCGTGTCGAATCTCCGATACGACCGGTGAGCGTGTGCTCCGCGACGGCGGGTATTCTTCGCCTTCGATGTGTCGACGAGTGGAAACGTTTTATAATTGTTTTATAGAGAAAAATAACTTTTAAACTGGACCCGAGGTACGCGACCGGCACCTCGACGATTTTAAACGTCCTCAGCGATCCGGCGGCGCGCCCGACGGTCTCGACGAGCCTCCGTACACGTGGACAGGCTCAAAATTAAACGTAACAGGGGTTCCGCGATTCGATCGGTTACGGGAATAATATATAAAACACAATTAACGGGATACGTGTTAGTGAAAAGTTTTAAGCGTTCGTACGAGAAAATGTCTAGCGACATCGCGGCTCTCCTTACGGTATTGCTCGTACCCTCGCTGCCACTAGCGACCTCTACGCCGGCGCGTACCTACACGTATACTATCCACATACTCGAGTGTTGCAGTGCAAGTTTTCAGTGCGTGTTCCGTGTTTCGTGTGTGTGTCACGTACCTGTCATCATAATTAACTGCATTTTTAAAAGAAGAATACAAGGCAAAATGGCAGATACCGCAGTCGCATCCGAAGCTCCCGCCCCGGCGACGCCCGCGAAGAAGGCCCCCAAGGCGACGGCCGCCGCCAAGAAGCCGAAGGCGAAGCCGACGCACCCCAAGACCTCCGAGATGGTGAACAGCGCCATCAAGGAGCTGAAGGAGCGCAGCGGATCCTCCCTGCAAGCGATCAAGAAATATATAGCCGCTCAGTACAAAGTGGACGCCGAGAAGCTGGCGCCGTTCATCAGAAAATATCTGAAGAACGCCGTCGAATCCGGCGCCCTCATACAGACCAAAGGTAAGGGTGCCTCCGGCAGTTTCAAGCTGGAGTCTAAATCGTCCGCGTCTAAGAGCAAGCAGTCCGCCGCGGCCGCCGCCGCCGGCGGTAAGGCCGCGTCCGCCTCCGCGGCCGCTTCCGGTGCTAAATCTAAGAAGGCGTCCGCCGCTTCGGCCGGCAGGGGCGGCAAGAAGGCGTCGGCCGGCGGCGCTTCCGCCGCATCGCCGTCGAAGGCGAAACCGAAGGCCACCATAAAGGACAAGAAGGCGGCCGCCGCCAAGAAGAAGCCCGCCGCCGCGACCGCGGCGGCCAAGAAGGCGGCCGCCGCCGCTTCCGCGGCCGCGGCGTCCCCCAAGGCGAAAGCGGGCGCCGCCTCCAAGGCGAAGAAGACCGCCAAGCCTCCGACCAAGAAACCGAAAGCGCCCAAGCCTAAGAAGGCCGCCACTCCCAGATCGAAGCCAGCCGCCAAGAAAGCCGCCGCCGCTTCGAAGAAGTAATAATAATCGTCGCATCGTAAAATCTGCTGCGTGCCATCCTCTCGCCGCGACGGACGGACCCGGTGGTGATGATGATGATGTTCATGATGATGATAATGATGACGATGTCGTCGACGGGAGCGTCGGAATGCAGTGTGCATAACAGCACGACAAAAAGCCCTTTTCAGGGCTAACAAATTTTTCTAGATACCACTACTACAATATTATTGAAAGTTTCTTGCGATGAGACGTCAAAAAATATATATATATATATATATATATATATATATATATATATATATATATATACAAATAAATAAATAAATAAAAACCCACAGCGCACACATAATGTCGTACTCCTCTTACTTACTTACATACATACATACATACATACATACATAAACTTACGGCTAGACGAGATAGCTTAGTTACAATTATACGTGTGTTCATCGAATAGGTATAATATTATATATGATATAAAGAAAGCACTCACCTTCATTTAAAACACAAAATCACGAAGAACAAGTTTTGTATTTAATAATATTGATTAATGACACAATATCTTATTATATACTTTTAACTTACGGTAAAATAGTATGCAAGACAATACTTTCACACTGACCACTCATAAAATATAACATAATTTTATGAGTTTTTTTTTTTTACAAATATAGATTACAAATATGAAGTCCCCAATAGGAATAACAAAAAAAAACAAACGTCAACAAGACAACACCCCCCCCCCCCCCCCCCCCGGCGCGCGCGCGCTTCGTGTGCGTTCGTCCAATTTCGTGATTTCGTGGCGCTCTCGATCGATCGCTTGCTCGCTCGCGTCCCCACCTACTGTCGATGCACGCTGTGTACTACGTACCTTAAAACGTCGAATGTCGAAAAAACGGGGCGCATACCGTGCAGAACCACGCCACGCAACGCAAGTCGCGAACGTTATTCTGTTAGTTGTTATTATTATCTGAACCGATCGTGATGTCTGGACGCGGAAAAGGTGGCAAAGTGAAGGGAAAGGCAAAGTCTCGCTCTAACCGTGCGGGACTCCAGTTCCCCGTGGGACGTATCCACAGACTTTTGAGGAAGGGAAATTACGCCGAGCGCGTCGGTGCCGGCGCACCGGTGTACCTGGCCGCCGTCATGGAATATCTGGCCGCCGAAGTCCTCGAGTTGGCCGGTAACGCGGCGCGAGACAACAAGAAGACCAGGATCATCCCTAGGCATCTCCAGTTGGCGATACGTAACGACGAGGAGCTGAACAAGCTGCTCTCCGGCGTGACGATCGCACAGGGCGGTGTACTGCCTAACATTCAGGCAGTCCTGCTCCCCAAGAAGACTGAGAAGAAAGCCTAAGAAGGTGTGCCATCGGTGTGTGACTATGGTGCGACGATAAGTGTCTCCGTGTGTGTGTGTGTGCGTCATCGAAGTGTTCGAACCGACAACCGTGTTCACGCAGGCAGTCCTCTGCATCATATCACCATCGCCATCATGGCGAATTCGTACGCGAATATCCGCGTACTAAAATCAAAAAGGCCCTTTTCAGGGCCACAAAATTTTTCTATACACGATCATCCAGAACAATGCCAGTTTCATTGAGCACGACGTCTAATCTACTACAGACATTAATATTAAACAATGAATTAAGGATAATTAATTGCAATTTACACCAATTTAGTCCGCCTCCGCCTATATATTATTAAACTAAATATATATATATGTTGGGAAATTATTACACACGGCGCTGTCCAGTTCCGTGGTAAGCTACGAAGCTTTTGTTACAGACACCAGATAGTTGATATACTACATATAAGCTTAAATACATACAATATATATATATATATATATATCACACGCCAGTCTCAGATTATTTATTATTTTGCCAAATCGATATAATCGTTTATTATTATTGATTGACAAAAGTGATAATACTTTTCTTTTTACTAAAGTAATTTTTTTTTTACATTAAACTAAAAAAAACATACAATATAATATATAGATGGGTAAAAATAAATACATAATATATATACACATAGAATTGTTCATTCCCGGCGTTCGGACCGCGTCGGCCCGAAGGAGAGAGAGGGGCGGTATCGCCGAATCTTTACGATATGCACAACTCACCCGTATAAAACTCAACCCCCCCACCCCCTCCCCTACCGTTTATACCGCGTTTAAGACGCGGACGCTCCGATTGGTCGGAATCGTCGAGTACGCTCGTGCGCGTCCCAGCCGTTTGTGCGTCGATACGCGTGCAGACTATCCGGTGCGCCGGGGAGAATTTTTTCATAACCGTTCGCACCTTCGGACCGAACGTACGTGTACTCTCGCTATCAATAATTTTTCTAATTACGCCACGCAATGCCACCCAAGACTAGCGGAAAGGCAGCGAAGAAGTCGGGCAAGGCCCAGAAGAACATCTCCAAGTCCGATAAGAAAAAGAAGAAGCACAAGAGGAAGGAGAGCTACGCCATCTACATCTACAAAGTGCTCAAGCAGGTCCACCCGGACACCGGTATCTCGAGTAAGGCCATGTCGATCATGAACTCGTTCGTGAACGACATCTTCGAGCGCATCGCCGCCGAGGCTTCCCGCCTGGCCCACTACAACAAGAGGTCCACGATCACCTCCAGGGAGGTGCAGACCTCTGTGAGGCTCCTGCTACCCGGCGAGTTGGCGAAGCACGCGGTCAGCGAAGGCACCAAGGCCGTCACGAAATACACCAGCTCCAAGTGAAAACGCAGTCGGTGTCTGTGCGTGTGCGTGTGTGTATGTGTCAGCGCAACGCGCCCGTCCGCTCGTTTTACTTACAAAAAAGGCCCTTTTCAGGGCCACAAAACTGTTCATTTTGTGTTAATAGTTTCACGAAAGCGTCTATCTCTCTGCATCTACCTCTATTTATTTCTATCAATAATAATAATAATAATAAATACATCCTAACGATAGATCATCATGGATGGCGAACAATGTCATCATAATGGATATCGATATTCGATCGGTATAATTAGTTAGTTAATGTGTCGTTATTAAATTATTATGAAATAATAGACAAAGAGATAAGAAGAGAAAAAATAAATAAATGAAGTGGCAGTCATTGATTATTATTATTATTATTATTAGAAGATGACAAGTGACACAGATAATTATTTAATATGTATGTTTGTGTATAAATGGATATGAACACGGCTAGCGAGTTCACATACGTACGACATCATACGACGACCGTCGTAATAACGTTTTATTCATCGTCGTTTTCTTTTGCTTGTCACTAAAAAAAATAACATTCTATGGCCGTTCGATATTCGAATTCTATAATCCCATCATCTTCCGCTTCTTCTTCTTCTTCTTCTTCTTCTCCTTCCCCTCACCATCGCCGCCCGCGCCCGACTGCCCGACGACTCTCTACTAATAAATAAATAAATAAATAAAATATGGTTTTGTTTTAATATAATAATATACCATTATTGTTATTTTTATTGATGTCATATAAAATAATTTTCGTCGATCGTTCGTGACGTTTCGGATTTCTCGTGCGTGCGCGAAAGAGACGGAGATACGTAGAGCTCTATAAAGAGGGGCACTTTTCGTGTTCGCGATCTCATTCGTATCCGGACTGTCGTTACGACGAGCGAAGCCCGTAGTACCGTTTGATATTTTTTCGTTGCATTTTGTTTCGCGTAGTGCGTAGTGGTGAGAGTGAAAGATGGCCCGTACCAAGCAGACCGCCCGCAAATCGACCGGTGGCAAGGCGCCCCGTAAGCAGCTCGCCACCAAGGCTGCGCGCAAGAGCGCGCCGGCCACCGGCGGAGTCAAGAAGCCGCACAGATACAGGCCCGGAACCGTCGCCCTCCGTGAGATCCGTCGCTACCAGAAGAGCACGGAGCTCCTCATCCGCAAGCTGCCGTTCCAGCGTCTGGTGCGCGAGATCGCCCAGGACTTCAAGACTGACTTGCGTTTCCAGAGCTCCGCCGTGATGGCCCTCCAGGAGGCCAGCGAGGCTTATCTGGTCAGTCTGTTCGAGGACACCAACCTGTGCGCGATCCACGCCAAGCGTGTCACCATCATGCCCAAGGACATCCAACTCGCACGCAGGATCCGCGGTGAACGCGCCTAAGCATGTGCGACGCGACTATGACTTGACGATGTTAATCGTAGCTAGTTATTGTCGCCGTTCGCTTTAAAAAGGCCCTTTTCAGGGCCACAAATCTTTCTGTATATCTAAAAAACTGGTTCCATACGTTCGCACAGAGTTCGTCTGTACAGTATGAATGATTATAAAAACTACAAGAATATAATACACACACACACACACACAATAGACGTATGCAACTCGCAACGTCGATACTACTAATATATTTGTTAATGTAATTCAATAATAATAATATTATAATTTTTTTTTTTTTTTTTTTTTCTCGATAATTCCATAATTGTGTACTTTTTCTTTTCTTTTCAATTATTCATCCTTTGATACACGACGGCTGTGATAAACGAGAGAAAAGTATTAAAGAGTGATTTTTGCATATTATTATTATTATTATGTATAGTAATTTTATAAAAAATCTCTAGTGGATATCTATAATATTATAATATAAAATATTATGACGAGAAAATAAGAAATCAGAGAGTAGACCTAGACGACGATGAGCGAGTCGTGCCGTCTTGTATGTATGTATGTATGTATGTATGTTATGTTCAATTTGTAAAACGTGAATAATAATATATCGTAATAAGTGAATTATAATCGTTATAATTTAATATTTTATCCTAGTATTCAATGTTATTTAATTTCCGAACAACGAACGCTACCTTCCCCCCTCTGACCTCCCCCCGGCTTGCTATCTTCACATCGACGAACTCTGCCGAACTCTAACGACGTAGAGTCGTCGGCGACGGTATATAAATGAGGCCGATCCACGGCCGCCAAAACCACAAGTGCTACGTGTTTCGCTCCGTTCGGACGTGTATACTATACTACGGCTGTCGCTGTGCGTTTGCTATTCTCTGTAAAGGCAGAAGAAGAAGACTATCGAGATGACCGGTCGCGGTAAAGGTGGAAAGGGATTGGGAAAAGGTGGAGCGAAGCGGCACAGGAAGGTGCTCCGTGACAACATCCAGGGTATCACCAAGCCCGCCATCCGTCGTCTGGCCCGCAGGGGCGGCGTGAAACGTATATCCGGTCTGATATACGAAGAGACGCGCGGCGTGCTGAAGGTGTTCCTCGAGAACGTGATCCGCGACGCCGTCACCTACACGGAGCACGCCAAGAGGAAGACCGTCACCGCCATGGACGTCGTGTACGCGCTGAAGCGTCAGGGCCGCACCCTGTACGGTTTCGGCGGTTAAGCGTGTCGTGTCCGTCGCGCGGCTGGTGTGGTTGTGGTGTGGTGCAGTGCGGTGTGGTGTGGTGTGGTGTGTGCGTATTGAGTATTGAGTGTGATCTCTCTCCTCTCTGCGATATCACACACCACACTCTTGACACACCGACGACGCCCGTCGCCATACAATTTTAAAAAGGCCCTTTTCAGGGCCGCATAAGTTTCTATGTTGCCAAAATATGTTTCTTACGTGGCATAGACGTCGCTATGAAATCCATATTATTGTTGGTATTATATTAAAATTAAATGTCCATAATAATATTATATCTTCATTCGTCATATTATACGAACCCACTGAGCGAGTTGATTATTAATATCAAATAGGTAATTTATCGTTATCATTCCTGTTACGAAATATACTTACACACCTATAACATAAATAAATAAATTATATACGTGCACAACGCAAAGTTTTTTCGATCGATTTTACATAAATAAGATAAACATACTGTACTGCATAGTATTACATTCATCCATTCATGTCCATTACATGAATACGACTACTACAGAAAGAGCGGACGGATGTTTTCGTTTTATTTGATTACATTGAGATATTATATATAATATAGATAATTAATTATTATCAAGCGATTGCAATATCATTTAATAATTTTAAAATCTTCTGTTTTACAACGTCGAGACCGACTGCCCGAATTGTTGTCTAAGTAAATAGGTACACAAATTACGTATACTGACGTATGCTGTTATGCCTGCCATTTAATTATTTTACTCTATACGGTCTACGCTCGCATCGCATCATACTCTACATACGCTATAATATATCTAACGATTAGCGTCGCAAAATACGTTCATAGTAATGATGATAAAATATAATATTAATTATTATAAACAAACCTTATACACGACCTCCGTCCGTCACTTCACTGCTGCTGCGGCGCACTTCTCGGGTTCGTCGCGTTCTTCACTACCGGCGGTCCGCGGTCGGTTTCATCTTTTCGGAGATACATTATGTAGACTCTCGCCTGTGCCGCGGATCTGAAACATTTTAATGTACATTATGTATAGTTAGTCGACGGATGATCATCACAATATCATCGAGCCACCGCGATCCGTGTCGGTCCGCCGTCCCGGTGCGCGGTCGCTTAGGTGTTTTACGATGCTCCACTTGGAGGTCCACGAAATCGTGTCGAATCTCCGATACGACCGGTGAGCGTGTGCTCCGCGACGGCGGGTATTCTTCGCCTTCGATGTGTCGACGAGTGGAAACGTTTTATAATTGTTTTATAGAGAAAAATAACTTTTAAACTGGACCCGAGGTACGCGACCGGCACCTCGACGATTTTAAACGTCCTCAGCGATCCGGCGGCGCGCCCGACGGTCTCGACGAGCCTCCGTACACGTGGACAGGCTCAAAATTAAACGTAACAGGGGTTCCGCGATTCGATCGGTTACGGGAATAATATATAAAACACAATTAACGGGATACGTGTTAGTGAAAAGTTTTAAGCGTTCGTACGAGAAAATGTCTAGCGACATCGCGGCTCTCCTTACGGTATTGCTCGTACCCTCGCTGCCACTAGCGACCTCTACGCCGGCGCGTACCTACACGTATACTATCCACATACTCGAGTGTTGCAGTGCAAGTTTTCAGTGCGTGTTCCGTGTTTCGTGTGTGTGTCACGTACCTGTCATCATAATTAACTGCATTTTTAAAAGAAGAATACAAGGCAAAATGGCAGATACCGCAGTCGCATCCGAAGCTCCCGCCCCGGCGACGCCCGCGAAGAAGGCCCCCAAGGCGACGGCCGCCGCCAAGAAGCCGAAGGCGAAGCCGACGCACCCCAAGACCTCCGAGATGGTGAACAGCGCCATCAAGGAGCTGAAGGAGCGCAGCGGATCCTCCCTGCAAGCGATCAAGAAATATATAGCCGCTCAGTACAAAGTGGACGCCGAGAAGCTGGCGCCGTTCATCAGAAAATATCTGAAGAACGCCGTCGAATCCGGCGCCCTCATACAGACCAAAGGTAAGGGTGCCTCCGGCAGTTTCAAGCTGGAGTCTAAATCGTCCGCGTCTAAGAGCAAGCAGTCCGCCGCGGCCGCCGCCGCCGGCGGTAAGGCCGCGTCCGCCTCCGCGGCCGCTTCCGGTGCTAAATCTAAGAAGGCGTCCGCCGCTTCGGCCGGCAGGGGCGGCAAGAAGGCGTCGGCCGGCGGCGCTTCCGCCGCATCGCCGTCGAAGGCGAAACCGAAGGCCACCATAAAGGACAAGAAGGCGGCCGCCGCCAAGAAGAAGCCCGCCGCCGCGACCGCGGCGGCCAAGAAGGCGGCCGCCGCCGCTTCCGCGGCCGCGGCGTCCCCCAAGGCGAAAGCGGGCGCCGCCTCCAAGGCGAAGAAGACCGCCAAGCCTCCGACCAAGAAACCGAAAGCGCCCAAGCCTAAGAAGGCCGCCACTCCCAGATCGAAGCCAGCCGCCAAGAAAGCCGCCGCCGCTTCGAAGAAGTAATAATAATCGTCGCATCGTAAAATCTGCTGCGTGCCATCCTCTCGCCGCGACGGACGGACCCGGTGGTGATGATGATGATGTTCATGATGATGATAATGATGACGATGTCGTCGACGGGAGCGTCGGAATGCAGTGTGCATAACAGCACGACAAAAAGCCCTTTTCAGGGCTAACAAATTTTTCTAGATACCACTACTACAATATTATTGAAAGTTTCTTGCGATGAGACGTCAAAAAATATATATATATATATATATATATATATATATATATATATATATATATACAAATAAATAAATAAATAAAAACCCACAGCGCACACATAATGTCGTACTCCTCTTACTTACTTACATACATACATACATACATACATACATAAACTTACGGCTAGACGAGATAGCTTAGTTACAATTATACGTGTGTTCATCGAATAGGTATAATATTATATATGATATAAAGAAAGCACTCACCTTCATTTAAAACACAAAATCACGAAGAACAAGTTTTGTATTTAATAATATTGATTAATGACACAATATCTTATTATATACTTTTAACTTACGGTAAAATAGTATGCAAGACAATACTTTCACACTGACCACTCATAAAATATAACATAATTTTATGAGTTTTTTTTTTTTACAAATATAGATTACAAATATGAAGTCCCCAATAGGAATAACAAAAAAAAACAAACGTCAACAAGACAACACCCCCCCCCCCCCCCCCCCCGGCGCGCGCGCGCTTCGTGTGCGTTCGTCCAATTTCGTGATTTCGTGGCGCTCTCGATCGATCGCTTGCTCGCTCGCGTCCCCACCTACTGTCGATGCACGCTGTGTACTACGTACCTTAAAACGTCGAATGTCGAAAAAACGGGGCGCATACCGTGCAGAACCACGCCACGCAACGCAAGTCGCGAACGTTATTCTGTTAGTTGTTATTATTATCTGAACCGATCGTGATGTCTGGACGCGGAAAAGGTGGCAAAGTGAAGGGAAAGGCAAAGTCTCGCTCTAACCGTGCGGGACTCCAGTTCCCCGTGGGACGTATCCACAGACTTTTGAGGAAGGGAAATTACGCCGAGCGCGTCGGTGCCGGCGCACCGGTGTACCTGGCCGCCGTCATGGAATATCTGGCCGCCGAAGTCCTCGAGTTGGCCGGTAACGCGGCGCGAGACAACAAGAAGACCAGGATCATCCCTAGGCATCTCCAGTTGGCGATACGTAACGACGAGGAGCTGAACAAGCTGCTCTCCGGCGTGACGATCGCACAGGGCGGTGTACTGCCTAACATTCAGGCAGTCCTGCTCCCCAAGAAGACTGAGAAGAAAGCCTAAGAAGGTGTGCCATCGGTGTGTGACTATGGTGCGACGATAAGTGTCTCCGTGTGTGTGTGTGTGCGTCATCGAAGTGTTCGAACCGACAACCGTGTTCACGCAGGCAGTCTCTGCATCATATCACCATCGCCATCATGGCGAATTCGTACGCGAATATCCGCGTACTAAAATCAAAAAGGCCCTTTTCAGGGCCACAAAATTTTTCTATACACGATCATCCAGAACAATGCCAGTTTCATTGAGCACGACGTCTAATCTACTACAGACATTAATATTAAACAATGAATTAAGGATAATTAATTGCAATTTACACCAATTTAGTCCGCCTCCGCCTATATATTATTAAACTAAATATATATATATGTTGGGAAATTATTACACACGGCGCTGTCCAGTTCCGTGGTAAGCTACGAAGCTTTTGTTACAGACACCAGATAGTTGATATACTACATATAAGCTTAAATACATACAATATATATATATATATATATATCACACGCCAGTCTCAGATTATTTATTATTTTGCCAAATCGATATAATCGTTTATTATTATTGATTGACAAAAGTGATAATACTTTTCTTTTTACTAAAGTAATTTTTTTTTTACATTAAACTAAAAAAAACATACAATATAATAATAGATGGGTAAAAATAAATACATAATATATATACACATAGAATTGTTCATTCCCGGCGTTCGGACCGCGTCGGCCCGAAGGAGAGAGAGGGGCGGTATCGCCGAATCTTTACGATATGCACAACTCACCCGTATAAAACTCAACCCCCCCACCCCCTCCCCTACCGTTTATACCGCGTTTAAGACGCGGACGCTCCGATTGGTCGGAATCGTCGAGTACGCTCGTGCGCGTCCCAGCCGTTTGTGCGTCGATACGCGTGCAGACTATCCGGTGCGCCGGGGAGAATTTTTTCATAACCGTTCGCACCTTCGGACCGAACGTACGTGTACTCTCGCTATCAATAATTTTTCTAATTACGCCACGCAATGCCACCCAAGACTAGCGGAAAGGCAGCGAAGAAGTCGGGCAAGGCCCAGAAGAACATCTCCAAGTCCGATAAGAAAAAGAAGAAGCACAAGAGGAAGGAGAGCTACGCCATCTACATCTACAAAGTGCTCAAGCAGGTCCACCCGGACACCGGTATCTCGAGTAAGGCCATGTCGATCATGAACTCGTTCGTGAACGACATCTTCGAGCGCATCGCCGCCGAGGCTTCCCGCCTGGCCCACTACAACAAGAGGTCCACGATCACCTCCAGGGAGGTGCAGACCTCTGTGAGGCTCCTGCTACCCGGCGAGTTGGCGAAGCACGCGGTCAGCGAAGGCACCAAGGCCGTCACGAAATACACCAGCTCCAAGTGAAAACGCAGTCGGTGTCTGTGCGTGTGCGTGTGTGTATGTGTCAGCGCAACGCGCCCGTCCGCTCGTTTTACTTACAAAAAAGGCCCTTTTCAGGGCCACAAAACTGTTCATTTTGTGTTAATAGTTTCACGAAAGCGTCTATCTCTCTGCATCTACCTCTATTTATTTCTATCAATAATAATAATAATAATAAATACATCCTAACGATAGATCATCATGGATGGCGAACAATGTCATCATAATGGATATCGATATTCGATCGGTATAATTAGTTAGTTAATGTGTCGTTATTAAATTATTATGAAATAATAGACAAAGAGATAAGAAGAGAAAAAATAAATAAATGAAGTGGCAGTCATTGATTATTATTATTATTATTATTAGAAGATGACAAGTGACACAGATAATTATTTAATATGTATGTTTGTGTATAAATGGATATGAACACGGCTAGCGAGTTCACATACGTACGACATCATACGACGACCGTCGTAATAACGTTTTATTCATCGTCGTTTTCTTTTGCTTGTCACTAAAAAAAATAACATTCTATGGCCGTTCGATATTCGAATTCTATAATCCCATCATCTTCCGCTTCTTCTTCTTCTTCTTCTTCTTCTCCTTCCCCTCACCATCGCCGCCCGCGCCCGACTGCCCGACGACTCTCTACTAATAAATAAATAAATAAATAAAATATGGTTTTGTTTTAATATAATAATATACCATTATTGTTATTTTTATTGATGTCATATAAAATAATTTTCGTCGATCGTTCGTGACGTTTCGGATTTCTCGTGCGTGCGCGAAAGAGACGGAGATACGTAGAGCTCTATAAAGAGGGGCACTTTTCGTGTTCGCGATCTCATTCGTATCCGGACTGTCGTTACGACGAGCGAAGCCCGTAGTACCGTTTGATATTTTTTCGTTGCATTTTGTTTCGCGTAGTGCGTAGTGGTGAGAGTGAAAGATGGCCCGTACCAAGCAGACCGCCCGCAAATCGACCGGTGGCAAGGCGCCCCGTAAGCAGCTCGCCACCAAGGCTGCGCGCAAGAGCGCGCCGGCCACCGGCGGAGTCAAGAAGCCGCACAGATACAGGCCCGGAACCGTCGCCCTCCGTGAGATCCGTCGCTACCAGAAGAGCACGGAGCTCCTCATCCGCAAGCTGCCGTTCCAGCGTCTGGTGCGCGAGATCGCCCAGGACTTCAAGACTGACTTGCGTTTCCAGAGCTCCGCCGTGATGGCCCTCCAGGAGGCCAGCGAGGCTTATCTGGTCAGTCTGTTCGAGGACACCAACCTGTGCGCGATCCACGCCAAGCGTGTCACCATCATGCCCAAGGACATCCAACTCGCACGCAGGATCCGCGGTGAACGCGCCTAAGCATGTGCGACGCGACTATGACTTGACGATGTTAATCGTAGCTAGTTATTGTCGCCGTTCGCTTTAAAAAGGCCCTTTTCAGGGCCACAAATCTTTCTGTATATCTAAAAAACTGGTTCCATACGTTCGCACAGAGTTCGTCTGTACAGTATGAATGATTATAAAAACTACAAGAATATAATACACACACACACACACACAATAGACGTATGCAACTCGCAACGTCGATACTACTAATATATTTGTTAATGTAATTCAATAATAATAATATTATAATTTTTTTTTTTTTTTTTTTTTCTCGATAATTCCATAATTGTGTACTTTTTCTTTTCTTTTCAATTATTCATCCTTTGATACACGACGGCTGTGATAAACGAGAGAAAAGTATTAAAGAGTGATTTTTGCATATTATTATTATTATTATGTATAGTAATTTTATAAAAAATCTCTAGTGGATATCTATAATATTATAATATAAAATATTATGACGAGAAAATAAGAAATCAGAGAGTAGACCTAGACGACGATGAGCGAGTCGTGCCGTCTTGTATGTATGTATGTATGTATGTATGTTATGTTCAATTTGTAAAACGTGAATAATAATATATCGTAATAAGTGAATTATAATCGTTATAATTTAATATTTTATCCTAGTATTCAATGTTATTTAATTTCCGAACAACGAACGCTACCTTCCCCCCTCTGACCTCCCCCCGGCTTGCTATCTTCACATCGACGAACTCTGCCGAACTCTAACGACGTAGAGTCGTCGGCGACGGTATATAAATGAGGCCGATCCACGGCCGCCAAAACCACAAGTGCTACGTGTTTCGCTCCGTTCGGACGTGTATACTATACTACGGCTGTCGCTGTGCGTTTGCTATTCTCTGTAAAGGCAGAAGAAGAAGACTATCGAGATGACCGGTCGCGGTAAAGGTGGAAAGGGATTGGGAAAAGGTGGAGCGAAGCGGCACAGGAAGGTGCTCCGTGACAACATCCAGGGTATCACCAAGCCCGCCATCCGTCGTCTGGCCCGCAGGGGCGGCGTGAAACGTATATCCGGTCTGATATACGAAGAGACGCGCGGCGTGCTGAAGGTGTTCCTCGAGAACGTGATCCGCGACGCCGTCACCTACACGGAGCACGCCAAGAGGAAGACCGTCACCGCCATGGACGTCGTGTACGCGCTGAAGCGTCAGGGCCGCACCCTGTACGGTTTCGGCGGTTAAGCGTGTCGTGTCCGTCGCGCGGCTGGTGTGGTTGTGGTGTGGTGCAGTGCGGTGTGGTGTGGTGTGGTGTGTGCGTATTGAGTATTGAGTGTGATCTCTCTCCTCTCTGCGATATCACACACCACACTCTTGACACACCGACGACGCCCGTCGCCATACAATTTTAAAAAGGCCCTTTTCAGGGCCGCATAAGTTTCTATGTTGCCAAAATATGTTTCTTACGTGGCATAGACGTCGCTATGAAATCCATATTATTGTTGGTATTATATTAAAATTAAATGTCCATAATAATATTATATCTTCATTCGTCATATTATACGAACCCACTGAGCGAGTTGATTATTAATATCAAATAGGTAATTTATCGTTATCATTCCTGTTACGAAATATACTTACACACCTATAACATAAATAAATAAATTATATACGTGCACAACGCAAAGTTTTTTCGATCGATTTTACATAAATAAGATAAACATACTGTACTGCATAGTATTACATTCATCCATTCATGTCCATTACATGAATACGACTACTACAGAAAGAGCGGACGGATGTTTTCGTTTTATTTGATTACATTGAGATATTATATATAATATAGATAATTAATTATTATCAAGCGATTGCAATATCATTTAATAATTTTAAAATCTTCTGTTTTACAACGTCGAGACCGACTGCCCGAATTGTTGTCTAAGTAAATAGGTACACAAATTACGTATACTGACGTATGCTGTTATGCCTGCCATTTAATTATTTTACTCTATACGGTCTACGCTCGCATCGCATCATACTCTACATACGCTATAATATATCTAACGATTAGCGTCGCAAAATACGTTCATAGTAATGATGATAAAATATAATATTAATTATTATAAACAAACCTTATACACGACCTCCGTCCGTCACTTCACTGCTGCTGCGGCGCACTTCTCGGGTTCGTCGCGTTCTTCACTACCGGCGGTCCGCGGTCGGTTTCATCTTTTCGGAGATACATTATGTAGACTCTCGCCTGTGCCGCGGATCTGAAACATTTTAATGTACATTATGTATAGTTAGTCGACGGATGATCATCACAATATCATCGAGCCACCGCGATCCGTGTCGGTCCGCCGTCCCGGTGCGCGGTCGCTTAGGTGTTTTACGATGCTCCACTTGGAGGTCCACGAAATCGTGTCGAATCTCCGATACGACCGGTGAGCGTGTGCTCCGCGACGGCGGGTATTCTTCGCCTTCGATGTGTCGACGAGTGGAAACGTTTTATAATTGTTTTATAGAGAAAAATAACTTTTAAACTGGACCCGAGGTACGCGACCGGCACCTCGACGATTTTAAACGTCCTCAGCGATCCGGCGGCGCGCCCGACGGTCTCGACGAGCCTCCGTACACGTGGACAGGCTCAAAATTAAACGTAACAGGGGTTCCGCGATTCGATCGGTTACGGGAATAATATATAAAACACAATTAACGGGATACGTGTTAGTGAAAAGTTTTAAGCGTTCGTACGAGAAAATGTCTAGCGACATCGCGGCTCTCCTTACGGTATTGCTCGTACCCTCGCTGCCACTAGCGACCTCTACGCCGGCGCGTACCTACACGTATACTATCCACATACTCGAGTGTTGCAGTGCAAGTTTTCAGTGCGTGTTCCGTGTTTCGTGTGTGTGTCACGTACCTGTCATCATAATTAACTGCATTTTTAAAAGAAGAATACAAGGCAAAATGGCAGATACCGCAGTCGCATCCGAAGCTCCCGCCCCGGCGACGCCCGCGAAGAAGGCCCCCAAGGCGACGGCCGCCGCCAAGAAGCCGAAGGCGAAGCCGACGCACCCCAAGACCTCCGAGATGGTGAACAGCGCCATCAAGGAGCTGAAGGAGCGCAGCGGATCCTCCCTGCAAGCGATCAAGAAATATATAGCCGCTCAGTACAAAGTGGACGCCGAGAAGCTGGCGCCGTTCATCAGAAAATATCTGAAGAACGCCGTCGAATCCGGCGCCCTCATACAGACCAAAGGTAAGGGTGCCTCCGGCAGTTTCAAGCTGGAGTCTAAATCGTCCGCGTCTAAGAGCAAGCAGTCCGCCGCGGCCGCCGCCGCCGGCGGTAAGGCCGCGTCCGCCTCCGCGGCCGCTTCCGGTGCTAAATCTAAGAAGGCGTCCGCCGCTTCGGCCGGCAGGGGCGGCAAGAAGGCGTCGGCCGGCGGCGCTTCCGCCGCATCGCCGTCGAAGGCGAAACCGAAGGCCACCATAAAGGACAAGAAGGCGGCCGCCGCCAAGAAGAAGCCCGCCGCCGCGACCGCGGCGGCCAAGAAGGCGGCCGCCGCCGCTTCCGCGGCCGCGGCGTCCCCCAAGGCGAAAGCGGGCGCCGCCTCCAAGGCGAAGAAGACCGCCAAGCCTCCGACCAAGAAACCGAAAGCGCCCAAGCCTAAGAAGGCCGCCACTCCCAGATCGAAGCCAGCCGCCAAGAAAGCCGCCGCCGCTTCGAAGAAGTAATAATAATCGTCGCATCGTAAAATCTGCTGCGTGCCATCCTCTCGCCGCGACGGACGGACCCGGTGGTGATGATGATGATGTTCATGATGATGATAATGATGACGATGTCGTCGACGGGAGCGTCGGAATGCAGTGTGCATAACAGCACGACAAAAAGCCCTTTTCAGGGCTAACAAATTTTTCTAGATACCACTACTACAATATTATTGAAAGTTTCTTGCGATGAGACGTCAAAAAAATATATATATATATATATATATATATATATATATATATATATATATATACAAATAAATAAATAAATAAAAACCCACAGCGCACACATAATGTCGTACTCCTCTTACTTACTTACATACATACATACATACATACATACATAAACTTACGGCTAGACGAGATAGCTTAGTTACAATTATACGTGTGTTCATCGAATAGGTATAATATTATATATGATATAAAGAAAGCACTCACCTTCATTTAAAACACAAAATCACGAAGAACAAGTTTTGTATTTAATAATATTGATTAATGACACAATATCTTATTATATACTTTTAACTTACGGTAAAATAGTATGCAAGACAATACTTTCACACTGACCACTCATAAAATATAACATAATTTTATGAGTTTTTTTTTTTTACAAATATAGATTACAAATATGAAGTCCCCAATAGGAATAACAAAAAAAAACAAACGTCAACAAGACAACACCCCCCCCCCCCCCCCCCCCGGCGCGCGCGCGCTTCGTGTGCGTTCGTCCAATTTCGTGATTTCGTGGCGCTCTCGATCGATCGCTTGCTCGCTCGCGTCCCCACCTACTGTCGATGCACGCTGTGTACTACGTACCTTAAAACGTCGAATGTCGAAAAAACGGGGCGCATACCGTGCAGAACCACGCCACGCAACGCAAGTCGCGAACGTTATTCTGTTAGTTGTTATTATTATCTGAACCGATCGTGATGTCTGGACGCGGAAAAGGTGGCAAAGTGAAGGGAAAGGCAAAGTCTCGCTCTAACCGTGCGGGACTCCAGTTCCCCGTGGGACGTATCCACAGACTTTTGAGGAAGGGAAATTACGCCGAGCGCGTCGGTGCCGGCGCACCGGTGTACCTGGCCGCCGTCATGGAATATCTGGCCGCCGAAGTCCTCGAGTTGGCCGGTAACGCGGCGCGAGACAACAAGAAGACCAGGATCATCCCTAGGCATCTCCAGTTGGCGATACGTAACGACGAGGAGCTGAACAAGCTGCTCTCCGGCGTGACGATCGCACAGGGCGGTGTACTGCCTAACATTCAGGCAGTCCTGCTCCCCAAGAAGACTGAGAAGAAAGCCTAAGAAGGTGTGCCATCGGTGTGTGACTATGGTGCGACGATAAGTGTCTCCGTGTGTGTGTGTGTGCGTCATCGAAGTGTTCGAACCGACAACCGTGTTCACGCAGGCAGTCTCTGCATCATATCACCATCGCCATCATGGCGAATTCGTACGCGAATATCCGCGTACTAAAATCAAAAAGGCCCTTTTCAGGGCCACAAAATTTTTCTATACACGATCATCCAGAACAATGCCAGTTTCATTGAGCACGACGTCTAATCTACTACAGACATTAATATTAAACAATGAATTAAGGATAATTAATTGCAATTTACACCAATTTAGTCCGCCTCCGCCTATATATTATTAAACTAAATATATATATATGTTGGGAAATTATTACACACGGCGCTGTCCAGTTCCGTGGTAAGCTACGAAGCTTTTGTTACAGACACCAGATAGTTGATATACTACATATAAGCTTAAATACATACAATATATATATATATATATATCACACGCCAGTCTCAGATTATTTATTATTTTGCCAAATCGATATAATCGTTTATTATTATTGATTGACAAAAGTGATAATACTTTTCTTTTTACTAAAGTAATTTTTTTTTTACATTAAACTAAAAAAAACATACAATATAATATATAGATGGGTAAAAATAAATACATAATATATATACACATAGAATTGTTCATTCCCGGCGTTCGGACCGCGTCGGCCCGAAGGAGAGAGAGGGGCGGTATCGCCGAATCTTTACGATATGCACAACTCACCCGTATAAAACTCAACCCCCCCACCCCCTCCCCTACCGTTTATACCGCGTTTAAGACGCGGACGCTCCGATTGGTCGGAATCGTCGAGTACGCTCGTGCGCGTCCCAGCCGTTTGTGCGTCGATACGCGTGCAGACTATCCGGTGCGCCGGGGAGAATTTTTTCATAACCGTTCGCACCTTCGGACCGAACGTACGTGTACTCTCGCTATCAATAATTTTTCTAATTACGCCACGCAATGCCACCCAAGACTAGCGGAAAGGCAGCGAAGAAGTCGGGCAAGGCCCAGAAGAACATCTCCAAGTCCGATAAGAAAAAGAAGAAGCACAAGAGGAAGGAGAGCTACGCCATCTACATCTACAAAGTGCTCAAGCAGGTCCACCCGGACACCGGTATCTCGAGTAAGGCCATGTCGATCATGAACTCGTTCGTGAACGACATCTTCGAGCGCATCGCCGCCGAGGCTTCCCGCCTGGCCCACTACAACAAGAGGTCCACGATCACCTCCAGGGAGGTGCAGACCTCTGTGAGGCTCCTGCTACCCGGCGAGTTGGCGAAGCACGCGGTCAGCGAAGGCACCAAGGCCGTCACGAAATACACCAGCTCCAAGTGAAAACGCAGTCGGTGTCTGTGCGTGTGCGTGTGTGTATGTGTCAGCGCAACGCGCCCGTCCGCTCGTTTTACTTACAAAAAAGGCCCTTTTCAGGGCCACAAAACTGTTCATTTTGTGTTAATAGTTTCACGAAAGCGTCTATCTCTCTGCATCTACCTCTATTTATTTCTATCAATAATAATAATAATAATAAATACATCCTAACGATAGATCATCATGGATGGCGAACAATGTCATCATAATGGATATCGATATTCGATCGGTATAATTAGTTAGTTAATGTGTCGTTATTAAATTATTATGAAATAATAGACAAAGAGATAAGAAGAGAAAAAATAAATAAATGAAGTGGCAGTCATTGATTATTATTATTATTATTATTAGAAGATGACAAGTGACACAGATAATTATTTAATATGTATGTTTGTGTATAAATGGATATGAACACGGCTAGCGAGTTCACATACGTACGACATCATACGACGACCGTCGTAATAACGTTTTATTCATCGTCGTTTTCTTTTGCTTGTCACTAAAAAAAATAACATTCTATGGCCGTTCGATATTCGAATTCTATAATCCCATCATCTTCCGCTTCTTCTTCTTCTTCTTCTTCTTCTCCTTCCCCTCACCATCGCCGCCCGCGCCCGACTGCCCGACGACTCTCTACTAATAAATAAATAAATAAATAAAATATGGTTTTGTTTTAATATAATAATATACCATTATTGTTATTTTTATTGATGTCATATAAAATAATTTTCGTCGATCGTTCGTGACGTTTCGGATTTCTCGTGCGTGCGCGAAAGAGACGGAGATACGTAGAGCTCTATAAAGAGGGGCACTTTTCGTGTTCGCGATCTCATTCGTATCCGGACTGTCGTTACGACGAGCGAAGCCCGTAGTACCGTTTGATATTTTTTCGTTGCATTTTGTTTCGCGTAGTGCGTAGTGGTGAGAGTGAAAGATGGCCCGTACCAAGCAGACCGCCCGCAAATCGACCGGTGGCAAGGCGCCCCGTAAGCAGCTCGCCACCAAGGCTGCGCGCAAGAGCGCGCCGGCCACCGGCGGAGTCAAGAAGCCGCACAGATACAGGCCCGGAACCGTCGCCCTCCGTGAGATCCGTCGCTACCAGAAGAGCACGGAGCTCCTCATCCGCAAGCTGCCGTTCCAGCGTCTGGTGCGCGAGATCGCCCAGGACTTCAAGACTGACTTGCGTTTCCAGAGCTCCGCCGTGATGGCCCTCCAGGAGGCCAGCGAGGCTTATCTGGTCAGTCTGTTCGAGGACACCAACCTGTGCGCGATCCACGCCAAGCGTGTCACCATCATGCCCAAGGACATCCAACTCGCACGCAGGATCCGCGGTGAACGCGCCTAAGCATGTGCGACGCGACTATGACTTGACGATGTTAATCGTAGCTAGTTATTGTCGCCGTTCGCTTTAAAAAGGCCCTTTTCAGGGCCACAAATCTTTCTGTATATCTAAAAAACTGGTTCCATACGTTCGCACAGAGTTCGTCTGTACAGTATGAATGATTATAAAAACTACAAGAATATAATACACACACACACACACACAATAGACGTATGCAACTCGCAACGTCGATACTACTAATATATTTGTTAATGTAATTCAATAATAATAATATTATAATTTTTTTTTTTTTTTTTTTTTCTCGATAATTCCATAATTGTGTACTTTTTCTTTTCTTTTCAATTATTCATCCTTTGATACACGACGGCTGTGATAAACGAGAGAAAAGTATTAAAGAGTGATTTTTGCATATTATTATTATTATTATGTATAGTAATTTTATAAAAAATCTCTAGTGGATATCTATAATATTATAATATAAAATATTATGACGAGAAAATAAGAAATCAGAGAGTAGACCTAGACGACGATGAGCGAGTCGTGCCGTCTTGTATGTATGTATGTATGTATGTATGTTATGTTCAATTTGTAAAACGTGAATAATAATATATCGTAATAAGTGAATTATAATCGTTATAATTTAATATTTTATCCTAGTATTCAATGTTATTTAATTTCCGAACAACGAACGCTACCTTCCCCCCTCTGACCTCCCCCCGGCTTGCTATCTTCACATCGACGAACTCTGCCGAACTCTAACGACGTAGAGTCGTCGGCGACGGTATATAAATGAGGCCGATCCACGGCCGCCAAAACCACAAGTGCTACGTGTTTCGCTCCGTTCGGACGTGTATACTATACTACGGCTGTCGCTGTGCGTTTGCTATTCTCTGTAAAGGCAGAAGAAGAAGACTATCGAGATGACCGGTCGCGGTAAAGGTGGAAAGGGATTGGGAAAAGGTGGAGCGAAGCGGCACAGGAAGGTGCTCCGTGACAACATCCAGGGTATCACCAAGCCCGCCATCCGTCGTCTGGCCCGCAGGGGCGGCGTGAAACGTATATCCGGTCTGATATACGAAGAGACGCGCGGCGTGCTGAAGGTGTTCCTCGAGAACGTGATCCGCGACGCCGTCACCTACACGGAGCACGCCAAGAGGAAGACCGTCACCGCCATGGACGTCGTGTACGCGCTGAAGCGTCAGGGCCGCACCCTGTACGGTTTCGGCGGTTAAGCGTGTCGTGTCCGTCGCGCGGCTGGTGTGGTTGTGGTGTGGTGCAGTGCGGTGTGGTGTGGTGTGGTGTGTGCGTATTGAGTATTGAGTGTGATCTCTCTCCTCTCTGCGATATCACACACCACACTCTTGACACACCGACGACGCCCGTCGCCATACAATTTTAAAAAGGCCCTTTTCAGGGCCGCATAAGTTTCTATGTTGCCAAAATATGTTTCTTACGTGGCATAGACGTCGCTATGAAATCCATATTATTGTTGGTATTATATTAAAATTAAATGTCCATAATAATATTATATCTTCATTCGTCATATTATACGAACCCACTGAGCGAGTTGATTATTAATATCAAATAGGTAATTTATCGTTATCATTCCTGTTACGAAATATACTTACACACCTATAACATAAATAAATAAATTATATACGTGCACAACGCAAAGTTTTTTCGATCGATTTTACATAAATAAGATAAACATACTGTACTGCATAGTATTACATTCATCCATTCATGTCCATTACATGAATACGACTACTACAGAAAGAGCGGACGGATGTTTTCGTTTTATTTGATTACATTGAGATATTATATATAATATAGATAATTAATTATTATCAAGCGATTGCAATATCATTTAATAATTTTAAAATCTTCTGTTTTACAACGTCGAGACCGACTGCCCGAATTGTTGTCTAAGTAAATAGGTACACAAATTACGTATACTGACGTATGCTGTTATGCCTGCCATTTAATTATTTTACTCTATACGGTCTACGCTCGCATCGCATCATACTCTACATACGCTATAATATATCTAACGATTAGCGTCGCAAAATACGTTCATAGTAATGATGATAAAATATAATATTAATTATTATAAACAAACCTTATACACGACCTCCGTCCGTCACTTCACTGCTGCTGCGGCGCACTTCTCGGGTTCGTCGCGTTCTTCACTACCGGCGGTCCGCGGTCGGTTTCATCTTTTCGGAGATACATTATGTAGACTCTCGCCTGTGCCGCGGATCTGAAACATTTTAATGTACATTATGTATAGTTAGTCGACGGATGATCATCACAATATCATCGAGCCACCGCGATCCGTGTCGGTCCGCCGTCCCGGTGCGCGGTCGCTTAGGTGTTTTACGATGCTCCACTTGGAGGTCCACGAAATCGTGTCGAATCTCCGATACGACCGGTGAGCGTGTGCTCCGCGACGGCGGGTATTCTTCGCCTTCGATGTGTCGACGAGTGGAAACGTTTTATAATTGTTTTATAGAGAAAAATAACTTTTAAACTGGACCCGAGGTACGCGACCGGCACCTCGACGATTTTAAACGTCCTCAGCGATCCGGCGGCGCGCCCGACGGTCTCGACGAGCCTCCGTACACGTGGACAGGCTCAAAATTAAACGTAACAGGGGTTCCGCGATTCGATCGGTTACGGGAATAATATATAAAACACAATTAACGGGATACGTGTTAGTGAAAAGTTTTAAGCGTTCGTACGAGAAAATGTCTAGCGACATCGCGGCTCTCCTTACGGTATTGCTCGTACCCTCGCTGCCACTAGCGACCTCTACGCCGGCGCGTACCTACACGTATACTATCCACATACTCGAGTGTTGCAGTGCAAGTTTTCAGTGCGTGTTCCGTGTTTCGTGTGTGTGTCACGTACCTGTCATCATAATTAACTGCATTTTTAAAAGAAGAATACAAGGCAAAATGGCAGATACCGCAGTCGCATCCGAAGCTCCCGCCCCGGCGACGCCCGCGAAGAAGGCCCCCAAGGCGACGGCCGCCGCCAAGAAGCCGAAGGCGAAGCCGACGCACCCCAAGACCTCCGAGATGGTGAACAGCGCCATCAAGGAGCTGAAGGAGCGCAGCGGATCCTCCCTGCAAGCGATCAAGAAATATATAGCCGCTCAGTACAAAGTGGACGCCGAGAAGCTGGCGCCGTTCATCAGAAAATATCTGAAGAACGCCGTCGAATCCGGCGCCCTCATACAGACCAAAGGTAAGGGTGCCTCCGGCAGTTTCAAGCTGGAGTCTAAATCGTCCGCGTCTAAGAGCAAGCAGTCCGCCGCGGCCGCCGCCGCCGGCGGTAAGGCCGCGTCCGCCTCCGCGGCCGCTTCCGGTGCTAAATCTAAGAAGGCGTCCGCCGCTTCGGCCGGCAGGGGCGGCAAGAAGGCGTCGGCCGGCGGCGCTTCCGCCGCATCGCCGTCGAAGGCGAAACCGAAGGCCACCATAAAGGACAAGAAGGCGGCCGCCGCCAAGAAGAAGCCCGCCGCCGCGACCGCGGCGGCCAAGAAGGCGGCCGCCGCCGCTTCCGCGGCCGCGGCGTCCCCCAAGGCGAAAGCGGGCGCCGCCTCCAAGGCGAAGAAGACCGCCAAGCCTCCGACCAAGAAACCGAAAGCGCCCAAGCCTAAGAAGGCCGCCACTCCCAGATCGAAGCCAGCCGCCAAGAAAGCCGCCGCCGCTTCGAAGAAGTAATAATAATCGTCGCATCGTAAAATCTGCTGCGTGCCATCCTCTCGCCGCGACGGACGGACCCGGTGGTGATGATGATGATGTTCATGATGATGATAATGATGACGATGTCGTCGACGGGAGCGTCGGAATGCAGTGTGCATAACAGCACGACAAAAAGCCCTTTTCAGGGCTAACAAATTTTTCTAGATACCACTACTACAATATTATTGAAAGTTTCTTGCGATGAGACGTCAAAATATATATATATATATATATATATATATATATATATATATATATATATATACAAATAAATAAATAAATAAAAACCCACAGCGCACACATAATGTCGTACTCCTCTTACTTACTTACATACATACATACATACATACATACATAAACTTACGGCTAGACGAGATAGCTTAGTTACAATTATACGTGTGTTCATCGAATAGGTATAATATTATATATGATATAAAGAAAGCACTCACCTTCATTTAAAACACAAAATCACGAAGAACAAGTTTTGTATTTAATAATATTGATTAATGACACAATATCTTATTATATACTTTTAACTTACGGTAAAATAGTATGCAAGACAATACTTTCACACTGACCACTCATAAAATATAACATAATTTTATGAGTTTTTTTTTTTTACAAATATAGATTACAAATATGAAGTCCCCAATAGGAATAACAAAAAAAAACAAACGTCAACAAGACAACACCCCCCCCCCCCCCCCCCCCGGCGCGCGCGCGCTTCGTGTGCGTTCGTCCAATTTCGTGATTTCGTGGCGCTCTCGATCGATCGCTTGCTCGCTCGCGTCCCCACCTACTGTCGATGCACGCTGTGTACTACGTACCTTAAAACGTCGAATGTCGAAAAAACGGGGCGCATACCGTGCAGAACCACGCCACGCAACGCAAGTCGCGAACGTTATTCTGTTAGTTGTTATTATTATCTGAACCGATCGTGATGTCTGGACGCGGAAAAGGTGGCAAAGTGAAGGGAAAGGCAAAGTCTCGCTCTAACCGTGCGGGACTCCAGTTCCCCGTGGGACGTATCCACAGACTTTTGAGGAAGGGAAATTACGCCGAGCGCGTCGGTGCCGGCGCACCGGTGTACCTGGCCGCCGTCATGGAATATCTGGCCGCCGAAGTCCTCGAGTTGGCCGGTAACGCGGCGCGAGACAACAAGAAGACCAGGATCATCCCTAGGCATCTCCAGTTGGCGATACGTAACGACGAGGAGCTGAACAAGCTGCTCTCCGGCGTGACGATCGCACAGGGCGGTGTACTGCCTAACATTCAGGCAGTCCTGCTCCCCAAGAAGACTGAGAAGAAAGCCTAAGAAGGTGTGCCATCGGTGTGTGACTATGGTGCGACGATAAGTGTCTCCGTGTGTGTGTGTGTGCGTCATCGAAGTGTTCGAACCGACAACCGTGTTCACGCAGGCAGTCTCTGCATCATATCACCATCGCCATCATGGCGAATTCGTACGCGAATATCCGCGTACTAAAATCAAAAAGGCCCTTTTCAGGGCCACAAAATTTTTCTATACACGATCATCCAGAACAATGCCAGTTTCATTGAGCACGACGTCTAATCTACTACAGACATTAATATTAAACAATGAATTAAGGATAATTAATTGCAATTTACACCAATTTAGTCCGCCTCCGCCTATATATTATTAAACTAAATATATATATATGTTGGGAAATTATTACACACGGCGCTGTCCAGTTCCGTGGTAAGCTACGAAGCTTTTGTTACAGACACCAGATAGTTGATATACTACATATAAGCTTAAATACATACAATATATATATATATATATATCACACGCCAGTCTCAGATTATTTATTATTTTGCCAAATCGATATAATCGTTTATTATTATTGATTGACAAAAGTGATAATACTTTTCTTTTTACTAAAGTAATTTTTTTTTTACATTAAACTAAAAAAAACATACAATATAATATATAGATGGGTAAAAATAAATACATAATATATATACACATAGAATTGTTCATTCCCGGCGTTCGGACCGCGTCGGCCCGAAGGAGAGAGAGGGGCGGTATCGCCGAATCTTTACGATATGCACAACTCACCCGTATAAAACTCAACCCCCCCACCCCCTCCCCTACCGTTTATACCGCGTTTAAGACGCGGACGCTCCGATTGGTCGGAATCGTCGAGTACGCTCGTGCGCGTCCCAGCCGTTTGTGCGTCGATACGCGTGCAGACTATCCGGTGCGCCGGGGAGAATTTTTTCATAACCGTTCGCACCTTCGGACCGAACGTACGTGTACTCTCGCTATCAATAATTTTTCTAATTACGCCACGCAATGCCACCCAAGACTAGCGGAAAGGCAGCGAAGAAGTCGGGCAAGGCCCAGAAGAACATCTCCAAGTCCGATAAGAAAAAGAAGAAGCACAAGAGGAAGGAGAGCTACGCCATCTACATCTACAAAGTGCTCAAGCAGGTCCACCCGGACACCGGTATCTCGAGTAAGGCCATGTCGATCATGAACTCGTTCGTGAACGACATCTTCGAGCGCATCGCCGCCGAGGCTTCCCGCCTGGCCCACTACAACAAGAGGTCCACGATCACCTCCAGGGAGGTGCAGACCTCTGTGAGGCTCCTGCTACCCGGCGAGTTGGCGAAGCACGCGGTCAGCGAAGGCACCAAGGCCGTCACGAAATACACCAGCTCCAAGTGAAAACGCAGTCGGTGTCTGTGCGTGTGCGTGTGTGTATGTGTCAGCGCAACGCGCCCGTCCGCTCGTTTTACTTACAAAAAAGGCCCTTTTCAGGGCCACAAAACTGTTCATTTTGTGTTAATAGTTTCACGAAAGCGTCTATCTCTCTGCATCTACCTCTATTTATTTCTATCAATAATAATAATAATAATAAATACATCCTAACGATAGATCATCATGGATGGCGAACAATGTCATCATAATGGATATCGATATTCGATCGGTATAATTAGTTAGTTAATGTGTCGTTATTAAATTATTATGAAATAATAGACAAAGAGATAAGAAGAGAAAAAATAAATAAATGAAGTGGCAGTCATTGATTATTATTATTATTATTATTAGAAGATGACAAGTGACACAGATAATTATTTAATATGTATGTTTGTGTATAAATGGATATGAACACGGCTAGCGAGTTCACATACGTACGACATCATACGACGACCGTCGTAATAACGTTTTATTCATCGTCGTTTTCTTTTGCTTGTCACTAAAAAAAATAACATTCTATGGCCGTTCGATATTCGAATTCTATAATCCCATCATCTTCCGCTTCTTCTTCTTCTTCTTCTTCTTCTCCTTCCCCTCACCATCGCCGCCCGCGCCCGACTGCCCGACGACTCTCTACTAATAAATAAATAAATAAATAAAATATGGTTTTGTTTTAATATAATAATATACCATTATTGTTATTTTTATTGATGTCATATAAAATAATTTTCGTCGATCGTTCGTGACGTTTCGGATTTCTCGTGCGTGCGCGAAAGAGACGGAGATACGTAGAGCTCTATAAAGAGGGGCACTTTTCGTGTTCGCGATCTCATTCGTATCCGGACTGTCGTTACGACGAGCGAAGCCCGTAGTACCGTTTGATATTTTTTCGTTGCATTTTGTTTCGCGTAGTGCGTAGTGGTGAGAGTGAAAGATGGCCCGTACCAAGCAGACCGCCCGCAAATCGACCGGTGGCAAGGCGCCCCGTAAGCAGCTCGCCACCAAGGCTGCGCGCAAGAGCGCGCCGGCCACCGGCGGAGTCAAGAAGCCGCACAGATACAGGCCCGGAACCGTCGCCCTCCGTGAGATCCGTCGCTACCAGAAGAGCACGGAGCTCCTCATCCGCAAGCTGCCGTTCCAGCGTCTGGTGCGCGAGATCGCCCAGGACTTCAAGACTGACTTGCGTTTCCAGAGCTCCGCCGTGATGGCCCTCCAGGAGGCCAGCGAGGCTTATCTGGTCAGTCTGTTCGAGGACACCAACCTGTGCGCGATCCACGCCAAGCGTGTCACCATCATGCCCAAGGACATCCAACTCGCACGCAGGATCCGCGGTGAACGCGCCTAAGCATGTGCGACGCGACTATGACTTGACGATGTTAATCGTAGCTAGTTATTGTCGCCGTTCGCTTTAAAAAGGCCCTTTTCAGGGCCACAAATCTTTCTGTATATCTAAAAAACTGGTTCCATACGTTCGCACAGAGTTCGTCTGTACAGTATGAATGATTATAAAAACTACAAGAATATAATACACACACACACACACACAATAGACGTATGCAACTCGCAACGTCGATACTACTAATATATTTGTTAATGTAATTCAATAATAATAATATTATAATTTTTTTTTTTTTTTTTTTTTCTCGATAATTCCATAATTGTGTACTTTTTCTTTTCTTTTCAATTATTCATCCTTTGATACACGACGGCTGTGATAAACGAGAGAAAAGTATTAAAGAGTGATTTTTGCATATTATTATTATTATTATGTATAGTAATTTTATAAAAAATCTCTAGTGGATATCTATAATATTATAATATAAAATATTATGACGAGAAAATAAGAAATCAGAGAGTAGACCTAGACGACGATGAGCGAGTCGTGCCGTCTTGTATGTATGTATGTATGTATGTATGTTATGTTCAATTTGTAAAACGTGAATAATAATATATCGTAATAAGTGAATTATAATCGTTATAATTTAATATTTTATCCTAGTATTCAATGTTATTTAATTTCCGAACAACGAACGCTACCTTCCCCCCTCTGACCTCCCCCCGGCTTGCTATCTTCACATCGACGAACTCTGCCGAACTCTAACGACGTAGAGTCGTCGGCGACGGTATATAAATGAGGCCGATCCACGGCCGCCAAAACCACAAGTGCTACGTGTTTCGCTCCGTTCGGACGTGTATACTATACTACGGCTGTCGCTGTGCGTTTGCTATTCTCTGTAAAGGCAGAAGAAGAAGACTATCGAGATGACCGGTCGCGGTAAAGGTGGAAAGGGATTGGGAAAAGGTGGAGCGAAGCGGCACAGGAAGGTGCTCCGTGACAACATCCAGGGTATCACCAAGCCCGCCATCCGTCGTCTGGCCCGCAGGGGCGGCGTGAAACGTATATCCGGTCTGATATACGAAGAGACGCGCGGCGTGCTGAAGGTGTTCCTCGAGAACGTGATCCGCGACGCCGTCACCTACACGGAGCACGCCAAGAGGAAGACCGTCACCGCCATGGACGTCGTGTACGCGCTGAAGCGTCAGGGCCGCACCCTGTACGGTTTCGGCGGTTAAGCGTGTCGTGTCCGTCGCGCGGCTGGTGTGGTTGTGGTGTGGTGCAGTGCGGTGTGGTGTGGTGTGGTGTGTGCGTATTGAGTATTGAGTGTGATCTCTCTCCTCTCTGCGATATCACACACCACACTCTTGACACACCGACGACGCCCGTCGCCATACAATTTTAAAAAGGCCCTTTTCAGGGCCGCATAAGTTTCTATGTTGCCAAAATATGTTTCTTACGTGGCATAGACGTCGCGAAATCCATATTATTGTTGGTATTATATTAAAATTAAATGTCCATAATAATATTATATCTTCATTCGTCATATTATACGAACCCACTGAGCGAGTTGATTATTAATATCAAATAGGTAATTTATCGTTATCATTCCTGTTACGAAATATACTTACACACCTATAACATAAATAAATAAATTATATACGTGCACAACGCAAAGTTTTTTCGATCGATTTTACATAAATAAGATAAACATACTGTACTGCATAGTATTACATTCATCCATTCATGTCCATTACATGAATACGACTACTACAGAAAGAGCGGACGGATGTTTTCGTTTTATTTGATTACATTGAGATATTATATATAATATAGATAATTAATTATTATCAAGCGATTGCAATATCATTTAATAATTTTAAAATCTTCTGTTTTACAACGTCGAGACCGACTGCCCGAATTGTTGTCTAAGTAAATAGGTACACAAATTACGTATACTGACGTATGCTGTTATGCCTGCCATTTAATTATTTTACTCTATACGGTCTACGCTCGCATCGCATCATACTCTACATACGCTATAATATATCTAACGATTAGCGTCGCAAAATACGTTCATAGTAATGATGATAAAATATAATATTAATTATTATAAACAAACCTTATACACGACCTCCGTCCGTCACTTCACTGCTGCTGCGGCGCACTTCTCGGGTTCGTCGCGTTCTTCACTACCGGCGGTCCGCGGTCGGTTTCATCTTTTCGGAGATACATTATGTAGACTCTCGCCTGTGCCGCGGATCTGAAACATTTTAATGTACATTATGTATAGTTAGTCGACGGATGATCATCACAATATCATCGAGCCACCGCGATCCGTGTCGGTCCGCCGTCCCGGTGCGCGGTCGCTTAGGTGTTTTACGATGCTCCACTTGGAGGTCCACGAAATCGTGTCGAATCTCCGATACGACCGGTGAGCGTGTGCTCCGCGACGGCGGGTATTCTTCGCCTTCGATGTGTCGACGAGTGGAAACGTTTTATAATTGTTTTATAGAGAAAAATAACTTTTAAACTGGACCCGAGGTACGCGACCGGCACCTCGACGATTTTAAACGTCCTCAGCGATCCGGCGGCGCGCCCGACGGTCTCGACGAGCCTCCGTACACGTGGACAGGCTCAAAATTAAACGTAACAGGGGTTCCGCGATTCGATCGGTTACGGGAATAATATATAAAACACAATTAACGGGATACGTGTTAGTGAAAAGTTTTAAGCGTTCGTACGAGAAAATGTCTAGCGACATCGCGGCTCTCCTTACGGTATTGCTCGTACCCTCGCTGCCACTAGCGACCTCTACGCCGGCGCGTACCTACACGTATACTATCCACATACTCGAGTGTTGCAGTGCAAGTTTTCAGTGCGTGTTCCGTGTTTCGTGTGTGTGTCACGTACCTGTCATCATAATTAACTGCATTTTTAAAAGAAGAATACAAGGCAAAATGGCAGATACCGCAGTCGCATCCGAAGCTCCCGCCCCGGCGACGCCCGCGAAGAAGGCCCCCAAGGCGACGGCCGCCGCCAAGAAGCCGAAGGCGAAGCCGACGCACCCCAAGACCTCCGAGATGGTGAACAGCGCCATCAAGGAGCTGAAGGAGCGCAGCGGATCCTCCCTGCAAGCGATCAAGAAATATATAGCCGCTCAGTACAAAGTGGACGCCGAGAAGCTGGCGCCGTTCATCAGAAAATATCTGAAGAACGCCGTCGAATCCGGCGCCCTCATACAGACCAAAGGTAAGGGTGCCTCCGGCAGTTTCAAGCTGGAGTCTAAATCGTCCGCGTCTAAGAGCAAGCAGTCCGCCGCGGCCGCCGCCGCCGGCGGTAAGGCCGCGTCCGCCTCCGCGGCCGCTTCCGGTGCTAAATCTAAGAAGGCGTCCGCCGCTTCGGCCGGCAGGGGCGGCAAGAAGGCGTCGGCCGGCGGCGCTTCCGCCGCATCGCCGTCGAAGGCGAAACCGAAGGCCACCATAAAGGACAAGAAGGCGGCCGCCGCCAAGAAGAAGCCCGCCGCCGCGACCGCGGCGGCCAAGAAGGCGGCCGCCGCCGCTTCCGCGGCCGCGGCGTCCCCCAAGGCGAAAGCGGGCGCCGCCTCCAAGGCGAAGAAGACCGCCAAGCCTCCGACCAAGAAACCGAAAGCGCCCAAGCCTAAGAAGGCCGCCACTCCCAGATCGAAGCCAGCCGCCAAGAAAGCCGCCGCCGCTTCGAAGAAGTAATAATAATCGTCGCATCGTAAAATCTGCTGCGTGCCATCCTCTCGCCGCGACGGACGGACCCGGTGGTGATGATGATGATGTTCATGATGATGATAATGATGACGATGTCGTCGACGGGAGCGTCGGAATGCAGTGTGCATAACAGCACGACAAAAAGCCCTTTTCAGGGCTAACAAATTTTTCTAGATACCACTACTACAATATTATTGAAAGTTTCTTGCGATGAGACGTCAAAAAATATATATATATATATATATATATATATATATATATATATATATATATATACAAATAAATAAATAAATAAAAACCCACAGCGCACACATAATGTCGTACTCCTCTTACTTACTTACATACATACATACATACATACATACATAAACTTACGGCTAGACGAGATAGCTTAGTTACAATTATACGTGTGTTCATCGAATAGGTATAATATTATATATGATATAAAGAAAGCACTCACCTTCATTTAAAACACAAAATCACGAAGAACAAGTTTTGTATTTAATAATATTGATTAATGACACAATATCTTATTATATACTTTTAACTTACGGTAAAATAGTATGCAAGACAATACTTTCACACTGACCACTCATAAAATATAACATAATTTTATGAGTTTTTTTTTTTTACAAATATAGATTACAAATATGAAGTCCCCAATAGGAATAACAAAAAAAAACAAACGTCAACAAGACAACACCCCCCCCCCCCCCCCCCCGGCGCGCGCGCGCTTCGTGTGCGTTCGTCCAATTTCGTGATTTCGTGGCGCTCTCGATCGATCGCTTGCTCGCTCGCGTCCCCACCTACTGTCGATGCACGCTGTGTACTACGTACCTTAAAACGTCGAATGTCGAAAAAACGGGGCGCATACCGTGCAGAACCACGCCACGCAACGCAAGTCGCGAACGTTATTCTGTTAGTTGTTATTATTATCTGAACCGATCGTGATGTCTGGACGCGGAAAAGGTGGCAAAGTGAAGGGAAAGGCAAAGTCTCGCTCTAACCGTGCGGGACTCCAGTTCCCCGTGGGACGTATCCACAGACTTTTGAGGAAGGGAAATTACGCCGAGCGCGTCGGTGCCGGCGCACCGGTGTACCTGGCCGCCGTCATGGAATATCTGGCCGCCGAAGTCCTCGAGTTGGCCGGTAACGCGGCGCGAGACAACAAGAAGACCAGGATCATCCCTAGGCATCTCCAGTTGGCGATACGTAACGACGAGGAGCTGAACAAGCTGCTCTCCGGCGTGACGATCGCACAGGGCGGTGTACTGCCTAACATTCAGGCAGTCCTGCTCCCCAAGAAGACTGAGAAGAAAGCCTAAGAAGGTGTGCCATCGGTGTGTGACTATGGTGCGACGATAAGTGTCTCCGTGTGTGTGTGTGTGCGTCATCGAAGTGTTCGAACCGACAACCGTGTTCACGCAGGCAGTCTCTGCATCATATCACCATCGCCATCATGGCGAATTCGTACGCGAATATCCGCGTACTAAAATCAAAAAGGCCCTTTTCAGGGCCACAAAATTTTTCTATACACGATCATCCAGAACAATGCCAGTTTCATTGAGCACGACGTCTAATCTACTACAGACATTAATATTAAACAATGAATTAAGGATAATTAATTGCAATTTACACCAATTTAGTCCGCCTCCGCCTATATATTATTAAACTAAATATATATATATGTTGGGAAATTATTACACACGGCGCTGTCCAGTTCCGTGGTAAGCTACGAAGCTTTTGTTACAGACACCAGATAGTTGATATACTACATATAAGCTTAAATACATACAATATATATATATATATATATATCACACGCCAGTCTCAGATTATTTATTATTTTGCCAAATCGATATAATCGTTTATTATTATTGATTGACAAAAGTGATAATACTTTTCTTTTTACTAAAGTAATTTTTTTTTTACATTAAACTAAAAAAAACATACAATATAATATATAGATGGGTAAAAATAAATACATAATATATATACACATAGAATTGTTCATTCCCGGCGTTCGGACCGCGTCGGCCCGAAGGAGAGAGAGGGGCGGTATCGCCGAATCTTTACGATATGCACAACTCACCCGTATAAAACTCAACCCCCCCACCCCCTCCCCTACCGTTTATACCGCGTTTAAGACGCGGACGCTCCGATTGGTCGGAATCGTCGAGTACGCTCGTGCGCGTCCCAGCCGTTTGTGCGTCGATACGCGTGCAGACTATCCGGTGCGCCGGGGAGAATTTTTTCATAACCGTTCGCACCTTCGGACCGAACGTACGTGTACTCTCGCTATCAATAATTTTTCTAATTACGCCACGCAATGCCACCCAAGACTAGCGGAAAGGCAGCGAAGAAGTCGGGCAAGGCCCAGAAGAACATCTCCAAGTCCGATAAGAAAAAGAAGAAGCACAAGAGGAAGGAGAGCTACGCCATCTACATCTACAAAGTGCTCAAGCAGGTCCACCCGGACACCGGTATCTCGAGTAAGGCCATGTCGATCATGAACTCGTTCGTGAACGACATCTTCGAGCGCATCGCCGCCGAGGCTTCCCGCCTGGCCCACTACAACAAGAGGTCCACGATCACCTCCAGGGAGGTGCAGACCTCTGTGAGGCTCCTGCTACCCGGCGAGTTGGCGAAGCACGCGGTCAGCGAAGGCACCAAGGCCGTCACGAAATACACCAGCTCCAAGTGAAAACGCAGTCGGTGTCTGTGCGTGTGCGTGTGTGTATGTGTCAGCGCAACGCGCCCGTCCGCTCGTTTTACTTACAAAAAAGGCCCTTTTCAGGGCCACAAAACTGTTCATTTTGTGTTAATAGTTTCACGAAAGCGTCTATCTCTCTGCATCTACCTCTATTTATTTCTATCAATAATAATAATAATAATAAATACATCCTAACGATAGATCATCATGGATGGCGAACAATGTCATCATAATGGATATCGATATTCGATCGGTATAATTAGTTAGTTAATGTGTCGTTATTAAATTATTATGAAATAATAGACAAAGAGATAAGAAGAGAAAAAATAAATAAATGAAGTGGCAGTCATTGATTATTATTATTATTATTATTAGAAGATGACAAGTGACACAGATAATTATTTAATATGTATGTTTGTGTATAAATGGATATGAACACGGCTAGCGAGTTCACATACGTACGACATCATACGACGACCGTCGTAATAACGTTTTATTCATCGTCGTTTTCTTTTGCTTGTCACTAAAAAAAATAACATTCTATGGCCGTTCGATATTCGAATTCTATAATCCCATCATCTTCCGCTTCTTCTTCTTCTTCTTCTTCTTCTCCTTCCCCTCACCATCGCCGCCCGCGCCCGACTGCCCGACGACTCTCTACTAATAAATAAATAAATAAATAAAATATGGTTTTGTTTTAATATAATAATATACCATTATTGTTATTTTTATTGATGTCATATAAAATAATTTTCGTCGATCGTTCGTGACGTTTCGGATTTCTCGTGCGTGCGCGAAAGAGACGGAGATACGTAGAGCTCTATAAAGAGGGGCACTTTTCGTGTTCGCGATCTCATTCGTATCCGGACTGTCGTTACGACGAGCGAAGCCCGTAGTACCGTTTGATATTTTTTCGTTGCATTTTGTTTCGCGTAGTGCGTAGTGGTGAGAGTGAAAGATGGCCCGTACCAAGCAGACCGCCCGCAAATCGACCGGTGGCAAGGCGCCCCGTAAGCAGCTCGCCACCAAGGCTGCGCGCAAGAGCGCGCCGGCCACCGGCGGAGTCAAGAAGCCGCACAGATACAGGCCCGGAACCGTCGCCCTCCGTGAGATCCGTCGCTACCAGAAGAGCACGGAGCTCCTCATCCGCAAGCTGCCGTTCCAGCGTCTGGTGCGCGAGATCGCCCAGGACTTCAAGACTGACTTGCGTTTCCAGAGCTCCGCCGTGATGGCCCTCCAGGAGGCCAGCGAGGCTTATCTGGTCAGTCTGTTCGAGGACACCAACCTGTGCGCGATCCACGCCAAGCGTGTCACCATCATGCCCAAGGACATCCAACTCGCACGCAGGATCCGCGGTGAACGCGCCTAAGCATGTGCGACGCGACTATGACTTGACGATGTTAATCGTAGCTAGTTATTGTCGCCGTTCGCTTTAAAAAGGCCCTTTTCAGGGCCACAAATCTTTCTGTATATCTAAAAAACTGGTTCCATACGTTCGCACAGAGTTCGTCTGTACAGTATGAATGATTATAAAAACTACAAGAATATAATACACACACACACACACACAATAGACGTATGCAACTCGCAACGTCGATACTACTAATATATTTGTTAATGTAATTCAATAATAATAATATTATAATTTTTTTTTTTTTTTTTTTTTCTCGATAATTCCATAATTGTGTACTTTTTCTTTTCTTTTCAATTATTCATCCTTTGATACACGACGGCTGTGATAAACGAGAGAAAAGTATTAAAGAGTGATTTTTGCATATTATTATTATTATTATGTATAGTAATTTTATAAAAAATCTCTAGTGGATATCTATAATATTATAATATAAAATATTATGACGAGAAAATAAGAAATCAGAGAGTAGACCTAGACGACGATGAGCGAGTCGTGCCGTCTTGTATGTATGTATGTATGTATGTATGTTATGTTCAATTTGTAAAACGTGAATAATAATATATCGTAATAAGTGAATTATAATCGTTATAATTTAATATTTTATCCTAGTATTCAATGTTATTTAATTTCCGAACAACGAACGCTACCTTCCCCCCTCTGACCTCCCCCCGGCTTGCTATCTTCACATCGACGAACTCTGCCGAACTCTAACGACGTAGAGTCGTCGGCGACGGTATATAAATGAGGCCGATCCACGGCCGCCAAAACCACAAGTGCTACGTGTTTCGCTCCGTTCGGACGTGTATACTATACTACGGCTGTCGCTGTGCGTTTGCTATTCTCTGTAAAGGCAGAAGAAGAAGACTATCGAGATGACCGGTCGCGGTAAAGGTGGAAAGGGATTGGGAAAAGGTGGAGCGAAGCGGCACAGGAAGGTGCTCCGTGACAACATCCAGGGTATCACCAAGCCCGCCATCCGTCGTCTGGCCCGCAGGGGCGGCGTGAAACGTATATCCGGTCTGATATACGAAGAGACGCGCGGCGTGCTGAAGGTGTTCCTCGAGAACGTGATCCGCGACGCCGTCACCTACACGGAGCACGCCAAGAGGAAGACCGTCACCGCCATGGACGTCGTGTACGCGCTGAAGCGTCAGGGCCGCACCCTGTACGGTTTCGGCGGTTAAGCGTGTCGTGTCCGTCGCGCGGCTGGTGTGGTTGTGGTGTGGTGCAGTGCGGTGTGGTGTGGTGTGGTGTGTGCGTATTGAGTATTGAGTGTGATCTCTCTCCTCTCTGCGATATCACACACCACACTCTTGACACACCGACGACGCCCGTCGCCATACAATTTTAAAAAGGCCCTTTTCAGGGCCGCATAAGTTTCTATGTTGCCAAAATATGTTTCTTACGTGGCATAGACGTCGCTATGAAATCCATATTATTGTTGGTATTATATTAAAATTAAATGTCCATAATAATATTATATCTTCATTCGTCATATTATACGAACCCACTGAGCGAGTTGATTATTAATATCAAATAGGTAATTTATCGTTATCATTCCTGTTACGAAATATACTTACACACCTATAACATAAATAAATAAATTATATACGTGCACAACGCAAAGTTTTTTCGATCGATTTTACATAAATAAGATAAACATACTGTACTGCATAGTATTACATTCATCCATTCATGTCCATTACATGAATACGACTACTACAGAAAGAGCGGACGGATGTTTTCGTTTTATTTGATTACATTGAGATATTATATATAATATAGATAATTAATTATTATCAAGCGATTGCAATATCATTTAATAATTTTAAAATCTTCTGTTTTACAACGTCGAGACCGACTGCCCGAATTGTTGTCTAAGTAAATAGGTACACAAATTACGTATACTGACGTATGCTGTTATGCCTGCCATTTAATTATTTTACTCTATACGGTCTACGCTCGCATCGCATCATACTCTACATACGCTATAATATATCTAACGATTAGCGTCGCAAAATACGTTCATAGTAATGATGATAAAATATAATATTAATTATTATAAACAAACCTTATACACGACCTCCGTCCGTCACTTCACTGCTGCTGCGGCGCACTTCTCGGGTTCGTCGCGTTCTTCACTACCGGCGGTCCGCGGTCGGTTTCATCTTTTCGGAGATACATTATGTAGACTCTCGCCTGTGCCGCGGATCTGAAACATTTTAATGTACATTATGTATAGTTAGTCGACGGATGATCATCACAATATCATCGAGCCACCGCGATCCGTGTCGGTCCGCCGTCCCGGTGCGCGGTCGCTTAGGTGTTTTACGATGCTCCACTTGGAGGTCCACGAAATCGTGTCGAATCTCCGATACGACCGGTGAGCGTGTGCTCCGCGACGGCGGGTATTCTTCGCCTTCGATGTGTCGACGAGTGGAAACGTTTTATAATTGTTTTATAGAGAAAAATAACTTTTAAACTGGACCCGAGGTACGCGACCGGCACCTCGACGATTTTAAACGTCCTCAGCGATCCGGCGGCGCGCCCGACGGTCTCGACGAGCCTCCGTACACGTGGACAGGCTCAAAATTAAACGTAACAGGGGTTCCGCGATTCGATCGGTTACGGGAATAATATATAAAACACAATTAACGGGATACGTGTTAGTGAAAAGTTTTAAGCGTTCGTACGAGAAAATGTCTAGCGACATCGCGGCTCTCCTTACGGTATTGCTCGTACCCTCGCTGCCACTAGCGACCTCTACGCCGGCGCGTACCTACACGTATACTATCCACATACTCGAGTGTTGCAGTGCAAGTTTTCAGTGCGTGTTCCGTGTTTCGTGTGTGTGTCACGTACCTGTCATCATAATTAACTGCATTTTTAAAAGAAGAATACAAGGCAAAATGGCAGATACCGCAGTCGCATCCGAAGCTCCCGCCCCGGCGACGCCCGCGAAGAAGGCCCCCAAGGCGACGGCCGCCGCCAAGAAGCCGAAGGCGAAGCCGACGCACCCCAAGACCTCCGAGATGGTGAACAGCGCCATCAAGGAGCTGAAGGAGCGCAGCGGATCCTCCCTGCAAGCGATCAAGAAATATATAGCCGCTCAGTACAAAGTGGACGCCGAGAAGCTGGCGCCGTTCATCAGAAAATATCTGAAGAACGCCGTCGAATCCGGCGCCCTCATACAGACCAAAGGTAAGGGTGCCTCCGGCAGTTTCAAGCTGGAGTCTAAATCGTCCGCGTCTAAGAGCAAGCAGTCCGCCGCGGCCGCCGCCGCCGGCGGTAAGGCCGCGTCCGCCTCCGCGGCCGCTTCCGGTGCTAAATCTAAGAAGGCGTCCGCCGCTTCGGCCGGCAGGGGCGGCAAGAAGGCGTCGGCCGGCGGCGCTTCCGCCGCATCGCCGTCGAAGGCGAAACCGAAGGCCACCATAAAGGACAAGAAGGCGGCCGCCGCCAAGAAGAAGCCCGCCGCCGCGACCGCGGCGGCCAAGAAGGCGGCCGCCGCCGCTTCCGCGGCCGCGGCGTCCCCCAAGGCGAAAGCGGGCGCCGCCTCCAAGGCGAAGAAGACCGCCAAGCCTCCGACCAAGAAACCGAAAGCGCCCAAGCCTAAGAAGGCCGCCACTCCCAGATCGAAGCCAGCCGCCAAGAAAGCCGCCGCCGCTTCGAAGAAGTAATAATAATCGTCGCATCGTAAAATCTGCTGCGTGCCATCCTCTCGCCGCGACGGACGGACCCGGTGGTGATGATGATGATGTTCATGATGATGATAATGATGACGATGTCGTCGACGGGAGCGTCGGAATGCAGTGTGCATAACAGCACGACAAAAAGCCCTTTTCAGGGCTAACAAATTTTTCTAGATACCACTACTACAATATTATTGAAAGTTTCTTGCGATGAGACGTCAAAAAATATATATATATATATATATATATATATATATATATATATATATATACAAATAAATAAATAAATAAAAACCCACAGCGCACACATAATGTCGTACTCCTCTTACTTACTTACATACATACATACATACATACATACATAAACTTACGGCTAGACGAGATAGCTTAGTTACAATTATACGTGTGTTCATCGAATAGGTATAATATTATATATGATATAAAGAAAGCACTCACCTTCATTTAAAACACAAAATCACGAAGAACAAGTTTTGTATTTAATAATATTGATTAATGACACAATATCTTATTATATACTTTTAACTTACGGTAAAATAGTATGCAAGACAATACTTTCACACTGACCACTCATAAAATATAACATAATTTTATGAGTTTTTTTTTTTTACAAATATAGATTACAAATATGAAGTCCCCAATAGGAATAACAAAAAAAAACAAACGTCAACAAGACAACACCCCCCCCCCCCCCCCCCCCGGCGCGCGCGCGCTTCGTGTGCGTTCGTCCAATTTCGTGATTTCGTGGCGCTCTCGATCGATCGCTTGCTCGCTCGCGTCCCCACCTACTGTCGATGCACGCTGTGTACTACGTACCTTAAAACGTCGAATGTCGAAAAAACGGGGCGCATACCGTGCAGAACCACGCCACGCAACGCAAGTCGCGAACGTTATTCTGTTAGTTGTTATTATTATCTGAACCGATCGTGATGTCTGGACGCGGAAAAGGTGGCAAAGTGAAGGGAAAGGCAAAGTCTCGCTCTAACCGTGCGGGACTCCAGTTCCCCGTGGGACGTATCCACAGACTTTTGAGGAAGGGAAATTACGCCGAGCGCGTCGGTGCCGGCGCACCGGTGTACCTGGCCGCCGTCATGGAATATCTGGCCGCCGAAGTCCTCGAGTTGGCCGGTAACGCGGCGCGAGACAACAAGAAGACCAGGATCATCCCTAGGCATCTCCAGTTGGCGATACGTAACGACGAGGAGCTGAACAAGCTGCTCTCCGGCGTGACGATCGCACAGGGCGGTGTACTGCCTAACATTCAGGCAGTCCTGCTCCCCAAGAAGACTGAGAAGAAAGCCTAAGAAGGTGTGCCATCGGTGTGTGACTATGGTGCGACGATAAGTGTCTCCGTGTGTGTGTGTGTGCGTCATCGAAGTGTTCGAACCGACAACCGTGTTCACGCAGGCAGTCTCTGCATCATATCACCATCGCCATCATGGCGAATTCGTACGCGAATATCCGCGTACTAAAATCAAAAAGGCCCTTTTCAGGGCCACAAAATTTTTCTATACACGATCATCCAGAACAATGCCAGTTTCATTGAGCACGACGTCTAATCTACTACAGACATTAATATTAAACAATGAATTAAGGATAATTAATTGCAATTTACACCAATTTAGTCCGCCTCCGCCTATATATTATTAAACTAAATATATATATATGTTGGGAAATTATTACACACGGCGCTGTCCAGTTCCGTGGTAAGCTACGAAGCTTTTGTTACAGACACCAGATAGTTGATATACTACATATAAGCTTAAATACATACAATATATATATATATATATATATCACACGCCAGTCTCAGATTATTTATTATTTTGCCAAATCGATATAATCGTTTATTATTATTGATTGACAAAAGTGATAATACTTTTCTTTTTACTAAAGTAATTTTTTTTTTACATTAAACTAAAAAAAACATACAATATAATATATAGATGGGTAAAAATAAATACATAATATATATACACATAGAATTGTTCATTCCCGGCGTTCGGACCGCGTCGGCCCGAAGGAGAGAGAGGGGCGGTATCGCCGAATCTTTACGATATGCACAACTCACCCGTATAAAACTCAACCCCCCCACCCCCTCCCCTACCGTTTATACCGCGTTTAAGACGCGGACGCTCCGATTGGTCGGAATCGTCGAGTACGCTCGTGCGCGTCCCAGCCGTTTGTGCGTCGATACGCGTGCAGACTATCCGGTGCGCCGGGGAGAATTTTTTCATAACCGTTCGCACCTTCGGACCGAACGTACGTGTACTCTCGCTATCAATAATTTTTCTAATTACGCCACGCAATGCCACCCAAGACTAGCGGAAAGGCAGCGAAGAAGTCGGGCAAGGCCCAGAAGAACATCTCCAAGTCCGATAAGAAAAAGAAGAAGCACAAGAGGAAGGAGAGCTACGCCATCTACATCTACAAAGTGCTCAAGCAGGTCCACCCGGACACCGGTATCTCGAGTAAGGCCATGTCGATCATGAACTCGTTCGTGAACGACATCTTCGAGCGCATCGCCGCCGAGGCTTCCCGCCTGGCCCACTACAACAAGAGGTCCACGATCACCTCCAGGGAGGTGCAGACCTCTGTGAGGCTCCTGCTACCCGGCGAGTTGGCGAAGCACGCGGTCAGCGAAGGCACCAAGGCCGTCACGAAATACACCAGCTCCAAGTGAAAACGCAGTCGGTGTCTGTGCGTGTGCGTGTGTGTATGTGTCAGCGCAACGCGCCCGTCCGCTCGTTTTACTTACAAAAAAGGCCCTTTTCAGGGCCACAAAACTGTTCATTTTGTGTTAATAGTTTCACGAAAGCGTCTATCTCTCTGCATCTACCTCTATTTATTTCTATCAATAATAATAATAATAATAAATACATCCTAACGATAGATCATCATGGATGGCGAACAATGTCATCATAATGGATATCGATATTCGATCGGTATAATTAGTTAGTTAATGTGTCGTTATTAAATTATTATGAAATAATAGACAAAGAGATAAGAAGAGAAAAAATAAATAAATGAAGTGGCAGTCATTGATTATTATTATTATTATTATTAGAAGATGACAAGTGACACAGATAATTATTTAATATGTATGTTTGTGTATAAATGGATATGAACACGGCTAGCGAGTTCACATACGTACGACATCATACGACGACCGTCGTAATAACGTTTTATTCATCGTCGTTTTCTTTTGCTTGTCACTAAAAAAAATAACATTCTATGGCCGTTCGATATTCGAATTCTATAATCCCATCATCTTCCGCTTCTTCTTCTTCTTCTTCTTCTTCTCCTTCCCCTCACCATCGCCGCCCGCGCCCGACTGCCCGACGACTCTCTACTAATAAATAAATAAATAAATAAAATATGGTTTTGTTTTAATATAATAATATACCATTATTGTTATTTTTATTGATGTCATATAAAATAATTTTCGTCGATCGTTCGTGACGTTTCGGATTTCTCGTGCGTGCGCGAAAGAGACGGAGATACGTAGAGCTCTATAAAGAGGGGCACTTTTCGTGTTCGCGATCTCATTCGTATCCGGACTGTCGTTACGACGAGCGAAGCCCGTAGTACCGTTTGATATTTTTTCGTTGCATTTTGTTTCGCGTAGTGCGTAGTGGTGAGAGTGAAAGATGGCCCGTACCAAGCAGACCGCCCGCAAATCGACCGGTGGCAAGGCGCCCCGTAAGCAGCTCGCCACCAAGGCTGCGCGCAAGAGCGCGCCGGCCACCGGCGGAGTCAAGAAGCCGCACAGATACAGGCCCGGAACCGTCGCCCTCCGTGAGATCCGTCGCTACCAGAAGAGCACGGAGCTCCTCATCCGCAAGCTGCCGTTCCAGCGTCTGGTGCGCGAGATCGCCCAGGACTTCAAGACTGACTTGCGTTTCCAGAGCTCCGCCGTGATGGCCCTCCAGGAGGCCAGCGAGGCTTATCTGGTCAGTCTGTTCGAGGACACCAACCTGTGCGCGATCCACGCCAAGCGTGTCACCATCATGCCCAAGGACATCCAACTCGCACGCAGGATCCGCGGTGAACGCGCCTAAGCATGTGCGACGCGACTATGACTTGACGATGTTAATCGTAGCTAGTTATTGTCGCCGTTCGCTTTAAAAAGGCCCTTTTCAGGGCCACAAATCTTTCTGTATATCTAAAAAACTGGTTCCATACGTTCGCACAGAGTTCGTCTGTACAGTATGAATGATTATAAAAACTACAAGAATATAATACACACACACACACACACAATAGACGTATGCAACTCGCAACGTCGATACTACTAATATATTTGTTAATGTAATTCAATAATAATAATATTATAATTTTTTTTTTTTTTTTTTTTTCTCGATAATTCCATAATTGTGTACTTTTTCTTTTCTTTTCAATTATTCATCCTTTGATACACGACGGCTGTGATAAACGAGAGAAAAGTATTAAAGAGTGATTTTTGCATATTATTATTATTATTATGTATAGTAATTTTATAAAAAATCTCTAGTGGATATCTATAATATTATAATATAAAATATTATGACGAGAAAATAAGAAATCAGAGAGTAGACCTAGACGACGATGAGCGAGTCGTGCCGTCTTGTATGTATGTATGTATGTATGTATGTTATGTTCAATTTGTAAAACGTGAATAATAATATATCGTAATAAGTGAATTATAATCGTTATAATTTAATATTTTATCCTAGTATTCAATGTTATTTAATTTCCGAACAACGAACGCTACCTTCCCCCCTCTGACCTCCCCCCGGCTTGCTATCTTCACATCGACGAACTCTGCCGAACTCTAACGACGTAGAGTCGTCGGCGACGGTATATAAATGAGGCCGATCCACGGCCGCCAAAACCACAAGTGCTACGTGTTTCGCTCCGTTCGGACGTGTATACTATACTACGGCTGTCGCTGTGCGTTTGCTATTCTCTGTAAAGGCAGAAGAAGAAGACTATCGAGATGACCGGTCGCGGTAAAGGTGGAAAGGGATTGGGAAAAGGTGGAGCGAAGCGGCACAGGAAGGTGCTCCGTGACAACATCCAGGGTATCACCAAGCCCGCCATCCGTCGTCTGGCCCGCAGGGGCGGCGTGAAACGTATATCCGGTCTGATATACGAAGAGACGCGCGGCGTGCTGAAGGTGTTCCTCGAGAACGTGATCCGCGACGCCGTCACCTACACGGAGCACGCCAAGAGGAAGACCGTCACCGCCATGGACGTCGTGTACGCGCTGAAGCGTCAGGGCCGCACCCTGTACGGTTTCGGCGGTTAAGCGTGTCGTGTCCGTCGCGCGGCTGGTGTGGTTGTGGTGTGGTGCAGTGCGGTGTGGTGTGGTGTGGTGTGTGCGTATTGAGTATTGAGTGTGATCTCTCTCCTCTCTGCGATATCACACACCACACTCTTGACACACCGACGACGCCCGTCGCCATACAATTTTAAAAAGGCCCTTTTCAGGGCCGCATAAGTTTCTATGTTGCCAAAATATGTTTCTTACGTGGCATAGACGTCGCTATGAAATCCATATTATTGTTGGTATTATATTAAAATTAAATGTCCATAATAATATTATATCTTCATTCGTCATATTATACGAACCCACTGAGCGAGTTGATTATTAATATCAAATAGGTAATTTATCGTTATCATTCCTGTTACGAAATATACTTACACACCTATAACATAAATAAATAAATTATATACGTGCACAACGCAAAGTTTTTTCGATCGATTTTACATAAATAAGATAAACATACTGTACTGCATAGTATTACATTCATCCATTCATGTCCATTACATGAATACGACTACTACAGAAAGAGCGGACGGATGTTTTCGTTTTATTTGATTACATTGAGATATTATATATAATATAGATAATTAATTATTATCAAGCGATTGCAATATCATTTAATAATTTTAAAATCTTCTGTTTTACAACGTCGAGACCGACTGCCCGAATTGTTGTCTAAGTAAATAGGTACACAAATTACGTATACTGACGTATGCTGTTATGCCTGCCATTTAATTATTTTACTCTATACGGTCTACGCTCGCATCGCATCATACTCTACATACGCTATAATATATCTAACGATTAGCGTCGCAAAATACGTTCATAGTAATGATGATAAAATATAATATTAATTATTATAAACAAACCTTATACACGACCTCCGTCCGTCACTTCACTGCTGCTGCGGCGCACTTCTCGGGTTCGTCGCGTTCTTCACTACCGGCGGTCCGCGGTCGGTTTCATCTTTTCGGAGATACATTATGTAGACTCTCGCCTGTGCCGCGGATCTGAAACATTTTAATGTACATTATGTATAGTTAGTCGACGGATGATCATCACAATATCATCGAGCCACCGCGATCCGTGTCGGTCCGCCGTCCCGGTGCGCGGTCGCTTAGGTGTTTTACGATGCTCCACTTGGAGGTCCACGAAATCGTGTCGAATCTCCGATACGACCGGTGAGCGTGTGCTCCGCGACGGCGGGTATTCTTCGCCTTCGATGTGTCGACGAGTGGAAACGTTTTATAATTGTTTTATAGAGAAAAATAACTTTTAAACTGGACCCGAGGTACGCGACCGGCACCTCGACGATTTTAAACGTCCTCAGCGATCCGGCGGCGCGCCCGACGGTCTCGACGAGCCTCCGTACACGTGGACAGGCTCAAAATTAAACGTAACAGGGGTTCCGCGATTCGATCGGTTACGGGAATAATATATAAAACACAATTAACGGGATACGTGTTAGTGAAAAGTTTTAAGCGTTCGTACGAGAAAATGTCTAGCGACATCGCGGCTCTCCTTACGGTATTGCTCGTACCCTCGCTGCCACTAGCGACCTCTACGCCGGCGCGTACCTACACGTATACTATCCACATACTCGAGTGTTGCAGTGCAAGTTTTCAGTGCGTGTTCCGTGTTTCGTGTGTGTGTCACGTACCTGTCATCATAATTAACTGCATTTTTAAAAGAAGAATACAAGGCAAAATGGCAGATACCGCAGTCGCATCCGAAGCTCCCGCCCCGGCGACGCCCGCGAAGAAGGCCCCCAAGGCGACGGCCGCCGCCAAGAAGCCGAAGGCGAAGCCGACGCACCCCAAGACCTCCGAGATGGTGAACAGCGCCATCAAGGAGCTGAAGGAGCGCAGCGGATCCTCCCTGCAAGCGATCAAGAAATATATAGCCGCTCAGTACAAAGTGGACGCCGAGAAGCTGGCGCCGTTCATCAGAAAATATCTGAAGAACGCCGTCGAATCCGGCGCCCTCATACAGACCAAAGGTAAGGGTGCCTCCGGCAGTTTCAAGCTGGAGTCTAAATCGTCCGCGTCTAAGAGCAAGCAGTCCGCCGCGGCCGCCGCCGCCGGCGGTAAGGCCGCGTCCGCCTCCGCGGCCGCTTCCGGTGCTAAATCTAAGAAGGCGTCCGCCGCTTCGGCCGGCAGGGGCGGCAAGAAGGCGTCGGCCGGCGGCGCTTCCGCCGCATCGCCGTCGAAGGCGAAACCGAAGGCCACCATAAAGGACAAGAAGGCGGCCGCCGCCAAGAAGAAGCCCGCCGCCGCGACCGCGGCGGCCAAGAAGGCGGCCGCCGCCGCTTCCGCGGCCGCGGCGTCCCCCAAGGCGAAAGCGGGCGCCGCCTCCAAGGCGAAGAAGACCGCCAAGCCTCCGACCAAGAAACCGAAAGCGCCCAAGCCTAAGAAGGCCGCCACTCCCAGATCGAAGCCAGCCGCCAAGAAAGCCGCCGCCGCTTCGAAGAAGTAATAATAATCGTCGCATCGTAAAATCTGCTGCGTGCCATCCTCTCGCCGCGACGGACGGACCCGGTGGTGATGATGATGATGTTCATGATGATGATAATGATGACGATGTCGTCGACGGGAGCGTCGGAATGCAGTGTGCATAACAGCACGACAAAAAGCCCTTTTCAGGGCTAACAAATTTTTCTAGATACCACTACTACAATATTATTGAAAGTTTCTTGCGATGAGACGTCAAAAAAATATATATATATATATATATATATATATATATATATATATATATATATACAAATAAATAAATAAATAAAAACCCACAGCGCACACATAATGTCGTACTCCTCTTACTTACTTACATACATACATACATACATACATACATAAACTTACGGCTAGACGAGATAGCTTAGTTACAATTATACGTGTGTTCATCGAATAGGTATAATATTATATATGATATAAAGAAAGCACTCACCTTCATTTAAAACACAAAATCACGAAGAACAAGTTTTGTATTTAATAATATTGATTAATGACACAATATCTTATTATATACTTTTAACTTACGGTAAAATAGTATGCAAGACAATACTTTCACACTGACCACTCATAAAATATAACATAATTTTATGAGTTTTTTTTTTTTACAAATATAGATTACAAATATGAAGTCCCCAATAGGAATAACAAAAAAACAAACGTCAACAAGACAACACCCCCCCCCCCCCCCCCCCCGGCGCGCGCGCGCTTCGTGTGCGTTCGTCCAATTTCGTGATTTCGTGGCGCTCTCGATCGATCGCTTGCTCGCTCGCGTCCCCACCTACTGTCGATGCACGCTGTGTACTACGTACCTTAAAACGTCGAATGTCGAAAAAACGGGGCGCATACCGTGCAGAACCACGCCACGCAACGCAAGTCGCGAACGTTATTCTGTTAGTTGTTATTATTATCTGAACCGATCGTGATGTCTGGACGCGGAAAAGGTGGCAAAGTGAAGGGAAAGGCAAAGTCTCGCTCTAACCGTGCGGGACTCCAGTTCCCCGTGGGACGTATCCACAGACTTTTGAGGAAGGGAAATTACGCCGAGCGCGTCGGTGCCGGCGCACCGGTGTACCTGGCCGCCGTCATGGAATATCTGGCCGCCGAAGTCCTCGAGTTGGCCGGTAACGCGGCGCGAGACAACAAGAAGACCAGGATCATCCCTAGGCATCTCCAGTTGGCGATACGTAACGACGAGGAGCTGAACAAGCTGCTCTCCGGCGTGACGATCGCACAGGGCGGTGTACTGCCTAACATTCAGGCAGTCCTGCTCCCCAAGAAGACTGAGAAGAAAGCCTAAGAAGGTGTGCCATCGGTGTGTGACTATGGTGCGACGATAAGTGTCTCCGTGTGTGTGTGTGTGCGTCATCGAAGTGTTCGAACCGACAACCGTGTTCACGCAGGCAGTCTCTGCATCATATCACCATCGCCATCATGGCGAATTCGTACGCGAATATCCGCGTACTAAAATCAAAAAGGCCCTTTTCAGGGCCACAAAATTTTTCTATACACGATCATCCAGAACAATGCCAGTTTCATTGAGCACGACGTCTAATCTACTACAGACATTAATATTAAACAATGAATTAAGGATAATTAATTGCAATTTACACCAATTTAGTCCGCCTCCGCCTATATATTATTAAACTAAATATATATATATGTTGGGAAATTATTACACACGGCGCGCTGTCCAGTTCCGTGGTAAGCTACGAAGCTTTTGTTACAGACACCAGATAGTTGATATACTACATATAAGCTTAAATACATACAATATATATATATATATATATATCACACGCCAGTCTCAGATTATTTATTATTTTGCCAAATCGATATAATCGTTTATTATTATTGATTGACAAAAGTGATAATACTTTTCTTTTTACTAAAGTAATTTTTTTTTTACATTAAACTAAAAAAAACATACAATATAATATATAGATGGGTAAAAATAAATACATAATATATATACACATAGAATTGTTCATTCCCGGCGTTCGGACCGCGTCGGCCCGAAGGAGAGAGAGGGGCGGTATCGCCGAATCTTTACGATATGCACAACTCACCCGTATAAAACTCAACCCCCCCACCCCCTCCCCTACCGTTTATACCGCGTTTAAGACGCGGACGCTCCGATTGGTCGGAATCGTCGAGTACGCTCGTGCGCGTCCCAGCCGTTTGTGCGTCGATACGCGTGCAGACTATCCGGTGCGCCGGGGAGAATTTTTTCATAACCGTTCGCACCTTCGGACCGAACGTACGTGTACTCTCGCTATCAATAATTTTTCTAATTACGCCACGCAATGCCACCCAAGACTAGCGGAAAGGCAGCGAAGAAGTCGGGCAAGGCCCAGAAGAACATCTCCAAGTCCGATAAGAAAAAGAAGAAGCACAAGAGGAAGGAGAGCTACGCCATCTACATCTACAAAGTGCTCAAGCAGGTCCACCCGGACACCGGTATCTCGAGTAAGGCCATGTCGATCATGAACTCGTTCGTGAACGACATCTTCGAGCGCATCGCCGCCGAGGCTTCCCGCCTGGCCCACTACAACAAGAGGTCCACGATCACCTCCAGGGAGGTGCAGACCTCTGTGAGGCTCCTGCTACCCGGCGAGTTGGCGAAGCACGCGGTCAGCGAAGGCACCAAGGCCGTCACGAAATACACCAGCTCCAAGTGAAAACGCAGTCGGTGTCTGTGCGTGTGCGTGTGTGTATGTGTCAGCGCAACGCGCCCGTCCGCTCGTTTTACTTACAAAAAAGGCCCTTTTCAGGGCCACAAAACTGTTCATTTTGTGTTAATAGTTTCACGAAAGCGTCTATCTCTCTGCATCTACCTCTATTTATTTCTATCAATAATAATAATAATAATAAATACATCCTAACGATAGATCATCATGGATGGCGAACAATGTCATCATAATGGATATCGATATTCGATCGGTATAATTAGTTAGTTAATGTGTCGTTATTAAATTATTATGAAATAATAGACAAAGAGATAAGAAGAGAAAAAATAAATAAATGAAGTGGCAGTCATTGATTATTATTATTATTATTATTAGAAGATGACAAGTGACACAGATAATTATTTAATATGTATGTTTGTGTATAAATGGATATGAACACGGCTAGCGAGTTCACATACGTACGACATCATACGACGACCGTCGTAATAACGTTTTATTCATCGTCGTTTTCTTTTGCTTGTCACTAAAAAAAATAACATTCTATGGCCGTTCGATATTCGAATTCTATAATCCCATCATCTTCCGCTTCTTCTTCTTCTTCTTCTTCTTCTCCTTCCCCTCACCATCGCCGCCCGCGCCCGACTGCCCGACGACTCTCTACTAATAAATAAATAAATAAATAAAATATGGTTTTGTTTTAATATAATAATATACCATTATTGTTATTTTTATTGATGTCATATAAAATAATTTTCGTCGATCGTTCGTGACGTTTCGGATTTCTCGTGCGTGCGCGAAAGAGACGGAGATACGTAGAGCTCTATAAAGAGGGGCACTTTTCGTGTTCGCGATCTCATTCGTATCCGGACTGTCGTTACGACGAGCGAAGCCCGTAGTACCGTTTGATATTTTTTCGTTGCATTTTGTTTCGCGTAGTGCGTAGTGGTGAGAGTGAAAGATGGCCCGTACCAAGCAGACCGCCCGCAAATCGACCGGTGGCAAGGCGCCCCGTAAGCAGCTCGCCACCAAGGCTGCGCGCAAGAGCGCGCCGGCCACCGGCGGAGTCAAGAAGCCGCACAGATACAGGCCCGGAACCGTCGCCCTCCGTGAGATCCGTCGCTACCAGAAGAGCACGGAGCTCCTCATCCGCAAGCTGCCGTTCCAGCGTCTGGTGCGCGAGATCGCCCAGGACTTCAAGACTGACTTGCGTTTCCAGAGCTCCGCCGTGATGGCCCTCCAGGAGGCCAGCGAGGCTTATCTGGTCAGTCTGTTCGAGGACACCAACCTGTGCGCGATCCACGCCAAGCGTGTCACCATCATGCCCAAGGACATCCAACTCGCACGCAGGATCCGCGGTGAACGCGCCTAAGCATGTGCGACGCGACTATGACTTGACGATGTTAATCGTAGCTAGTTATTGTCGCCGTTCGCTTTAAAAAGGCCCTTTTCAGGGCCACAAATCTTTCTGTATATCTAAAAAACTGGTTCCATACGTTCGCACAGAGTTCGTCTGTACAGTATGAATGATTATAAAAACTACAAGAATATAATACACACACACACACACACAATAGACGTATGCAACTCGCAACGTCGATACTACTAATATATTTGTTAATGTAATTCAATAATAATAATATTATAATTTTTTTTTTTTTTTTTTTTTCTCGATAATTCCATAATTGTGTACTTTTTCTTTTCTTTTCAATTATTCATCCTTTGATACACGACGGCTGTGATAAACGAGAGAAAAGTATTAAAGAGTGATTTTTGCATATTATTATTATTATTATGTATAGTAATTTTATAAAAAATCTCTAGTGGATATCTATAATATTATAATATAAAATATTATGACGAGAAAATAAGAAATCAGAGAGTAGACCTAGACGACGATGAGCGAGTCGTGCCGTCTTGTATGTATGTATGTATGTATGTATGTTATGTTCAATTTGTAAAACGTGAATAATAATATATCGTAATAAGTGAATTATAATCGTTATAATTTAATATTTTATCCTAGTATTCAATGTTATTTAATTTCCGAACAACGAACGCTACCTTCCCCCCTCTGACCTCCCCCCGGCTTGCTATCTTCACATCGACGAACTCTGCCGAACTCTAACGACGTAGAGTCGTCGGCGACGGTATATAAATGAGGCCGATCCACGGCCGCCAAAACCACAAGTGCTACGTGTTTCGCTCCGTTCGGACGTGTATACTATACTACGGCTGTCGCTGTGCGTTTGCTATTCTCTGTAAAGGCAGAAGAAGAAGACTATCGAGATGACCGGTCGCGGTAAAGGTGGAAAGGGATTGGGAAAAGGTGGAGCGAAGCGGCACAGGAAGGTGCTCCGTGACAACATCCAGGGTATCACCAAGCCCGCCATCCGTCGTCTGGCCCGCAGGGGCGGCGTGAAACGTATATCCGGTCTGATATACGAAGAGACGCGCGGCGTGCTGAAGGTGTTCCTCGAGAACGTGATCCGCGACGCCGTCACCTACACGGAGCACGCCAAGAGGAAGACCGTCACCGCCATGGACGTCGTGTACGCGCTGAAGCGTCAGGGCCGCACCCTGTACGGTTTCGGCGGTTAAGCGTGTCGTGTCCGTCGCGCGGCTGGTGTGGTTGTGGTGTGGTGCAGTGCGGTGTGGTGTGGTGTGGTGTGTGCGTATTGAGTATTGAGTGTGATCTCTCTCCTCTCTGCGATATCACACACCACACTCTTGACACACCGACGACGCCCGTCGCCATACAATTTTAAAAAGGCCCTTTTCAGGGCCGCATAAGTTTCTATGTTGCCAAAATATGTTTCTTACGTGGCATAGACGTCGCTATGAAATCCATATTATTGTTGGTATTATATTAAAATTAAATGTCCATAATAATATTATATCTTCATTCGTCATATTATACGAACCCACTGAGCGAGTTGATTATTAATATCAAATAGGTAATTTATCGTTATCATTCCTGTTACGAAATATACTTACACACCTATAACATAAATAAATAAATTATATACGTGCACAACGCAAAGTTTTTTCGATCGATTTTACATAAATAAGATAAACATACTGTACTGCATAGTATTACATTCATCCATTCATGTCCATTACATGAATACGACTACTACAGAAAGAGCGGACGGATGTTTTCGTTTTATTTGATTACATTGAGATATTATATATAATATAGATAATTAATTATTATCAAGCGATTGCAATATCATTTAATAATTTTAAAATCTTCTGTTTTACAACGTCGAGACCGACTGCCCGAATTGTTGTCTAAGTAAATAGGTACACAAATTACGTATACTGACGTATGCTGTTATGCCTGCCATTTAATTATTTTACTCTATACGGTCTACGCTCGCATCGCATCATACTCTACATACGCTATAATATATCTAACGATTAGCGTCGCAAAATACGTTCATAGTAATGATGATAAAATATAATATTAATTATTATAAACAAACCTTATACACGACCTCCGTCCGTCACTTCACTGCTGCTGCGGCGCACTTCTCGGGTTCGTCGCGTTCTTCACTACCGGCGGTCCGCGGTCGGTTTCATCTTTTCGGAGATACATTATGTAGACTCTCGCCTGTGCCGCGGATCTGAAACATTTTAATGTACATTATGTATAGTTAGTCGACGGATGATCATCACAATATCATCGAGCCACCGCGATCCGTGTCGGTCCGCCGTCCCGGTGCGCGGTCGCTTAGGTGTTTTACGATGCTCCACTTGGAGGTCCACGAAATCGTGTCGAATCTCCGATACGACCGGTGAGCGTGTGCTCCGCGACGGCGGGTATTCTTCGCCTTCGATGTGTCGACGAGTGGAAACGTTTTATAATTGTTTTATAGAGAAAAATAACTTTTAAACTGGACCCGAGGTACGCGACCGGCACCTCGACGATTTTAAACGTCCTCAGCGATCCGGCGGCGCGCCCGACGGTCTCGACGAGCCTCCGTACACGTGGACAGGCTCAAAATTAAACGTAACAGGGGTTCCGCGATTCGATCGGTTACGGGAATAATATATAAAACACAATTAACGGGATACGTGTTAGTGAAAAGTTTTAAGCGTTCGTACGAGAAAATGTCTAGCGACATCGCGGCTCTCCTTACGGTATTGCTCGTACCCTCGCTGCCACTAGCGACCTCTACGCCGGCGCGTACCTACACGTATACTATCCACATACTCGAGTGTTGCAGTGCAAGTTTTCAGTGCGTGTTCCGTGTTTCGTGTGTGTGTCACGTACCTGTCATCATAATTAACTGCATTTTTAAAAGAAGAATACAAGGCAAAATGGCAGATACCGCAGTCGCATCCGAAGCTCCCGCCCCGGCGACGCCCGCGAAGAAGGCCCCCAAGGCGACGGCCGCCGCCAAGAAGCCGAAGGCGAAGCCGACGCACCCCAAGACCTCCGAGATGGTGAACAGCGCCATCAAGGAGCTGAAGGAGCGCAGCGGATCCTCCCTGCAAGCGATCAAGAAATATATAGCCGCTCAGTACAAAGTGGACGCCGAGAAGCTGGCGCCGTTCATCAGAAAATATCTGAAGAACGCCGTCGAATCCGGCGCCCTCATACAGACCAAAGGTAAGGGTGCCTCCGGCAGTTTCAAGCTGGAGTCTAAATCGTCCGCGTCTAAGAGCAAGCAGTCCGCCGCGGCCGCCGCCGCCGGCGGTAAGGCCGCGTCCGCCTCCGCGGCCGCTTCCGGTGCTAAATCTAAGAAGGCGTCCGCCGCTTCGGCCGGCAGGGGCGGCAAGAAGGCGTCGGCCGGCGGCGCTTCCGCCGCATCGCCGTCGAAGGCGAAACCGAAGGCCACCATAAAGGACAAGAAGGCGGCCGCCGCCAAGAAGAAGCCCGCCGCCGCGACCGCGGCGGCCAAGAAGGCGGCCGCCGCCGCTTCCGCGGCCGCGGCGTCCCCCAAGGCGAAAGCGGGCGCCGCCTCCAAGGCGAAGAAGACCGCCAAGCCTCCGACCAAGAAACCGAAAGCGCCCAAGCCTAAGAAGGCCGCCACTCCCAGATCGAAGCCAGCCGCCAAGAAAGCCGCCGCCGCTTCGAAGAAGTAATAATAATCGTCGCATCGTAAAATCTGCTGCGTGCCATCCTCTCGCCGCGACGGACGGACCCGGTGGTGATGATGATGATGTTCATGATGATGATAATGATGACGATGTCGTCGACGGGAGCGTCGGAATGCAGTGTGCATAACAGCACGACAAAAAGCCCTTTTCAGGGCTAACAAATTTTTCTAGATACCACTACTACAATATTATTGAAAGTTTCTTGCGATGAGACGTCAAAAAATATATATATATATATATATATATATATATATATATATATATATATATATATACAAATAAATAAATAAATAAAAACCCACAGCGCACACATAATGTCGTACTCCTCTTACTTACTTACATACATACATACATACATACATACATAAACTTACGGCTAGACGAGATAGCTTAGTTACAATTATACGTGTGTTCATCGAATAGGTATAATATTATATATGATATAAAGAAAGCACTCACCTTCATTTAAAACACAAAATCACGAAGAACAAGTTTTGTATTTAATAATATTGATTAATGACACAATATCTTATTATATACTTTTAACTTACGGTAAAATAGTATGCAAGACAATACTTTCACACTGACCACTCATAAAATATAACATAATTTTATGAGTTTTTTTTTTTTACAAATATAGATTACAAATATGAAGTCCCCAATAGGAATAACAAAAAAAAACAAACGTCAACAAGACAACACCCCCCCCCCCCCCCCCCCCCGGCGCGCGCGCGCTTCGTGTGCGTTCGTCCAATTTCGTGATTTCGTGGCGCTCTCGATCGATCGCTTGCTCGCTCGCGTCCCCACCTACTGTCGATGCACGCTGTGTACTACGTACCTTAAAACGTCGAATGTCGAAAAAACGGGGCGCATACCGTGCAGAACCACGCCACGCAACGCAAGTCGCGAACGTTATTCTGTTAGTTGTTATTATTATCTGAACCGATCGTGATGTCTGGACGCGGAAAAGGTGGCAAAGTGAAGGGAAAGGCAAAGTCTCGCTCTAACCGTGCGGGACTCCAGTTCCCCGTGGGACGTATCCACAGACTTTTGAGGAAGGGAAATTACGCCGAGCGCGTCGGTGCCGGCGCACCGGTGTACCTGGCCGCCGTCATGGAATATCTGGCCGCCGAAGTCCTCGAGTTGGCCGGTAACGCGGCGCGAGACAACAAGAAGACCAGGATCATCCCTAGGCATCTCCAGTTGGCGATACGTAACGACGAGGAGCTGAACAAGCTGCTCTCCGGCGTGACGATCGCACAGGGCGGTGTACTGCCTAACATTCAGGCAGTCCTGCTCCCCAAGAAGACTGAGAAGAAAGCCTAAGAAGGTGTGCCATCGGTGTGTGACTATGGTGCGACGATAAGTGTCTCCGTGTGTGTGTGTGTGCGTCATCGAAGTGTTCGAACCGACAACCGTGTTCACGCAGGCAGTCTCTGCATCATATCACCATCGCCATCATGGCGAATTCGTACGCGAATATCCGCGTACTAAAATCAAAAAGGCCCTTTTCAGGGCCACAAAATTTTTCTATACACGATCATCCAGAACAATGCCAGTTTCATTGAGCACGACGTCTAATCTACTACAGACATTAATATTAAACAATGAATTAAGGATAATTAATTGCAATTTACACCAATTTAGTCCGCCTCCGCCTATATATTATTAAACTAAATATATATATATGTTGGGAAATTATTACACACGGCGCTGTCCAGTTCCGTGGTAAGCTACGAAGCTTTTGTTACAGACACCAGATAGTTGATATACTACATATAAGCTTAAATACATACAATATATATATATATATATATATCACACGCCAGTCTCAGATTATTTATTATTTTGCCAAATCGATATAATCGTTTATTATTATTGATTGACAAAAGTGATAATACTTTTCTTTTTACTAAAGTAATTTTTTTTTTACATTAAACTAAAAAAAACATACAATATAATATATAGATGGGTAAAAATAAATACATAATATATATACACATAGAATTGTTCATTCCCGGCGTTCGGACCGCGTCGGCCCGAAGGAGAGAGAGGGGCGGTATCGCCGAATCTTTACGATATGCACAACTCACCCGTATAAAACTCAACCCCCCCACCCCCTCCCCTACCGTTTATACCGCGTTTAAGACGCGGACGCTCCGATTGGTCGGAATCGTCGAGTACGCTCGTGCGCGTCCCAGCCGTTTGTGCGTCGATACGCGTGCAGACTATCCGGTGCGCCGGGGAGAATTTTTTCATAACCGTTCGCACCTTCGGACCGAACGTACGTGTACTCTCGCTATCAATAATTTTTCTAATTACGCCACGCAATGCCACCCAAGACTAGCGGAAAGGCAGCGAAGAAGTCGGGCAAGGCCCAGAAGAACATCTCCAAGTCCGATAAGAAAAAGAAGAAGCACAAGAGGAAGGAGAGCTACGCCATCTACATCTACAAAGTGCTCAAGCAGGTCCACCCGGACACCGGTATCTCGAGTAAGGCCATGTCGATCATGAACTCGTTCGTGAACGACATCTTCGAGCGCATCGCCGCCGAGGCTTCCCGCCTGGCCCACTACAACAAGAGGTCCACGATCACCTCCAGGGAGGTGCAGACCTCTGTGAGGCTCCTGCTACCCGGCGAGTTGGCGAAGCACGCGGTCAGCGAAGGCACCAAGGCCGTCACGAAATACACCAGCTCCAAGTGAAAACGCAGTCGGTGTCTGTGCGTGTGCGTGTGTGTATGTGTCAGCGCAACGCGCCCGTCCGCTCGTTTTACTTACAAAAAAGGCCCTTTTCAGGGCCACAAAACTGTTCATTTTGTGTTAATAGTTTCACGAAAGCGTCTATCTCTCTGCATCTACCTCTATTTATTTCTATCAATAATAATAATAATAATAAATACATCCTAACGATAGATCATCATGGATGGCGAACAATGTCATCATAATGGATATCGATATTCGATCGGTATAATTAGTTAGTTAATGTGTCGTTATTAAATTATTATGAAATAATAGACAAAGAGATAAGAAGAGAAAAAATAAATAAATGAAGTGGCAGTCATTGATTATTATTATTATTATTATTAGAAGATGACAAGTGACACAGATAATTATTTAATATGTATGTTTGTGTATAAATGGATATGAACACGGCTAGCGAGTTCACATACGTACGACATCATACGACGACCGTCGTAATAACGTTTTATTCATCGTCGTTTTCTTTTGCTTGTCACTAAAAAAAATAACATTCTATGGCCGTTCGATATTCGAATTCTATAATCCCATCATCTTCCGCTTCTTCTTCTTCTTCTTCTTCTTCTCCTTCCCCTCACCATCGCCGCCCGCGCCCGACTGCCCGACGACTCTCTACTAATAAATAAATAAATAAATAAAATATGGTTTTGTTTTAATATAATAATATACCATTATTGTTATTTTTATTGATGTCATATAAAATAATTTTCGTCGATCGTTCGTGACGTTTCGGATTTCTCGTGCGTGCGCGAAAGAGACGGAGATACGTAGAGCTCTATAAAGAGGGGCACTTTTCGTGTTCGCGATCTCATTCGTATCCGGACTGTCGTTACGACGAGCGAAGCCCGTAGTACCGTTTGATATTTTTTCGTTGCATTTTGTTTCGCGTAGTGCGTAGTGGTGAGAGTGAAAGATGGCCCGTACCAAGCAGACCGCCCGCAAATCGACCGGTGGCAAGGCGCCCCGTAAGCAGCTCGCCACCAAGGCTGCGCGCAAGAGCGCGCCGGCCACCGGCGGAGTCAAGAAGCCGCACAGATACAGGCCCGGAACCGTCGCCCTCCGTGAGATCCGTCGCTACCAGAAGAGCACGGAGCTCCTCATCCGCAAGCTGCCGTTCCAGCGTCTGGTGCGCGAGATCGCCCAGGACTTCAAGACTGACTTGCGTTTCCAGAGCTCCGCCGTGATGGCCCTCCAGGAGGCCAGCGAGGCTTATCTGGTCAGTCTGTTCGAGGACACCAACCTGTGCGCGATCCACGCCAAGCGTGTCACCATCATGCCCAAGGACATCCAACTCGCACGCAGGATCCGCGGTGAACGCGCCTAAGCATGTGCGACGCGACTATGACTTGACGATGTTAATCGTAGCTAGTTATTGTCGCCGTTCGCTTTAAAAAGGCCCTTTTCAGGGCCACAAATCTTTCTGTATATCTAAAAAACTGGTTCCATACGTTCGCACAGAGTTCGTCTGTACAGTATGAATGATTATAAAAACTACAAGAATATAATACACACACACACACACACAATAGACGTATGCAACTCGCAACGTCGATACTACTAATATATTTGTTAATGTAATTCAATAATAATAATATTATAATTTTTTTTTTTTTTTTTTTTTCTCGATAATTCCATAATTGTGTACTTTTTCTTTTCTTTTCAATTATTCATCCTTTGATACACGACGGCTGTGATAAACGAGAGAAAAGTATTAAAGAGTGATTTTTGCATATTATTATTATTATTATGTATAGTAATTTTATAAAAAATCTCTAGTGGATATCTATAATATTATAATATAAAATATTATGACGAGAAAATAAGAAATCAGAGAGTAGACCTAGACGACGATGAGCGAGTCGTGCCGTCTTGTATGTATGTATGTATGTATGTATGTTATGTTCAATTTGTAAAACGTGAATAATAATATATCGTAATAAGTGAATTATAATCGTTATAATTTAATATTTTATCCTAGTATTCAATGTTATTTAATTTCCGAACAACGAACGCTACCTTCCCCCCTCTGACCTCCCCCCGGCTTGCTATCTTCACATCGACGAACTCTGCCGAACTCTAACGACGTAGAGTCGTCGGCGACGGTATATAAATGAGGCCGATCCACGGCCGCCAAAACCACAACCTCTTGCCACACCTACAGGCGCACTTCCAACCGCGCCCCGAACAGTTTGGATTCCGCAGCGGCCACTCGACGACTCTTCAGGTGGCCCGAGTCATCCACCACGTCGCCGCAGCCCTCAATAGGAAGGAAAAAATTATCACCACCTACCTGGACGTCGAGAAAGCCTTCGACAGAGTCTGGCACGAAGGCCTCCTCAAGAAGATTATTGACACCTCAACACCCAGGCGCATAGTGCAACTGCTGGCGTCGTACCTCCGGGGGCGCTCCTTCCGCGTCCGGGTAGATGACGCCCTATCACCTGCGAAGCCTATCTCCGCCGGAGTTCCGCAGGGCAGCGTGTTATCGCCGTTCCTATACTCTCTGTATACAGACGACATCCCCACGACCCCAGGCACACTCATCGCTCTCTTCGCGGACGACGTGGCGCTCGTCACTACGTCCCTCAACGCCACCCACGCCGCCAAGAAGATGCAGAGGGCCCTCGACGCATTAACCCCCTGGCTGGACAAATGGAGGCTGTCGGTCAACGTCGCTAAGACACAGGCAGTCTCCATTGGCCACGATCGTCGCCCGCCGCCTCCGCTCACCATTGAAGCCACAGACGTACAGTGGACATCCCAGGCTAAATACCTAGGCGTCCACATAGATTGCCTTTTATCTATGAGGAGCCATATCACTAACGCCATCAACAGCGCAAAGGCGGCAATGGCACAGCTGCGCCCAGTGCTGCAATCCAAGCTGCCCCTGCGCACGAAGATCGGGATCTACAAGACGTATGTTAGGTCCCGATTAACGTACGCAGCCCCGGCGTGGTTCGCCCTGGCCTCCGAATCACAGAAAAGAAGACTCCGCTCCCAACAAGCCATCTGCCTGCGAAGAATAGTCGGTGCTCCCCGGTACGTGAGGAACGCCACCATTCAGCGTGACCTCCGTATCGAGAGCATCGATGAATTCATCCGCCGCTCCAGTAGGGGGATGCTGGGGAAGGCGGACGCCTCCTCACATACACACATCAGGGACATAGCGCCCTGGCACGCCCGTCCACCGGATCGCTACGCGCTCCCGCGAGACCTCTTGCCACCACAGACGCCAGAATAGCTGCCATTAGGTCGCTGATCGCTTAGCTGGGCCTCCCTCAACAGGGTCTCACCCGGCTGGGCTGATCGCCCTGGCGGCTAATCTCAGTACAAAAGAAGAAGACTCCACATATGTCCTAGAATAGGGCACACCCAGAGACGCGCCCATATTAGTGGGCGGCGATTGACCCCACGGTCAGGGGGCCATGCCCCGAAACCGTTTCCCCACTCCCCTTGCGGGGATGTGTGATGACCACGGATTCGCCAAAACCACAAGTGCTACGTGTTTCGCTCCGTTCGGACGTGTATACTATACTACGGCTGTCGCTGTGCGTTTGCTATTCTCTGTAAAGGCAGAAGAAGAAGACTATCGAGATGACCGGTCGCGGTAAAGGTGGAAAGGGATTGGGAAAAGGTGGAGCGAAGCGGCACAGGAAGGTGCTCCGTGACAACATCCAGGGTATCACCAAGCCCGCCATCCGTCGTCTGGCCCGCAGGGGCGGCGTGAAACGTATATCCGGTCTGATATACGAAGAGACGCGCGGCGTGCTGAAGGTGTTCCTCGAGAACGTGATCCGCGACGCCGTCACCTACACGGAGCACGCCAAGAGGAAGACCGTCACCGCCATGGACGTCGTGTACGCGCTGAAGCGTCAGGGCCGCACCCTGTACGGTTTCGGCGGTTAAGCGTGTCGTGTCCGTCGCGCGGCTGGTGTGGTTGTGGTGTGGTGCAGTGCGGTGTGGTGTGGTGTGGTGTGTGCGTATTGAGTATTGAGTGTGATCTCTCTCCTCTCTGCGATATCACACACCACACTCTTGACACACCGACGACGCCCGTCGCCATACAATTTTAAAAAGGCCCTTTTCAGGGCCGCATAAGTTTCTATGTTGCCAAAATATGTTTCTTACGTGGCATAGACGTCGCTATGAAATCCATATTATTGTTGGTATTATATTAAAATTAAATGTCCATAATAATATTATATCTTCATTCGTCATATTATACGAACCCACTGAGCGAGTTGATTATTAATATCAAATAGGTAATTTATCGTTATCATTCCTGTTACGAAATATACTTACACACCTATAACATAAATAAATAAATTATATACGTGCACAACGCAAAGTTTTTTCGATCGATTTTACATAAATAAGATAAACATACTGTACTGCATAGTATTACATTCATCCATTCATGTCCATTACATGAATACGACTACTACAGAAAGAGCGGACGGATGTTTTCGTTTTATTTGATTACATTGAGATATTATATATAATATAGATAATTAATTATTATCAAGCGATTGCAATATCATTTAATAATTTTAAAATCTTCTGTTTTACAACGTCGAGACCGACTGCCCGAATTGTTGTCTAAGTAAATAGGTACACAAATTACGTATACTGACGTATGCTGTTATGCCTGCCATTTAATTATTTTACTCTATACGGTCTACGCTCGCATCGCATCATACTCTACATACGCTATAATATATCTAACGATTAGCGTCGCAAAATACGTTCATAGTAATGATGATAAAATATAATATTAATTATTATAAACAAACCTTATACACGACCTCCGTCCGTCACTTCACTGCTGCTGCGGCGCACTTCTCGGGTTCGTCGCGTTCTTCACTACCGGCGGTCCGCGGTCGGTTTCATCTTTTCGGAGATACATTATGTAGACTCTCGCCTGTGCCGCGGATCTGAAACATTTTAATGTACATTATGTATAGTTAGTCGACGGATGATCATCACAATATCATCGAGCCACCGCGATCCGTGTCGGTCCGCCGTCCCGGTGCGCGGTCGCTTAGGTGTTTTACGATGCTCCACTTGGAGGTCCACGAAATCGTGTCGAATCTCCGATACGACCGGTGAGCGTGTGCTCCGCGACGGCGGGTATTCTTCGCCTTCGATGTGTCGACGAGTGGAAACGTTTTATAATTGTTTTATAGAGAAAAATAACTTTTAAACTGGACCCGAGGTACGCGACCGGCACCTCGACGATTTTAAACGTCCTCAGCGATCCGGCGGCGCGCCCGACGGTCTCGACGAGCCTCCGTACACGTGGACAGGCTCAAAATTAAACGTAACAGGGGTTCCGCGATTCGATCGGTTACGGGAATAATATATAAAACACAATTAACGGGATACGTGTTAGTGAAAAGTTTTAAGCGTTCGTACGAGAAAATGTCTAGCGACATCGCGGCTCTCCTTACGGTATTGCTCGTACCCTCGCTGCCACTAGCGACCTCTACGCCGGCGCGTACCTACACGTATACTATCCACATACTCGAGTGTTGCAGTGCAAGTTTTCAGTGCGTGTTCCGTGTTTCGTGTGTGTGTCACGTACCTGTCATCATAATTAACTGCATTTTTAAAAGAAGAATACAAGGCAAAATGGCAGATACCGCAGTCGCATCCGAAGCTCCCGCCCCGGCGACGCCCGCGAAGAAGGCCCCCAAGGCGACGGCCGCCGCCAAGAAGCCGAAGGCGAAGCCGACGCACCCCAAGACCTCCGAGATGGTGAACAGCGCCATCAAGGAGCTGAAGGAGCGCAGCGGATCCTCCCTGCAAGCGATCAAGAAATATATAGCCGCTCAGTACAAAGTGGACGCCGAGAAGCTGGCGCCGTTCATCAGAAAATATCTGAAGAACGCCGTCGAATCCGGCGCCCTCATACAGACCAAAGGTAAGGGTGCCTCCGGCAGTTTCAAGCTGGAGTCTAAATCGTCCGCGTCTAAGAGCAAGCAGTCCGCCGCGGCCGCCGCCGCCGGCGGTAAGGCCGCGTCCGCCTCCGCGGCCGCTTCCGGTGCTAAATCTAAGAAGGCGTCCGCCGCTTCGGCCGGCAGGGGCGGCAAGAAGGCGTCGGCCGGCGGCGCTTCCGCCGCATCGCCGTCGAAGGCGAAACCGAAGGCCACCATAAAGGACAAGAAGGCGGCCGCCGCCAAGAAGAAGCCCGCCGCCGCGACCGCGGCGGCCAAGAAGGCGGCCGCCGCCGCTTCCGCGGCCGCGGCGTCCCCCAAGGCGAAAGCGGGCGCCGCCTCCAAGGCGAAGAAGACCGCCAAGCCTCCGACCAAGAAACCGAAAGCGCCCAAGCCTAAGAAGGCCGCCACTCCCAGATCGAAGCCAGCCGCCAAGAAAGCCGCCGCCGCTTCGAAGAAGTAATAATAATCGTCGCATCGTAAAATCTGCTGCGTGCCATCCTCTCGCCGCGACGGACGGACCCGGTGGTGATGATGATGATGTTCATGATGATGATAATGATGACGATGTCGTCGACGGGAGCGTCGGAATGCAGTGTGCATAACAGCACGACAAAAAGCCCTTTTCAGGGCTAACAAATTTTTCTAGATACCACTACTACAATATTATTGAAAGTTTCTTGCGATGAGACGTCAAAAAATATATATATATATATATATATATATATATATATATATATATATATATATACAAATAAATAAATAAATAAAAACCCACAGCGCACACATAATGTCGTACTCCTCTTACTTACTTACATACATACATACATACATACATACATAAACTTACGGCTAGACGAGATAGCTTAGTTACAATTATACGTGTGTTCATCGAATAGGTATAATATTATATATGATATAAAGAAAGCACTCACCTTCATTTAAAACACAAAATCACGAAGAACAAGTTTTGTATTTAATAATATTGATTAATGACACAATATCTTATTATATACTTTTAACTTACGGTAAAATAGTATGCAAGACAATACTTTCACACTGACCACTCATAAAATATAACATAATTTTATGAGTTTTTTTTTTTTACAAATATAGATTACAAATATGAAGTCCCCAATAGGAATAACAAAAAAAAACAAACGTCAACAAGACAACACCCCCCCCCCCCCCCCCCCCGGCGCGCGCGCGCTTCGTGTGCGTTCGTCCAATTTCGTGATTTCGTGGCGCTCTCGATCGATCGCTTGCTCGCTCGCGTCCCCACCTACTGTCGATGCACGCTGTGTACTACGTACCTTAAAACGTCGAATGTCGAAAAAACGGGGCGCATACCGTGCAGAACCACGCCACGCAACGCAAGTCGCGAACGTTATTCTGTTAGTTGTTATTATTATCTGAACCGATCGTGATGTCTGGACGCGGAAAAGGTGGCAAAGTGAAGGGAAAGGCAAAGTCTCGCTCTAACCGTGCGGGACTCCAGTTCCCCGTGGGACGTATCCACAGACTTTTGAGGAAGGGAAATTACGCCGAGCGCGTCGGTGCCGGCGCACCGGTGTACCTGGCCGCCGTCATGGAATATCTGGCCGCCGAAGTCCTCGAGTTGGCCGGTAACGCGGCGCGAGACAACAAGAAGACCAGGATCATCCCTAGGCATCTCCAGTTGGCGATACGTAACGACGAGGAGCTGAACAAGCTGCTCTCCGGCGTGACGATCGCACAGGGCGGTGTACTGCCTAACATTCAGGCAGTCCTGCTCCCCAAGAAGACTGAGAAGAAAGCCTAAGAAGGTGTGCCATCGGTGTGTGACTATGGTGCGACGATAAGTGTCTCCGTGTGTGTGTGTGTGCGTCATCGAAGTGTTCGAACCGACAACCGTGTTCACGCAGGCAGTCTCTGCATCATATCACCATCGCCATCATGGCGAATTCGTACGCGAATATCCGCGTACTAAAATCAAAAAGGCCCTTTTCAGGGCCACAAAATTTTTCTATACACGATCATCCAGAACAATGCCAGTTTCATTGAGCACGACGTCTAATCTACTACAGACATTAATATTAAACAATGAATTAAGGATAATTAATTGCAATTTACACCAATTTAGTCCGCCTCCGCCTATATATTATTAAACTAAATATATATATATGTTGGGAAATTATTACACACGGCGCTGTCCAGTTCCGTGGTAAGCTACGAAGCTTTTGTTACAGACACCAGATAGTTGATATACTACATATAAGCTTAAATACATACAATATATATATATATATATATATCACACGCCAGTCTCAGATTATTTATTATTTTGCCAAATCGATATAATCGTTTATTATTATTGATTGACAAAAGTGATAATACTTTTCTTTTTACTAAAGTAATTTTTTTTTTACATTAAACTAAAAAAAACATACAATATAATATATAGATGGGTAAAAATAAATACATAATATATATACACATAGAATTGTTCATTCCCGGCGTTCGGACCGCGTCGGCCCGAAGGAGAGAGAGGGGCGGTATCGCCGAATCTTTACGATATGCACAACTCACCCGTATAAAACTCAACCCCCCCACCCCCTCCCCTACCGTTTATACCGCGTTTAAGACGCGGACGCTCCGATTGGTCGGAATCGTCGAGTACGCTCGTGCGCGTCCCAGCCGTTTGTGCGTCGATACGCGTGCAGACTATCCGGTGCGCCGGGGAGAATTTTTTCATAACCGTTCGCACCTTCGGACCGAACGTACGTGTACTCTCGCTATCAATAATTTTTCTAATTACGCCACGCAATGCCACCCAAGACTAGCGGAAAGGCAGCGAAGAAGTCGGGCAAGGCCCAGAAGAACATCTCCAAGTCCGATAAGAAAAAGAAGAAGCACAAGAGGAAGGAGAGCTACGCCATCTACATCTACAAAGTGCTCAAGCAGGTCCACCCGGACACCGGTATCTCGAGTAAGGCCATGTCGATCATGAACTCGTTCGTGAACGACATCTTCGAGCGCATCGCCGCCGAGGCTTCCCGCCTGGCCCACTACAACAAGAGGTCCACGATCACCTCCAGGGAGGTGCAGACCTCTGTGAGGCTCCTGCTACCCGGCGAGTTGGCGAAGCACGCGGTCAGCGAAGGCACCAAGGCCGTCACGAAATACACCAGCTCCAAGTGAAAACGCAGTCGGTGTCTGTGCGTGTGCGTGTGTGTATGTGTCAGCGCAACGCGCCCGTCCGCTCGTTTTACTTACAAAAAAGGCCCTTTTCAGGGCCACAAAACTGTTCATTTTGTGTTAATAGTTTCACGAAAGCGTCTATCTCTCTGCATCTACCTCTATTTATTTCTATCAATAATAATAATAATAATAAATACATCCTAACGATAGATCATCATGGATGGCGAACAATGTCATCATAATGGATATCGATATTCGATCGGTATAATTAGTTAGTTAATGTGTCGTTATTAAATTATTATGAAATAATAGACAAAGAGATAAGAAGAGAAAAAATAAATAAATGAAGTGGCAGTCATTGATTATTATTATTATTATTATTAGAAGATGACAAGTGACACAGATAATTATTTAATATGTATGTTTGTGTATAAATGGATATGAACACGGCTAGCGAGTTCACATACGTACGACATCATACGACGACCGTCGTAATAACGTTTTATTCATCGTCGTTTTCTTTTGCTTGTCACTAAAAAAAATAACATTCTATGGCCGTTCGATATTCGAATTCTATAATCCCATCATCTTCCGCTTCTTCTTCTTCTTCTTCTTCTTCTCCTTCCCCTCACCATCGCCGCCCGCGCCCGACTGCCCGACGACTCTCTACTAATAAATAAATAAATAAATAAAATATGGTTTTGTTTTAATATAATAATATACCATTATTGTTATTTTTATTGATGTCATATAAAATAATTTTCGTCGATCGTTCGTGACGTTTCGGATTTCTCGTGCGTGCGCGAAAGAGACGGAGATACGTAGAGCTCTATAAAGAGGGGCACTTTTCGTGTTCGCGATCTCATTCGTATCCGGACTGTCGTTACGACGAGCGAAGCCCGTAGTACCGTTTGATATTTTTTCGTTGCATTTTGTTTCGCGTAGTGCGTAGTGGTGAGAGTGAAAGATGGCCCGTACCAAGCAGACCGCCCGCAAATCGACCGGTGGCAAGGCGCCCCGTAAGCAGCTCGCCACCAAGGCTGCGCGCAAGAGCGCGCCGGCCACCGGCGGAGTCAAGAAGCCGCACAGATACAGGCCCGGAACCGTCGCCCTCCGTGAGATCCGTCGCTACCAGAAGAGCACGGAGCTCCTCATCCGCAAGCTGCCGTTCCAGCGTCTGGTGCGCGAGATCGCCCAGGACTTCAAGACTGACTTGCGTTTCCAGAGCTCCGCCGTGATGGCCCTCCAGGAGGCCAGCGAGGCTTATCTGGTCAGTCTGTTCGAGGACACCAACCTGTGCGCGATCCACGCCAAGCGTGTCACCATCATGCCCAAGGACATCCAACTCGCACGCAGGATCCGCGGTGAACGCGCCTAAGCATGTGCGACGCGACTATGACTTGACGATGTTAATCGTAGCTAGTTATTGTCGCCGTTCGCTTTAAAAAGGCCCTTTTCAGGGCCACAAATCTTTCTGTATATCTAAAAAACTGGTTCCATACGTTCGCACAGAGTTCGTCTGTACAGTATGAATGATTATAAAAACTACAAGAATATAATACACACACACACACACACAATAGACGTATGCAACTCGCAACGTCGATACTACTAATATATTTGTTAATGTAATTCAATAATAATAATATTATAATTTTTTTTTTTTTTTTTTTTTTCTCGATAATTCCATAATTGTGTACTTTTTCTTTTCTTTTCAATTATTCATCCTTTGATACACGACGGCTGTGATAAACGAGAGAAAAGTATTAAAGAGTGATTTTTGCATATTATTATTATTATTATGTATAGTAATTTTATAAAAAATCTCTAGTGGATATCTATAATATTATAATATAAAATATTATGACGAGAAAATAAGAAATCAGAGAGTAGACCTAGACGACGATGAGCGAGTCGTGCCGTCTTGTATGTATGTATGTATGTATGTATGTTATGTTCAATTTGTAAAACGTGAATAATAATATATCGTAATAAGTGAATTATAATCGTTATAATTTAATATTTTATCCTAGTATTCAATGTTATTTAATTTCCGAACAACGAACGCTACCTTCCCCCCTCTGACCTCCCCCCGGCTTGCTATCTTCACATCGACGAACTCTGCCGAACTCTAACGACGTAGAGTCGTCGGCGACGGTATATAAATGAGGCCGATCCACGGCCGCCAAAACCGGATCGGCCCGACTGCCATCGAGTGAACACGACAGTGCAACCTCAAGTAATCGTGCGGACCCGAACAAGTTATTTTCTGTAACCACGGATTCCTACTTAGTTTGTTTGCAAACTAGGTGGAATCCGGCCACGCATTTACATGCGTCGAGGGGACCTCCCTCCCCACCCAGCTGCTCGACCATAGTGGTCGCGGGGTCGCGATAAGCAGTCGCTCACGTACGCATCCCCGGCCGCTATGAGCGGTCAACATAAAGGCCCTTTTCAGGGCCCATCAACATCGCGTGAACGGTCGCGCTCAAGATCCCGCGCGCGCAGCAATCAAGACCCGCGCCGCGCATCTACGACGCCGACTACAGTTCCCCCCTTCCCTCACCCCTCCCCCTCCGTCGCCGCTGCTCAAGCTTCCCCATCCATCGCGATCGCTCGCGTTCCTTCGCCTTCCGTCGGCCTTACTCGTGGCCCCTCCCCCTCTCCGACACCTTTCCCCTCCGTCGCCCAGCGACCGACGACGCCAACACCACTCGGACCGCGTGATCCTCGCGCCCCTCGCTCAACCGCGCCGCGAAACATACTCGCGCACGCTGCGACTGAACACGGGCCGTCTTCACCGGTGCCTCACCTGCCTGCGACACTACAGTCAGCGGAAAGAAGTGAAGATTCGACGTCCTCAAGGGTGTCTCGTTCGAGTGCTAGGACCGGGCAGCAGAAGCGCTCGCCCTCCGCACCAGCGCGCACCGAAGCAACCCAACTATCGCCTCAATCCGTCCTCAACCAGGACCTGCTGGTGATAGCCGCGCTCCAGCGAAAAGGATGTCTGTCGGCCTCGTTGATGGAACACATTTCAGTGTTCCTCAACGACAGGCTACAGACGTTCGAGCCTAAGGAGCCGAAGACTGCCGACACCGCCGCCGCCACCCCAGTCAGGCGCCCTCGTACGCCTGAAGAAGAACAAACCACAAGCAAGCGCCACTGCCCAGCGGGTTCAGAGAACCAAGTACCTAGAGACCCGCGCCTCCGTGCAAGGATGGAACAACCTACGCCGAGCGCTGCCGCCGTACCGCAGGTCCCTCCAACGACCTTTGCGGACGCTCTGCGGACCCAGCCCGCAGCACCAACACAAGCAGCCACAGCCGCTCCCGCCACCAGTGACAACGCTACCCAACCGCCGCCCCGTCGCTCCATCCGCTACCCCCCTCTGGTAGTGGAGTCCCTCCCAAACTGGGCCAGCCACTTTAGGGTGCTCAGGAACAAGCTTGGGAGAGCACCCAACGCCCGCCCCTTCGGTAAGGGCGTACGTTTCACCCCGGAGTCGGATGAAGAGTACCGGGTCATCCAATCCCACCTGTGTGAAGCGGAGAAGAACGAGAAGATATCATGGTTCTCATACTCTCTGCCAACGGAACGAAGCCTTAAGGTGGCCATAAGAGGGCTGCCATCCACCACAGACCCCAGCGAGATCGAGGAGGCTCTGACAGAGTTGGGTTTCAGACCCGAATATGTCAGAGCCATCAAGGCAAGGAGAGGTAGGCCTGGATGCATCTTCCTGGCCATCCTCGCGAGAACCCCGGACCTAACGCCAAGGATTTATGAAGTGAGCGAGCTCCTATATATGCCTGGCGTTATTATCGAGGCATGGAGGGGCAAGAAGGGCCCCGCACAGTGCCACCGATGCCAGGCATTCAGACACTCAAGTCATAACTGCCATAGAACTCAGGCCTGCGTCAGATGCGGGGGCGAACACGCCGCTCGCGACTGCCCGCGGCCCTTGGAGGAACCGGCCACCTGCGCCAACTGTGGCGGGCCCCATCCGGCGAACCACTCTTCTTGCCCGCAGTACAAGAGGGAGCTGCGGAATAAGAGAGCAGGCGCCGTGGCAGTCACCGGACGTACAGAACCGACGCAACCAGCGGCTACTCTGGAATCCCAGGGGACGACGTTGATGGCGCCGGCAAACGACCCCTTGCCAAGGGGATCTACGACAGCCACCAGGAAGAAGAAGAGGAGGAAGCGTGGGAACAAGGGTGGCATCCAGGCCACTGAGGAAGCCCACCCCCAACAAACCTCAACATCAGATGCAATTCCCGCACCTGCTGCCAAAGCAACAACGACAGCCACCAAGACTACCTCTTCGCAGATGACGACAAAACAGCCTGCTGAAGACGCAGCTACCGCAACACCGACGAGCGCCACCCTGCAAGCCGCGATCGAGATCCTCAAGGATGTCCTCGTCGCGCTGCAGACAGGAGGGGACCCCACTACCGTGGTCCTCAACGGAATGGTATCCTTGCTTCGTCATGGATGAGACAAGGATACTGTTCTGGAACGCCAACAGCCTGCGCCACAAGACCACCTTGCTGAGGTGGACTCTCCGGGAGCAGCGCATAGACGTCGCACTCATCAGCGAAACTCACCTATGCCCAGCCGACGCTATATCTTTCCCCGGATACCACCTCTACAGGCAGGATTATACAACAAACATCATCCGAAGTAGAGGCTTACTGGTGCTGGTGAAGAGAGGGATACCGCACCATGATGTACCAAACAACCTCAACTCGTCCTCTCTCCAGGCCCTCGGCGTGGAAATAAGCATGGACGGAGCGCCATTCCGTGCCTACGCCGTGTATCGACCTCCTGGCAGCCAAATAAACCTCACCGAAGTTAGATCGTTGCTGGATGTCTCCGTCCCTACGCTAGTGGCCGGCGACTGGAACGCGAGACATACAGCCTGGAACTCCGCCACCATCTGCACAGCCGGCAGGCGCCTATTCAATTACTCTGAAAGGCACAACTTCTACACCACCGGCCCCGAGTTACCAACCCACTACCCCTGGACGCCCAGCCACTCCCCGGACGTCATCGACTTCGCCGTGCACAAGGGGCTTTCGCAACTGACGGTCGAAGTTATCCCGGACGACCTCGGCTCGGACCATATGCCCGTACTCGCCACCATCTCTGCATCCCCATACCGCGTGGGCCTGCCGCCAGTCAAGGGGCGAACAAACTGGGAGTTGTTCACGGACTTGATGACACGCAACACTCCACCAAGGAATGAGCCTCTCAACGATGCTACGAGCATCGATGCGCTGGCCTCTAAGCTATCGGACGTCATCACCGAAGCAGTTGAAGAAGCCACCGCTCCCGCCAACCTCACAAGACGACTGCCACCACCTCCTCCTGCACTGCGCCGCCTCCTCGAGGACAAGAGGAGTACGCGGAGACGCTGGCAGATCACCCGCGACCCCACTACCAAAACGCGACTCAATCAACTGATTGAGCAAATCAAGCGAGTTCTGGAGGACGCTTCAGCCGACAGCTGGGACCAACGTCTGAGGGAAGCCGCTGACGACACGACATCCCTGCACCGGTTATGTCGTCAACTCTCTAAGAAGAAGCCTCCCATAAGACCTCTTCTCAACATCGATGGCTGTCGATGTTACGATTCCGCAGAGAGAGCTGTGATTTTCGCCGAACATCTGGCAACACAGTTCTCTCCCAACCCCAGCAGGGATCCACAATCTCACGCAGCGACCGAGGCAGTAGTCGCGGAATTCCTACGCTCACCGACACCTCCACAGGAAATCCCCTTCTTTGTCTCACCCTCCCAGGTGCGGAAAGGGATCGAAGGATTGAAGCCACGGAAAGCACCGGGGCCGGACGGCGTGACGAATGGAGCGCTGCGTCACCTGCCGCGCCAGACCATCGCCTCGCTGGTCCGGCTCTTTAACGCCATCCTGAGGACAGGACATTTCCCCGAGCCATGGAAGAAGGGCGTCATAATTCTTATACCCAAGCCTCGGAAGAGCCCGCTACTGCCGGGCAACTACAGGCCGATCACCCTCCTCTCTGCGGTGTCTAAGCTGTTCGAGCGACTCCTCCTGCCACACCTACAGGCGCACTTCCAACCGCGCCCCGAACAGTTTGGATTCCGCAGCGGCCACTCGACGACTCTTCAGGTGGCCCGAGTCATCCACCACGTCGCCGCAGCCCTCAATAGGAAGGAAAAAATTATCACCACCTACCTGGACGTCGAGAAAGCCTTCGACAGAGTCTGGCACGAAGGCCTCCTCAAGAAGATTATTGACACCTCAACACCCAGGCGCATAGTGCAACTGCTGGCGTCGTACCTCCGGGGGCGCTCCTTCCGCGTCCGGGTAGATGACGCCCTATCACCTGAGAAGCCTATCTCCGCCGGAGTTCCGCAGGGCAGCGTGTTATCGCCGTTCCTATACTCTCTATATACAGACGACATCCCCACGACCCCAGGCACACTCATCGCTCTCTTCGCGGACGACGTGGCGCTCGTCACTACGTCCCTCAACGCCACCCACGCCGCCAAGAAGATGCAGAGGGCCCTCGACGCGCTAACCCCCTGGCTGGACAAATGGAGGCTGTCGGTCAACGTCGCTAAGACACAGGCAGTCTCCATTGGCCACGATCGTCGCCCGCCGCCTCCGCTCACCATTGAAGCCACAGACGTACAGTGGACATCCCAGGCTAAATATCTAGGCGTCCACATAGATTGCCTTTTATCTATGAGGAGCCATATCACTAACGCCACCAACAGCGCAAAGGCGGCAATGGCACAGCTGCGCCCAGTGCTGCAATCCAAGCTGCCCCTGCGCACGAAGATCGGGATCTACAAGACGTATGTTAGGTCCCGATTAACGTACGCAGCCCCGGCGTGGTTCGCCCTGGCCTCCGAAGCACAGAAAAGAAGACTCCGCTCCCAACAAGCCATCTGCCTCAGAAGGATAGTCGGTGCTCCCCGGTACGTGAGGAACGCCACCATTCAGCGTGACCTCCGTATCGAGAGCATCGATGAATTCATCCGCCGCTCCAGTAGGGGGATGCTGGGGAAGGCGGACGCCTCCTCACATACTCACATCAGGGACATAGCGCCCTGGCACGCCCGTCCACCGGATCGCTACGCGCTCCCGCGAGACCTCTTGCCACCACAGACGCCAGAATAGCTGCCATATAGGTCGCTGATCGCTTAGCTGGGCCTCCCTCAACAGGGTCTCACCCGGCTGGGCTGATCGCCCTGGCGGCTAATCTCAGTACAAAAGAAGAAGACTCCACATATGCCCTAGAATAGGGCACACCCAGAGACGCGCCCATATTAGTGGGCGGCGATTGACCCCACGGTCAGGGGGCCATGCCCCGAAACCGTTTCCCCACTCCCCTTGCAGGGATGTGTGATGACCACGGATTCGCCGCCAAAACCACAAGTGCTACGTGTTTCGCTCCGTTCGGACGTGTATACTATACTACGGCTGTCGCTGTGCGTTTGCTATTCTCTGTAAAGGCAGAAGAAGAAGACTATCGAGATGACCGGTCGCGGTAAAGGTGGAAAGGGATTGGGAAAAGGTGGAGCGAAGCGGCACAGGAAGGTGCTCCGTGACAACATCCAGGGTATCACCAAGCCCGCCATCCGTCGTCTGGCCCGCAGGGGCGGCGTGAAACGTATATCCGGTCTGATATACGAAGAGACGCGCGGCGTGCTGAAGGTGTTCCTCGAGAACGTGATCCGCGACGCCGTCACCTACACGGAGCACGCCAAGAGGAAGACCGTCACCGCCATGGACGTCGTGTACGCGCTGAAGCGTCAGGGCCGCACCCTGTACGGTTTCGGCGGTTAAGCGTGTCGTGTCCGTCGCGCGGCTGGTGTGGTTGTGGTGTGGTGCAGTGCGGTGTGGTGTGGTGTGGTGTGTGCGTATTGAGTATTGAGTGTGATCTCTCTCCTCTCTGCGATATCACACACCACACTCTTGACACACCGACGACGCCCGTCGCCATACAATTTTAAAAAGGCCCTTTTCAGGGCCGCATAAGTTTCTATGTTGCCAAAATATGTTTCTTACGTGGCATAGACGTCGCTATGAAATCCATATTATTGTTGGTATTATATTAAAATTAAATGTCCATAATAATATTATATCTTCATTCGTCATATTATACGAACCCACTGAGCGAGTTGATTATTAATATCAAATAGGTAATTTATCGTTATCATTCCTGTTACGAAATATACTTACACACCTATAACATAAATAAATAAATTATATACGTGCACAACGCAAAGTTTTTTCGATCGATTTTACATAAATAAGATAAACATACTGTACTGCATAGTATTACATTCATCCATTCATGTCCATTACATGAATACGACTACTACAGAAAGAGCGGACGGATGTTTTCGTTTTATTTGATTACATTGAGATATTATATATAATATAGATAATTAATTATTATCAAGCGATTGCAATATCATTTAATAATTTTAAAATCTTCTGTTTTACAACGTCGAGACCGACTGCCCGAATTGTTGTCTAAGTAAATAGGTACACAAATTACGTATACTGACGTATGCTGTTATGCCTGCCATTTAATTATTTTACTCTATACGGTCTACGCTCGCATCGCATCATACTCTACATACGCTATAATATATCTAACGATTAGCGTCGCAAAATACGTTCATAGTAATGATGATAAAATATAATATTAATTATTATAAACAAACCTTATACACGACCTCCGTCCGTCACTTCACTGCTGCTGCGGCGCACTTCTCGGGTTCGTCGCGTTCTTCACTACCGGCGGTCCGCGGTCGGTTTCATCTTTTCGGAGATACATTATGTAGACTCTCGCCTGTGCCGCGGATCTGAAACATTTTAATGTACATTATGTATAGTTAGTCGACGGATGATCATCACAATATCATCGAGCCACCGCGATCCGTGTCGGTCCGCCGTCCCGGTGCGCGGTCGCTTAGGTGTTTTACGATGCTCCACTTGGAGGTCCACGAAATCGTGTCGAATCTCCGATACGACCGGTGAGCGTGTGCTCCGCGACGGCGGGTATTCTTCGCCTTCGATGTGTCGACGAGTGGAAACGTTTTATAATTGTTTTATAGAGAAAAATAACTTTTAAACTGGACCCGAGGTACGCGACCGGCACCTCGACGATTTTAAACGTCCTCAGCGATCCGGCGGCGCGCCCGACGGTCTCGACGAGCCTCCGTACACGTGGACAGGCTCAAAATTAAACGTAACAGGGGTTCCGCGATTCGATCGGTTACGGGAATAATATATAAAACACAATTAACGGGATACGTGTTAGTGAAAAGTTTTAAGCGTTCGTACGAGAAAATGTCTAGCGACATCGCGGCTCTCCTTACGGTATTGCTCGTACCCTCGCTGCCACTAGCGACCTCTACGCCGGCGCGTACCTACACGTATACTATCCACATACTCGAGTGTTGCAGTGCAAGTTTTCAGTGCGTGTTCCGTGTTTCGTGTGTGTGTCACGTACCTGTCATCATAATTAACTGCATTTTTAAAAGAAGAATACAAGGCAAAATGGCAGATACCGCAGTCGCATCCGAAGCTCCCGCCCCGGCGACGCCCGCGAAGAAGGCCCCCAAGGCGACGGCCGCCGCCAAGAAGCCGAAGGCGAAGCCGACGCACCCCAAGACCTCCGAGATGGTGAACAGCGCCATCAAGGAGCTGAAGGAGCGCAGCGGATCCTCCCTGCAAGCGATCAAGAAATATATAGCCGCTCAGTACAAAGTGGACGCCGAGAAGCTGGCGCCGTTCATCAGAAAATATCTGAAGAACGCCGTCGAATCCGGCGCCCTCATACAGACCAAAGGTAAGGGTGCCTCCGGCAGTTTCAAGCTGGAGTCTAAATCGTCCGCGTCTAAGAGCAAGCAGTCCGCCGCGGCCGCCGCCGCCGGCGGTAAGGCCGCGTCCGCCTCCGCGGCCGCTTCCGGTGCTAAATCTAAGAAGGCGTCCGCCGCTTCGGCCGGCAGGGGCGGCAAGAAGGCGTCGGCCGGCGGCGCTTCCGCCGCATCGCCGTCGAAGGCGAAACCGAAGGCCACCATAAAGGACAAGAAGGCGGCCGCCGCCAAGAAGAAGCCCGCCGCCGCGACCGCGGCGGCCAAGAAGGCGGCCGCCGCCGCTTCCGCGGCCGCGGCGTCCCCCAAGGCGAAAGCGGGCGCCGCCTCCAAGGCGAAGAAGACCGCCAAGCCTCCGACCAAGAAACCGAAAGCGCCCAAGCCTAAGAAGGCCGCCACTCCCAGATCGAAGCCAGCCGCCAAGAAAGCCGCCGCCGCTTCGAAGAAGTAATAATAATCGTCGCATCGTAAAATCTGCTGCGTGCCATCCTCTCGCCGCGACGGACGGACCCGGTGGTGATGATGATGATGTTCATGATGATGATAATGATGACGATGTCGTCGACGGGAGCGTCGGAATGCAGTGTGCATAACAGCACGACAAAAAGCCCTTTTCAGGGCTAACAAATTTTTCTAGATACCACTACTACAATATTATTGAAAGTTTCTTGCGATGAGACGTCAAAAAATATATATATATATATATATATATATATATATATATATATATATATACAAATAAATAAATAAATAAAAACCCACAGCGCACACATAATGTCGTACTCCTCTTACTTACTTACATACATACATACATACATACATACATAAACTTACGGCTAGACGAGATAGCTTAGTTACAATTATACGTGTGTTCATCGAATAGGTATAATATTATATATGATATAAAGAAAGCACTCACCTTCATTTAAAACACAAAATCACGAAGAACAAGTTTTGTATTTAATAATATTGATTAATGACACAATATCTTATTATATACTTTTAACTTACGGTAAAATAGTATGCAAGACAATACTTTCACACTGACCACTCATAAAATATAACATAATTTTATGAGTTTTTTTTTTTTACAAATATAGATTACAAATATGAAGTCCCCAATAGGAATAACAAAAAAAAACAAACGTCAACAAGACAACACCCCCCCCCCCCCCCCCCCCGGCGCGCGCGCGCTTCGTGTGCGTTCGTCCAATTTCGTGATTTCGTGGCGCTCTCGATCGATCGCTTGCTCGCTCGCGTCCCCACCTACTGTCGATGCACGCTGTGTACTACGTACCTTAAAACGTCGAATGTCGAAAAAACGGGGCGCATACCGTGCAGAACCACGCCACGCAACGCAAGTCGCGAACGTTATTCTGTTAGTTGTTATTATTATCTGAACCGATCGTGATGTCTGGACGCGGAAAAGGTGGCAAAGTGAAGGGAAAGGCAAAGTCTCGCTCTAACCGTGCGGGACTCCAGTTCCCCGTGGGACGTATCCACAGACTTTTGAGGAAGGGAAATTACGCCGAGCGCGTCGGTGCCGGCGCACCGGTGTACCTGGCCGCCGTCATGGAATATCTGGCCGCCGAAGTCCTCGAGTTGGCCGGTAACGCGGCGCGAGACAACAAGAAGACCAGGATCATCCCTAGGCATCTCCAGTTGGCGATACGTAACGACGAGGAGCTGAACAAGCTGCTCTCCGGCGTGACGATCGCACAGGGCGGTGTACTGCCTAACATTCAGGCAGTCCTGCTCCCCAAGAAGACTGAGAAGAAAGCCTAAGAAGGTGTGCCATCGGTGTGTGACTATGGTGCGACGATAAGTGTCTCCGTGTGTGTGTGTGTGCGTCATCGAAGTGTTCGAACCGACAACCGTGTTCACGCAGGCAGTCTCTGCATCATATCACCATCGCCATCATGGCGAATTCGTACGCGAATATCCGCGTACTAAAATCAAAAAGGCCCTTTTCAGGGCCACAAAATTTTTCTATACACGATCATCCAGAACAATGCCAGTTTCATTGAGCACGACGTCTAATCTACTACAGACATTAATATTAAACAATGAATTAAGGATAATTAATTGCAATTTACACCAATTTAGTCCGCCTCCGCCTATATATTATTAAACTAAATATATATATATGTTGGGAAATTATTACACACGGCGCTGTCCAGTTCCGTGGTAAGCTACGAAGCTTTTGTTACAGACACCAGATAGTTGATATACTACATATAAGCTTAAATACATACAATATATATATATATATATATATCACACGCCAGTCTCAGATTATTTATTATTTTGCCAAATCGATATAATCGTTTATTATTATTGATTGACAAAAGTGATAATACTTTTCTTTTTACTAAAGTAATTTTTTTTTTACATTAAACTAAAAAAAACATACAATATAATATATAGATGGGTAAAAATAAATACATAATATATATACACATAGAATTGTTCATTCCCGGCGTTCGGACCGCGTCGGCCCGAAGGAGAGAGAGGGGCGGTATCGCCGAATCTTTACGATATGCACAACTCACCCGTATAAAACTCAACCCCCCCACCCCCTCCCCTACCGTTTATACCGCGTTTAAGACGCGGACGCTCCGATTGGTCGGAATCGTCGAGTACGCTCGTGCGCGTCCCAGCCGTTTGTGCGTCGATACGCGTGCAGACTATCCGGTGCGCCGGGGAGAATTTTTTCATAACCGTTCGCACCTTCGGACCGAACGTACGTGTACTCTCGCTATCAATAATTTTTCTAATTACGCCACGCAATGCCACCCAAGACTAGCGGAAAGGCAGCGAAGAAGTCGGGCAAGGCCCAGAAGAACATCTCCAAGTCCGATAAGAAAAAGAAGAAGCACAAGAGGAAGGAGAGCTACGCCATCTACATCTACAAAGTGCTCAAGCAGGTCCACCCGGACACCGGTATCTCGAGTAAGGCCATGTCGATCATGAACTCGTTCGTGAACGACATCTTCGAGCGCATCGCCGCCGAGGCTTCCCGCCTGGCCCACTACAACAAGAGGTCCACGATCACCTCCAGGGAGGTGCAGACCTCTGTGAGGCTCCTGCTACCCGGCGAGTTGGCGAAGCACGCGGTCAGCGAAGGCACCAAGGCCGTCACGAAATACACCAGCTCCAAGTGAAAACGCAGTCGGTGTCTGTGCGTGTGCGTGTGTGTATGTGTCAGCGCAACGCGCCCGTCCGCTCGTTTTACTTACAAAAAAGGCCCTTTTCAGGGCCACAAAACTGTTCATTTTGTGTTAATAGTTTCACGAAAGCGTCTATCTCTCTGCATCTACCTCTATTTATTTCTATCAATAATAATAATAATAATAAATACATCCTAACGATAGATCATCATGGATGGCGAACAATGTCATCATAATGGATATCGATATTCGATCGGTATAATTAGTTAGTTAATGTGTCGTTATTAAATTATTATGAAATAATAGACAAAGAGATAAGAAGAGAAAAAATAAATAAATGAAGTGGCAGTCATTGATTATTATTATTATTATTATTAGAAGATGACAAGTGACACAGATAATTATTTAATATGTATGTTTGTGTATAAATGGATATGAACACGGCTAGCGAGTTCACATACGTACGACATCATACGACGACCGTCGTAATAACGTTTTATTCATCGTCGTTTTCTTTTGCTTGTCACTAAAAAAAATAACATTCTATGGCCGTTCGATATTCGAATTCTATAATCCCATCATCTTCCGCTTCTTCTTCTTCTTCTTCTTCTTCTCCTTCCCCTCACCATCGCCGCCCGCGCCCGACTGCCCGACGACTCTCTACTAATAAATAAATAAATAAATAAAATATGGTTTTGTTTTAATATAATAATATACCATTATTGTTATTTTTATTGATGTCATATAAAATAATTTTCGTCGATCGTTCGTGACGTTTCGGATTTCTCGTGCGTGCGCGAAAGAGACGGAGATACGTAGAGCTCTATAAAGAGGGGCACTTTTCGTGTTCGCGATCTCATTCGTATCCGGACTGTCGTTACGACGAGCGAAGCCCGTAGTACCGTTTGATATTTTTTCGTTGCATTTTGTTTCGCGTAGTGCGTAGTGGTGAGAGTGAAAGATGGCCCGTACCAAGCAGACCGCCCGCAAATCGACCGGTGGCAAGGCGCCCCGTAAGCAGCTCGCCACCAAGGCTGCGCGCAAGAGCGCGCCGGCCACCGGCGGAGTCAAGAAGCCGCACAGATACAGGCCCGGAACCGTCGCCCTCCGTGAGATCCGTCGCTACCAGAAGAGCACGGAGCTCCTCATCCGCAAGCTGCCGTTCCAGCGTCTGGTGCGCGAGATCGCCCAGGACTTCAAGACTGACTTGCGTTTCCAGAGCTCCGCCGTGATGGCCCTCCAGGAGGCCAGCGAGGCTTATCTGGTCAGTCTGTTCGAGGACACCAACCTGTGCGCGATCCACGCCAAGCGTGTCACCATCATGCCCAAGGACATCCAACTCGCACGCAGGATCCGCGGTGAACGCGCCTAAGCATGTGCGACGCGACTATGACTTGACGATGTTAATCGTAGCTAGTTATTGTCGCCGTTCGCTTTAAAAAGGCCCTTTTCAGGGCCACAAATCTTTCTGTATATCTAAAAAACTGGTTCCATACGTTCGCACAGAGTTCGTCTGTACAGTATGAATGATTATAAAAACTACAAGAATATAATACACACACACACACACACAATAGACGTATGCAACTCGCAACGTCGATACTACTAATATATTTGTTAATGTAATTCAATAATAATAATATTATAATTTTTTTTTTTTTTTTTTTTTCTCGATAATTCCATAATTGTGTACTTTTTCTTTTCTTTTCAATTATTCATCCTTTGATACACGACGGCTGTGATAAACGAGAGAAAAGTATTAAAGAGTGATTTTTGCATATTATTATTATTATTATGTATAGTAATTTTATAAAAAATCTCTAGTGGATATCTATAATATTATAATATAAAATATTATGACGAGAAAATAAGAAATCAGAGAGTAGACCTAGACGACGATGAGCGAGTCGTGCCGTCTTGTATGTATGTATGTATGTATGTATGTTATGTTCAATTTGTAAAACGTGAATAATAATATATCGTAATAAGTGAATTATAATCGTTATAATTTAATATTTTATCCTAGTATTCAATGTTATTTAATTTCCGAACAACGAACGCTACCTTCCCCCCTCTGACCTCCCCCCGGCTTGCTATCTTCACATCGACGAACTCTGCCGAACTCTAACGACGTAGAGTCGTCGGCGACGGTATATAAATGAGGCCGATCCACGGCCGCCAAAACCACAAGTGCTACGTGTTTCGCTCCGTTCGGACGTGTATACTATACTACGGCTGTCGCTGTGCGTTTGCTATTCTCTGTAAAGGCAGAAGAAGAAGACTATCGAGATGACCGGTCGCGGTAAAGGTGGAAAGGGATTGGGAAAAGGTGGAGCGAAGCGGCACAGGAAGGTGCTCCGTGACAACATCCAGGGTATCACCAAGCCCGCCATCCGTCGTCTGGCCCGCAGGGGCGGCGTGAAACGTATATCCGGTCTGATATACGAAGAGACGCGCGGCGTGCTGAAGGTGTTCCTCGAGAACGTGATCCGCGACGCCGTCACCTACACGGAGCACGCCAAGAGGAAGACCGTCACCGCCATGGACGTCGTGTACGCGCTGAAGCGTCAGGGCCGCACCCTGTACGGTTTCGGCGGTTAAGCGTGTCGTGTCCGTCGCGCGGCTGGTGTGGTTGTGGTGTGGTGCAGTGCGGTGTGGTGTGGTGTGGTGTGTGCGTATTGAGTATTGAGTGTGATCTCTCTCCTCTCTGCGATATCACACACCACACTCTTGACACACCGACGACGCCCGTCGCCATACAATTTTAAAAAGGCCCTTTTCAGGGCCGCATAAGTTTCTATGTTGCCAAAATATGTTTCTTACGTGGCATAGACGTCGCTATGAAATCCATATTATTGTTGGTATTATATTAAAATTAAATGTCCATAATAATATTATATCTTCATTCGTCATATTATACGAACCCACTGAGCGAGTTGATTATTAATATCAAATAGGTAATTTATCGTTATCATTCCTGTTACGAAATATACTTACACACCTATAACATAAATAAATAAATTATATACGTGCACAACGCAAAGTTTTTTCGATCGATTTTACATAAATAAGATAAACATACTGTACTGCATAGTATTACATTCATCCATTCATGTCCATTACATGAATACGACTACTACAGAAAGAGCGGACGGATGTTTTCGTTTTATTTGATTACATTGAGATATTATATATAATATAGATAATTAATTATTATCAAGCGATTGCAATATCATTTAATAATTTTAAAATCTTCTGTTTTACAACGTCGAGACCGACTGCCCGAATTGTTGTCTAAGTAAATAGGTACACAAATTACGTATACTGACGTATGCTGTTATGCCTGCCATTTAATTATTTTACTCTATACGGTCTACGCTCGCATCGCATCATACTCTACATACGCTATAATATATCTAACGATTAGCGTCGCAAAATACGTTCATAGTAATGATGATAAAATATAATATTAATTATTATAAACAAACCTTATACACGACCTCCGTCCGTCACTTCACTGCTGCTGCGGCGCACTTCTCGGGTTCGTCGCGTTCTTCACTACCGGCGGTCCGCGGTCGGTTTCATCTTTTCGGAGATACATTATGTAGACTCTCGCCTGTGCCGCGGATCTGAAACATTTTAATGTACATTATGTATAGTTAGTCGACGGATGATCATCACAATATCATCGAGCCACCGCGATCCGTGTCGGTCCGCCGTCCCGGTGCGCGGTCGCTTAGGTGTTTTACGATGCTCCACTTGGAGGTCCACGAAATCGTGTCGAATCTCCGATACGACCGGTGAGCGTGTGCTCCGCGACGGCGGGTATTCTTCGCCTTCGATGTGTCGACGAGTGGAAACGTTTTATAATTGTTTTATAGAGAAAAATAACTTTTAAACTGGACCCGAGGTACGCGACCGGCACCTCGACGATTTTAAACGTCCTCAGCGATCCGGCGGCGCGCCCGACGGTCTCGACGAGCCTCCGTACACGTGGACAGGCTCAAAATTAAACGTAACAGGGGTTCCGCGATTCGATCGGTTACGGGAATAATATATAAAACACAATTAACGGGATACGTGTTAGTGAAAAGTTTTAAGCGTTCGTACGAGAAAATGTCTAGCGACATCGCGGCTCTCCTTACGGTATTGCTCGTACCCTCGCTGCCACTAGCGACCTCTACGCCGGCGCGTACCTACACGTATACTATCCACATACTCGAGTGTTGCAGTGCAAGTTTTCAGTGCGTGTTTCGTGTTTAGTGTGTGTGTCACGGACCTGTCATCATAATTAACTGCATTTTTAAAAGAAGAATACAAGGCAAAATGGCAGATACCGCAGTCGCATCCGAAGCTCCCGCCCCGGCGACGCCCGCGAAGAAGGCCCCCAAGGCGACGGCCGCCGCCAAGAAGCCGAAGGCGAAGCCGACGCACCCCAAGACCTCCGAGATGGTGAACAGCGCCATCAAGGAGCTGAAGGAGCGCAGCGGATCCTCCCTGCAAGCGATCAAGAAATATATAGCCGCTCAGTACAAAGTGGACGCCGAGAAGCTGGCGCCGTTCATCAGAAAATATCTGAAGAACGCCGTCGAATCCGGCGCCCTCATACAGACCAAAGGTAAGGGTGCCTCCGGCAGTTTCAAGCTGGAGTCTAAATCGTCCGCGTCTAAGAGCAAGCAGTCCGCCGCGGCCGCCGCCGCCGGCGGTAAGGCCGCGTCCGCCTCCGCGGCCGCTTCCGGTGCTAAATCTAAGAAGGCGTCCGCCGCTTCGGCCGGCAGGGGCGGCAAGAAGGCGTCGGCCGGCGGCGCTTCCGCCGCATCGCCGTCGAAGGCGAAACCGAAGGCCACCATAAAGGACAAGAAGGCGGCCGCCGCCAAGAAGAAGCCCGCCGCCGCGACCGCGGCGGCCAAGAAGGCGGCCGCCGCCGCTTCCGCGGCCGCGGCGTCCCCCAAGGCGAAAGCGGGCGCCGCCTCCAAGGCGAAGAAGACCGCCAAGCCTCCGACCAAGAAACCGAAAGCGCCCAAGCCTAAGAAGGCCGCCACTCCCAGATCGAAGCCAGCCGCCAAGAAAGCCGCCGCCGCTTCGAAGAAGTAATAATAATCGTCGCATCGTAAAATCTGCTGCGTGCCATCCTCTCGCCGCGACGGACGGACCCGGTGGTGATGATGATGATGTTCATGATGATGATAATGATGACGATGTCGTCGACGGGAGCGTCGGAATGCAGTGTGCATAACAGCACGACAAAAAGCCCTTTTCAGGGCTAACAAATTTTTCTAGATACCACTACTACAATATTATTGAAAGTTTCTTGCGATGAGACGTCAAAAAATATATATATATATATATATATATATATATATATATATATATATATATACAAATAAATAAATAAATAAAAACCCACAGCGCACACATAATGTCGTACTCCTCTTACTTACTTACATACATACATACATACATACATACATAAACTTACGGCTAGACGAGATAGCTTAGTTACAATTATACGTGTGTTCATCGAATAGGTATAATATTATATATGATATAAAGAAAGCACTCACCTTCATTTAAAACACAAAATCACGAAGAACAAGTTTTGTATTTAATAATATTGATTAATGACACAATATCTTATTATATACTTTTAACTTACGGTAAAATAGTATGCAAGACAATACTTTCACACTGACCACTCATAAAATATAACATAATTTTATGAGTTTTTTTTTTTTACAAATATAGATTACAAATATGAAGTCCCCAATAGGAATAACAAAAAAAAACAAACGTCAACAAGACAACACCCCCCCCCCCCCCCCCCCCGGCGCGCGCGCGCTTCGTGTGCGTTCGTCCAATTTCGTGATTTCGTGGCGCTCTCGATCGATCGCTTGCTCGCTCGCGTCCCCACCTACTGTCGATGCACGCTGTGTACTACGTACCTTAAAACGTCGAATGTCGAAAAAACGGGGCGCATACCGTGCAGAACCACGCCACGCAACGCAAGTCGCGAACGTTATTCTGTTAGTTGTTATTATTATCTGAACCGATCGTGATGTCTGGACGCGGAAAAGGTGGCAAAGTGAAGGGAAAGGCAAAGTCTCGCTCTAACCGTGCGGGACTCCAGTTCCCCGTGGGACGTATCCACAGACTTTTGAGGAAGGGAAATTACGCCGAGCGCGTCGGTGCCGGCGCACCGGTGTACCTGGCCGCCGTCATGGAATATCTGGCCGCCGAAGTCCTCGAGTTGGCCGGTAACGCGGCGCGAGACAACAAGAAGACCAGGATCATCCCTAGGCATCTCCAGTTGGCGATACGTAACGACGAGGAGCTGAACAAGCTGCTCTCCGGCGTGACGATCGCACAGGGCGGTGTACTGCCTAACATTCAGGCAGTCCTGCTCCCCAAGAAGACTGAGAAGAAAGCCTAAGAAGGTGTGCCATCGGTGTGTGACTATGGTGCGACGATAAGTGTCTCCGTGTGTGTGTGTGTGCGTCATCGAAGTGTTCGAACCGACAACCGTGTTCACGCAGGCAGTCTCTGCATCATATCACCATCGCCATCATGGCGAATTCGTACGCGAATATCCGCGTACTAAAATCAAAAAGGCCCTTTTCAGGGCCACAAAATTTTTCTATACACGATCATCCAGAACAATGCCAGTTTCATTGAGCACGACGTCTAATCTACTACAGACATTAATATTAAACAATGAATTAAGGATAATTAATTGCAATTTACACCAATTTAGTCCGCCTCCGCCTATATATTATTAAACTAAATATATATATATGTTGGGAAATTATTACACACGGCGCTGTCCAGTTCCGTGGTAAGCTACGAAGCTTTTGTTACAGACACCAGATAGTTGATATACTACATATAAGCTTAAATACATACAATATATATATATATATATATATCACACGCCAGTCTCAGATTATTTATTATTTTGCCAAATCGATATAATCGTTTATTATTATTGATTGACAAAAGTGATAATACTTTTCTTTTTACTAAAGTAATTTTTTTTTTACATTAAACTAAAAAAAACATACAATATAATATATAGATGGGTAAAAATAAATACATAATATATATACACATAGAATTGTTCATTCCCGGCGTTCGGACCGCGTCGGCCCGAAGGAGAGAGAGGGGCGGTATCGCCGAATCTTTACGATATGCACAACTCACCCGTATAAAACTCAACCCCCCCACCCCCTCCCCTACCGTTTATACCGCGTTTAAGACGCGGACGCTCCGATTGGTCGGAATCGTCGAGTACGCTCGTGCGCGTCCCAGCCGTTTGTGCGTCGATACGCGTGCAGACTATCCGGTGCGCCGGGGAGAATTTTTTCATAACCGTTCGCACCTTCGGACCGAACGTACGTGTACTCTCGCTATCAATAATTTTTCTAATTACGCCACGCAATGCCACCCAAGACTAGCGGAAAGGCAGCGAAGAAGTCGGGCAAGGCCCAGAAGAACATCTCCAAGTCCGATAAGAAAAAGAAGAAGCACAAGAGGAAGGAGAGCTACGCCATCTACATCTACAAAGTGCTCAAGCAGGTCCACCCGGACACCGGTATCTCGAGTAAGGCCATGTCGATCATGAACTCGTTCGTGAACGACATCTTCGAGCGCATCGCCGCCGAGGCTTCCCGCCTGGCCCACTACAACAAGAGGTCCACGATCACCTCCAGGGAGGTGCAGACCTCTGTGAGGCTCCTGCTACCCGGCGAGTTGGCGAAGCACGCGGTCAGCGAAGGCACCAAGGCCGTCACGAAATACACCAGCTCCAAGTGAAAACGCAGTCGGTGTCTGTGCGTGTGCGTGTGTGTATGTGTCAGCGCAACGCGCCCGTCCGCTCGTTTTACTTACAAAAAAGGCCCTTTTCAGGGCCACAAAACTGTTCATTTTGTGTTAATAGTTTCACGAAAGCGTCTATCTCTCTGCATCTACCTCTATTTATTTCTATCAATAATAATAATAATAATAAATACATCCTAACGATAGATCATCATGGATGGCGAACAATGTCATCATAATGGATATCGATATTCGATCGGTATAATTAGTTAGTTAATGTGTCGTTATTAAATTATTATGAAATAATAGACAAAGAGATAAGAAGAGAAAAAATAAATAAATGAAGTGGCAGTCATTGATTATTATTATTATTATTATTAGAAGATGACAAGTGACACAGATAATTATTTAATATGTATGTTTGTGTATAAATGGATATGAACACGGCTAGCGAGTTCACATACGTACGACATCATACGACGACCGTCGTAATAACGTTTTATTCATCGTCGTTTTCTTTTGCTTGTCACTAAAAAAAATAACATTCTATGGCCGTTCGATATTCGAATTCTATAATCCCATCATCTTCCGCTTCTTCTTCTTCTTCTTCTTCTTCTCCTTCCCCTCACCATCGCCGCCCGCGCCCGACTGCCCGACGACTCTCTACTAATAAATAAATAAATAAATAAAATATGGTTTTGTTTTAATATAATAATATACCATTATTGTTATTTTTATTGATGTCATATAAAATAATTTTCGTCGATCGTTCGTGACGTTTCGGATTTCTCGTGCGTGCGCGAAAGAGACGGAGATACGTAGAGCTCTATAAAGAGGGGCACTTTTCGTGTTCGCGATCTCATTCGTATCCGGACTGTCGTTACGACGAGCGAAGCCCGTAGTACCGTTTGATATTTTTTCGTTGCATTTTGTTTCGCGTAGTGCGTAGTGGTGAGAGTGAAAGATGGCCCGTACCAAGCAGACCGCCCGCAAATCGACCGGTGGCAAGGCGCCCCGTAAGCAGCTCGCCACCAAGGCTGCGCGCAAGAGCGCGCCGGCCACCGGCGGAGTCAAGAAGCCGCACAGATACAGGCCCGGAACCGTCGCCCTCCGTGAGATCCGTCGCTACCAGAAGAGCACGGAGCTCCTCATCCGCAAGCTGCCGTTCCAGCGTCTGGTGCGCGAGATCGCCCAGGACTTCAAGACTGACTTGCGTTTCCAGAGCTCCGCCGTGATGGCCCTCCAGGAGGCCAGCGAGGCTTATCTGGTCAGTCTGTTCGAGGACACCAACCTGTGCGCGATCCACGCCAAGCGTGTCACCATCATGCCCAAGGACATCCAACTCGCACGCAGGATCCGCGGTGAACGCGCCTAAGCATGTGCGACGCGACTATGACTTGACGATGTTAATCGTAGCTAGTTATTGTCGCCGTTCGCTTTAAAAAGGCCCTTTTCAGGGCCACAAATCTTTCTGTATATCTAAAAAACTGGTTCCATACGTTCGCACAGAGTTCGTCTGTACAGTATGAATGATTATAAAAACTACAAGAATATAATACACACACACACACACACAATAGACGTATGCAACTCGCAACGTCGATACTACTAATATATTTGTTAATGTAATTCAATAATAATAATATTATAATTTTTTTTTTTTTTTTTTTTTCTCGATAATTCCATAATTGTGTACTTTTTCTTTTCTTTTCAATTATTCATCCTTTGATACACGACGGCTGTGATAAACGAGAGAAAAGTATTAAAGAGTGATTTTTGCATATTATTATTATTATTATGTATAGTAATTTTATAAAAAATCTCTAGTGGATATCTATAATATTATAATATAAAATATTATGACGAGAAAATAAGAAATCAGAGAGTAGACCTAGACGACGATGAGCGAGTCGTGCCGTCTTGTATGTATGTATGTATGTATGTATGTTATGTTCAATTTGTAAAACGTGAATAATAATATATCGTAATAAGTGAATTATAATCGTTATAATTTAATATTTTATCCTAGTATTCAATGTTATTTAATTTCCGAACAACGAACGCTACCTTCCCCCCTCTGACCTCCCCCCGGCTTGCTATCTTCACATCGACGAACTCTGCCGAACTCTAACGACGTAGAGTCGTCGGCGACGGTATATAAATGAGGCCGATCCACGGCCGCCAAAACCACAAGTGCTACGTGTTTCGCTCCGTTCGGACGTGTATACTATACTACGGCTGTCGCTGTGCGTTTGCTATTCTCTGTAAAGGCAGAAGAAGAAGACTATCGAGATGACCGGTCGCGGTAAAGGTGGAAAGGGATTGGGAAAAGGTGGAGCGAAGCGGCACAGGAAGGTGCTCCGTGACAACATCCAGGGTATCACCAAGCCCGCCATCCGTCGTCTGGCCCGCAGGGGCGGCGTGAAACGTATATCCGGTCTGATATACGAAGAGACGCGCGGCGTGCTGAAGGTGTTCCTCGAGAACGTGATCCGCGACGCCGTCACCTACACGGAGCACGCCAAGAGGAAGACCGTCACCGCCATGGACGTCGTGTACGCGCTGAAGCGTCAGGGCCGCACCCTGTACGGTTTCGGCGGTTAAGCGTGTCGTGTCCGTCGCGCGGCTGGTGTGGTTGTGGTGTGGTGCAGTGCGGTGTGGTGTGGTGTGGTGTGTGCGTATTGAGTATTGAGTGTGATCTCTCTCCTCTCTGCGATATCACACACCACACTCTTGACACACCGACGACGCCCGTCGCCATACAATTTTAAAAAGGCCCTTTTCAGGGCCGCATAAGTTTCTATGTTGCCAAAATATGTTTCTTACGTGGCATAGACGTCGCTATGAAATCCATATTATTGTTGGTATTATATTAAAATTAAATGTCCATAATAATATTATATCTTCATTCGTCATATTATACGAACCCACTGAGCGAGTTGATTATTAATATCAAATAGGTAATTTATCGTTATCATTCCTGTTACGAAATATACTTACACACCTATAACATAAATAAATAAATTATATACGTGCACAACGCAAAGTTTTTTCGATCGATTTTACATAAATAAGATAAACATACTGTACTGCATAGTATTACATTCATCCATTCATGTCCATTACATGAATACGACTACTACAGAAAGAGCGGACGGATGTTTTCGTTTTATTTGATTACATTGAGATATTATATATAATATAGATAATTAATTATTATCAAGCGATTGCAATATCATTTAATAATTTTAAAATCTTCTGTTTTACAACGTCGAGACCGACTGCCCGAATTGTTGTCTAAGTAAATAGGTACACAAATTACGTATACTGACGTATGCTGTTATGCCTGCCATTTAATTATTTTACTCTATACGGTCTACGCTCGCATCGCATCATACTCTACATACGCTATAATATATCTAACGATTAGCGTCGCAAAATACGTTCATAGTAATGATGATAAAATATAATATTAATTATTATAAACAAACCTTATACACGACCTCCGTCCGTCACTTCACTGCTGCTGCGGCGCACTTCTCGGGTTCGTCGCGTTCTTCACTACCGGCGGTCCGCGGTCGGTTTCATCTTTTCGGAGATACATTATGTAGACTCTCGCCTGTGCCGCGGATCTGAAACATTTTAATGTACATTATGTATAGTTAGTCGACGGATGATCATCACAATATCATCGAGCCACCGCGATCCGTGTCGGTCCGCCGTCCCGGTGCGCGGTCGCTTAGGTGTTTTACGATGCTCCACTTGGAGGTCCACGAAATCGTGTCGAATCTCCGATACGACCGGTGAGCGTGTGCTCCGCGACGGCGGGTATTCTTCGCCTTCGATGTGTCGACGAGTGGAAACGTTTTATAATTGTTTTATAGAGAAAAATAACTTTTAAACTGGACCCGAGGTACGCGACCGGCACCTCGACGATTTTAAACGTCCTCAGCGATCCGGCGGCGCGCCCGACGGTCTCGACGAGCCTCCGTACACGTGGACAGGCTCAAAATTAAACGTAACAGGGGTTCCGCGATTCGATCGGTTACGGGAATAATATATAAAACACAATTAACGGGATACGTGTTAGTGAAAAGTTTTAAGCGTTCGTACGAGAAAATGTCTAGCGACATCGCGGCTCTCCTTACGGTATTGCTCGTACCCTCGCTGCCACTAGCGACCTCTACGCCGGCGCGTACCTACACGTATACTATCCACATACTCGAGTGTTGCAGTGCAAGTTTTCAGTGCGTGTTCCGTGTTTCGTGTGTGTGTCACGTACCTGTCATCATAATTAACTGCATTTTTAAAAGAAGAATACAAGGCAAAATGGCAGATACCGCAGTCGCATCCGAAGCTCCCGCCCCGGCGACGCCCGCGAAGAAGGCCCCCAAGGCGACGGCCGCCGCCAAGAAGCCGAAGGCGAAGCCGACGCACCCCAAGACCTCCGAGATGGTGAACAGCGCCATCAAGGAGCTGAAGGAGCGCAGCGGATCCTCCCTGCAAGCGATCAAGAAATATATAGCCGCTCAGTACAAAGTGGACGCCGAGAAGCTGGCGCCGTTCATCAGAAAATATCTGAAGAACGCCGTCGAATCCGGCGCCCTCATACAGACCAAAGGTAAGGGTGCCTCCGGCAGTTTCAAGCTGGAGTCTAAATCGTCCGCGTCTAAGAGCAAGCAGTCCGCCGCGGCCGCCGCCGCCGGCGGTAAGGCCGCGTCCGCCTCCGCGGCCGCTTCCGGTGCTAAATCTAAGAAGGCGTCCGCCGCTTCGGCCGGCAGGGGCGGCAAGAAGGCGTCGGCCGGCGGCGCTTCCGCCGCATCGCCGTCGAAGGCGAAACCGAAGGCCACCATAAAGGACAAGAAGGCGGCCGCCGCCAAGAAGAAGCCCGCCGCCGCGACCGCGGCGGCCAAGAAGGCGGCCGCCGCCGCTTCCGCGGCCGCGGCGTCCCCCAAGGCGAAAGCGGGCGCCGCCTCCAAGGCGAAGAAGACCGCCAAGCCTCCGACCAAGAAACCGAAAGCGCCCAAGCCTAAGAAGGCCGCCACTCCCAGATCGAAGCCAGCCGCCAAGAAAGCCGCCGCCGCTTCGAAGAAGTAATAATAATCGTCGCATCGTAAAATCTGCTGCGTGCCATCCTCTCGCCGCGACGGACGGACCCGGTGGTGATGATGATGATGTTCATGATGATGATAATGATGACGATGTCGTCGACGGGAGCGTCGGAATGCAGTGTGCATAACAGCACGACAAAAAGCCCTTTTCAGGGCTAACAAATTTTTCTAGATACCACTACTACAATATTATTGAAAGTTTCTTGCGATGAGACGTCAAAAAATATATATATATATATATATATATATATATATATATATATATATATACAAATAAATAAATAAATAAAAACCCACAGCGCACACATAATGTCGTACTCCTCTTACTTACTTACATACATACATACATACATACATACATAAACTTACGGCTAGACGAGATAGCTTAGTTACAATTATACGTGTGTTCATCGAATAGGTATAATATTATATATGATATAAAGAAAGCACTCACCTTCATTTAAAACACAAAATCACGAAGAACAAGTTTTGTATTTAATAATATTGATTAATGACACAATATCTTATTATATACTTTTAACTTACGGTAAAATAGTATGCAAGACAATACTTTCACACTGACCACTCATAAAATATAACATAATTTTATGAGTTTTTTTTTTTTACAAATATAGATTACAAATATGAAGTCCCCAATAGGAATAACAAAAAAAAACAAACGTCAACAAGACAACACCCCCCCCCCCCCCCCCCCCGGCGCGCGCGCGCTTCGTGTGCGTTCGTCCAATTTCGTGATTTCGTGGCGCTCTCGATCGATCGCTTGCTCGCTCGCGTCCCCACCTACTGTCGATGCACGCTGTGTACTACGTACCTTAAAACGTCGAATGTCGAAAAAACGGGGCGCATACCGTGCAGAACCACGCCACGCAACGCAAGTCGCGAACGTTATTCTGTTAGTTGTTATTATTATCTGAACCGATCGTGATGTCTGGACGCGGAAAAGGTGGCAAAGTGAAGGGAAAGGCAAAGTCTCGCTCTAACCGTGCGGGACTCCAGTTCCCCGTGGGACGTATCCACAGACTTTTGAGGAAGGGAAATTACGCCGAGCGCGTCGGTGCCGGCGCACCGGTGTACCTGGCCGCCGTCATGGAATATCTGGCCGCCGAAGTCCTCGAGTTGGCCGGTAACGCGGCGCGAGACAACAAGAAGACCAGGATCATCCCTAGGCATCTCCAGTTGGCGATACGTAACGACGAGGAGCTGAACAAGCTGCTCTCCGGCGTGACGATCGCACAGGGCGGTGTACTGCCTAACATTCAGGCAGTCCTGCTCCCCAAGAAGACTGAGAAGAAAGCCTAAGAAGGTGTGCCATCGGTGTGTGACTATGGTGCGACGATAAGTGTCTCCGTGTGTGTGTGTGTGCGTCATCGAAGTGTTCGAACCGACAACCGTGTTCACGCAGGCAGTCTCTGCATCATATCACCATCGCCATCATGGCGAATTCGTACGCGAATATCCGCGTACTAAAATCAAAAAGGCCCTTTTCAGGGCCACAAAATTTTTCTATACACGATCATCCAGAACAATGCCAGTTTCATTGAGCACGACGTCTAATCTACTACAGACATTAATATTAAACAATGAATTAAGGATAATTAATTGCAATTTACACCAATTTAGTCCGCCTCCGCCTATATATTATTAAACTAAATATATATATATGTTGGGAAATTATTACACACGGCGCTGTCCAGTTCCGTGGTAAGCTACGAAGCTTTTGTTACAGACACCAGATAGTTGATATACTACATATAAGCTTAAATACATACAATATATATATATATATATATATCACACGCCAGTCTCAGATTATTTATTATTTTGCCAAATCGATATAATCGTTTATTATTATTGATTGACAAAAGTGATAATACTTTTCTTTTTACTAAAGTAATTTTTTTTTTACATTAAACTAAAAAAAACATACAATATAATATATAGATGGGTAAAAATAAATACATAATATATATACACATAGAATTGTTCATTCCCGGCGTTCGGACCGCGTCGGCCCGAAGGAGAGAGAGGGGCGGTATCGCCGAATCTTTACGATATGCACAACTCACCCGTATAAAACTCAACCCCCCCACCCCCTCCCCTACCGTTTATACCGCGTTTAAGACGCGGACGCTCCGATTGGTCGGAATCGTCGAGTACGCTCGTGCGCGTCCCAGCCGTTTGTGCGTCGATACGCGTGCAGACTATCCGGTGCGCCGGGGAGAATTTTTTCATAACCGTTCGCACCTTCGGACCGAACGTACGTGTACTCTCGCTATCAATAATTTTTCTAATTACGCCACGCAATGCCACCCAAGACTAGCGGAAAGGCAGCGAAGAAGTCGGGCAAGGCCCAGAAGAACATCTCCAAGTCCGATAAGAAAAAGAAGAAGCACAAGAGGAAGGAGAGCTACGCCATCTACATCTACAAAGTGCTCAAGCAGGTCCACCCGGACACCGGTATCTCGAGTAAGGCCATGTCGATCATGAACTCGTTCGTGAACGACATCTTCGAGCGCATCGCCGCCGAGGCTTCCCGCCTGGCCCACTACAACAAGAGGTCCACGATCACCTCCAGGGAGGTGCAGACCTCTGTGAGGCTCCTGCTACCCGGCGAGTTGGCGAAGCACGCGGTCAGCGAAGGCACCAAGGCCGTCACGAAATACACCAGCTCCAAGTGAAAACGCAGTCGGTGTCTGTGCGTGTGCGTGTGTGTATGTGTCAGCGCAACGCGCCCGTCCGCTCGTTTTACTTACAAAAAAGGCCCTTTTCAGGGCCACAAAACTGTTCATTTTGTGTTAATAGTTTCACGAAAGCGTCTATCTCTCTGCATCTACCTCTATTTATTTCTATCAATAATAATAATAATAATAAATACATCCTAACGATAGATCATCATGGATGGCGAACAATGTCATCATAATGGATATCGATATTCGATCGGTATAATTAGTTAGTTAATGTGTCGTTATTAAATTATTATGAAATAATAGACAAAGAGATAAGAAGAGAAAAAATAAATAAATGAAGTGGCAGTCATTGATTATTATTATTATTATTATTAGAAGATGACAAGTGACACAGATAATTATTTAATATGTATGTTTGTGTATAAATGGATATGAACACGGCTAGCGAGTTCACATACGTACGACATCATACGACGACCGTCGTAATAACGTTTTATTCATCGTCGTTTTCTTTTGCTTGTCACTAAAAAAAATAACATTCTATGGCCGTTCGATATTCGAATTCTATAATCCCATCATCTTCCGCTTCTTCTTCTTCTTCTTCTTCTTCTCCTTCCCCTCACCATCGCCGCCCGCGCCCGACTGCCCGACGACTCTCTACTAATAAATAAATAAATAAATAAAATATGGTTTTGTTTTAATATAATAATATACCATTATTGTTATTTTTATTGATGTCATATAAAATAATTTTCGTCGATCGTTCGTGACGTTTCGGATTTCTCGTGCGTGCGCGAAAGAGACGGAGATACGTAGAGCTCTATAAAGAGGGGCACTTTTCGTGTTCGCGATCTCATTCGTATCCGGACTGTCGTTACGACGAGCGAAGCCCGTAGTACCGTTTGATATTTTTTCGTTGCATTTTGTTTCGCGTAGTGCGTAGTGGTGAGAGTGAAAGATGGCCCGTACCAAGCAGACCGCCCGCAAATCGACCGGTGGCAAGGCGCCCCGTAAGCAGCTCGCCACCAAGGCTGCGCGCAAGAGCGCGCCGGCCACCGGCGGAGTCAAGAAGCCGCACAGATACAGGCCCGGAACCGTCGCCCTCCGTGAGATCCGTCGCTACCAGAAGAGCACGGAGCTCCTCATCCGCAAGCTGCCGTTCCAGCGTCTGGTGCGCGAGATCGCCCAGGACTTCAAGACTGACTTGCGTTTCCAGAGCTCCGCCGTGATGGCCCTCCAGGAGGCCAGCGAGGCTTATCTGGTCAGTCTGTTCGAGGACACCAACCTGTGCGCGATCCACGCCAAGCGTGTCACCATCATGCCCAAGGACATCCAACTCGCACGCAGGATCCGCGGTGAACGCGCCTAAGCATGTGCGACGCGACTATGACTTGACGATGTTAATCGTAGCTAGTTATTGTCGCCGTTCGCTTTAAAAAGGCCCTTTTCAGGGCCACAAATCTTTCTGTATATCTAAAAAACTGGTTCCATACGTTCGCACAGAGTTCGTCTGTACAGTATGAATGATTATAAAAACTACAAGAATATAATACACACACACACACACACAATAGACGTATGCAACTCGCAACGTCGATACTACTAATATATTTGTTAATGTAATTCAATAATAATAATATTATAATTTTTTTTTTTTTTTTTTTTTCTCGATAATTCCATAATTGTGTACTTTTTCTTTTCTTTTCAATTATTCATCCTTTGATACACGACGGCTGTGATAAACGAGAGAAAAGTATTAAAGAGTGATTTTTGCATATTATTATTATTATTATGTATAGTAATTTTATAAAAAATCTCTAGTGGATATCTATAATATTATAATATAAAATATTATGACGAGAAAATAAGAAATCAGAGAGTAGACCTAGACGACGATGAGCGAGTCGTGCCGTCTTGTATGTATGTATGTATGTATGTATGTTATGTTCAATTTGTAAAACGTGAATAATAATATATCGTAATAAGTGAATTATAATCGTTATAATTTAATATTTTATCCTAGTATTCAATGTTATTTAATTTCCGAACAACGAACGCTACCTTCCCCCCTCTGACCTCCCCCCGGCTTGCTATCTTCACATCGACGAACTCTGCCGAACTCTAACGACGTAGAGTCGTCGGCGACGGTATATAAATGAGGCCGATCCACGGCCGCCAAAACCACAAGTGCTACGTGTTTCGCTCCGTTCGGACGTGTATACTATACTACGGCTGTCGCTGTGCGTTTGCTATTCTCTGTAAAGGCAGAAGAAGAAGACTATCGAGATGACCGGTCGCGGTAAAGGTGGAAAGGGATTGGGAAAAGGTGGAGCGAAGCGGCACAGGAAGGTGCTCCGTGACAACATCCAGGGTATCACCAAGCCCGCCATCCGTCGTCTGGCCCGCAGGGGCGGCGTGAAACGTATATCCGGTCTGATATACGAAGAGACGCGCGGCGTGCTGAAGGTGTTCCTCGAGAACGTGATCCGCGACGCCGTCACCTACACGGAGCACGCCAAGAGGAAGACCGTCACCGCCATGGACGTCGTGTACGCGCTGAAGCGTCAGGGCCGCACCCTGTACGGTTTCGGCGGTTAAGCGTGTCGTGTCCGTCGCGCGGCTGGTGTGGTTGTGGTGTGGTGCAGTGCGGTGTGGTGTGGTGTGGTGTGTGCGTATTGAGTATTGAGTGTGATCTCTCTCCTCTCTGCGATATCACACACCACACTCTTGACACACCGACGACGCCCGTCGCCATACAATTTTAAAAAGGCCCTTTTCAGGGCCGCATAAGTTTCTATGTTGCCAAAATATGTTTCTTACGTGGCATAGACGTCGCTATGAAATCCATATTATTGTTGGTATTATATTAAAATTAAATGTCCATAATAATATTATATCTTCATTCGTCATATTATACGAACCCACTGAGCGAGTTGATTATTAATATCAAATAGGTAATTTATCGTTATCATTCCTGTTACGAAATATACTTACACACCTATAACATAAATAAATAAATTATATACGTGCACAACGCAAAGTTTTTTCGATCGATTTTACATAAATAAGATAAACATACTGTACTGCATAGTATTACATTCATCCATTCATGTCCATTACATGAATACGACTACTACAGAAAGAGCGGA